>CM052885.1:29039572-29077006 GCA_028534135.1 Potos flavus | reverse complement strand
AGCTGGTACAAGATAAAAATGGGTGTGTTTTTGCTGTGATAAATGACAAAAGAAGAGGGGAAAAGAGGTGGTAAAAGAACCTGCTTGACTCTGGGTGGCCTTTGCCTCAAGGAAAGTCAAACCAGTTTGCTGAATTGAAACCAGGTCACATCTTTGCTGCTCTCTCCTGTTTCCTCCTTGAGATAACAGGTGAGAAAATTATTCCATAGGATGTGGAGATTTTTCTTTCCTGTGTCGCAGGTCTCAGTTGGGATAGTATTAAATTGGGTACTTCTACATGATCATCTTAGTCATGGAGACTGAGGCATATATGAGAAGATAAAAAAGTGTGCAATGAATGACAGGTTCTTGAAAGCCTTTACATAACTCTATGTGGGAAGGTGAAGATCAGGACTTCTAATAGTTGTAGCCTGTCTATATTGTCAATATTTGTTAATAGGGATCAAAACCCAGGGCAGAGGGTGACCCCTCTACCTTACTGCCTAAATTTGTGGAGGAGGTTGTGATGGTCTTTACTAGGTATTCAAACACTAATCTAGGTATTGCTGTGAAGGTATTTAGTAGATGTGATTAAAGGCTATAATCACTTGATTTTAAGTAAGGGAGATTATCCTAGATAATTTGTGTGGATCTCATTCAATCAGCTGAAAGACCTTACAAACAGAGCTGAGTCTTCCCTAGTAGGAAAAAAATTTGCCTGTGGACAGCAGCTTCTCTCTTTCATGAGAGTTTCCTGATGACCTGCCCAGTGGGTTTCATACTTGCCAAGACAGCACCCACAACTGTGTGAGCCAATTTCTTGCAATAACTGTCTTATTATTTATCTCCTACTGTTCTGTTTCACTGGTTGAATCTTGGGAAAGTGGGGGAAGTAGAGAGGTATCTGAAGGGTTTTGTTCTGTGTATAGCATTGGCATCTTGAAGATGCTAGAGCTGAGTACTGGGGTGGGAAATATGAACATGTTTGATGCCAAATCTTAGTCCAGATGCTTTTAAAAATCAGTGAAATGTTTCTAATTTGGAGGAAGTGGTTCATACTGACTACTAACACTAAAATAAATTTGATAGGGTGATAAGCATGTCTTATGTTCCAACTATACAGGATGATGTAGATTTTATAATTTTTAAGCTTCAACAACTCAAGTTCCTCAAGTTAAATCAAGCTCATTTTTCAGTTCTGGATGTCAAGGACAAAATGTCAAGGACTTGCACATTTGAGAGATCAGAAATAGAGGTTGGTGAGTTTCACTGTACTTAAATCCTGGAGACTTGTGTTCTAAAATACAAGAAGTCCTTCTGTGAGACATTAATAATATTCAATCCTAATTGTCAAAGCATTTCTCAACAAAACAGTTCCTTTCTCTGGCCTCCTGCTTTCTGTCCAGGTCCCATTCTTTGGTCATGTTTATTTTACAGAGGGACATCTCAATGTGCATCTTCCAGAGAGAAGAATGTTACTGAGCAGGGCTCAGGGCCTTAACTCAGGAAAACTAATTGGTATGTAAGCAGTGTGTTCCTACTTTTTGGCATAGTTGAGTTAACAGAGTTAGATCTGTGTGACTCATCTCATTTCAGAATTTTAGCAGAAATGGCATCTAAAAAGAAAATATAGATAAAGAAGAGAGAGATCAAAATTTAAAAAGGTAACCATTAAAATGGACAGAAAATGTACTAAAAATGATGAGAAAGATGCTGACAATATATTAACAAATGAATTAACCTCATATTTTATCAGAGGTCTGCTTTGGGTCTCATTTAAGCAATGTTATGTGTAGAGCTAGAGTACTGAATGTCTTTTGTAATATCTCTTGGAAATGTTTATAAAGAGCTATCAATCATCTTTCTAAAGTCAGTGCTTGAGTCTGTTATGATTTTGCAAAAGTACTACTCAATCTTTTATTGAATAATTTTATATTTCTATAGTGAATATGATTTTTCTGGACAATAGTTATGTCAATAAGTAAGCACGTAGGGGCTTAATATAATTTCAAGTCAGAAAAAAAAAACATAACATTGTTTCAGATAGGGTTAAGTTCTGTTATATATAACAGAAAATCCAACGCAACAGAGGTTTAAATAAAATAGAAGCTTGTTTCTTTCTCCACTGAATGATGTCTGGAAGTATGATGTCCATGGCTGGGATGGCCATTCCTCTGTCATCGGGGAGCCAAACACTTCTATGTTTTGGCTCCACTGTCTTGGAATATGGCTTCCATGGTCACTTCATGGTTTAAGATTGCTGCAGGTATGCCAGTCATCCATCATGTTTGTGTTCTAAGCAACATAAAAGAAGGGAGGAGGACAAAAGGGGAGCAATTACCAGCTCAGTCAGAGCCCTTAAAGAAACCTCCATGGAATTCCACATAGCAATCCTTTTATCTTTACGTGTTCAGCACCAAGTCCCTTCCCAGTAGCGAATGGTAAGGCATCTGGGAACACTGTCATTTAGCTGGTGTGTTACTGCCCTGAATGAAGTAGGGCAACAAGGCAAGAGGTAGAGATCCAGCCATCTCTACCACACATCCCTATTTGAATGCACATTTTAAAAAAGGAAATAAATGGTAAGTGCATTGTCTAAATTAGAAGGAGAACCAAGAGCAGGATTCTTTTAAGTCTTGAGTTCTAACAGAATAATCATGTTCTCTCTCAAGTTTGTTACCATTAACTGGAGCATTTTGGTTTCTTGGTGGCCTTCTGAATGGCTTTGAAAGTTGGTATGGTATAACCGGGGCAGAGAGAAGAGAATGAGTTACTAGAGTAGATGTAGGAATATATGGCTATGGTATGTTTATGTGTGAATGAAAGGCCTTTTGAGTGTGGAGATATGGATGGACTGGTGAATGACTGGCTGAAGAATGGAACTCTTCTTGCTATGCTAATGGACTAAAATGTTGGAGGTCCACTGTGTTTGGGAAATGAAATGTGATGATTATACTAGACAGAGATTTGAAGGCACAACTTTGCTCTCTTTTCCCTTTTGGGAGACTGTGCCTTTGTAATGCATTGTGATGCTTTATGTAATCTTCCATTCTCCTTTATTCCAGAGCAATGCATAGTCTCCTTTTGTGGTTGAATTAGATTTATATGGATCAAGCTGAGGGTTTTGGAATTTATACAGTCTTGGTGTTGACTAAATGTTGGGGAGAAATACTTGAACCTAAGCTATCATGTTTGTGCCAAGATTTTGGAGATTCCAAAAGCCACTGGGGAACTTTTTCAGTGGTAACTGGAGTATGTAGCCTATCACAAGATTTCTAAGTCTCACAAGAAGACACTTAGATCATTAGATGAGGTCCCAGAGGAGATTCATTTCTGACTGGGGCAGAGATTGTGATTGCAATTTTTTTTTTTAAGATTTAAAAAAAAATTATCTGACAGAGAGAGAGAGAGAGCCCAAGCAGGGGAAGCAGCAGAGGGAGAGAGAGAAGCAGGCTCTCCACTGAGTAGGGAGCCTGATGTGGGGCGCGATCCCAGGACCCTGGGATCATGACCTGAGCCGAAGCAAACACTTAACCCAACTGAGCCACTAAGGTGCCCCTGTGATTGCAGTCTTTAGCACAGTTCCCTCCCCACCTTCATCTCTTACATTGAGTGGGTTGAAGATTGTGAAATGTGATAAGTGCTTGATGTGCACACAGTTAGCACCTCTTAGACTTTATCATACCACCAGACCTAGCATCGCTGTCTACGTTAGCCGAGGACCTCAGGGAGGACATGCCTACTGGGGAATATGCTTGTAGTAATACTTAACCAATTGGTACACCAGGTGGTTTCCTTTAATAGTTCTTTTTTAGGAGATGGTTAAAATAAAGACTGAATAATAATATTTCAAAGGTGCCACATGGTGTGTGTGGTTTCCTAGGTTTGAATACTTTGTATTCAATTATATGACAAATGAGCTGTTTAACAATTAGTCTGTATCTCAGTGTCCTGCCCTCAGAACACATGAGAAATTTCAAAGTATTTTACCCACAGAAACCTCTCAAAGTTTTGAGGTGGCTATTCTTATCAGAGGAAAGCTCTACTATCATTCTTCTTTTTTTTTTTTTTAAGATTTTATTTATTTATTTGACAGAGAGAGAGAGATCACAAGTAGGCAGAGAGAGGGGGGAAGCAGGCTCCCTGACGAGCAGAGAGCCCGATGAGGGGCTCGATCCCAGGACCCTGAGACCATGACCTGAGCCGAAGGCAGAGGCTTTAACCCACTGAGCCACCCAGGCGCCCTCTACTATAATTCTTAACAAACTTGATAAATTCTTATCTAGGGAATTTTCATCTATATCATGTGTAATCATACCATGAAGCTCTTTAAATAAACTGTGTGGGTAAATGAAAGATTTAAAAATTGATCAACAGCATCTTTATGGTTTATGCTTAGATTATTTTATGACCTCAAGACAAATATTTGCATGTGTTCTCATTTTGTAAATGGTCTACTTTTCTCCATGTTCTTGGGATTTTTGAAAAAATTAAGCAGAATATATTCAAAAGTAAGTGAAATGAATACATAAATTTGTTGTATGAAAGGCTAAGTTAAGACTACAAACATTAAAAGAAAGTAAATTCCTATACTAAGAGACAACATAGTTTTATAGCGGAATTAGATACAGAAATAGATTATAAAAACATAAGGATTGGGAGCTTAGATGCATAAACATGAAATTCAATGTCAGCCAAAATATATGACTAAAAAGAATGTCATTTTAATTGTGTCGTAAAGAAAAGTTATTCACACTATTTTTTGTTACGCTTTTGTGAATGTTTAAAAAATGCTTCTATTAGAAGGGAGCTTGGGAAGATGGTGGAATAGGAAGACCTTCAGCTCACTCCATCTCGTGTTTACAACTAGATATCATCCACCTCGAAATCAATACACTGAAGAGTGAGCTGATCTGAAGACTGACAGAACAAACTCCACAACTAAATATAAAGAAGTTGCACCTGAAAGTTTAGGAAGATCAGGAAGATGGAGGGAGGTTGCTCTCAGAAGGGAGGGAGCAGGATAGGGGGAAAGGGCAGAGAAACGGGGCCTTCCTACCAGGGGGCTCACATGAAGAAGACTAATCCCCGTAACATTTGGCTCTAAAAACCAAAGAGGCTGAATTCCATGTATTTGTTAAACTAGTAGGACTTGGAGCCTGGAGCTTTAAAAGTCAGCTGACTCATACCATGCATATTTTTTGACCACAACACCGATGAAACCAGAGGTCAACCACAAGAAAAAGTCTGGAAAGAATGCAAATACACAGAGGTTAAATAACATGCTACTATACAATGAATGGGTAAACCAGGAAATAAAAGAAGAAATAAAAAGTACTGGAAACAAATGAAATTGAAAATACAACTGTCCAAAACCTCTGGGATATAGCAAAAGTGGTTCTATGAGGAAAGATTATAGCATTCTAGGCCTACCTCAAGAAGCAAGAAAAATCTCAGATAAACAACCTAATCTTACACCTAAAGGAGCTAGAAAAAGAACAACAAACAAAACCTAACATCAGCAGGACAGAAATAACAAAGATTAGAGCAGAAATAAATGATACTAGAACTAAAAAGAACCATAGATATTTAGGTGACAGTTTAAAAGGCATTAAATTACCGTGTTCAACCTTACATTTCACAAATCTTTAAAAGGGCAACAAAAATATTTATAACAATGTGACTTGCTCATTTTTCTTATTTGTAACCACTTTTAATTGTCATTATGCTAGTGAATTATCTTGTATTAATGTTTATTTCAATATAAGGCTTCAGAAGGACTTTAAAAGAAGCTATTCTAATAAGCTTTAGTCTATATATTTAAAATCTGTTTATTGTTCTTTCTTTTTCCTGTTTTGGGTGTTTGCTTTAATATAAAGTCTTCTAAATAACCATGAGTTATATGCAGTGAAGGCTCCAACAGTGATAACTTGATAAAGTAAAGTTTGACAGCCAGTTAAATTAGTTCAAAGTGTAGGTTGGGAGTATTAAAAAGGCTCACATTCTTTATATCTCAAATCTGGCCTGGTGGAAGAAACCAAGTATAAAATGAAGGGCGGGACTGTTTGATTAGTGGGAGTGTATGGGAGTCCAACCATGAGAGATAGAAGGCCAAGGGAAGACTCTGTAATGCGTATAGAGGGTTTCCATGTGGCTAGCCCCTAAGAAGAAGCCTCTGTCCACTTAGTGCACTTACATGGGACCATTTTGGGCTGCACCAAAGTCAAGTCTATAAAACTCCACAGTATTGGTCGTGAGTTCAGTCTCATAAAACTCCACAGTATTCTTGAATTTACTGTGATGTGGATTGGGAGACTAGTGGCTGCTACTTCTGATTCTATGGTTTTCTAAAATACTCCATCAGGCTAGAGTTTATTTCAAGTACAGAAAAGGCCTGGTTCTCCTTTTGCCTTTAGGATAGGTTGTTGTTTGGTTAGGGTGGTACTTTCTGTCAGGAGACACATGAAAAAATAAGCCTGCCTTGGGGCTCCTGGGTGGCTCTATCGGTTAAGCGACTGACTCTCGATTTTAGCTCAGGTCATGATTTCAGGGTCCTGGGATTGAGCCCTGCCTTAGGCTCCCCACCCAGTGGGGAGTTGGCTTGAGGATTTCTCTCCCTCTCCCTTTGCCCCTACCCTCGCTTGTTCTCTCTCTCTCTCTCTCTCTCTCTCTCTCTCTCTCTCGCAAATAAACAAATGAATAAATCTTAAAAAAAAAAAAAAAAAAAAAGCCTGCCTCAGAGAAGGCATAGTGGGTGGACCTGGATGTTCATTCAGCCTTTTTTGGGTCAGCAGGAAGCAGGTGGTGAGACTGCATTGTGCTGTTTTTTCTCTGTTATAGGAAAGGTCCAAATGCCATATCTGAAGAGGGCAAATATGAGGCCTGAAGTGATGTCACAGAACTAACAGTTTAGAATGAGGACAAGGGTATTAAAGTAGATAGAAGGAGGATAGGGGAAAGAGATGTGCAAGTCTGTCTCAAATGCTAGTGGTTTGTTGTTGTTTTCAGGCTGGAGGACAAGAATTCAATGAGACTTTCTATTTCAAACACCTTGCAAACACAAAAGGTCTTGATAAATATCAGGTTAAATTCTCTCTTACTGTCTCTCACCTTTTTGAGTTTTCCATGTCTCCCATGCTTGCTAAATGCAGATTTTCAATCTGGCAGTAACAGTTATCTTTATGTCTATGTCTACGTCTATCTCTAGCTACATTTATATCTCTACATATATGACTTAACACACTTTTTTTTTTTTTTTTTGAGGTAAAACAAAATGTAAAACAAAAGAGTTTAGGGAATGTGAATAAGATCTTAATGTTTGGATAGAGGGGCTGAAAATAGACCTAGTGTGTTATTTAGGCAGGGATGATGATTTATGGAAGTCTCACTAAAGTATTTTGGAGTGAAAGTATATCCTAGGAAACACTCCAGAATGTTATTCAGATCAGTTAATGATAATAAATTTTAAAAAGTGTCTAAATTATTTAGGAGAAAACAGTATCTCCCTGGTAATTCAGTGGCAGCTGCATTCTGTGAACTGCTGTTTATGTTTCTTTAAATAGCAACATTATTGAAAGGAGATTAGAATTTACAAATTAACTCTGCCATTTTATAGTTTTTTGAATATATGCAATATTCAAACATATAAATTAGAAAAGAATAATACAAAGATGTTAACGCACAGGGTAAGGTTTAAAGGTAGCAACCTATTGTGATTGATATGGGTAACTTTTGTTTTTTAAAAAATTGTGGTGAAATATATATGACATAATATGTATCGTTTTAACCATTTATAAGCATATAATTTAGTGTGAATATATTCACAATGTTTGATGTTGATGAGTCCGAAAATCGAAACTTTGTGACTATTGCTTCCAAACCAAAATTTCATGTCTCTCTCTACTGTAAAAGGAAAAGATGGAACGAGATTAAAAAAATGGGTGGAAGATGATGGAGTAAGCAAAGTTGATTAAAATTAAGATTTTTTTTTTTTTACCGATACTGTGGTTTTTCTATTTTTCAATTGGTTTCATAAAGTCATAAAGCACTATCCTAAAATCAGACGGAGTGAAAAGCAAATTACATTTTGTAGATACAAAATCCTTCCTGAACTGATATTCCTTCACTTTTCTGACTAAGCTCTTGGTTAGCAAAATGTTGCAATAACACATTAGAAATTTGCTATGTTTAAAAGAAGATTTCATTGTTGTACCAAAACTTATGTAAGAATTTTGGGCTTTAGACCTGGAAGATACATTAATGACCATCTGTTCTGAATCCCTCATTTATACCTGAGGAAAATGAGGTTCAAAAGGATTTATCTTTCTGTCTACCTGTCTATCTGCCTAGAGCATGCTTTGTTCCAAAAAAGTATTTTAAAGTGGTTTATAAGGATTCATAAAAGATAGAAAGATAACAAATTGGAAGTAGGTGAAAAAAGCAAGGGGGAAAAAGGAGAAAGATCATAAAAAGAGTTAGGACTGAAATTAACTCAGAAATACACATTATTAAGTCCTTGGTGTTTGATAGGCATAAGCCTCAGACTAGACTGTAAATGTTCTACTGGTCAATGTACAGAAGGAATTATGATTACTTAAGTAGTTCAGTCCCTCCAAAGATAAAAAACAAAACAAAACTAATTGTTCAGAAGATGGACCGCTATTTATAATATAAGAAAGAAATATCTCCTGAGTGTCTTATGAAGAGAATCCATTTTCTAAATCAGCAATATCTTCAAAGGCTTCATTGCAGAAGGCAGAATAACAAATTCCTGTTTTTTTTAAAAGGATTTTATTTATTTACGAGAGAGAGAGAGAGACTGAGATAATGAGAGAGCGGGATAGAAGGAGCAGGGAGGAGAGGGAGAAGTAGGCTCCCCACTGAGCGGGGAGCCTAGTGTGGGATTCGATCCCAGTACCCTGGGATCATGACCTGAGCCAAAGGCAGACGCTTAAGCAACTGAGCCACCCAAGTGTCCCAAATTCCTCTTTTCATGGCATCTCTTACTGCAAGCTGATTAGGTCTCACTTGTGTGCAATTCAGTAAAAGGTCTGAATAATAGGAATCCTTGTCTTCACTCCTGGGAAGGACACTGGGATGTCAAGTTCTATTCAGGGCAGCTGGAGCTTTGTTCTCATTCTGCCATCAGAGACTTAAGCTTTAGTTTTCCAGGTAGTTAAAAAGAGAGCTATATGACTTGTCATTATGAGACTAGAACTCGCTTTCCTCCAAATCAGTATTTTACAGACATATTTTGGGCATGCGAATCTTCTGGCATGCTTGTTAGTAATTTTCATTTCTCTGCCTCATGTTTGTTGATTCCGATTCAGCAAGTCTACGTGTGGCCCAGGAATCTGGCAGTGATGTAAGTGTGAGGAGTTGTGCTTTGAGAAATGCTGGATCACCCTTTCCTGGAAGGGGTATTGGCCACTTGATCCTTTAAGGGTGGTACATCTATACTTCAACCAAAGTCTTTATAGGATGTTTTTCCTCCTTGTTTCCTGCCTTCTCATCTTCCTCTTCTTTCTCTAGCTCCATACAGTTTAAATAATTGCTGGTTTGAGAGCTGGATTGAGAATTATCTCTGGTTGGAACTGAGATGTATTGACATGTGATGTTGAACATCTTTTCATATGCTTATTTGCCATCTGTTGGGGTGTCTGTTTAGATTTTTGTCCAGTTTTTAATTGGGCTGTTCAATTTCTTATTGTCGAGTTATGAGTTCTTTGTATATTTTGGGTAGTTGTCCTATATTAGATATATGCTTTACAAATATTTTCTCCCAGTCTGTGCCTCCTCTTGTTATTCTCTTGACAGAACAGTACTTCTTTAATGGGCCACATAGAATCACACAGAGTATTTTAAAAGATACTGATTCTTTGGACCCATAGATTATGATATAATTAGCATAGGGACTGGGAATTCGAATTTTTCAGAACCTCTTTAGGGGATTCTTATGTAGTTCAAGTTTGAGATGCACTGCCCTAGAATGCTGTTCCTTAAACTTGGGTGTGCTGTGTAATCACATGAGATTTTTGTTTTGTTTTGTTTTGATTTTTAAATATTGATGCTTGAATCTTACCTCCAGAGATTCTAATTTGATTGGCATGTGGTTCTTCCAAAGATAAAAGTGAAAATTTGAGAACCTCTGCCCTAGAAGAACTCTTCAGCAATGCCAGAGCTGTCCCTAACACAGTGTCTCTGTGAATTACAAACAAAAAATACCTAATAAGTGAAAAAATCAGTAAAAACATGCCTGTTTCTCAGCCCATGCCCTGACATCTGTTTAGGGAGCAGAGTGTGAGCTCTTAAGCCAAGTGTTGTTATGCTTTGAGTTTACACAGTCACAAAATTACCAAATTCATAGACCCTGGGTAGAGATGACAAGATAATATCATCTCTTGGTGATAGTACAAAATCATTTCCATGTGGGGGTAAACAGCCTTTTCCATACCCCATGTGACAAGATCAGAAAAGCCTTAGACAGTACCACTTGGCCTCTTCCTTTCTAATTTTGAGGAAATTCAAAGGACACACCGTCCACCTGGGGCACAATGGACAATAAAGGATGTGCTGGGTTGAGAGGACAGGGTAGGTATGATGGAGGAGGCAAGATGGCAGGGACCTCTTCGCAGGGAAGAATATGAGGTTCTCAGGGATGATGGGGTGCTGAAAAATATGAAATAATGGGTAATTTCGAAAGAAGAAAATAAAGCTGGGAATTAGCTTTGGGGATTGTTTTCTTAAATGCTGCATGATTTACAACTGAAACTACATGGGTTATGGGTTTATGAGCATTGCATTGTTGTGGAAAGATGAAAAAAATGAAAGAAAAGATCCCAGATCTCTAATCCTTCTCAAGGAGCTATCACTAGATGAAGGAAATAGGTGTCATCAACTTATTATACATATAAAGAATATGGGACACAGAGATGTTAACTAACTCATCAGTGTGGTAGAACCAAAGATAGAGATTAGATTCAGGGTGTCCCACCCCCCCGCCCCCCCGGCACCAAAGCCCAACCTTTCCTACTATACCTTGTACTGTTTCCTACATAATAATGGTTACTGCTTATTGAGAAATAACTACATGCACTATGTAGAGATACTATATAGTGCAATGCATGTTAAACACATTACCTTGTTTAATCTTTAGCATCTTTGTAAAGCATGTAGTGTTCACCCCATTTTGCAGATGAATAAACTGAATAAGAATAAAGAATAAAAAAGAATAAATAAATAAATAATATTTATATTATTTAAATGAATAAATAATATTTAAATAAATAATATTTATTAAAGAATAAATAAATAAATAAAAAAGAATAAACTCACTTTTGGGGTAACCAAAGTCACATAGTTATTAAGTCATAGAACAGACATATCTATATAGATAGACATATATTTATGTCTATCCCATTCTCTTCTACCATGTGATAACTGATTCTTGTAAAAATAAAGGAGAAATTCCTTAGCCACTCTGAATTAATTTTTTTTGTTTATATTCATGGGGTCTAGTTTCTGGGCCACCGAAGAGGCTGAGCTCTGACCTTCCAACCACAGTTCCCATCTCATGCTTCCTGTCTTGCTCACACATTAGCTGATCAATAAGACTTGCTTTGTTCTCAAGGGCCCCAGCTTACACTTACAATTTAGAGGAAATGAAGATCCTTTGTTAGCACAAGACTTTTCCCTGTGTCTTCTCTCTATTAATAGAGACATTTGGGAAAAGGCCACTGAGTAATAAAGTGTCTAGGCATCAAACTTATCATGCATAAATATTTTTTTCTGGTCATCTATTTTGTGTGAAGTCCCTTGGTAAGAGGTAGGAGATTCAAAGAAGTTTAAGGCAAAATTCTGACCTTCAAGGAGCCTGTAATTTGTTTGGGTGGTTATAGGTTTTGATCCAAACAAAATCACCCAAGTGGCTATATCAAACTACCATTTTCCATTTTAAACATGCATCTACCTAGTAGACTATTTGAAAACATTAAAAAATTTCAAACTTTAAGTGGAACACCAATATATAAAATAGATAAAAGCAAAGCTGTTTTGAGTGAAATGGTTGGATATACCTGGAACCCCACCTACCCAGTCTCCTCTTTATCTCATCTGGTGACTTCTGAGGTATCTTACCAGTACCTGACTCCAGGGAACACAGGTAGAGCACTGCTGGATGCTTGGAAAGACCCGTGGATTCATATTCAGAAGGACCTGGATTGTATTCCTAACTCACTAATAACCTTGGGCAACTCTTTCATCACATCATTAGGAAACTCTTGGTTTGTACAAATTAAACAATTTTTATGTTGTAGGTCTTCTCTGGCTATCAAGACTTCCTTAGAGGGGATGCACTATATAGGAACATGACCTAGTATATTGTATGAGAACATGGCTTGGAAAGATATCCATGGTCCTTTACCACTTCTATATCATTCTGTTTTATCCTGGACACTCAAGAAGGCAGTATGGAAGAGTGGGGGTTTCACATTCGTAGGCTCTGAGTTAAAGTTGCTCATTCTTTTTGGTCCAGCGAGAATAGGGGAAAGAGGCAATGAATGCATTTTCCTAGTGCTCTCTTGATGTTACTAAGGCTTTTTTTTTTTTTTTTTTTTCACCTAGAAACAAAGTCTTCTCCAGGGTTTATCCAACATTTATGTTACCTATCCCCCTACTGGTTGCTAGGGTCATCCTAGCAGCTAGTGTCATCTACTCACCTAGTGTAGTTCATTGCTTCACATTCTTTAAGGACTCTGGTATTTGACTGTCTTCTTCCCTTCCTTGAGTCTTGCCAACATTGGGAGTTGAGTGTCCATGTACTCAGCCTGTCCAGTACCTCACCTCTTTGTTTCTTGATGTTTCCAACTGCAGTGTGACCTGCAGCCAAGCCCGATTAATCTTCCTGTTTCAGTCATCAGAACTACTTGCTTTCTGAAGCGTTGAGCTCCTTTACTTGCTGAGAAAAATCGGACTATCCAACTCCCTCTTTTCCACCAGATCTACCTCATTCCTATCAAACCTGTTCTTAGATATCATCACCTTGACAGTTCTCTTCTTTATGTCCATCAGCCTCTCTTGTCCATGCTTCCTTCCTATTCCAGGCTGGACACTCACTAGAATCACTCTCACCAGCACATCCAGTTTTTAGCCCCTGTTTTTCTCCAGCTTCTGTTAAGGCTCTTTCTTTCTCCTCTTCTTCCTCCCCGTGGCCAGACCTCCACTAGAACAAAATTCCTGGCTTCTGTTCCTGTTACTCCTTTTATGAGACAAGGAGTGACTTGCCTAAATGATGAATTTTGGAAGAGGATGTAAGCATGCTTTGTTTCTTCTAGACCCTTTTTGGGATTTGCCTGCTTGCAGAGACAGTGTACACTCAGTGGTTTCTGAACGTGGCCTGCCTATGGAGACCACACATTCTGCTGCACTCCTTGAAGTGAAGGGGGAGGCCTAAAATTGTTTAGCACTCCCTAAATTTCTGGCCATCCTGCAAACTAGCTTTTATCATTAAAGATTGTTATGTATTGTTCCCTTTCTTACCAAAAATTAAAAATAGTCCCCAACTCTGAATCATTGCTTAAATATGGGTTCTCCTCTTCTTTACTCAGTTGGCCAAGTGTGGCTAGAAGCAAATCATAAATCAGTTCACTATTATTATAAATTTGCAATGATGCCTGGATGGTGCTGGACTATCTTTTCCTTGCCATTGGGGGATGCCTTCTTCCCTTTCTGTGGCAGCTCTCTTCACACTCTATGATTCTTCTGGGAACCTTGTCCACCTTGTCCATGACCAGCAGATGACATCATCTCCTGAGTATCAAAGCTAATGGATTTGAAGGTCCTTAAACATCCACCCCATACTTGTAATATTATTCTATCACTACCCATCTTCTCTTTCTTCCCTCTCCTCTTACAAGAAGTATTTCCTCCCCAGTTCCAGGCTGATTTCTGCATCTGTCTCTTGATCCCATCCCTTTTACCCCCATGTGTTCTTACTCTGCTGATTAATTCCTCTTTCCTTTCTCTCATCCTTGTCTGCTCTGTAAGTGCTTGTTCTGTGGACTAAAAATACACTCTAGCCTCTCTCATCTTGAATTAAAGAAGTCTCTCTTGTGGCTTTGTGTGTCTCTGTAGTTACAGCCAAATCTTGGCTCCAGTCTGTGCTGGTTCTCAGTTTCCTTGTGCCTCGTTAACTACCCCATGCATTTCCATCAGGTTTTTACTGCCTCCTCTCTTCCTCCCTCCAGCACACATTAAATCAGCCCTAACAAAGGCTTAGCAAGTTTTAATTGCCAGTGTTAAGGGAATGCTCCCAAATTCCTTTCTCCAAATCTCTACCAACTCTATATATGCAAGAGCCACGAAGGACGTCTCTCTGAGCCCCACTAGCACTTCAAATAGGATGATGTCTCAGATAATTCTCATCTTCTCACTAGGTCTCTACCCTTCCCCCGCAATCCTCTTTCCACTCTTTTTAACAGATGTTTCCTTTCTCTGTTAATGCAACTTTGTCATTCCAGCAGCCTAAACTAGAAACTTTGAAATCACTTAAGATTCAGTTTTCCTACCTGGCTCCCACCTGGCCCCCCCGAGTCTTGTTGATTCACTTTAAACATTTCTCAATTTCGTCCCCTGACTCTTCACTTTTGTTACTATGACCCAGTTCAGACTGTCTCTTGCCTCTGTTGCCATGGCCTCTCAGATGGCTTATCTGTCTTTATGGCAGCCCTTCTTCCAAATAGTCCTTTCTAATATACCAAAATGATTTCTGAAATGCAAATCTGGTCATGTTACTCGTTCACTTAGAACTCTCTGGTTTTGCAGTTGTCTCTAGAATGAATATCCAAATTCCTTTTCCTGGCATATAATACCCGTCAGTCCTGGTCTCTGCCTCTCTACTTTCCGGAACTCATTCTCTGTAACAGCTCCACTCAAACCATCACACTGTGACAGTGCGAAATGCCTTTCTTTCCAATGGTTACCAACAGAACTCTTCTTCTTCATCTTGTAGGTCCTGACTTAAGGGTTAGCGGTTTGTGGAGGGCTCTAGATCTCCACACACTTGTTGCATTGTAGTGCATTACTTATTTACATGTTGACATAATTTGCCAGACTGGGGGCTGTCTGAAGGCTATTACTTTGTCTTCGTCTTTGCATCTGTGTATGTAACATACTGACTGGTACATAGCACTCAGAAAATGTTTGCTGAGTAAAATTGAAAAGTGCTATAGGTTAACAAAATGTGATTGGAAGGAAGGACACCTAGTCAAAAATACTATTATTTGTTTTCAAATGATAGGATCTTGGATGACTTAAAAACAATTCCTTGGTAGTACCCCTCTGCTAGATGGGATGGTACCTGATTCATGAATTGTTAAATAAAGCCAATTAAATCTCTAACATTAAAGCATAGGTAATTTGTGTATCTTCTATAAGTTGGTAAAATTATTTATAAGGAAAAACAGTACAAATTTATTTATTTTATTTTTTTAAATGTCTTTTTTTTTTTAAATTTTATTTATTTATTTGACAGAGAGAGAGAGATCACAAGTAGGCAGAGAGAGAGGGGGAAGCAGGCTCCCTGCTGAGCAAGGAGCCCGATGTGGGGCTCGATCCCAGGACCTTGAGATCATGACCTGAGCCGAAGGCAGAGGCTTTAACCACTGAGCCACCCAGGCAACAGTACAAATTTAAAGAGAAATGATATAGATGGGAAGCCACATGGTAAATGCACTTCCAAGCTAACATTTCTCAAGGAAGGCTCAGGATAAGTAAGTAACATAGACCTTGGCTCAGGCACTTGGTAGAAGATAGATAGAAAGATAAATAAGTAAATAAAACAATGAGTTTAGAAAGGTAAAATAAAATTATATATGATTTTCTCATTCATTCATTCAAAATAGTCATGTCTTTAAATGATTTAATCCTCCTCGTTCCAGTAAGTCTTTAAATAAACTTAGAATGAAACATAAAATATAGAAAGGTTAAGTAGATTAAAATTATTTTAGGAAAAGCAAGGTAAAGGAGATTGAAGCCAGCCATGTAAAATGAAGGCAGGAATGAAAATAGTACTTCAGGTTCAACTATGAAGTTTTATGGGCGGGCCAGAAGTGAGTTACAGATTGACTTTGACCTTTCTAGTGATCAGTCAGAGAAAGAAAAGGATTGGTGGTAAGACTCATAATGGCATTAACATAGAATCAAGTCATTCATTTGGGAATTAAATCTACCAAGACCAGAAAATTTTCCTATGGATTCTTAGATATACAAAATATCGAGTCTTGTAGATTTATTTCTCATGAGTTTCATCAATGTTGGAAAATAGCACTGATGCTAGAATATAATTCAGTAGAATCTGCTTTTTAGGGGACCAATATGATCATTCTTTAACGATCTTTCCTAATGTAACAGAGGTCATGGGTTGTTCATTTAAGGGTAGATTCATGAATCTCTCCCATCCTTATTGCCCTGTAGAGATTCTGACTCCGTAGTTTGGAAGTGGATTCCTAGAATCTGTTTGGATAATCACCTTGGGAGTCTTTGATGGTATAAGAGGTCTATGAACCACACTTGAAAACTACTGTTTTAGAGTTTTTAGAGGAACAAATGGATTCCATATACTTCAGTCAGTCATCCAAAAATTTGGTTTTTCTCAGCTGGGCTAAAATATTGTGTGCAAACAATTGGAGATTGTATTTCCTGGCCAATACTTGGAGTATGGCTGGCTGGTCTGTATTGCCAGTTAATTATGAAGCCCTATCTTTAATAATTTAGCCAAGCTTGGGTAAAAGAAGTTCTTTAATATTTACAAGACAATATGAAACAAAATTGTATCCCTTAGAGTCAGTATCAAGAGCTTTTAAACAAATTAATGTGGGACTTAATCTAAAACATGCATCAGCCAATAACTTAGAACTCAAGTTTTAATAATATAAAATATGACTGCAGTAATTTTAGGCTAAACAAAATTAAAATAGGTGTAACCAGAAGTCCAGGCTTGGCCATAAATATCTTTATCTCCAAAATACATCTAGCTTTAAGCATTGTATCCTCCAGGTGAATAGTCCAGGATAAACTTGTACCCTTATAACCTCTAAGATGGTCCCCAAGGATCCCCTGTCTCCATGTGTTCATGTCTTTGTTCAATTCCTCCCTGCCGAGTATGTACTGGACTTACTCAGTTCTAACAAACTGGAAATGGTGTAAATTATGGATGTTACTTTCAAGATTAGGCTATAAAAAAGACTGTACCTTCCAGCTTGAGTGTTCTCTTCTCTTTCTTATCTTTCTTTCTCCCTTTCCTTTGTCCTTTCTCTCTTTCCCTCTCTCTCTCTCTCCTTCCATTTCTCCTTCCCTCCTTCTCATTTCTCTTGCTCTGGGGGAAAGAGGCTGCCCTATTTTCAGCAGTCCTGTGGAGAGGCGCACATGGTAAGGAACTGAAGCCCCCAGCCAGCCCCCAGTCAGGAACTAAGAGGCCTGCCAACAACCTTGAAAATGAGTTTGGAAATTAATCCTCCAGTGCTAGTTGAGACTTGAGATGACTACAACCCCCATCAACAGCTTGACTACTACCTAATGAGAGACCACATCTACCCAAGTCAGCTGTTCCTAGACTCTTGATCCTCAGAAACTTTGTTTTAAGCCACTAAATTTTGAGTAATTTGTTATATAGCAGTAGATAATGTGAACATATAGATAAAATATGAACATACAGATATGAACATATAGATAAAAAAATAAGATTCCTTGCTGTATTAAAGTATATGCTGTAAACTGATTAAAGTGCTCTTTTTTTGAAATAACTGATATATAATACTTTCTGACAGTCATCAGATAGTAGGACCACTCATCTATTGACACCATTCTTATTTTGTGAGACGAGAAATGTTTATGGGGATGTAAGTTTTTCTCTTCCTAATGAATGGAGAACAGCACATTAAAAAATGTTATCAAATCATTAAGGATAGAAAATACAAGTCTCTTTTACTTATTCTGTAAACATCATCTTCTGTCATATCCACCTGCTGTTTATATGGGCCTTGTTTCACAATGGGACTGAATCAATTAGCTGGTTGTTAAGGTTGACTCTAGTGTGGCCACTAATGGTTGTTGTCCACAGTTGAGGGCCTAATTTCAGATTTCAGTTAGGACCAGTGATGTCTTCAACAGTTAAGTGTTGTAGATTCAGAGATGAATAATCTTAGTCCCTGTCTTCAGATTGCTCACAATCTGGGAGGAGATTCAGGACAAGGAGGAGAAAGGATAAAGAGATAGGGGGGAGGAAGATTACAATGTGGTATAGTAGGTGCAAAATATAAGAGGGAGTTCATGGAAGCTTTCCTGAGAGATGGTGACTTCTGAGCTGTGATTTTTTCTAAAATTATTTAGTTTTCAGGCCGGCATAAGCAGAGTAAGAAATTCCAGAACAGTGAGGGAAAAGGTTCAGAGGTGCAGAGCAGTTTAATATGGCCTGATGATTGTGAGTTTGGGGGGTAGAGGTAAGGTAGGCGGTGAGAAGCATCAGAGGATAATACTGGATCTTCAGACAGAACAGACCGGAAGGAAAGGTGATGAGGCAAAAAGAGCCAAACCTGGGTGGTGCTTTCACTTACCAATTTTAAGCTAAAGCAAGATTTAAAAAAATACACTGAATTACAATTTCTTACCTGTAAAATGGTGATGACAGCACCTAACACACAAGCTACCTTGTTGACTTTCAATTAAGCTTAAATATGTCCTTTGTTTATACATTTATTAAAATATTGATGTTAAATAAACCTAGAACTTACCAGTATCTTTAGGAATCTGAAAATATAACATATGTCTTTTTCAGAAACAATATTATTACTTTATATAAAATCTTTCAAACACGGTAGCTATGCCTACAAGAAAGGAAATTATGGATCTTAGGAAATAATAGAAGCAGAAGAAAGGACATGAGAATGTAAGCTATCATGTACGCTGCTCTAATTCTGACAGTTAAAGAAATAAAATCTTTTCATTTGATTTTTATATACTCATAATTTGATTATTTAAATATGACTATCCTTAATATTTGAGCTTAAACATCTAAACTCATTAAGAAGAAGGGAAATGTACATTTTCACTAAGGTGATGTGCTGAAATTAATAAATAAAATCTTACCTAAATTCATGATATGGGTCGGCATCTTTAACTTGTTTTCCTATTTACCTCACTAATTCTTGAAGTAGGTCCTTTGTGAATTTTGCAAGATGAGTACTTTTGGTGTTGTCTATTGTTCGTGGTTTCCAAAATTTTGTTGGAGAACTATACCAAAAAATAAATTGCATTGTTACATTTGACAATTCCTACTAAAAAAATTTAATTTTTGGTCTCCTATGGTTTCTAGACTATGAGGTTTCCTGAAGAGGGGGGAACACTAGGGAGAAATAAATCATTAGCTCTACCGAGATATTTGAGAAAATGAGCTGCTAAGGTCAAGAATTTCCTGTTTTTCTCAGCCTCCACAATGGAACTAAGAACTGAATTTGGAAGTTGGATTGAGGTAGGTGCTCAAGTACAACTCCCACTCAATCCTATGGGATTCAGAGCTCAGGGCTGCTTCTCTGCGAAGGCTCAACAAGTGAGTAGGCTCATAGTGCAAGGCAATCTTACAGGTACTCCATTGCTGAAGGAAGAAATTACAGTGTAATTGAAATGCCATATTTTTCCATGAATGTTTTCAGGAGAAAAAAAGGAAAATCCAAGGGCTGAGTGGGTTATGTTTTTTGAGTGTGCTCCAGTAGAAACATGATGTCATAGTGTATTGATTTAATGACCAAATCACTGAATGGAGAAATTGTAATTAAATATACTCTTGAGAGCACAATTAGGCAGGTAGTACTATTATTTAATGAGGACGGAGAACTAAACACTTCAAGTAATAAAAGCAGGGGAAGGAACATTTGGAGAGGTACTATTTTCTAAGAAACCAGATTTCCTTTTATTGAAAATATTTCTTGACACAGATCTGATGTTATTTCTCACTGAGAACCTTCTCTCCTCAGTTTGCCTTGTCTTGAAACCTGGTGAGTGTTCATTTTTTAAAAATCCTTGTTGTCTTTTCACTAACGTTTCCATACTAGGCTCTTTGTATCTTCCTGGACGTTACAGCTGCCCCCATTGTGCCATTTGCTGCCTCCTACCTGCGTCAACAGTGGTAACAGATGCGATTTTTGCATTCAAGATAGTAGCACATTTGGGGGCACGTCTTCAATCTCATTCTTTTTCAGATGTAACAGACTACTATCAGCAACATGCTTCTGACCACAGAGAGCTGGGCTAGTAATATTTACAAGGAAAATAGTGTACAGTTCTTTATTATTGACCTTTTGTATCTTTGTTATTTGATGTGAAACACAATCAGACTGAATTATCAATATTTTATACAGGTATCAATATTTTTATGCAAATATGCTTATACAAGCATAAGAATGCATATAATTTTGGAAATACTGTGATGATAAATGAAAGAAATCCCATGTTCTAAAGCAATATACTATCTTTCCTCAAAAACGCACAATTCAGTTTCCAGCAACATCACGAATAGAAGCAGCAAAGGAAACATCGTGCACATTATAAGCTACGGCAGGGTGTTTTTAAACTTTTATGCCATTGGCTTTTCAGGCCAAATCAAGGGGGAAAAAATACCACATTTAAAAATGCTTGAATACATTCACATGTTAAGTTGTTTATTTAAATTGGTGTAATTTAGTGTGTTGCAATGATATGTCAAGAGCCACATTACAATGCCATAAAACAACTCATAAATCACAGAGGAAGTACTAAGAATAAAGGAGCAGTGGTGGAAATCTTAAGAGACACCGTAATAGCACAATTGGCAGTACAGATTGTTGAGTTCTGAACAGACCAGAATGATGCAGCTTTTGCCAACAATAACAGGGAGGAAAAGTACTTTCCACGATAAATCCAAGTATTGGGAGACTGTGGCTATATGGCTATTAAATAGCTCATGGAGACAAATGAAAAGAAAGCCTGTTTTATATCTTGTATATCACATTATTAGAAGGACTTTACAAAAGCTAACGTATGTCTATAAATTACTTAATGACCAAGGGCTAATAGGCAATGTTTTTCAAACATTGATGCAGGTTTGTGACAATGATTAATGTAAATTACTTTTAATTCGTATGCCTCAAGGAACTTCAAACAGCAACATTTCCAAAGAGTCTAGAAATTTTAAACAGTCTTATCTGTTTTCTAAAGGTGATGTATTACCTTTTGCTGTGGTAACAAATAACTGCAATACCTCAGTGGCTTCCAAAAACAAGCATTTATTTTTAACCTATATTGCGAGAGGGCTGAAAGTTGGCTGAGCTGCCTTAGCTGGGCTCAGCTGGAATGGGCTCCATCTATCTTCCCATTCCAGGACCGAGGCTGCAGGAGCAGCCCCTATTTGAGTTGTGCCGTTCTCATGGCAGAAGGCGGAACACAAGAAGGGTAGAGCCTTACCACACAGCACAATCTATGCCTCTGTTAGCAGATGGCATAAGTCTGCTCACAGTCTTTTGGCCCAAAGAATTGATAAGGCCAAGCCCAAAGTCATTGTGTTGGAGGCATATTCTTTGTACTGAGAAGAATGGTGAAAATGGGGAGTAAATGAGTAAATGAGAGCAAATAGTGCAGTCTAACACTAGTAAAGGGCACTGTTAGTGAAAATTAATATTTTGGGGTAAAGGGCACTGTTAGTGAAAATTAATATTTTGGGGGAGGTCACTCTAATCAAGATCTGTTAAAGACTGTTGCTAATCTCCTAGTCTGAAATTTATTCTAAGTCCTTATTGTCTTCCCCTGGCCTGAAGCATCTGACAATTCCCTCCTTGAAACTTGTTCCTCTTTTTCGTTCTATAGTATTTTTCCTGGTTCTCTTCTCACTTGTCTGAAGACCTCTGTATGTCCTTCTTCAATTATCTATCTATCTTCTATCTATCTATCTATCTATCTATCTATCTATCTATCTATCTATCTATCTTCCTGCAGTTCTGAAAATAAGGATTTCCCAGTTGCTTTCATTGGCTACTCCTATGATTTTAGTGATCTCGTCAATGTGGAAATAATTCACATGACCTTCTCCACCTTGATCTCCAGATTTGTACTTCCACATGCCTTCCTGGGAATTGCATTTGAATGCTTTTTGCCACTTTGAATTTAATGTTGTCACCAGAAACTTGTCATGTCTCCCATCTAGATGTATCCCTCCTGATTTCCCTCTTCCTGATGGCAGCGTCATTTTCCAGGTCTTTTGGACTCGAACCTGCAACGTGTGTTTGACTCCTCTCTCCTCCTAACATCCAGCCGGTGAATGCTAAGGCACGGGATAGTCTATCATCATAACGTTTCCCATAATTGTCCACTTGTTTTTTCTCACCATCACCATTCTGGTTTATATCCTTATTCCATGTCAACCACTTTTAAAGTTGTAAATAGTCTCCTTCATTGTTCTATACCCTCTAGCTTCTTCTTTGTCACCATTCCAGATCAGAGCTCATAGAAATTTTGTTACTTTCTGTGTCTAAATTCATCACAAATCAACTCTAATTTATAAGACTTTTCACAGTATGTTTCTAATTCAACTTTTTGAGGTTATCTTTTAAAAGTTAATGTTAATGAAAGCTCTTCCCAAAATAGGAAACTCGATATTACTTGAACACATCTGAAATTTTCCAATTACTTATCTTTTATCTGCTGTTTTTTTTTCTTTCTGGTGTATACTTCTGGCCTCAACGTTTATTCAAATGCTACCTGTGCTTTTAAAGTTCAATCTCAAAGATTATCTCTTCCAATAATTTTGTCCAATAGCACTTGGTTTGCACCTTTCTTGTGCATTGATTTTCTTTGTATTCCAGTGATTTGTAAAATTATTTCTTCGTGAGGCTACAATATTTGGAAAGACCACAACTGGATATTACTCCAACTTATAATTCCTGTAGCATGTAGCCTGGAACTCCGTATAACATAAATTTATAATATTGTTTTGACAGCTTGAACTTTGGCATATAGTAAACATTCTAAATGGGCATTCTAATTATTTTTGTTATGAAATCTTCAGTAAGTGCTGGCAGAATGTGGTTACATTTATTTGAAACAGTTTCACATTATTTCCTACCCCGTTTATAAGGTGATTAGTAAACAAGAACAAGTATGTTCTGTACAGGAGAACTGAGAAAAGATTTATTTTCCTATTTACAATGGACATTCATTATAAGCCTTTTGGGGGAGGGTGGTAAGGCCCATTCTTTGCACTAAGTTAAGTTAGGTGTTTAGGCTTAGCCTACTACACAGCAAAGAAATTTCTTTCTTTTTTTTTAAATTAATTTGTTTTATTTTATTTATTTTATTTTATTTTTCCAGTGTTCCAAGATTCATTGTTTATGCACCACACATCTTCTTGAAATAAATTTTCTGCATCCTGCGAAAGATTATTAAAATACCTGTGAATCTCCTTAGAAAATAAATACAAAAAGAAATAATGTACTTTTGACTATAACTTGCTCAACTTACCCTAATCATTCTCTCTGAATAAATAGTTACCTACCTCATAATTGCCTTGTTTCACAGTGAACTTAGAATGTATTTAAAAATACATTTAAATGTATTTTTGGAGATTCTCCTACTGGAATCTCCTACTAGAGAATCAGTAGGTAGGTGGGAGAGTGTGGGCTGATCCACTATCTGATAACTTCAGTTTTTCACATGTAGATTTTAGTGTCTAGTGTGTCTAGTGTTTGTTATTCAGTAGTGGTCATATGACATGATTTTCAGAAATGCTCAGAGTCATCACACTAAGTTAACACAGTTGGGAAATAGTAAAATAGTGTTGATGTCAGAAAAGAAGTGAATGTGCACTTCAAAATTTGTTAAGAGAATAGATCTCATGGAAAGCATGGTTATAAGAGAAAAAAAAAAAAATGAAAGCAAACAAAATGAAAAAACTCCAAAGGGATGCAAACCTTTGGAGGTGATGAATATGTTTGGCTTGATAGTGGTGATGCTGTGATAGGTATATGCACATATCCCAAACTCATCAAACTATATATATAAATATGTGCAGCTTTCTATATATCAATTATACCTCAATGAAGCTGTAAAACAAAACAAAACAATAAATATTTTGTATAGAACCCCAAACATATTCAGAGTATAGTAGCAATTTCCAGAAGTCCCTGAGAAGCTGCTGGTGACCTAAAATGAGGGTAAATTTTGGAATAAAATTAAGTATACTTCCAATACTATTAAAACTGCTATGCAGCATAAAAAAAGATAAAAGTTTCCTAATTCATTTTTAGAAGCTAGTATAACTTCAACCTCCAGAACCTTCCAAGGCTGAGTAAAAAGGAAATCTAAGATCAATTTCATTCACGTGTAGTGTTGCAAAAATTATTAAAATGTTGGCAGTATTAAATTGAATACCAAAAAAAAAAAAAAAAGAAGAAAAGAAGATTAAAAATCCTAATACTCCAATGTGTTTTTTATTAAATTCGAATTTTCGGGGAAGAAATATAAAACGAATTTCTCACTGGAATTTTTTGCCATTAAACTTTCAAAATATTTTTGTAGTTACTCTCAGAAATAATAGTCACACTTTTGTTTTCTTCTATTGATCTGCTTGTGTTTGGAGATTATTACAAAGAAATTAAAAATTACATTGAATTATTTATTTTTCCTCCTACCTTTAAATAACACTCACCTAAGTTTCATATGCAAATATCTTTTTACCATAATGAGATTTAAAACTTCCTTAAATACAGAGATCTTGCCTTATTCTTTAAAAATTCCTCAAAACAAATATGTAAGTTAATTACTTAAAGTAGGGATCCTTAAATGGTTAGATGTTTATATAGTTAAAATAGCTCATCTTTGCTTCACTTTTAAAAACAGTACACCTTCAAATGTTAGGAACCAGATACTTCTGCTTGTTTGAGTTATAAAAGAGGCAAAAAAATATAAATTAAAAATCACTTGTACAGTTATAAAACATTAAGTATAGGCAATAATTCAGCCTCTATTATTTACCATGTGCCCATACTGAAGTTATTTAGCAACTTTTAGTCTTGAATTTCTTATTTATAACTAAAAGATGAGGACTAGATGGTTTTTTAGATTCCAAATTATAAAAATTTTTCCCCCAAGCCAAAATTTTTCTTTGAGTAGGACCCATAGATGGCAGTACCATATAATAAAATCAATGAAAAGAAAAAAAAAATTTTTAACTTGTCTAGATTAGGAAAAAAAAACTAAAACACATTCATTGTGGGATTTCAAATGGAAAAAAGAAAGCAAAAGCAAAATTGCCATTATCATAATTACTTTATTTTGTTTTATAAAATAAGATTCTAGTTACATGAGGTGAAGATGGTAGAAAAACTGAAGTCTGACAATTTCTATATAAACAGGACATTGAAGAGCAAACAATTATGAGGTTTCTAAAGGAATTAGAGACTCCAACTCTTGTTTCAAAAAATTAGATTTTGAAAAAGTCACTAGAAGTAATGCCTCTCTTAAAGTATAAAAACCAAAAAACTTAAACTGAAATGACATTTAACTATGCAATAAAAGCTCTTTGCTTTAGGAAGATTTATAGGTTAAAAATATGAACCTGCCCTAATAAAAAAAATCTGCATTGTAAGATATTTTGAAATGAACCTTCCTGCCATAAAGTATCTTAACCTTAAGTGAACACAATATTTTCTCTTGGAGGGCAGAGCAGTGATTGTCTTTGACAATGACCGAGAGTGTCTGTACAGTATTTTACATATCCGTTTGTAGGGTGGAAGATTTGAGGGACTTTGAAGTCATAATCTGACCCTGAAGAATGATATTTCTGAATAAAGTCACAATTCAACCCACTCTGTCCCAATAATTGTGGATTTGGAATTAATAAAATTAAAATTTCATTAAGAAAAAATTCCTTGAAAGCTATAATTGAATATACTATTAATATATTACAAAGCATGTAAAAATCAGGACATGTGAAATATGTAAAATCAGGAACAGTTTTTCTCTTTCACAGTGCTTCCTCACGTCATCACCATGATGAAACTGGACAAATAGCCAAGAAGCAGTTATTCACAAAATACAAATCGTGCAATCCAAATATGTAATACTCCTGACCTGGAAGGATGACTGATACTCTTTACAGGAAATTCAGCAAGGTGCTGCAGAACAAAGGGGAACATCATTCAACTTTACAAAACATGGATGATGTTAGAATGTAAAAAAAATAGATCACTTATCTCAACAGCAAAAGAGGGAAAGAAAATATCCATTCAATTCATATACAGAACAATCATGACATGGGTGGTGGGGCTAAGATGCCTCTAATTCATATAGTCAACAGGCACTTTTTCAGCACAAACTGACCTACATGTTGGAGTATATGTCAGAACTTAGGATAGTGCCACTGCTCTCCGATTGCCTACAGTCTCATTGTGGAGGCAGACGTGTACACTTTGAAGTAGCTGACAAAGATACAAGGGCAAGGAACACAGCAGAATATCAGAGTGGAGTTGGTATTTCCTAGAGGTGGTGAGTTCTGGGCATCATATGCAATAGCAGGGAAAATGAGAACTAGGAATCTTGGAAAAGGCACCCTCTTGCACTGTTGGTGGAAGCCATTGTGGAGGACAGTATGGACGTTCCTCAAAAAATTAAAAAATAGAATTACCATTTGATCTAGGAATTCCATTACTGGGTATTTACTCAAAGAAAACAAAAGCACGAATTCAAAAATATATATGCACCCCTATGTTTATTATAGCAGTATTTACAATAGCCAAATTATGGAAGCTGCCCAAGTATCCATTCGTAGATGAATGGATAAGGAAGAGATGGTAGATTTTATATATATATATATATATATATATATATATATATATATATATACACACACACACACACATATATATGTATGTATGTATATATATGGTGTATATCTATATAGTATATTATTCAGCTATAAAAAAGAATGAAATCTTGCCATTTGCAAGAATATGTATGGATGTAGAGGGTATAATGCTAAGCGAACTAAGTCAGTCAGAGAAAGACAAATACCATATGATTTCACTCATATGTAGAATCTAAGAAACAAAACAAATGAATCAAGGGAAAATAAAGAGACAGACCAAAAAAAAAACCCACTCTTAACTATAGAGAACAACTGACAGTTACCAGAGGAGAGGGGGGTGGGGGATGGGTGAATTAGATGTGAGGATTAAGGAGTGCACTTGTCCTGATGAGTACAAGGGGATGTATGGAGTTGTTGAATCACTATATTGCACATTTGAAACAAGTATAACACTGTATGTTAAGTACACTGGAATAAAAAATGAAAGAACTAGGAGTCTAGAGGGATGCAGAGGCAGAGGCAGTATTCCCTGTTTAAAAACAGGGTAACCTCTATGGCTCCTTCTTTTACATGAGCTTTTAGTTGGCACTTCAGAACGTTTCATCCCCTCCAAGCCTACTTGTTCCAGTCTTCCTAGTCTCTATTGCTGGCTACTGCTTAGGGGTCTGGTTCTAGTTTCTCCATCAGCTACATTGGGATGGTTGCTTCTTAGACCTCATTCGTCCCTCAGACTTGCTAGATCCCTTCCCATCCTTGCTTCCCAGCACCCTCCAAGCAAGACAGTCAGGGGGCAAACGTGTGTGCGTGCGTGTGTGTAACCAAAAACGATTTGCTTAATTAAGAAAACGGTGCTAAAATCAATCAGGGTTGGGAGGTAAAAGTAGGGGAACAATTAGGTCTTAAATGGACAAGAACAGACATCTGGTTTGGTGTGATAGAAAATAGTCACTGAAAGATGATGAGCAGAAAAGGAATATAATGAATGTCATTTAATCACAATGTCTATTGTTTGGATGTAGCAAACTGGATAGAAATATTTTTTTCATTAGGATTATAATCCACTTGGGAAAGGGTGAAAATTATATTTCGAGTAGTGCAAACTACACTTTCATTGGTGTGGAGGCATTGAAGGGTATGCCATATTTGTGGATTGTCAAAACTGTGAGTGGGTATAGTAGTAAATGGCTTGAGATGGAGTTGGTGGCAAAGTAAGTTGGGCTCAGATTGCAAAGGATCATGATGAGTAATTTGGGCTTTATCCAGTTGGCAGTGGGGTCCCCACTAAGATTTTCAAAGTCATTTTTTGGGTTTACTTCTTTTAGCTAAATATTGAAGGAAATAAAGTTACTTAAAATCAAAGAATGAGGCCACCATGCTTTGTCTTCCCCCAAAGCAACTGCAAACAGATGTTCTTCCCTACCGTAGTGTGGTAGGAGTGTATGGAATTACTTCTAGTAGGTTCCTCAGCTTCTACTGCCCCTAGGTTTTTGATAATACCTCCTAAGATACTACCTCCTTAGAGCCCATGGCTGTCTTCTTCCAAGGTCAAGCCTTTTCTGATTCCTCCCAGTATCCCTTTCCTGCAGTGTTTTTAGCACAAACACATGCTCTGTCTGTCAAGTACAGTGTAAAAATGACTTTGCTGGAAGGCGTGGAGATTTCTGGGCATAAGCCACACATGGAGCAAACATTACAAGCAGATGGCCTCATTACTAGATCCAGCACGAGCCAGAGAGAAATAGTGCTGAGCTTTTCCAGGATGAGGCAGTTACAGTCCTCTGATCTTCAGCTCTGTACTTTGGTCTCAGGTCTACTCCTTAGTTTCAGTTCAAAACAACTGTCTTTGAAACGCCCATTTTATATCTCTTCCACTCGTTTAGATTCCTCTCAGCATGATAAAAAATATATTAATAATACCTCTCCTCCAGGTGCTTCCTCTATGCCTGGATAGTTTTACTTACTAGTGGTTTTTTTTTTTTTTTTGCCCTGGTTTGCTCAAATTCCCTTAAGTTCTTTCTCCATTCTTCAGTCTGACTCAGTCATCTTCTCTCTTGATTTTGCAGTTTCTTAAGCATCTTTCTTCCATCGCCATCTCTGGATCACACTCAGATCATGTGAACATTTCTCAGTCTTTCTGTTGCCTGTCAACCTGTTTTGAAATTAGTATGCCAACACCCTTCTGTTTTTACAGGAAAACATGGTTATAAGACAGTTCACAATAAAGCCAGGGTGCAGAGTGAGGGGTAAGAATATTTTTATGCATTAATATTTAAGAATGTGAGCTGATGGGGAGAAAGAAGATTGAGAGACAAAGGAAAGCCTAAATACCTAATTTAATACTTCTTCAACCTCACCTTCCTTCCTCATGTTTGGGCAGATTGGCAGACTCTCCTGCTTGTCTTAATAGAGAAGAGATGAACACTCCTGTTTTATGTCCTTGACTCCTTGTAGTGTAACTAGAAGAGCACAGTTTCCCAATTTTCTTCTTTTTCTTAAGTATTACTCTTACAGTTATCTCAGATATATTTATGTTTTCTCAGATATATTTTAAGCTTAGTGAAGATAGAGGCCTTGCAATTACTGTACTGTATCCCCCATGGCACTCAAAACACAGCTATGGATATCTCTTGCATATATTTTATTCCGCATTGTCTTTATCCTCAGGCTCTTGGTGGAGATAAGCTGGTTTACAGTTGCTATGCTCTTGACATCTTCCCACATTCAGATTCCCTAGAAAAGATAGCATCTCCCTAAATAGTACAAACAAAATATCTGAACCTGACTATCATTTGCTTTAATTGAGTCATGGGCACCTTGGATGCGTTACATTGGTCAGAGTGATGAAATGGCCCAGTTGGTGGAAGAAAGGGTGCAGGAGCTGGACAGAGTCACCTCCATTTAAAGCACACAGACTTCAGTGGAAGAGAGGTGATCCTCAAAGGAAAATTGAGTTCGTTCGTTCGTTCGTTCCTTCCTTCCTTCCTTCCTTATTTTATTTATTTATTTGTGAGAGAGTGTGCACAGAGGAAGAGGGAGAAGCAGACTCCCTGCTGAGCAGAGAGCCCAATGTGGAGCTTGATCATGACCTGAGCTGAAGGCAGATTTTTTTTTTAAGATTTTATTTATTTATTTGTCAGGGAGAGAGCACAAGCAGGCAGAGAGGCAGGCAGAGGCAGAGGGAGAAGCAGGCTCTCTGCTGAGCAAGGAGCCCGATGCAGGACTTGATCTCAGGACCCTGCGATCATGACCTGAGCCGAAGGCAGCCGCCCAACCAACTAAGCCACCCAGGCGTCCCTGAAGGCAGATGTTTAACTGACTGAGCCAACCAAGCACCCTGAAAATTGAGTTTCTGTTTCCAAAAGATGGGGAAATGGATGATGGCTGCCTAACACAATAAATGTTCACTACAATATCCTAAGATCATTATGAGGGTAGTACTATGCTGTTGTAGCCTCCATGAACCTTAGACAACAGATATTGAATGCCTCTCTGAGAGTTATGAGTTTCCCAAAAATGGCTCAGAACAGATCTGATGAGAATTTGGAAGAGGCTAGAGTCAGTGTAAAGGCCACAAGGTGTTGCTAAAAAAAGACCGTTCTCTGAGGATCGTAGGAGACCTTCTGTTGCTTAGAGAATAACGTACAATGCCTTAGCAGGATACACAGATCTTTTACAATCTGACCCCAGTTTACTTCTATTTCATCTTCTGCCAATTTCTACTTTACTTAAACTCTTTAATCCAGCCCAATATAGTTTCTTATCATTCTCTAAACACATCATGCGGTTTATGACTCAATGACTTTTCCCCCTATCTTTGTCCTTTCCTTTTTTTATGAACTTGAAAGAACACATAAGGAAAAATGCTCAACTCAACGACTTTTTGAAAATCTTGTCTCAGTCTTGGAATTCTCTTCTATGCTCTTTCCAAATTGGTACATTTCCTTTTTTTAATTTTAAAAAAAGATTTTATTTTTATTTTTAGAGAGAGAGAGTGTGCGAGTGTGAGCAGGGTGGAAGGGCCAGAGGGAGAGGGGGAGAGAGAGAGAATCTTAAGCAAACTCCATGCTTAGAGTGGAGCCCAGTGCAGGGCTTGATCCCACAACCCTGAGATCATGACCTGAGCCGAAATCAAGAATCGAACACTTAACCAACTGAGTCACCCAGGCACCCCTAAATTGTTACATTTCTATTAATTCATGAAGATGAAGCTCAAACGTTATCACTTGTGTCAAGGTCTTAGAGTGTTAGTCACCTCTGACTTGAATGCCTAGGTAAACAGGGACAAAGTAAAGCTAAGGAAGGATCATAGAAGGGGGAACTAGTTTGGCTAGGTGGAAGGTGGGTGAAATACTGGATTCTATATTGGGCAGGTAAATCTGAAGTACCCATATAGGGATGCCTGGTTGGTATTTAGATGCACCAGACCTATATATTCAGCAGAGTGGCCTGGCATGAAGACACAGATCTGGGTGTTGCCACCATTGAAGTGGTGGGTAAGATTTCTCAATGAGAAAATTATCAAGGGTGGAACCTTGGAGAGCACAGTATTTAAGAGAAGGGCTGAGGCACTGAATAATCAGTAATGGAGAGGAGTGAGGAGGAGTGGAGAGGTATGAGAAGACCAAGAAAAAAATAAAAAATATTCTCAGCAGTTAAACAGTGACCAAGGAGATAGAGTTTTTGAAGAAGGAAGTGATTAGTGTCATAGGGTAAAGGCAGTTCAAGAATGATAGAGATTATTAAATGATCAATACCTCAGAAGGCGTGGATGACGATTTTGAGAGGGTTTGAAAGAAACTTGGGGGCTACAGAGGGAACTAAGAGTGCCTATCTGGATATATTGGTTTTAAAAGACAGCTGAGCATTCCATGATGGGACCTAGAGATACAGAATCTTTTCCAGTCTGAATAGGAACATCGGAGTTACAGCTTTAATTCTCTATCCTGCATTTGGTGAAGGACAGTCATTACAGCATCATAATGGATTTCTTTCTAGCATATTTCCTTTGAAGAGAGCACTTCTTCATGTGAACATAATAGAAAAATATAACCTCTTAAAAATCACATCAATAACTCTTTGAGGACAAAGCTGACCAAATACATTATTACCTCTTACCCCATAGCACAACAAGTGAAGTCCACTGATCTGGGTAGAAAGGAACAATTATTACCTTGTTCCCTCTAAGCAAATGTTATTCTTTATTATATCCTCAGGAAGTCTATTTTTCAAATGAAAAAAAATTATTTTACAGTCATTAAATTGCTCACTGCTGGTTCCCTGATGAGAAAAAAGTAATAAACATATAAGGGAAGGAAAGTACTAGAACATGTGAACTTTTTCGATATTCAGTATTGGCATATTAAAACTCTAGATTAAACCTGTGGTAGTGAGAGGCTATGTGGTTTTAGGGTTATGGTTGGTGGTCAGAAAAGATCTTAAAGACATCAGAGATTTATTTGGTTGTTGTTGTTTCTGGGTCCAGTTCTCCAGTCCAATCTGTCTGGAAATTCAGTAAATAACTTATTTAGGGAACATCAAGCCTTGAGAAAAAGGACATAAAAGATCTTTTTCAAATCCATGAAACTGATTTTTAGCTAAAGCAATAATTGAAGTTAAGATACGTATCCTTCCAAAACTCTACGTGGGAAATTAAAGCAAAAATCAGAAGATTGCCTGATGACTGTATGAAATCAGAATAATATCTGAGTAATCTTGGCTACTAATCTGTATAATCTGGTCTTGTCAATGAAACAGACATACTTCCCTTTTTGCTTATTAATCTTGGTTCTTAGGTCTCTTTGAGACTCCAGTTAATGCTGTGGAATCTCTCATCAGTCAAAAGCACACGCACACAAGCTTTTTCACGTTATTTCTATAGTTTCAAAGATTCCCAAAAACATAGACTTAAAATCCCAGGTCAATAGACCCCAGCCTAGGGATTCACAGTCTAGAGACCTCTTTTTCAATGCTTAAACATGTATTTTCTGTTATTGCAACGATTTCGATTAATCAGTCCTTGCTTGTTTCAGGCCAAGAAATTCTCGAAGCTCATGGCTCGTTATCTAATTTAACTGACTCAAACAAAGAGGTTGGTGTGTAGGTATATTCCTCAGCTAGGATGTAGGAACACCAATAGTCCTAGAATTCTGCCTATTTGGTAGTATCAGCAGAAATTCCTCCCACTACTTTTTGTTCAGATACAGGAGACAAAAAAATTAGAGTTTATGTCAACCTCCAGGCAATATAAATAACAACACAAAGAGTTGATGTCCTTCTTTGGTGATGTCACATGATCCCTCCTATGTTGTAATTCTCTTTCAAACTTAATCCTAGGCCGTGTCTCAAAGTGTGGGTAGTTGAAGGGATAGCGTGTCAAGAGTATTTCCTTCTAATGGTAGGAGCTGATTATAGGTCAGTTACTTAGTACTACTGTGGGTTAGATTTGTTTGTTTGAATCATTCTGATGCAAAACATACTGAGGCAATTACAGAATTTTGATCATTCTTGAATCCTATATCTTTGCTGATTTCATTTTAAGTTTTAATTGAGAGAAATACAGGAACAGAACAATGATAATGTCTTTCAAATACTAGCTTTTGCTGACACCATTGGAGGATATCTGGTCTCGAATTCTTGATTAAATCAGTTGGTTGTTGCATCCTAACTTGTGAAATGGTATGGCTTGGTGGAAAGAGATTTGGTGACTATATTAATCAGGGTTGCAGAAAGAAAGAGAAAGTACATTCTAATTAAGATAATCTGAGAAGGACTTAAAAAGGAACTGTTTCCCAAGGCAAGGGCAGAATGTAGGAAATCATAAGTGAAGTACAGTACCCCAGACCTGTTACAACAACTAGACCCACTAGTGTAAGGAATGTGACCATAACCTGGAAGGGAGAATTGTGTAGAGTAGGCCAACTTCAGTAGAACCCTGAGTTCTGGTGAAGGGACTCAACCAGCTCTTGGTGAACTTTCAGGGAAGGAGAAAAGAACATAATTTGTCCTCATCTGTCCTCACTCCCTATTTTCTCTAGTATCTCTTTCTGGGCATCCCTTTTGGTATGATGACATGATCATACAGGTCAGCATTCTGGATGGGGGCAGGGTGGAAAAGAATGGAGAACAAATGGGTCTGGAAGGCAAACAAAAATATTTGGGACAGGTCCAACAAATCTGAGTTCAAATTCTGGCTCCGTTACTTATCAACTCTTTGTCATTGAACCAGATGTAACTTCTTTAATACTCGGTTTTTTATCCCTCAGGATTTCTGGGAGAATTAAATATAAATAGTGGGGTGTCTGTTTATATCACATGACATGTACATGCTCCAAAAATGCTTATTGAATGTTTATTGAACGAATGAGTACCTGATTAATTAAAAAGGAAAGATTGTGAAAGCAGAGGCTAAGAAGTAGTTTCCCTTTACAATTTATGCACCATAAGTACAATTTTTGATGTGTGTACATTTGAATAAGATATTCTGTATATACAGGAAATATATTCTATATACACAGGAAATATAGTCTGGACGATGTTCATTGGAAAATATGCATGAAAAAATAAATTATCCTTACTGCTAACGTGTGACTATTATGTTCTGGACAATTAAAATTTAATGTTTACATGCCGTTGATGAGTCAGGGTATCTTTACAATTTTCTCATTTTATGAACTACAGTACATAAAACTAAACATCTCTTAAAAACCCTAGAATTTTGGAACTGGAAATGGCCCATGGAAAATCATCTGTTTAAGCTTTTTATTTTGCAGTTGAGAAGACTGAGGCTCAGAAATGTAAACTTATCCAAGGCTAATGACCTTGGAAGTGGCAGAGTCACAGCTAGAATCCAGGAGTTCTGGCCTCAATCTAAAAGCCATCTTCTTCTAGATTTTGATTAATAACATCCTAAAGAACAGAACTGACTAAAAGTTCCACACCTTATAAATCAGCATGAAGCTTGCCCAGAGGAAAGAATAAACTTATGAATTCAATCACCATCTAGATTCTGAGAGGGTAAATTAAAGCATTAACACTCTGCAATTTATAAAAGAACCTCTTGCCATAAGTGGCTGTCATTATTATACTGCTCCCTGATGTGGATACAGTTTTGAGACTCTTTTTTTTTTTTTTAAAGATTTTATTTATTTATTTGACAGAGAGAGATCACAAGTAGGCAGAGAGGCAGGCAGAGAGAGGGGGGAAGCTGGCTCCCTGCCGAGCAGAGCCGATGCGGGGCTCGATCCCAAGACTCTGAGATCATGACCTGAGCCAAAGGCAGAGGCTTTAACCCACTGAGCCACCCAGGCACCCCAGTTTTGAGGCTCTTGTAAATAAATTATATATATTCCCAGAAAACTTTGAAATTAGGCTCTGCGTAGGGAGAAGCAGTAGATAAGTGTACCCACTTGATATGAGGGATGACTGTAGTCCCCATAGAAAAATAGAAAAATAAGCTAGCTTTCTGGGGCTCCTGGGTGGCTTAGTCATTAAGTATCTGCCTTTGGCTCAGGTCATGATCCCAGGACTCTGGGATCAAGCTTCGCATCTGGCTCCCTGCTCAGCGGGGAGCTCACTTCTTCCTCTCTCTCTGCTGCTCACCCTGCTTGTGTTGTTTGTTTGTTTGTTTTTCTGTGTCAAATAAATAGATAAGATCTTTTAAAAAAAGAAAAGTAAACTAGCTTTCCTTATCAAAGTATAAAGTATCACTAGGTTTTTCTTAATGTGATAGGCTTGTTTTCCTTAATATTTCACGAGAATTTGAGTGAAAAAGCTCAGGGATCGTGATTTAGAATATTAAGTGAGGGGTTATTTATTCTGAGAAAAGAGAAAGTGAAAATTCTAAAGACAACAGAACGTTGTCATATATCCTCAAGAAAAACAGATTTTTCTGGAAGGCTTGTTATCTATCTTTCTCTTTATGTCTCTTGTAAGAGGAATCACCATTAACGCTGTAGAAGCATTCTGGGACTCTAAAGAGAAGAAAACATCGTTTAGGAGACCAAGGCTAAAAAAATGCTGGTCTCCTGCCATGCCATATGGAGGGGCCATGCAATAGCTCCTAAGATGCTTGTTTCCTTAATTAGGACAAACCCCAGTCCCAAATGCTTTTGGAAGAAAAGCCTCGTAACAAACGCTCTAGGGGATCAATCACAGCTTCAGACTTTTCAATTAAACTCCCTTTTATTACCCCTCATTGATAGTCTTTGAAGTATGTTTCAATTAACATAAAATTTAGAGCCAGAAGATTTCTAAACTTCTGAGCTTCTAAAATACTATACACATATCCAAATAATTCTTATGAACAAATCAACAAATACAAATTATCATTATTATTCACTAACAACAATGATAGTCTTAAGAGACATCGTGTAGCATGGTGGTAAGGAAGTCAAGACTTTGTACTTGGAGGCTCTCTGTAGCTCAGTAGCCTCAAGTATAAAATGGGAAAATAGTATGACTACTTCATCTAGAGTTGTTACAATTCAATGAGATAAATCATGAATGCACTTAGAATAGGGCCTGACACCCAGTATGGACTATAAATTTTAGATAATGTTGTGGTTATTATTGTTATTACTATTAAGTTATTATTATTTAGCCTGTATTATGTTGCTATATTCTTGTTCTTATGCGATTTCTTGATCCTCACAGCGACTTTGAACTTTGTTGGTAGGCATCATTAGTTCCGTTTCACAACAGAGGAGACCAAAGTTGAGAGAGCTTAGGAAACTTGGCTAAACACGTGGAGTAAGAGGTAGAGGTACAGTTCCAAAATAAGTCTGTCTGACCTCAAAATCTATGCCTATAACCACTGCACTGTATTTACTTTTAGCTGATCTCTCTGTATTTGTGAAGTCTCTCTCCTAAATCTTTATCATCCTGCAAGCCCATAGGATTGAATAGAAGAATAGAGGCGTCTGCTGTTCTTTTGTGGACTAAGTTCTGGCTGTGTGTGTGTGTGTGTGTGTGTTTATTAAACATGACTTTTATTGTTCATTTTTTTTATAAAAGCAATATATGCCTTTTGCTGAAAAGTTAGAAACTGCTACTAATAAAAAGGAAGTAGAAATACATATTCTTTCCATCCAGAGATAACTGCAGTGAAATTTTTAGTTGTATATCCTTCTGCTATTTGTGTTCTGAATTTCATCTAGTGCAATTATTTGTTTTTCATTGGTTATAAAATGTTTACAACTCACTAGCAATATTTTCATAGAAATAAATAAGGGTAAAGACTATTTTCTTTTCTATGATGAGTAAGATATTTTCTTTCTATTTAATCTTTGAATGGCACAAAGCCTAGACTGTGGTTTACCAGTGGGGTTTAGCCCCATATTTTTAATGACCAAAAAGTAAAATAAGGACACAAAAATGAAATGGAAGAATATTAGAAATTCTATTGGAAAGAAGAAAATCAAGAGTGGCTGAGAATTCTTTGCATTATTGGCTTAGCTCTCAATGTTACTCTGTTTTTATAAGCTGGTGATAATGGACATAATCTGTGCTCTTTCTCCAGCCCAAGTCACTCTCCTTGAATTCTTTGTGAAGTGTGGGATTTTTTTTTTTTTTTACCA
>CM052885.1:28974407-29039072 GCA_028534135.1 Potos flavus | reverse complement strand
CTTACCAATATTTATTAGTGATAGATTTAAAGGATTTAACTTGTATTTTGTATTCTAGGTCCCTGGTATGGATGTAAAATGCGTTTGCTATTTAAGTCATTTAGAAAACAATGGTAGCCACATTTGATGAACAGAAGAGACCCCAGATCTACTTTAATATTTTCTCAGCCTTACTCATCTGACAGAATGTATCTGATTTCCATTGTTTTGAGGACTATTTTACGTCTGAGATCTTATGATTCAGTGCTCACACACAAAAGGTGACTGTCCTTTTTGTGTCGGGGCATCAACGGAGCCTGCAGCAGTATGGAAATCCTGTTTGGGCATATCAGTCATTGGCATGCTTTGTTGTTGTCGTCAGTTTTAAAAATAGTTTTGCAAAAACAGACCTGCAAACTGGGACATAGAGAAAAAAAGGATGGAGAGTAGAATAAATGACAGCGGAGCGAGGCTTTCTTTTTTTCTCCTCTGCCAAGGCACAGTTGTAGCCAGTGCCCACTGGTATGGTGTGAACACAGCATTCTTGCCCATTTGCAACTCATGCTTTAAGTACAGCTCATAAAGTTCCCACACACATGGATACCAGGGTTCTGGTTGTCCACAGTGATCAAATATGCTGCAAACTTTCTGAAGCATCTGAAGGATTGTGGTTCAACTTCCTTTATCCAACTCCTTAGACTACCTGTTTCAAACGCTTTGGTCGAGGCTGAGATGTCTTGGTGATGTTATGTGTAATTGTGACAGCATCCTCAGACATAGCTTGCTCTGCATTGGGTTAAAGCATAGCTACTGGATCTGAACACAGTTTGCCTGTACCTGTTAAAATCTGTCCATTGGTCATCTAGTGTGTGGATACTCTCTTTAGAAGTATTAATTTGGGATACTTTGACATTCAGTCAGGAAAAAATGTCCTGGGAGGTCTGCCATATCCTGGTTGTGATCTTAGTTATTTCACATAATCTCTCTGAACAATGAGGACAGTGAGTCCTACCCTTTCACTTTTTATTGGATGGTTGTTGTATTTGTACTTACCCATCATCTTTTGCTTAGTCTTTTTATATTTGGAGAAATCCCCAAGTTATGAGGATAGCCTTGTTGTTATAGAGGTCAGAACTGAAATTCCCATCAGCCTCCCTACCACCTTAGGAGACACCTGCACTCCACCAGTCAAAGGTACCATGGGAGCCTGTATTTCAGTTATGAGCGATAGGAAGGAAGAGTTTGGTGCTTGATTCTATTTAGCTGGTGGGGATGGCAATTGAAGGATGTGATTATTGGAGGAGATACTACTTACTAAAATATGTATAAATTATAAATGCTCAGGATAAAGGAAATATGGTAGCTTGTACTATGGTGTGAATGTTTAGTGGTTTTGATCCTTTCCTGGGACTGCTTCTGGTTTTAAAAAGAAGCCTGCCAACTCCAATCAATTTTTAGTAGACTAGGTAAAGGAGTGATTATTAAGGAAGGAATTCCCGCCAGAGACTTTTGTTCACCTCTCAACTATGTTAAAGTTATGTATCCCTCTATTTGTCCAAAAAAATTTGAGTTTATAAGGAAAAGACACTAGAGCTATAGCTTAGTCATTTTGGGCTGCTATAACAGAATACCATAGACTGGATGGTTTATAAAGAATAGAAATTTATTTCCCCCAGTTCTGGAGGCTTAGAAGTCCAGGATTAAGGTGCTGGCAGATTCGGTGTCTGATAAGGGCCTGTTACCTGCTTCACAGATGACTGTCTTTTCCCTGTTTCCTCACACTGCGAAAGGGAGGAACAAGAAGCCCTCTGGGATCTCTTCTATAAGATCCCTAGTCCCACTCCTGAGGGCTTCACCTTAAAGATCTAATCACCTCCCCAAGGCCCCACCCCCAAATACCATTACAGTGGGGGTTAGGTTTCAACAAGTGAATTTTGGGAGGACACATTGAGTTTACAGCAGTTAGTATTGTTACATTTGGAAACCTGATTTCTGTTCACTTACAAGATTTTATTCATTTCAAACAAGGCTCCTTTTAGTCTTTATCTTTTCAAAGGGAAAGTTACTAATCTTTAATCTGTACTTCTATATAAAGTATTCCATTCTTTGATGGGTTTAGTCAGAAATATTCTACATCCTGCTGGCTACCTTATGGAAGTAAACACCAGAAGCTTCTGTTATTTGAAATGTTAAAGATAGTAAGTGTTTACATATACTAGATGCAAACTAGGAACTGTAATTCTGCTTGGGGAAAAAAAAAAACTGCAAAGGTAAAGGTTTAAAATAAAGTTAAGCTTTCTTCTTTATGATCAGATAAAATAATCTTTAAAATAAGGCATTTAACCAAGATCTATCTATGTAGGATGGCTCATTACTTTTGCATCAGTTTCTATAATGAAATAAGAGCATCAAGGAAGAGAGAATCATAATACATTCCAACTGAATGACTTGGTGGTTTCATAGTTGAGATCATCAAGGAGTACCTAGTTAGAATTTCATCCAAATGCACTTCTGTTAAATTTGTACAGAAGGGCCCTTGGAACAAAAACTATTATGCAAGGGATGGCCATTTCACAGATGAATCAGCATTCCTTTCTCTCCTCCTACTTTGTCAGTTTTGTTACTTGATCAACATGAAACAACCCAGGAGAAATAAACTTGATTTCTCAGTGATGATCTCAAGGGCATTTCTGCTTCTTGTTGGTCTGTCCAGATAGATGCAAACAATACTGGTTCACAAATAAAGACCTTGTTTTTTAGTTGTTGCACCTTTTGCACATATACACATAATTACCTCTTAATTAACCCTAAGGGAGATAGAGATGAGTTTAAGGCATTGTTTGGCATAAAATAATATTTTTTTCAGTAAAATAATACAGCTATTTTATCTATTGCTTATATATTACATAGAATCAGAGAGGTTACTCATCAATTTGCAGTTTAAAAAATGTCCACAAGGAAATAGAGTAAAACACCAACTGACTAGTGCAAACTTTTCCACACATACATGGACTGCCTCTACTAAAGGCAAATGAAATCGACACAGTGTTAAGGTTATTGCCCTTCTCGTTATAATTAAGCTTATTTGAATGAACATTTATTGAATATCTATTATATGTCAGGCCCAGTGCTGGTACAATAATGAATGATACATTGTGCCTGCCCATAAAGTCCTTACAGTCTTGTGTCTCAGAGACTCAGATGGATAACACTGCAAGGACTGCTGACTGCAAATAAATCCATAATGAAAATTACTTTGATTAAAAATTTGCTTGAATGAAGCGTTTTAAATATATTTTAAGTAATGATCTTCATAGTAAAACCAATACTGTAATATATATTTAGCAACTGTTCATCCTTCCCAAATGGCCCAAATTATATAAGGTGCTATTCAGAGAGGCCATACAATAAAAGTAAAATAAGCCACAGAGTCAACTGTGTTTAACAGAATTTGGTGCTATCCTTTCTTCTGAACACAAGTTTAACAATTTATCATAAGACCAACCTACATTAATTAATTTACAATATCTTATTGGAGCCTCACAACTCTGTTAATAACTCTGTTATTAATTAGAAGTTCTAGTTGCAAACAACAGAATTTACCTTGGATGGTTTACCAAAACTACAGACCACAGATACATAAAAAAGTATTAAAATCTTTGAGGGGGCTGGGGATCACACTCAAGACTATGCGTCTAGAAACAACACTCAACCCTTACCTGCAGAACTGTTGCATTGAAAAGAATGCTTTTGTGCTGTCGCAATACGTATGAAGTGCCAGGAGCTCACGTTCACTGCTAGGATCATGGCCGGGACACCCATTCAACTTTTGTGTCAGGAACTCAACCTTGCAACCAGATTCATTGGTGTGTTTTATAATCGGTGGTAGCATGTAATTGGAATCATGCAAGTGTAATCCTATTGGCATTCTTCCTCTTAGCTTATCTTCTGCTTGCTTCACATTCTGCCTTTCTGACAGCTCTGGGTTATCCAGTCAGTACTCATCACCCCCACATCATGAACTTTCCCAGGAGAAGAGGGGATGTGACTGGATATTGGGGAATGGGCTGGTCATTTTGGAGGTCTTTAACTTTCAGGGAGAGAGTGATCCCGAGTAAAGAGCTGGGAAGGGCAGGAAGCAGTGTGAAGATACTCAGAGGCCTTTTGAGGAGCAGGGTCTGAGGGCTGTTGGGTAAGAGGAACAGAAAGGGAGATACCAGTACTCAAAAGAAAAAATGTTCTTAAGATACCTGTTGTGGTGAACACTGACACCGCGCTAACCATAACCTCCTGCCACATTTAAAATCATTAAATCAAAATAGTTATTCTTGAGTGAAATTTAATGTTTTTATGTCTTTAGATAGAGATTGTATTTTGAGTTTTTAAAAACAAAAATGACAAAAAAAATAAGAACCATAAGTAATTTGTGGCCAACAATCAGATTTAAAACAGGCAATTCCTGCTGATTACTTCACTGATTCCATTTTGCCAAAGGGTTTTCTTAACTGCTCATCTATATTTGTACATTTATTTGAGGGTTTCCTCCTAAGTCAAGATGCTAAACAGTGATTTAGGCAGTCTAAAAAAAAAAAAAAAAAAGGGAGAGAGACATCTAGCTTTCACATCCTCTGTCCAGAAGACTCTCTTGCAACTCCTTTTTCCCTCTAAAGCTCTCACCGATATTATTTAGATGATAAAGAGAAAGGAAAATAAGAACAAAATGATCAATTTCAGAGTTTTAAGTAAATTCTTCAAACTGCAGCCCTCATTGAAAAGACTTCAAATATATATATATTTCAATGATTATTTTTCAAAAGAATGGTATCAGTGAAATGATTTTGAATTCTTCTGCATAAGATATTTACTGAGGGAAAAAAAAAAGCACGTGACTTTGCAAAAATGGTGAATTTGGGTGTCAGAATCATGTAAAAAAACAAACAAAAAAACCCCAAAACCAAACCTTAAAAATTCTAAGAAGACAAGAAAAATATCATCAAATGTGTTTGTAGTGAACGTATTTTTAGATAGGTAAGATTTATGTTAGAAATGTGTTTGCACGCTTTTATAATCATTTGGAAATTTGTACTTATGTGTGTATAGTTATGGTATTTGAGAAATAATTCCATTAACTATTTAAATTAACTTAAAAGTTCCTTTTCTATCTTTGACTTAATAATATATTTTGGTCATAGTTTATTTGATTCGGTTGTTGGTCATGGAAGAAATCCCCCGATTATAACATTGTTCATATGAAGAAATATGGTCCAATTATTGACAAGTTAGTTTATGACAACTTCTAGGAGAATACTGTGATGAGAATTAGAAGAAGAATATTTGTGTAATTCTCTTATGGCTTCCTGTAAGGATGCCAGGCACCTAACAGGTGCCAGGTTCAATAAATATTCTAAGGTATATTAAGTGAAAAAAACAAGCTTCTGAGCAGCATGTGTAGAATATTTACATTCATGCAAAATGGAGGAGGATAGATAAATACATATATGTATTTGGATGTTTTTGAGTATAAATTTGTTTTGGAAGGACAAACACAATAATGACAGTTTGAAGTGGAGGAAGGGAGGGGGACATGATGGACAGAGGACCAGGCTGGGAGGGATGCTGTCACTATGGACATTTTCATATTTTGTTTTTGAACTTTGTGACTATATTATTTATTCAAGATTAATTAAGATAAAATAAAAAGAATTATATATTTTTTACATTTAAAAAGTGAATTATTACTGTTGTGAAATCTTTCTTATAAGCAACATAGCTATAAGTTTCTTGTTTTTGATACTCTATTCTTGTTCTTTTTACTTAAGGCATTCTAAATAACCCGAGTACAACATCTGGGACATAAATTACAAATAAATTTTACTGTAATTACTTTTTGGTCAGCACTTCACTTGAAAACTATAAATTTTTTTTGGACTATGCATAAATCTAATTTTACAGTCTTTAAATTTGATGGCTTTTTCAGGAATTTGGCATGGTCCACAGAGGAAAAGAAAAAAATATATTGAAAAGATTAAGATTAAATAAAAGTGAATAACCAAATACATGAGCCTCAAATGTAGACCTCAAGCTTTTACTATAAATGTCAGCTTTCTGGGAAACTCTGGGTTGCTGGTTGGGAGACAGAGAAGATATATCTGTGAAAATCATGATGACTTCTCAGCTCCCATATTGAAAACCACAGTATGGTCTAAAAGTCCCTTCCAGACCTTCCAGTCAGTCATTCCATTGCAAGAGAGATATAGAGAAGCAAGAAAACAGAATTGAAGATGAGTCCTTTTAGAGCAAGTTGAAACAACTTGGAGTTGACTGGTATGACTGCACCATATCAGCACATACCTTTGACCAGCTTAGTTTAAATAAGAAAAATGGTATTAAATGCAACAAGGGATAGCTCGTAGTAACAGAAGGAAGAAGCTCTTGATGATAAAAGTGTTAATTAACAAGACAAATCTTCAATCTTGGGAATCTTTAAAAATAGAAAGTTCTTTAGGTGATTTAGGCATTTTCTGGATACAGTGCTCTTTTTGAGTCTTGAATAAATGTCTCCATAGATTATTTAAGAATTGTCACCTGATAAAGTAATTGCTTTCTTTCTTTCTTTTTTTCGGGGGGGGGAGGGGCAGAGGGAGTGGGAGAGAGAATTTTAAGCAGCTCCATGCCCAGGGTGGAGCTTGACACAGGGCTCAATCTCAGAACCCTGAGATCATGACCTGAGTTAAAATCAAGAGTTGGATGCTTAATATACTGAGCCATCCAGGTGCCCCAATAATTGTTTTCTTTATTATGTAAACAACTCAGTATCTAGGCAAAATTACTTGTTTAAGGGTTTCATATTTTCAAGCTGTATGCCCTCCTGGTATGCTTTTTTATAGATAATTTACTTAAAGCATTAGCTGTTTTAACCAGTATAGCCATTTTGGGTAGTTATAGGAATGATTTATTAACTTTGGTATTTAATGCAAATAAGAAAAAAATTACAGAATTAAAATTGACATTCATTTAAATTTCCATTGTTTCTTAATTTATGTTGTAATCTCTTTACTTTTTCACGATATCGTATTGTAAAATATATATTTACCCCAGTAGCTTTTATTTCCCTAACATATTGCCAATATTTAGGCTAAAAATTAATCTGTAATCAGCCTTAACATTCCCAAGTTCTTCCAAGAGGGCACAATGTACAAACTAAAACACACATTCTTTTTTTTTTTTAGTTTTTTTCTTTTTTTGTATGTAATCTCTATTCCCAATGTGGGGCTCAAACTTACGAATCCAACATCAAGAGTCACATGCTCTACCGACTGAGCCAACCACGTGCCCCTAAAACACACATTCTTAGCTAATAATGTCTTTAGCATAAAATGATTCAACAGTGTAGATTGGCCAGAAATTGATTTCAGGTTTGGGGAAAATTTTTATTTCCTCTAATCCATTGGTTTTAGAATTGGATTCTATTTTAAACTACTCTGGAGATATTGAATATTAACACAATTTAAGTACTGAGAATCTATTGCATCAGTGTACTGACCCACATTTTGAAGCCTCAATATAGTTTCAAAGACCTCAATAATACATTATCCTGTTGTATTATTCTTTTGAATTCTTAATTATAAGATAATAAATGTCCTTAATGGAAATTAATGATCAGAAATTCCTAAGCAGGGGTCGCCTGGGTGGCTCAGTGGGTTAAAGCCTCTGCCTTCCGCTCAGGTCATGATCTCAGGGGCCTGGGATCGAGCCCCACAGCCGGCTCTCTGCTCGGCGGGGAGCCTGCTTCCCCCTCTCTCTTGCCTGCCTCTCTGCCTACTTGTGATCTCTCTCTCTGTCAAATAAATAAATAAAATCTTAAAAAAAAAAAAAGAAATTCCTAAGCAGGAGGGAATATTGAGGTGTTAATTTTCAACCAGACATTTAGCTTGAGTGATTCTAACATCAAGTCATCCCAGCCAATCATACAGTCTGTTTTAAGTCCATAAGGAGATGCATTAACTTGTTTAGACATTTGTTTCACTGTTTATCAGTTTTCACTCTGAAATGTATTCTATCTACCTAAATCTCTTAGGCTCCATTTCAGGATTAGATTGTTTAGTGAAGTAAGGGAAGAGAATGGGTCATCTGCATTATTTCCCCAATTTTTTTATTTTGAGAAACTTTTTAACTTTAGAAAATGGACATTTATATATCCCTCATTCAATTGTACACATTTGCCACCTTTGCTTTCTTTCTCTCTATGCTCCCCTAATATATCTCGCTTCCTCTTTATCTTATTTTAGGGTTTGATCATCATGACACTTTATCATTAACTACTTCAGCTTATAAATCCTAAGAATGAGGACGATCTCTTGCTTAACTCCAAAGCTAATCTCACAACTATAATGTTAATTCAATAATATTGCCCAGTGTACTGTCCATATTCAATTGAGGAAATGTCTTTTAAGAATCTAAGATCCAGTCAAGTTTCTTCCATTACATTTAGTTGTTATGTGACTTTAGTCTCTTAATCTGGAACATTCTGCTTGCTTTTCTCTTGTTTGTTTTTAATGACATTAATTTTTTTCTTGAAGAGCATTGGTGTATTGTCTTGTAGACTGTCCTATATTCTGAAATTAAAAAAATTTTTCCTCAAAAAATTTTTTTTTCCTTCATGATTAGGATCTGGCTAAATGTTTCTGGCAAGATATGACACAAATAATGTTGGTATTTCTTTTTTTTTTAAAAGATTTTTAATTTATTTATCTGAGACAGAGAGAGTGTGCACATGAGTGGGGGGAGGGGCAGAGGGAGAGGGAGAAGCAGACTCCCCGATGAGCAGGGAGCCTGACATGGGGCTCCATCCCATGACAATAAGATCGTGACCTGAGCTGAAGGAAGATGCTTAAATGACTGAGCCACCCAAGGGTCCTTTTTTTTTTTTAAGATTTTATTTTATTTATTTATGAGGGAGAGAGATAGTGAGAGAGGGAACACAAGCAGGGGGAGCAGCGGGCAGAGAGAGAAGCAGGCTTCCCGCTGAGCAGAGAGCCCAATATGGGGCTTGATCCAGGATGCTGGGATCATGACCTGAGCCGAAGGCAGATGCTTAAGGAATGAGCCACCCAGGCACCCCTCCCTTAGGTATTTCTTATTGCATCAACTGCCATAAGGTTGTCCCACAGCTGGTGATGTTAAGTTTGTACATTTGATTACGGTTTTTTAATGTGAGAGCTCTCTATTATGAAATGTATTTTCCTCTTTGCATTTAATATGTAATTAGTAGGGTGATATGAGAGACTGTGAATTTTGGTGGTTTTGGTGTCCAATAATAATCCTTGTCTGGGTCAGCTATTACATTGGTGATGGAAATGGTGTTTTTCTGGTTTAATCTTTCTATCTACATTTATCGGCTATATTTCTGTGTGTGCATCATTATTATAGTTGAAGTTAAGGATAAAAATCAGCCTTTTTCCTTAGTTGGGAATAATCTATGAGGGTGGTCACCTTAGTGGGATGGCTTAGTTGGTTTGTACATGCTACTAAGGAAGCCAAGGCCATGGCTACAGTGTTTATATGGGCCAATTACCCAGGCTCTGTTTCAAGGCCAGAGTATACTTTTCCTCTACCAAATCAGGAATGTGTGCCAATGGCCACCTGGGAAACAGCATGCAATAAGGCTAGAGCTTTACAAATCAGTCTAATTAAAAACACAGGCTCAGCTACTGGTGGATTATTTTTTTTTATATGAGAGATGGCAATTAATACTATAAAAAGTCTATTTTTCCCAATTCACTTCTTTAAGTCCTATTTTACAAATATTTAAAGATTTTTGTGAGTTGCTCTTCTATTTTCTGCAGAAACTAACCAGCTTCCCTAAATAATACTTATATTGAAAGCAATTAAAAATGATGTAAATATTTTTAGTTAAAAATGAGGTAAATTATGTAACATATATTTTAAAAAAGACATTTGAAGATTTAAAAAAACCCAAGAAACAGGAGCCTACTGTAAGAATCTGTTCTCATGAAACCTTCAAAATCTAAAGACCATTTTTTAAGACAATGCAAAAATAATCACAAAAACAAAAGAAGAAAAACTGTTGAACAGACCTGATTAACATTGCCTGAATAAAATAATGATGGTGATGTCTAATAGTATATAAATTGGGAAAGGAGGAGATGATCAATACTAATCTGTTTTAAAGTTCAGGGATGGTTTAGTGTTAGACTTTGTTAAGTTAAACAAGCATGGTAAAATGTTAAAGGTAATAAATGAATAGAAAGAGTATAAATTTCAAATCAATATATGGGGAAAAAAGTGCATTAATAAAAAAAGAAACAAAAACTTATTAAAAAAAGCAGGAAAACAGGAAAAAAGAGAAATAAGTGAGACAAACAGAAAAAGAACTAGATTAGAAATCATTCCAACTATGTCAGTAATTATAATAAATGTAAATGAACTTAACTCACTAGTTGAATGACGGAGATTGCAAATTGATAAATCATTTAGATAAATGTCATTTACAAAAGATGCATCTAAATTGTAAGGACATATAACAGTTGAAAGTGAAAGGGTAGAGAAAGGTTTATTAGGAAATTCCTAATGAGAGAAACCTAGTGTACTATATTAATATCAGAAAAAAAAAGATTTTAAAGCAGAAAGCCTAAAGCTTACAGGAAAACAATGAGAAATACAACACAATAAGAAAAATTTGATTTCATTAGGAAAATATAACAATTCTAAATATGTGTGCAACTAATAAGTAGTCTCAAAATATATGTGAACTGACAAACTCGCCACCATCATAGTGAGAGATTCCATACCTCTCTCTATCACTGGTAGGAAAACCTGACAAAAAATTAAGCAAACCTTTCACAGGATTATAACAGACAGGTGTGCACTTGATTTAATGGGCATATGTGAGCACAGAGGATCACAGGGGAAGGGAGGGAAAACTGAATGGGAAGAAATCAGAGAGGGAGGACAAGCCATGAGAGACTCTTGATTCCAGGAAACAAACTGAGGGTTGCGGAAAGGGAGGTAGGTGGCGGGATGGGGTAACTGGGTGATGGGCATTAAGGAGGGCATGTGATGTGATGAGCACTGGGTATTATACGCAACTAATGAATCATGGAACACTACATCAAAAACTAATGATGTACTATATGTTGGCCAATTGACCTTAAATTAAAAAAATAATGGACATATATGGAATTCTGTGTCAAACATTAGAGAATATACATTCTTCTTAAGCTTTTATAAAATGGGTCATTTATAAAATTGATTACGTTGGGCAATGAAGCAAGTTTCCATTAAATTTTAAAATTATTGTTCTGGCCAAAACCTCTGACCACAATGCAATTAAGTCAGAGCTTAAAAAGAGAGAGAGAGAAATAATTTTCTTAATATTTGGAAATTAAAATAATTTTCTAAATTACTCAAAAATCAAGAAGAAATTCATAATGAATATTAAAATAAGTGCCAAGAACTGAAGGAAAATAAAAATACCTCATGTAAAACTTGTGGGAGGCAAGAAAAGTAATGTTTTGAAAAAATTTTTAGCCTTAAGTTCTTATATTAGAGAAAAATAAAACTTGAAAGTTAATGAGCTAAGTATACAACTTAAGATATTAACAAAAGAATGATAATAATAATCTAAAAAAGGTAGGAAATAACAGACAAGAGCAAAAAAAAAAAATCAATGAAACAGAAAACCAGGACACAATAGACATAAAGAATAAAATTGGAAACAAGAAAAATATTTGGCAAATCGATGAAGGTAAAAAAAAGGAAAGGTATAAATAAATATCATATTAAGATATTTTAAAAATAAAGGAATAAGGATTAGAAAGGAGGAAATAATAGTAATTTTACATTGACTAAAATTTCCAGTTAAAACAAAAATATTTCAGATTATATAAAAACATCTAGATACAGGCTGTTTACAAGATACACAACTGAAATGCAAGGACATGAAAAGTTGGAAGTAAAAGGTTGAAAAAATGATCTAGGAGGCTAATAGTACAGAATGTTGAAAAAACTCTATTAATATCCTATCAAATAAACTTTAAGACATAAAGTTCAAATAATGTGCTACTAGAGGCATAAAAAATTATTACTCAACAATGAGTTTCAAATCCCTAGCAACTTATAGTAGTTTAAAACTTCTACGAACTTAGTGACAAGGCCACACACCCTCCAAAAAAAAACTGTAAGTAAAATTTGTCAAATTTACCATCATAGTGGAATATTTTAACACCTATTTCACAGTAATTAACAGCATATGTTGATAAAATCACTTTGGATAACTATTTAAGATTATCTTATAAATTTAAATACTTCTGCTAATCTTATACTCCAGAACTTTTAAGTAACTCAAAACTCCAAGTGAACCGAAAATTGGTGTATTCATACAGTAGAAAAAAATGCAAGACTGAAAATTAATGAATTCTAGCTCTATGGGTCAACCTGCATGAATCAGAGTTTTGAAGCAAATAGGTAATTTTTGGAAGAATTATGTTATGCATGAAGTTCAAATAATGCAAAACTAAATACTGCATTGTCGAGTTACAGCCATATGTGATAAGATCACAAAGAGAAGTATGGGGTTAATAAACACGAAACTATTGGAAGCAAGGTTGTGAAGCACACGGCAGAAGGGGAGATCAAGTGGGAGTACACAGGAGCATCAAAATTGCAGTGTTTTATCTTTTGAGTTAGGATCAGGTGGCAGCATGAGTATTCATTATAAATTCTGCATATGTTTTAAGTATTCTTTTGTGCTTATTCAATAATTGCTATAATTTATATAATATGGCATAAAATAAATATGATTGAACAAAGAGAAGTAGGACTTTCAGAATCCCCATATGACTTTGCCTGGAGAGGGTTTGGGAAGTTATGGAATAAAAAAAATCAGGTATGTTAGTCACATAATGTCTCTTTTTCCATATTATTGCAGACCTGGAAAATGTTAAAAAAAAGTTTAAATATCTGTGGGCTTTTGCATTTTCTGTATGTTCTTAATGTCCTTTTTGTTTGCAGTAAAAATTAGACCTGTCATTATGGGTTTATCAGTACCAAGTAGAATGTGTTGATAACTTATTTTTTCCTTTCTTAAGCCCATAGTTTTTCTTTCTTGTGTCACCCCAGTCTTTGTAATTATGGCCCCTTATGTGCTTAAATAATCAACCGTCAGCTCCTCCTCCCTTGAGAGGGAGTAGGGTGGGATTATTCGGCTTATGTATTTTCTGAGGCTGGGGAAAAACTCTTTTACTTGTGGCAATACTCCACGCCCCAGAAGAGATGAAAATTGTATCTACTAAGAGTCCAAGCAGTTAGTCTCAACTGGATAGTTGATAGAAAGGATTTGGTGGGAAATTAGGCCTGATGTATGGAGTCAAAAAAGTGGGTGATATGTAATAGTCTGTGTAAGGGTGAGGGACCTTGGGGGAACTAAGGTGCTAGGAAAGCTCAGAGTAAGAAGTAATAAAACAGGAAAGTAGGAACTAACTTGGATACATTTGGGGAGCAAAAGGCAAATATGATAGGTTTTTATGAACCCCCTGTGCTGTTTGGTGGATGTGAGTTGGCTTCATCATGTAGGAGTCAGAAAGGGATGCTCTATCTTCCTGCTTCATCTTTTAAAATACTGCTTTTGCTTTAGATTATTCCATCAAAGTCACTTGTTTTTTATTTACTGTCTTACATACACATAATATTTCATTTCTAGTTCTTAACAGAAAATTGAGTTTCATCAATAAAAGTGTCACTATTGCAGAGGGTGGTCAGTGGTATGTAAATGGATGATTCTGGCAGACTGCAAATAAAATCCTAATCATCGATCATCCTGCAAAGAGGGCAAAAATAAATTTAGTTTCAAAGGAGCATTTTAATCATAAAGCAGTGAGTAAATGTTACATATGAATTAAAGAACCATGGCATGAGTTTGATTATTTTTGGATTTCCTGATAGCAATCATTTCAGCTCTAGTACCTGTATCTTTAAGGTTTTCTAATCACATGCTTATTGATTCCTAGCTCTGAAGTCAAGGAAAGGTATTAAAAAACAAGTCACTTTTAAAATGAGTAAATAAAATAAAGTATGCATACTTGCCCAACTCAGAGATGTGGAGAACTACTTTGGCCACATTCTTTTCCCTGCAAAAAAGTCAGGGATTACCTGCTAGGGCCCAAGAACTTTTGGTCAAATGATTAACATCACAGAGCTTAAAGATTCCTAAAAGTAAGTGTCTCACTCAAACAATTACTAAGTATCATTTAGGTTAACAGAAAAATAAGTTACTCCTGTTTTTTTCATTTCACATTTATAACTGAATGCCTGTTGGATCTGTAAATCTAATAGCAATATTGTGACTGAATCAGAGTATGCCATGAGAACAGTGAAAGAAATTAATCGCTGCTATATAAAAATGCTGTAGGCAAGAATCTACTTCCTCCCCTTTGCCCTGCAACTCTTCTGGCCCTGATCTTACGTTAGGAGACGTTTAGTAATATAAACAAAAATGGAGAAAATTGTGTTACAGCAAGAAAATGAAAAACCACCCAAACCACCCATCGTGAGATCCTCGTCTTTATGCTGGTTTGCATACAGCTCCTGTGTGAAGAGTCCATGGAGGCTTGGCTAGGCTTCCAGAGATGTAAACACTGATTAGTAAAGTTTGACCTCTAGAGAACTTTAAAAATTGTTTAATATGCAAATCTTCCTTAATGAAGCCCAATTTTAGCAAGCAAACAATAACAAAACAAGCATACCGAATTTTGAAACTGCTGTGTAATAGTGAGATACATGAGGCTTATCCAGGACTCATGTTAATTTAGTTTAACTAGATGCTGAAATGGATTATGAGTAAATTAGAATTTTAAAGGACAATGACCATGTAATCGATCTCATAAATATAATAGGGTTATATTTACTTTGCCTCTTCACAGAGGTCATTGTCACCCAGTACTTCTGGGATAAATCCTTATGTTCTATAGACCCTTAATAATGAACCTTTACTTGCACATGGAAGGAAAAAAATGAGGTCTCCTCGGTTCCCATTATAGCCTATTCTCCTATTCTGTTCTATTTTGAACATGTTCTATCTGTTCTCACCAGATTCGAAGAATAATGCCTTTTGTTTGTTCAGAAGTGAGCTGGTTGACAAACTTAATGCCTTATTATCAATTGTTGGAGGAGGTCGTCGAGGGGAATGTGCAGTCAATTTGCTTGGATATAAGAGCGTTACTACTGCAAGTTTGTGGAAACTGAGGCTCAGTGTGGCCGAGGTGAAGCTGGCAAGTGGTGCACAGAGTGTAGGCCTGAGGCGGGTGCAGGAAAGGAGAAGAGGCCGGAAGGGAGGCAGTGGCTAGGCAAAAGGACTTGGGGCCTTGGTATGAGAACGAGTTTGTCGAGTAGGCGCTGAGACCCCGCCCTGCTCCGCGGCTCCACCCGCACCCCGGCCCCGCCCCCGGCCCCGCCCCTGCCTTAGGCGCTCCTGGGCCCAGACCGGAAGGAAGTGGAAACACGCGGCATGCCACCAGGGCTGCAGCCAGCCTCCCAGAGGCTGTCTCTGGCACCCGCGAGCAGCTCCGGCTTTTCTGGCCTGGCGGGGACCTCCAGCACCATCACCACTTAAATGGTGACACCTGCTGTTCTTGTGTCTTAAAAAGGAGACACTTTGCAACTTTTTTTCACGGTGTCTGTGTGAGACCCCACCGATCTTTAGGAGGGGCGTATGGAGCGGGATGTCATGGCTCCAGGGTTGATGACCACCTGGTCCTAGGACCCGGGGACCTTCGAGGAAGTCGTAGTACACTTATTCACGAGGAGGAGTGGACATTGCTGGACTCTGCTCAGAAAATCCTGTACAGAGATGTGACGCTGGAGAGCTTTAGGAACCTGGCCTCAGTAGAAACTCCTCTTTTAAAGCCGAAACCTGCTTACCCCGGAGGAGCAGGAGAAGCTGAGGACCCAGGAGAGATTTCTTCAGGAAACCAGAAATTTCAACCTAAGAGACCAGAGCAAAGCAGAGTGAAATTTGGGAAAAGCCATCTGCTGCCAGGAAAAGGTGCAGATTTTCTATGGGGGAGAATCCTTTTGAGTTCAATGAGAGTGAGAAAGCCTTCAGTTACCACATATCCCTTAATCAGGAGGCATCTACTTAACCTGGAGAGAAACCCTATGCATATAATCTGAAGCCATTCTAACCATATTAGGCCCAAGAGAAATTACACAGGAGAGAAATGCAGTGAATGTAAAGAGGGTGGGAAAGTGTTCAATAATCCTTCATCCCTGAGGATCTCCGTGCTGAGCTCATGCTGGTGAGAAACTCCACAAAATTTTATGTATTTATTTTTACCTGGCTGGGGCAAGCCCTAAAGGCCTTTTAAAAAACTACTAAGAGCTCAGTCAGGGCAGGGTGGGAGGAGAGGGCTAGCAGTGCCTCCCTGCCCCCAGGTCAAAGTCTCTGAAGGCCACCTGTTCCATGATGATGACAGGCCGGGCGTCCCAGGGTGGGCTTAGTGCGGGGGGCCTTCCCCATGAACTGGAAGTTGCTGATGTTGGTGCAGTCAACGGAGTGGCCAGAGCATGCAATGAGCCAGCAGGACATCCCAGCTCAGTTGTCCTGAAGGGTTGCACCCTTGGCATCTCTCTCCCGGGGCCCTAAACAGGGGGGTGATCTCATATCTGAGTTTGAAAAGATCACGTTGAAAACAGGTGTTGTTATCATTACGATCTTCAAATGTTAGCACTAGGAAGGCCTTGGAGATGTGGTCTAACACCACCTATAGGCGCAGAGTTTTATGTTTTATTTGGAAAGAATCTCTGAGGCTATTTCTTTCTCTCTCTCTCTCTCTCACACGCACACCCTTTTGAGGTATTTCTGATATACCCCCTTAGGATTGGCTAAATGATCCCTAAGGTGCCATCATTGTATTTCTACGTCTTACTTTCAAGTCACCTGCATAAAGAATTCCCTTGTTTTTTAAGCCATGCTGTTGCAGCTTGGCTTAAAAAAAGTACAAAACGAGAGGTAAATTTTACCCAACTTCCACAGTGGTCCACGTGGAGCTTCAGTAAGAAATTGTGTTTCTGTTAAATAGATCCTCTTTGAGCAATGTTCTAAATATATAAATAAGAAAAGTTCTGTTGCACATAGATCAGGTGAACAAATGCCAAAGAATGTGTTGTTTTTACCTCATGTGTGTTTCTTCTATTTTTGAACTTCTTAGGTTGGGACTCTTTTCGGGCTTGCCTTCTGAACATCGTTGGATACAAAAACCTTATTGTGGACGTGGAAAAACTGTGCAGAGAACCCTCTGATTCTGATAATCTCCAACATGAAGAAATGCTTTTGAAGGTCAGTGTTTGAACACATTTCAGTCCTTTGCCTAGGTCAGCTAATGTTTGCCAAGCACCTGCTATATGCTTGGCAGTGCTCTGGACTTTGGGGATACAAAGATGAATAAGACATGGGCACCATACGTGGTTGATAAAGCCGAGTGTCTTGCTGTTTCAGATGTTGGAGGTAAAATTTGCATTAGAAAATTCATATGAGGGGCACCTGGGTGTCTCCATTGGTTAAGCATCTGCCTTCAGCTCAGGTCATGATCCTAGGGGCCCTGGGGTGGAGTCCCACGTTGGGCTTCCCACTTAGCGGGGAACCTGCTTCTTCCTCCCGCCCCCCCCTCCGCTCATGCTCTCTCTTACTATCTCTCTCTTTCTCTCAAATAAATAAATAAAATCTTAAAAAAAAAATACATGTGAGAAGTTAAATGTGAGGCCATTTTCTTTTTATTGACATATAATTGACATATAACATTAAATTAGTTTTAGGTGTGCAATGTAATGATTTTTATGTTTGTATATATTGCAAAATGATCACTATAATTCTAGTTAACCTCTTATCATCTTCATTGTCAAGCCAGCTGGCAATAAAGCCAGTTCTGCTGCACAAACTTCCCCAGTTAGTCCTCTGTCAGTGAGGAAGAAGTCACCTGAGCAGGTCTTCCCTCCACAGAGGAAAAAGTGGTGATTGAGGGGGAGGCCTACCTCGCTTCAGGTTTCACGCACCCTTTTGGTCTAGGATTGGGCTCCACAAATTTAAGGTTGAGTAATTGGGTATTGACTATATGAAGCAAGATGAAAGAAGAGGGGTTGGGATCTTTTTTTTTTCCATTGAAATTCAGGCTTAAACACCAGGCTCAGCCACCCTTTAAAGCCCTTAGAGTTGATGGAAGTCCTCACTTTTCTTGACCCTTGGCATGCTTTTCAGCTGAGAACAGGCATCTTTGGAGAACCACTTTCTGTCTGCGGTCAAATTGCTCCTAATGTTAGGCCTCACAGATAGGCACCTCATTGGGAATCCGCGGAGCTCCAGGAGTCTGCCTCTTCCTTGTTTGTCCTCTGGCAGTTCATCTCAAGACCCTGTCTGTGAAGTGAAGTAGCTCTGTTATAAAATTTTCAGAGTCTGAATTTCCTGAGCTTGACCTGAGCTTCAAAGCTATAGCAGGTTAGGATGGGTTGCCTGGAAGGAAGTTAATGCAGTTCTCTCACTGGAGTGGTTTAGGTATGTTACAGGAGAAACTTCTATATGGAGTGAGTGGCTAGACTAGAGGGTCATCAGAGTTCAGTTTCTGAGTCGGCAGTTCTTTACAATCATTATTTGGGTGGTTAAAAGCCAATAATGCCCATCCATTCCTTAAAGGCTTTTGTCTTAACCAGGCTTGCATCTGTCTAGTATATTTATAATTGGCCCATAAGAGGTTTATCTCTGGAATGGGGGGCAGGGGTGCAAGGAGAGGACCATAACAACTTTTGAAAAATATTTTTCCCCTACCCTCCTCACCGCAACAGTGATCTTAGTCACTTGCTATTTTATACCTTTTTGACTGCTCCTTGCTTAAATGTTATTTCCACGTAGCTGGTTAGAAATGCAGAATTTGCTTACAATAGTAAAAAAGAGGTCTTGGAAATCATTTTCGCTTTCTGTTACAAGTATAAATTGTTGAAAATTATAAGCTGCTGAACAGTACTGAATTTTGCTGTTTTGTTGAAAATGTGATCAAACAGAGAAGCAAGCCTTATTCATCATCTTTTCCATCTTACGGTCTCTTGGGGTTGCAGCATAGCCAATAATCAGAATCTTGATTATGTTTCGAGCTGTACAAACAAACCTTCTTGTTTGCTCAGGTGATCTTAGAGGGCAAATAACAATCTATGAAATGCTAACCCAAATCAGATCGTAAATAATTGAAAATTAACAAGAAAAGAGGGAAAGCTGATGATGTTTCATTTAGCATCTTATGAGCTCTCCAGAACCAAAGCACTTATATAGCAGATCTTAATGATACTAAGTATTATATAATTACAATGTCTAGAAACTGCTTCTGAGTTTCAGTTTAAGAGCTACAAATTCATACGCAAAGCATTTATCAAAAACAAAACAAAACAAAAAAACTGTTGTGTGCTAGCTCTTCCACATGTAATACTTATGGTCACTATAACTCTCAGAGGTGGGATCAAATTACCGTCTCTTATGGATTAAGTAACAGGTTTGGAAAGGTAATAAATCCAAAATTTCACAGCTGGAGGCAGAAGCTCACCCCACTCTGCCTTTACTGCAAAGCTCATATTCTTTTAAGAACATTAAGCAACCTGTCTTTCGGTAAGCATGATTCTCTTCACATCAAATGGATGCTGTGATTTTTCTAAGACTATTAAGGGTTTCCTGAAAAATCTCCTGAGAATATGACTGTGGGGTGGTGAAATGATGCTAAAGACAGGGGGAAGAGTGCTAGCAAGAGGTTGGTTCTATTCTAAATACTTCAGATTGGGGGTGTACATGGGACAGTATAATACTTTTAGCTTTCTTTCCTGCCTCTTTTTTTTTTTTTTTAAGATTTTATTTATTTATTTGACAGAGAGAGAGAGATCACAAGTAGGCAGAGAGGCAGGCAGAGAGAAAGGGGAAGCAGGCTCCCTGCTGAGCAGAGAGCCCGATGCAGGGCTCGATCCCAGGACCCTGAGATCATGACCTGAGCCGAAGGCAGAGGCTTTAATCCACTGAGGCACCCAGGCACCCCTCTTACCTGCCTCTTAAAACACTATTGATTTTTTTTGGTCAGTTTTCTTTTTAAATTTTAATTCTAGTACAGTCAACAGTGTTATATTAGTTTCAGGTGTACAATATAATGAATCAACAATTCTATATATTAGTCTCATCACAGTCACTGTAGTCTGAATCTCCTTCACCTATTTCACCCATCTCCCCACTCACCTCCCCGCTGGTAACCATCAGTTTGTTCTCTATAGTTAAGAGTCTTTTTTTGGTTTATTTCTTTTTTTCTTTGTCTGTTTGTTTCTTTAATTCCACATGTAAGTGAAATCATATGGTATTTGTCTTTCTCTGACTGACTTATTTCACTTAGCATTGTACCCTCTGGATCTGTCCATGTTCTGGGAAAGGGCAATATTTCATTCTTTTTTTTTTTTTTTGGCTGTGTAATATTCTATTGTGTATATCCACCTCTTCTTTATCCATTTATCTATGGATGACACTGGGCTGCTTCCATAATATGGCCATGGTAAATAATGCTGCAATGAACATAGGAGTGCATATATCTCTTTGAATTAGTGTTTTTTTATTCTTCGGGTAAATACCCAGTAGTGGAATTACTGGATCATAAGGTAATTCACTTTTTAGTTTTCTGAGGAATGTCCATACTATTTTCCACGGTGGCTGTGTCAGTTTGCATTCTCACTGACAATGCACAAGAAAACACCATAGAGTTTTAGGTAGAACAAATAAAACTACCAAAACCAAATTCAGTATATTCATTCAGATTATGTTGTTAAAGTCCTATTCAAACATTTTATGATATGTTTTGCTCATTGTGGTTTATTCTGCTAAATGAGTTTCTTTCCAGTCTATTTCGTAGCTATCTGATGAGTAACAGAATTTGGTATTTTGTTTTCCAAGTTGTATACTTGGCCTAGTGGTAGGAGTAGTCATTGTGATGGTGAAATGTGTGTGTGTGTGCATCTGCATGGTTAAGGTTACAGCATATTCCTGAAACTTAAAGGGTTGGCACTACATTTAAGTAGAGTTTAGAGCCACCTGTGTAATTTGAGAGATATTGAAAATGTATGGAAAAGAATCTTCTTTTAAATTTAGACTACAGTGCTTATAGAGATTTGTTATTATTAGTCTTTCTCCCGTAATGGGAGTTGTGGGTAGCTGTGGACCAAAAAGATTGGCACAGTGGTACACACTAAATTGATTATTGCTGAGTCAAAAGCCAGGAAAAGCATGGAAACATTGGGGTTAGCTCCAAGTTCCTGATAAAGTCAGGAACTAAAGATCTGTGACCCCTAACCAACCATTAATTTGACTTCTATCTTATAAAAACCTTGCCTCAAAACTCACAGGGATAAGGGTACAGTGAAGACAGAAAAAAGGGTTCATGGCCCTCTCATCTAAGATAAGTCTTTAATACTTAACCATTTCTTGACTGAGCTCAGCTGTCTTTATGCTTCTCTGGCCTAATGGAAGCCAATCCCGAGTGAGCCTGGCTTGGAGACTTATTCATCCTAAGATTAAACTTTTTACAAAACGTACTAATGCTAAGATTAAACTTTTTTTTTTCTTTAATCAGAATCATTTCTGATATTTATAGACCTAATATAGTGTTTCATAATGTTTTCAAAAGAATACAAATATCCTTTGAAAGTGCAGCAAATATGGCCCTTAGATTACCATTCCAGCATTTTTATGAGGAAGGTTTTTTGTTTCTCAAACAGATGCACAAAGATGAAGACAGAAAGTATTGTTACTGGCAGTCAGGCTGCGTGGCAGAGGACACCGTTGGTCATGTCCTTCTAGCTGGGACTCCTTTCAAGCCTTAGGCATGCATAGGTTTGGAGGAGAGAAAGCATGACCTTGGAAACTGGTTTGGAAAACAAATAGGCAAGGCTTTGAGGCCACAGCCAGGTTCTAATCAATGGGTCAGATTCTGTTAAATTAAACCATCGATGTGAATTCATGAATTGTTGAGCAGCGATGTAATGCATAGGATATGAACATAGGGTACAGAGTAGAAGTCAGTCCTTGCTGAACACTTTCCAGGCTCATAAAACCTTGAGCACTTATCTTTGAGCACTTGATTAATTTACAAATCTCAAACTTACAGAAAAAAAAAAATCCTGATTTTGAGTTCTTGTAGCTCAACTTGGTAAGGTATGAATTGGAAATTTTACTTTGGTCTAATTATTTCCCTCAACTCTGTTGATTTCGACTTTTATTGCTGAATGGCATTCTAAATGACTTTGGGCAGTATGTGAAGTTTCTCGGTCACTTCTAGCTTTTTAAAAAAAAAAAATCCATCCAGTTTAGAATTCTAATCTCCTCTCTAACCTAAGTCTTATAGCTCTGAATGACCTAGAGTGAGAAGGGTTGTGTTACCCCTGGGGCTCTTCATCATTGTCCTCCTCCTCTTTGTAGTTCCTCTTACACATTACTAATGGTAAGTGGGGAGGAGAAAGGTACTAGTGTCTTTTCCTTAACTTGCCCCTTTGTGCCTTCTTCACTGTTACTGCCAGTCTGGACAATACTGCCTAGCCACTGATGGCCTCTGTGACAGGGGCCCAAAGCTGTGTCTCTGGAAGTGCGCATGTATTTGGGATGACCCTTTGTGGAAGGTGTGTGTGAAGGGCATGCTATCTCCTTACCACACAGTTGTCCTTGGAGGAAATCTGGCTCTGGTTTGGACTCAGCCTCTTCGAATGAACCTCTCCTGGCAGCGAGCCTTCCTGGGTCTGGTACCAGCAGGACAAGCTTAAGCCTAGCTTCTCTCTTTTGTGTTCACGTGACCCTAAAGGAAGACATACTTTTTGCCACTCCTAAGTAGAGGATGTTTAGGCCCTCCACGGGTTCCTCCTCTCTCTGTCCTGATTTCTGTTGCCACTTTTCTTCCCCTGGTTCTGAAGGCACAGTGGGGAAGATCTCAAAAGTTTTCCGCATCAGCCGATGTCCTTTGGGGAATGAGATAATGGTCTCTTCTTCCCAAATTGGCCCCTTCTCTTTGAATGATTCCCTGGGAGTCCCCTCCCTTCACTGGGAAAGTGTCTACATTCTACTTAGGTTTCTGGGCCACCCTCTAGTGGATAATGCAGGACTCCATTTTTTTCTTCTGTCCATTTCAGTTTATAAGCTAAAAGAAGTGCTAGGGCTAGGGATTTGGATGGGGTTGGATTGATGACTTGGGCATATTGGGGAAAGTTTTTCTGCTTCCTAATGAGCTTTGACACAGGTTTCTGACTCTTGATAATGGCCATTCTGTTTAAAATGTGACATACTCAGGGTGCCTGGGTGGCTCAGTCAGTTAAGTGTCCAACTCTTGATTTCGGCTCAGGTCATGATCTCGGGGTTGTGAGATCAAGCCCCAGGTCCACACCCAGTGTGGAGCCTGTTTAAGATCCTCTCTCTCCCTTTCCTTCTGCCCCTCCCTCCCTTCTCTCTCTCTCCCTCTCTAAAAATAAGTACGTAAGTAAATAAATAAAATATGACATACTCTATGTCTATTTATTCTCAGTTTTGGGTTTTAGGTCCTAATTAAGGAGCAATAGAAAATGTCCCACTCAACCTCTAGTTATCTTGTCTTTGTTCCTTGCACAATTTTGCCTATCATTGGTGTTTCCAGAACCTCCCCTCAAGGTCTCCCAAGTAGAGAAAAAAGGACACAGTTGAATCATGGCTATTAATAAGAGGACCATATAACTTATCATCCAAAAGACACTTTTGAGGGCAAAAGGGATCCCCTAGGCAAAACTGTATGCCAGGACAGTGCATGTTAATAGGGCTTGCTCCTGAAAAATTGGGATTTTTGGTCATGCTAGCTACTGACCCCTTGAATGTGTTGGTTCTTTCTGCCATGTCTTTACATAGTTGCGCTGGTATGAAGACAAGGAATAGCAGGTATGTCCTGGTATCCAGAAGGAGTCAAGTTGAGCAGGTGTTTATGGCTGGTGAAAGGCATACTCTTTGGGGTGTCTTCTCTGTCTCCACGTGAGGTTAATAATACCGAGGGTAAAGTTACAAGAGTGTAGCATACATCACTTGTTATGTAAACTCAACTTTGCAAACACTTTTTTTTTTCCTGCAAACACTTTTGATACACCTTCTAGGTGCTAATTTGTGCATGGGCCCTGCCCTAAGGAGTTTATGATCCAGTGTTGGAGGAGAAGTGAACAAATAGCTACAGCTTCATAGGACAGTAGTAAGAGTCTTAAAGAAGGGAGCAAGGCAAAGTTTCTGAGGTTGTTTTTGTCTCAAATCTGGTAAAAGGTAAGTTTTTTTTGGAAAGAGCGTACTTTTGTAGTGTTTTGTAATGATAATAATGATTTTTTCAGATGTTGACCCAAATTATAGAATAGGAAGTTATCACATAATGGAATGACATTTCACAAACTATGCTAATATGAAGATTTATATTTCAGATCCCTTTGTATGTGTAAACAAGGATCAGCAATTTTGTTTGGAGCCATCTTTTTGTGTCATAATAGTAAATTTGAATAAGATTATCCCTGGAGAGAGAAGTGAATACAAAAGAGACAGTGTAACATTGTTCAGTAACCAGATGTTAAAAAAGTCATTTTCTCTTTGTTCCTCAAAGTATTAAAAGAATTTTTAAAAATCTTTCTTTCTTTTTTTTTTTTTTTTAATCTGAACTCCGTAGAAACTTGCAACAGTATCAGGAAAGGTTTTCTATAGTAAGTTGATATAATTTAAAAAATCAAACAGGGGTACTTGGGTGGCTCGGTGGGTTAAAGCTTCTGCCTTCTGCTCTGGTCATGATCTCAAGGTCCTGGGATCAAGGCCCACGTTGTGCTTTCTGCTCAGCAGGGAGCCTGATTCCCCCCTTTCTCTGCCTGCCTCTCTGCCTACTTGTGATCTCTCTCTCTCTGTCAAATAAATAAATAAAATCTTAAAAAAAAAAAAACACATCAAAAAATAAACAAGGAATTGTAACTCATTATACCTTAATAGATAGAGTTCATTAGAAGCTTTGATTGCAAGAAAGTCAGGTTAGGGTTAGTTAGGGTTGTGCAGTGGTTTTATGTACACTAGGGCGTCTGATCTTTCCAATAATCCTACAGGCAAGCATGTTATTTGTTATTTTATAGATAAGGAAATTAAGCTTAGATAACTGAAGTGACTCGTCCAAATTGGCACAGAGAGTAAGTGATAAAAAGAGAACTTGAATTTGTTTCCATATCTTGGACCATTACAAATTGCTGTCCATTACAAATCAGCTGCCTCTTGTTCCTCAGCTTCCTCTACTAAGAAATGGGCTGCTTGCTGATGCTAACCTTAGCAGTCATGTACAGAAAGACACAATTCACAATTCTGATTCTTACTATTTTTACCTAGCCCAACACTTTACCATTTTTTTTTTGTTAAATTTAATTCCTGTTTCTGCAGAGTTTTGGATTGGAAAATTCTTTTAAGAAATTTAGGTGATAGGATATGTTTAGATGATTGTCAGTGAACCTGACTCTTATCTAGGAAGCCCAGGCATAGCAGCCCTGAAGGAGGAGCTCCTTATGCGGCTAACATACTTCCACTGATGTTAGCTCGAATTGTTACTTGTTATAAGGTGCTTATGTTTATAGTATGCAATAGGATTTTTACTTTTCCTTTTTCCTTATGTTTTCAATGGCATAAGAAAAAATCTCTTGAATAGAGTTTATAAGGTGTCAGATTTCATAGTGTGTTCCAGGGATAAAATACACAGTCTCGGGGTGCCTGGGTGGCTCAGTTGGTTAAGTCTCTGCCTTTTGCCTTCAGCTCAGGGTCCTGGGATCAAGCCCCATATCAGACTCCCTACCTCCGCCACTCCCCTTGCTTGTGCTTGCACACTCTCTGTCTCTCAAATTAATAGAATAAAATAAATCTTAAACAAAAAGACACGGAGTCTCCTGCTAATGCCAGGCATTGTGCTAAGAATTTGAGAGGAAATAAAGAGTAAGACAAAGTCTCTGTCTTTGGGGCTTTGAGAGAGAGACATATGAACATGACTACATTATTATGCAGGTACTGGAGTGGAGCTACTGATGAAAAGCCAGGGCAGGAGGAGGTGGAGGTGATGTGTGAACAGGCTTGGAAGTTAAGTAGAAACTGGATAACAGACAAAAAGGAGAACATCAGGGTTAAGACAATTCTAAACTTAAATGTTTTCTGGGAAAAAACAATCAGTACAGCCTTGGAATAATAATTATGCATTTGAAATTCAAAAATAGTAATTGTGAAGGAATATTTGTGCTGCAGTTTTCATGTGTATTTGGTTTACGTTATTTTGATTGCAAAAGTTAAATGCTCGTGGTATAAACATTCTTAGATTTCAGAATAATATAAAGAGGCAAAGCACTTCCCTATTCTCCAAACACACACACACACACACACACACACACTGTACTTCTTCCCATGAACTACCATGTATCCTTTTGAACTTTTCTTTAATGTACATGCAAATACATGTCTATCCTCTTACCTTAATTATCTTTTAAAAATATTCATAAAAATTAAGTTGTTATGTTAAAAAAATTCTGATAAGAGTCTTCCAAATATGTACTAGCAGTAAATACTAGGAATGACATCAGAGATCACTTAATTCAGCCTTGTCACTTCACCATGGGACACTGAGGTCCTCGAGGATTAAGTATTGTGCAGGTCATCCATGCAGTTGGTGATATACTCTCTGTATCTTGCCATCCAGGCCCGCGATTTGGTAATTTTCTTCACTTAATGGATTCAGGTTTTCTCAATCAACGATTGAATCTAAAAACAAAACGAAGCATTCTCTAAGTCTTTAACGGTATCAGTAAGCTTTTTCAAACATGCAAATAATGAAAGCAATGTCCTGGTGGTCTTAAATTTATGCTTGTTCCCTAAATTCTGATTTATTTTTCAAACTGTATCTTTTCTTTTTGAAACTGGGTATAAGTCTCTCTGAAACATAATGGTTTCTACAAATATTCCTATTTTTAGCTGTATTAAGATAATAGAATCATTCGCCAAATTGGTGACAGAGATTATTCCTATTAGAAATGGGGGGGGGAAGTAGCAAGTGTGTTATTGAGTAATTAAAGAATTGATGACTCAGTAAAACTGATCATTGGAATCCCTGGAATGAATGTTTCTAAGTAATTTTCCTCAGATTTACCCATCATTAGATTAATATGCCTAAGAAACAATTTAGGCCGTTCTGCATTAATTCTATTTCCAATTTGAATAACAAGTAATTCTTAAAATGACCTCCTCAGGTGAGAAGAAGTTTGTAGTTGCAAGAACATCGTTAGCAATTTTTTCCCTTTAGGAAAAATAAGATTTGCATATATCGAAGTTAACCGTAATTTCTTAAACATCTGTCCTGGTTCAGAGGTGAACAGCAAAACTAAATTTTTTATGTTTATGTAGCTTTTAAAAAAACCATAGAGCTTAGAGCAATAGATTTTTTTTTTTTTGACTGATAGGAGAATAATTTACATGAACATGAAATACCAAGGTGGGTTGTGGAGGATTGGTAAGATCACCTTACCTTGAGCATTAATATCTTTCTCTGACTTAACCTCCTCTGTGAGATGTGACATTTTACATTGAGGTCATCATAAACTCATTCCAATTCTCAACTAAAAAGAAGAAACTTATTCTTATGGTGGTGATCATGACCGTCACAGCAAGTGGAACCTCATCTTTGCTGTTTATTCTCTTCAAAAAATGCAATGTTTATTGATTTGAAAAGAAATCCATAATCTGAGGAAGCTATAGGTCCCAATGAGCCCCCAAACTTAATGATGAAAGCCCTTTAAAAAATCGCAGAGGTCCAAGGTGCCACCAGATGACAAATTGTTACTTCTTTCAAGTACTTTACCCCTCTAGTGGAATATTTCTGCATAGACCATACCGTGGAAACCAGTGTGTGGAAATGCTTCTGCTACAAAAAAGCTTCTGCTTCTAAACTTTGTTTAGAGTTCATTTTTTTGAACTATCAATGAAGAATTCTGATCTGCTTTAAATGTGGTACATCAGTACCTATATGTCTAAAAAAAGGGCTTCACATTGATTTTCTTGTAATATTTGAATTTTACATATAGAGGTAGTTTTTTTTTTTTGTCTCTGAGTTCTTTGATCTTGTCTGAATGTTTTCCTTGAAGTGTATAAAATTTATGAATTTGGATTGTCTTCTGTATTAAAATGCCATTTGTGCAAGTTCACTTTAAAAAAACACCTACCAGACTGGAAAATGTTTATCATTCCAGCAAGTGTCAAAAAGGATGTATTTGGTGGCGATGAGCCTGAGGAAGTAACAGCATTTTTGCTGGTGTTAGGTCTCATGCTTCGTTTTTATAACAATGATTTGCCTGTAGCATGGTTTCATTTCAGCTACTCCTGTTTATTTTAGGATATGCACCTATGCTAATTGTCATGGCTAATTAGTCTTACAGCAAAAGCAGGCAAACCAACAAAAGAAATGCCCTCTCAAAGAAATGCTTTTTGACAGTGTATTTTACTATACAGTAATGTGGTTGACAAGTAAAACAATCTGACAAACACTGAGTATTTAGTCTAGAAGTGTCACGTATCTTGACATTAACCTGTATATCAAATATTTTGTATGTTGGACAGGATAGGCTTTTATTCTTTAGCATTTAATGTCGTTAGAAGATGCCCATATCTGATGAGTTAGCATTCAGAGTTAACCCCCACTTTAATAAGAGTCTGATTAAATAATAAGATTTAATAAGTAAGAGTTGGTTTACATAAACAGTATTTGCTGGACAAGCCTATCACCTAAAGGAGACCATTCTGGGGTGGACAAGGACTTCTCTCCTTTACCCTCTATGATAAGGAGAGAAAAATCTCTAAGAATAATAAATTACACGTAGGCATGTTAGAGTCACTGGGATGACAGCCTCACAAACTGGATTAAGTTGGTATTGTCCTTGATCCTGAGTCCCTGTGTATGCATGAAAACTTCAGTTGTCTAAGATACAGGGAGTGAAAATTAAGAGGAAATCCCCCAAACCTGTGGGCTCCCCGACCCAGGGCATGGAACTTCTAAGAGCACCGGAGCAGAAGCCCAAGTTGCACGTTGTGTCCGGGTACAGCTGCTGCTGTTGTGGTTACAACTCCGTGACCTTCAGTTACTCTACAGAGTACCGGTTCTGTGCCAGGCATTGTCACTATGTCATCTCTTTTAATCCTTAAAAAGTCTATTTTGAAAAAGAGGAAACTGAGTTTCAGGAAAATTAAGTGACTCTCTTATGGCCACAAAGCTAGTAAAGAAGCAGAAAGCCAAGGTTGTCTCTGTCTCTGTAATTTATCATCTCATCAGCCAGTGGGTATCAGGCTTTTTCAGCTGGAGGAGGGGAAATGGGACATTAGTAAGAAACTTTTTCCATAGCAAGGGCTTGAAAACCTCTTACTGTGTTTCCTGAGGTGTTTTTCTTCCAGAACAAATCAGTTAAATAATTCTACTTAAGCAGCGATGATACCTCTTACTCACTTTAATGAAAGAAACATAATAGAAAGTGAATTTTCTTCTTTTAGACCCAGGTATTTCAATAGCTGATTTTTCTAAAAGCGATTGCTATGCTAGTCTAAAAAAAGAATGAATCATGACAACAGTGCATTTTCTGAAAAAGGTCATTATAAACAGTGTACAAAAATCACATGCAGTATGTCTCTAGTGAACTTTTTGTGTTCAGCCTGAAAAGGCTTCTTGCAAAGACAAGCAGTATCTAAAGTGACATATTCCTAAATCTGTCCTCTGAGTTACCGCATGAAACCAGTGTTGTGGGACCTCGGTTTCTTACTAGGGTTTAATGCAGTTTAGTGCCAGGCCACATTTGGAAAGATCTACTCTGTGGCAGTTTCAGAGAAGGCGCCTTTAGTGTTCTAAGGCTGATATTCTTGACCACGAGGTGGTCATTTTTGGCATAACGTGCTAATCTGGCGGTCTTCCCATGAGGACCATTTTACATAGACTCAGCATATTCCCCTCAGTGCCTCTGGCTCCAGCATATTCTTCCATCTTTGATAAGGTGCCATTTACTTTCAGCCAAATGAAACCTCCCAGTGGAAGAGAATTAAGAGGGATTAGAACATCACAAAGAATTTTGGGAGCTGTGAGGAATATTCTGTGTTATCATCTGGGTAAAAAAAGTGTAGGCAGAAGAATATGCCAGTTTATTAAAAGGACTCAGAAGCTTTAGGATATGAATTAAGTATCAATTTAATATAGAAATTCAAGATCCTACTTGAATGGCTATACAGGAATGAGGTGGAATGGTCAAATGGGTTGCTCCTGCCCGTACCTAGCCCAACACTTTCCACTGAAATGTAAGCTTCTTATTGTCAGGGGGCATAACTTGTTCTCAGATTTAGCTCCCCGTTTTCTAGCACAGTGCCTGACACATAATTGGGAATTGAAAAAGTGTTTGTTGAAAGAATAATAGAACCCTATTTTGGAATTTAGACCCTTGGATGATAAGACCAATATTCTGCTTGCCGAACTGCTTAGTCTCTGTAACTTACAGATAGATGCTAATTAGAACTATGTATATTTTTTAAACCTTGGATTCTTCTTTTGAAGACTTTCAATATGACCTCGAGGTATCTTGAGAGAGGAAAAGAGAATACTGCTTAACTGCTATTTTGTTTTCATCTTCTCTGGCAAGAAGGATAACTTTCGTATTGTAAAACGTAAAATAAGCGTGACTAAGGGCCACTGAAGCACGAAAAAGATGGGGCAGTGATAGGAGAGCACCCATATGTAGGTTTTCAGTGATTTCTATTCTGTAGGCACAAATGCACTGTATCCATGGGTAGTGAAACAACATTTGATGTGACTGGGCAAGCACTTGCAGTAATTTTAGGAAAATCACACAGATGGAACAGTGCTGGGAGATTGGAGATTGCGTCTTAGTTTTGATTTTCCCCAAAGCATACTCAGAGAAAGGATTTGGGTGCAAGTAGGTTTTTGGGACGTGATCCCAGGAAACAGAATGGGAATGGGAAAGTGAGAGGAAGGGAGGAAAGCAAGCAGAAGAACATTGTAGTGAATTATTCCGATTGGGGATTGTATTCGTGCTATCTTAGGTCCTTCTGAGAGACGGTGGAATATGCCTCAGAATTATCTCTCTGAGGGGGATTCAGCTGCCCTGCTCATGGGTTTAGCAGGCTCCTTTGGCAGAGAATGTCCTCTGGCAGATATGAAGGGAGAAAGTGTGCAGTGACCTTCAGGGAAAACTGAGAGGGTGTATAGTGAGGTTCTGTAAACATCTGCTCCAGATAGATAAAAATTATCTTAAAAGTGATGGATAAAAAGAAAATTCCAGAATCTTTATACCAGTGAAATGTATGTTAATTTCCAGAAAAAAAGACCTATTGCTTTTGAACTTTCAGAGAAAAAAAGCAGTGAAACTAAATAATGCCAAATTAGCCTCATTAAAAAACAAACTACTAGAATGGTTCATCAGAGATCCTGATTTAGAAGCTCATACGGTCAACATTTTTTTTTTTTTAATGTATTCTGTAGGCAAAAACAGATGAAAGTGCAGAGGGGCAAATTCACAGGTAATTGATCAACAGTACCTAGAATGTTGATGAATTATTCTTTGTCATCCTAGTTCAGTGTGTCTAGTCCTTTAAAGCTAATTCCTGTTCTTTTGAAAAATATAAAAATATCTCATGCTCACACAGGGATTTCGATATGTCCTTTTACTAAGGTATGTATTTCCTCTCGATCATGGGTATCTTTGACCTAGATGAAGGTGTCTAGTGGCACGCCCTAAAGCTGTCCTGCACTGTTTTTATTTATGTATTTATTTTGTAAATGCTTTGGAGGAAGATATGAAAGGAATATAGGACAATTTTCTGTCAGAAGGATACTTTAATCAATGACACAACTGGGTTCAAGATAGCTCTCAACAGGCTGGAATGATGACCTGAGCCTAATGATTAATTTTATTAGGGAGGAAAGCTAAAATCTTGCACACAGGTTCCAAAAGTACAAATATGCCAGTATAAGATGAGGAGTATCTGGCTTACTACAGTTCCTATAAGAAATACCTAGGGGTTTGGTTCATGATAAGCTTAAAATGAACTAATTTTAATTTCAGCTGCCAAAAAACCTAATGCAGTCTTAGATGAAAGACATAACAGCTTTATGTCCAGAACAAAGATATTCCACTGTATGTCTTACTGGTTCATTTTTAGCTGGGAGATTACGCTCTGTTCCAAAAGCGTAGCACTTTTGAGCTGATAAGAACATTTGAGACCACTCAGGTCCAAGCTCCTTAGCCCAAGTATGTACACATGGTGGTATGTGAGGTGTTCAAGGCATACCAGAAACCACAGGTCAAATTTATTGAATCTTCCAGGAGCACCAGTATTACTTATTTGATGAGGGAAAGGAGGTTAAAGTTACTTAAGAGTTGAATAGTTTGAAAAATATTTAGGTTAAACCACATATTGTGGTGATATTATTAAACCACATATGTGATTTTATGAAATAGAATACAAAGTCCATGTAAAGTTTTAAGATAAATTATGAGACTCCAGAGAAATTTGAGCTTGTAGAAGGTGACTTTTGAGAGCTTTTCCAGAACTCTCGAAACCATGATTTCAATCTCCTGTGCAGGTTGAAACAATTATTACTGAGTACCTATTGTGTGCTAAGTAAGCACTGGTCTGAGTGCTTGAGATATATCTGTGAGCGAACTAATACAAGGTCCTGGCCTTCATGGAAATCATAAGTAGAACAGTTTAAGACTCACAGCATATCTTTATTTTATATTGAAAAGGTTAGGAGACACAGTTCTGAGTTCTCTTCCTCTTTCTGCTATTTGCTAGCTCTGTAATCTTGGGCAATTATTTAATTTCTTTAGGTCTCAATTCATTTATCTATGTAATGGTGGAACAAGACCAGTCTACTTCATTGATGTGACTATTTGATGAGATACCGTGGGCAAAGAGTACATGTTCATTAGGTCAAAAGATGATGGCTGTTAATACAGAGGTTAGATCTCTTGCTTAAATCCTTACTATCAGACAGCATCAGGTTTATTTTCAAACTTGGGACCTCTGATTCCACTTCTGAGCTCTTTTTATGACAGCACAAGTCTGGGTGTTATAACCCTGAAAATAAATAACCCTTATTAGTACTTTTCTTCTTACTAAAATAATTCATGTACAGAAAGAAAAAAATTTAAGAAAATGTACAGATGTAGAAAATGAAGCAACTATAAAAGCAATAACAAAAAAGAAAGACATTACAACCTTTTATAATGTCTTAATTAAAATTTTGGTACAATCTGTCGGCCCTCTTTTTAATACATAATTTTGACTTAAGCAGTTATGTTGTATCCACTTAGTTTGCTTTTTTTCTATTTATTAATAAAACATATGCTTTCCCCCATGTATCCAGAAGTTTTTTTTATTAACATCATGTTTAATGATTGCATACCACTCTTTTGAGTGTATGACAATTTTCATGACCATTTTTTTCAGAGTGGACATTTAGCCCGTGTAAAAAACATCTTGTGTGTGAATAGTCTTCTCAGCTATAAGAGTACCCTCCTTACCTACAGGCAAAGCCCAGTCTCCCGTGGAATGTGGTCCTGCTTTATGTGTTGGTGCTTCAGGGAATTCAAGAGCCTTTTATTCAGCTCCCTCTCAGACTCTCTTAACCCAGATGAAGATATTTTTTCTGGGCATAGTTTTTCACTTGGTCCCCCTTGTCTTGGATGTTTCTTTGGATAGCCTCTTTGTTTTTTTTGACGCAGAGAGCAAGAGCACAAGCAGGGGGAACAGTAGAAGGAGAGGGAGAAGCAGGCTCCCTGCCGAGCAGGGAGCCCGATGCTATGCGGGGCTCGAAGTGGGGCTTGATTCCAGGACCCTGGGATCATGACCTGAGCTGAAGGCAGACGCTTAACCCTCTGAGCCACCCAGGCACACCTGGATAGCCTCTTTGGCTCACAGATCACTGCTTTTCTAAAATAGTCTCTCTGGATCTCCTTTGCTCCTCATTTCACAACCACAGATCTGTCCTGCCTCTACCTGTCTATCTTGGTTCTCAGAACCTATTCATGGTTGGCGAGATGGCTGAAAGACTACTGAATGTGGGTGTTTGTGTATGTGCTTGCAAGCATGTGCAAGCATGCAATGTGAATTGTATTTTCAGACTATAGTTTTGGAAAGTTCTAGAACACTTTGAACTTTACGGATTGTTAGACTCTGAAAGAAATTATCTGTGGGAGTTGCATTTGGGTTAGGTGTTAAAAAGGATATATGCTGGGGGTGTTTGTTGGGAGGTTTATACAGTGGAAAACCATTCCTTGCTACTCTGATATATACTGCACACAAAAAGATGATCAATCCAGATCTTCTATAATACAAAGAAAATATGACCCATAGCTTTTGGTCACAGCATTTTGACTCTGCAGCTTAGAAATTGAAAAAATTTTACCATAAAACACTGGAGAACGATGAAAGCTTCAGGGAAGCAAGCATTCACTGTCTCTCTTTCTAGCGCTTTATGGGATAAATGTAAAACATTACTGAGGCTTTATCTGAAGGTCAGAAATTTTACACAGTGGGGGTTATATGAATATCAGACTTTCTGAATTAAGATTCAGATTTTGTACCTAAAACTTGAGGCTATGTACTGTTCCACATGACTGATTTTCTTTAGATACATCAAATATTCTGTTCCAGTATAATTAATGCCAATCTACTGACATCAGTGGGACGCACATGAAATTCTAAATGAATATGCCATTATACTTAACTCTTAGTTCTTACCTAAAGCCAGGAAACAACAACAAATAACCTTCTGTTATACCAGGAACTGTCAATGCAGCATATTTGGAACGTGTTAAATTGTAGAAGGAAAGTATTTTTGTATTCTTCAAGATCAAATGTTCATAAATCTGGAGACCAAGAATTATTCAAATTTGGATTTTTTGTAGAATTTAGGTAGTAAGGTATTGGAGTGATCTATGATCACTCTGCAAACTAATACAGGTACTGATCTTTAATTTTGTCCAAATTCCTTCACAAACTTCTCTTGATATTTTTATAGCTCTAATACCCTAGGATATAAGATTTTTTGTGAAGGGCAGTGGTCTAATGAGAGGTATACTTTAGGAGATCCCCTGGTGGCATTTTATCAAATACATTAAAAGGAGAGAGGCTAGAGGAAGAGGTATGCTGAGAAGCCACTATTCTGTAGGCAAGAGGTAGAGGGGTGGGGCCAACAGAGGAAAGGTAACAAGTGACATTCAAGGCGACTTAATGGAACTTAATAACAGATTGAACTAGGGAGTAGGTGAGAGGGGAGGGACCTCATAGATGTCTTTGAGGATTTGAGCTTGAGTTACCAAGAATTTTGGTGCACTGAACAGAAATTGTGGAGTCATAAAGAAAAACTGATTTGAGGGAGAAGGAAGGTTAGCTTTGTTCATTGATACACTGAGAAACTAGCACAGAAAGACATACTGGAGGGAGATGTTTAACAAAAAACCATGTAGGCATTAAACACAGAGCAAGCAAGCATTGGGAACAATGTTTGAGAGGTAAGGACTGTAGAAGGGGCAGGTTGGAGGTGGCAGATGAGTCTGCTAGAGGGGCAGATGCAAGTAGCAAAGGAGAGGGTCAGGGAAAAGGAATTCTAAAACTGTAGCTGTGGATTTCACTATGCTGAAGTTCCTGTTATTTTTAAGCTCTCTGTGGGCTGCATATTTTTGAGATCCCCATAGAACCAAATGTTCTCTAGGGATCTGGTTATATCATTGTCTAGTGGCCCAACCTCAGCTGTCATCTAACAAATAAAAATTTGTGTGCCCTCTTTCTGTTTATGGTTTTTCTTTACAATCTCCATGTGTGTCCTAGCTCATTTATTTGTTTCTTTTGGTTTTCTTTATCAGTACTTTGATTGCTGTTTGTCGTTTTTGTTTTGACTCATCTCTAAGTTTTCAATGTTCTTCTCTAATAGTGAAACCAAGGTTAGGCTACAGTTGTAACAAGGGCCTGGCTGTTGCTTTAGAATCAACAAAAGTCATGACTTTGGAGGTCTCTATGGTACTCTTGGTACTATATGGTACTATTTGTTGATGTTGAAGGAAAATGAGAAATCGCTGTTTGATTACAGGACATAGAGTGGAGACAAAGGTCTGCGCTGTGCGTGTGTGCACGTGTGCTCATGTGTGGCGAAGTTAGTTCAGTTGATAAAGTAACCCATACCAATACAATGAATGACACTCTTTCAAGGTCTAAAGTGATAAATACAAACCATTTAAAATTTATGAAGAAGGATGCCAGTCTTTCATGCCATTTGTGGTGAATCAGCTTTACAATTTTGTAATCAGTAATAGTTTACAAAATACTTTCACACATGTATCTGGACCTAGTTTCTCTCTCTCTAACCTTATTTCCTTTTTTTCCTCTTCCTTTCAGTCATTTGGCTTCAACCACTCTGGTTTCTCTGCTGTTCCTGGACAGTCCTAAGCATATGCCTACCCCAGGACCTTTCTTTTGCAGCTCCTCTGCCTGATGTTCTTGTAGATGTTGACACAGTTTACCCTCTCATTTCACTCAGATCTCCTCTCAGAAATCAATTCCTCAGAGAAAACCTGCCTGCCTTCCCCGACAAATGCATGTCTTCCTGATCATTCTCTGTCCCCTTGCTCTGTTATACTTTCCTTATGAGCGGTCATTATACATCCATCTACTTACTTGATTTTTGGCTCTTTCTTACTAGAATGTGAGTTCTAGGAGGGCTGTATCAATGATGCCTAGAACAGTGACATTCAAAAAAGTATTTGTTAAAATACATGTTGGAATCCATGAAGTTGATTCTTTTTTTTAATTTGACAGTTGAGAGACACAGGGAGAAAGGGAACACAAGCAGGGAGAATGGGAGAGGGAGAAGCAGGCTCTCCGCTGAGCAGGGAGCCTGATGTGGGGCTCGATCCCAGGATCCTGGGATCGTGACCTGAGCCAAAGGCAGACACTTAATGACTGAGCCCCCATGAAGTTGATTCTTAAAATAATCTTATGAGGCAGGCTGGAGAGGTATCCCTATTTTATAATGTGGAGCCAGGAGAATTTGGATGGCATATCCAAAACAGAGACTTGAAATCAAGGTCTCTTGGCTCCAAGTTCATAGATGTCATAATTGATCACTTACATGCCCTGACAACTTTTTAATCTTAGGCCTTGGACTGGATTTAATTTCATGCATACTTTCCGATACAGTGTTTTTTTAAGCCAAAGATTTCTACAGTTATTAAAAATTCTTTTTAAATTTTGCTTTCTTTCTTCTCTGGAGAAAGCCAATGAAAAGGGGATGTTTTAATTTTGCTGTGTTCAGCAAGTCTGTAAGGAACATGTTTATGAAGAATAGAGCTGCAAAATGGCTCTTTTTTAGCATAATGCAAACAATTCTAAGTGTTGAAGGAGAGAAAAAAGATTTCATACTTCTCCTAACTCATTCTGACACCAGGCTCAGGATTTAAAGAGAATTCTATGCTTTGTTCAACCATCTGAGATTCAGAAGGTGGCCAAAAGGGATTAGGAATATAATGGTTTCATACTAGCCTCTGTGGTATTTTAAGCCATTTGTAGACTGGAAGAGAAGGTTGGTCTTTTCCCAGTCCTTTAGCACACCTCTTTTCATTTTAGAAGTCTTTCTTTTTCTTTTCCTATTACTTTTTTCCTTTTACCCCCAATACGTGTTTGCTGGATGTAAGAAAAATGCCATTTCGTTTTTATTTATTCGCTTTGTTCACTAAACATTTCTTAGTTGCTTACTCTCTGCCAGTTATTGTATTAAGTGCTGGAAATTTAAAATTTAATGACTATACAGCCCCTGCCTTGAAGGAGTTCACTCTTTAGATGGCGGGGTAGTCAAGTCAACATTGATTGTACAGTACATGGCAATACATGCTCTGATCCTATAAGCACAGCATTTTCTAGGATCCCAAGCAACATTCTTAACTCAGATTGAGGAGTTGGGGGAAACTTCCCGAGAGGACAATTAATGCTTGAGATGATAGTGACAAGGAGAAAGATAAGCAAGAGCCAGATTACAAAGATATTTGTATGCCATATTATGCTCACTTATTAAAAAAAATAGGTGGCCTGGGAGGGATTTTAAATAGGGAATGATGTGATTAGATCTTTTTTTCAATAGACGAATTCAATAGTTAATGTTATGTAGGGGGGAAGTGATGATAGTAGCAGCAGTAAGAAGGATGGAAGAATCAGTCAGGTTTCAGGGATATGAAGGAGAGAATTTATTGCCAACTTATTTTGCCTGAAGGAGGGTGGGGAGTGAAGAGGTGGAGACCTGCGTGAAGATCCTCAAAATTCCTCCCTGGAGCTACATGTGGGCAGACAACTTGCTGTTCACTGAGAGAGAGGATAGAGGGAAAGGAAATTTGATTAGGGATGAGATGACAAGTTTATCCAGTCATGTCATCTTTGACATTGAGTTAGAGATGCCCGAAAGTTAGTCAGATTACCTATCAGAAACTCAGGATCAAGAATGATTAGATTCATATTTTGGAATGTTTGTCATCAGGAAAAAAGGAGTTGATCTCTTCAAGGGAAAGTCTATACAATGTGAAGGGAGAACAGTGAGACTAGAAGTTTTGGGAAACAAATATTTTGAGGGTGAGAAGAGGAAGGTGGTTGACAAAGGATCATTAGAGAGGAAGAAGATTGCCAGTGGTTGTGCACTCATCCTACAGTGCTTTTAATAATCAGATATATTTTTCTTTAAACTGGTTCATTTGCATCCTTCAAGAAATGGACCTCTATATCCCTACAGGATTTTAAAGAAGTCACCCAACTTAATTATCCATTAGAGAGGCAAAAGTTTTGCATTTATCTCATCCAGTGACAAATCAAGAATATCTGAAGTTAGACAGGTAAGAAATGATCTGTCATGAAAGGAAGCTTACCATTATTCTAAATAGTTACAGTTTGAAACATTAACTTGTCTAGATTGAAGGTGGCATTTTCAAAACTGAAACAACATGACACTTAGAATTTAGCTGCCATGAGGTGTCACAGCATTATGTAAAATAAGACATAGACATTAAATAGATCTTGGATCATAATGCACATTGTGCAAAGTGGAAGACAACACAGTGGTGAGTGGCCCCCTTTTTATTTAAAAGATAAAACATGTAGGTATGGAATAAATCCAAGGAAACTGGCAGTCTTACCAACTGAAGGTAAATTAGATCTTTATGGTTCTAATTTTGCTGATTACAGTCTGTTAGTAATATAGCCCTCTTTATTTCTCCAAAGTCTTGTCTTCTCCACTCTAATAAATAGTTGAATAGTTACATGAAAAGGTTTGTGGAGAAGGGGAAACAAGGTGTCAAGAGATCAGTAAGAGAGTAGAAAGGGGCATGAGACCAAGTATCGGGAATATGGAAAAGCATTTGCATTTGTTTTCGTTCATTCGTTCATTCATTCATACAATACATAGGTGTTGAGGACTTAATATGTGCAAAAAGATGTCAGCTCCAAGGGCGCAGATGTAGTTGAGTGAAAGATACATCCATATAAGTGAAATACCAGATAGATCAAGAAGCGGTGATGGGCAAGATCCAGGTGGTTATATATACAGGTTATATATACAGGTAGTTTGGGGGACAAAAACCTTACTTTAAGCAGAACTATACAGAGAAGCTTAAAGGAGGGGGTAAAGTTTGAGCTATGTGGGGAATAAGATTTAAGAATGGTGGTTCTCAATTCTGGTTGGTCAACAGAATCACCTGGGGAAACTTAAAAAATTATCAGTGACTAGGCACCTCTTCAGACCACCTGAAGCACTATGGAAGGGGTTCCAGGAAATTGTAAAAAGTTCCCCAGGTGATTCTCTTGTGCATTCAAGATTGAAAACTACTGAATTATGGGAAAAATGAAGTTTCTGGTCCTTTTTCAGTCTGTGATTTTACTTTATTAGAACACAATTAAGTAAAATAAAATGCTTATTTTTTATAACTGATTTCTTATTCTTTGGTTTATAACTCCTTATAATTCAGTTCTTTTCATTTTTCTTTTATTTTTTGCATAAAACATTTAAAAATAGGTTAAAATAACAAGAAATCAAGAAAGCAATTTGGCTTCACTTGCTTAAAACAATCTTCCAAAATTATTCTGAATTTGTTATCATTTACCTCAATTTCTAATGCAGTGTACACTTACTGTTACCTCTGATTATGAGAGAACTATTTATTCAGTTATGGGCACTCTATCTGATAAGGCAGGTAAGAACACAAATACAGTTTGAGAAAGATTTTTACCGTAAGGTTTGGGAATTAAAATACTCTAAATTAAGCAGAATAGCATAGTTAATAAACCATTCCTAGAGTATTCTGAGTCATCGTGGTTATTATTATATATGCCACTCAAATGTCCATAGGGAGAATTACATTATGATAACAAATAGAGCAAATGGAAAGCTAGGTAGATAGTTGAAATGCTTTTTATTTTAGAGAATATAGATATCCTGTAATTTTTAAATGACATCTCCATGCTAAGTAAATCAAGGCAAAATTAGGTGAATGATGAATGAATTAAATGAATAAGCTCTAGATAACATCAGTTTAGTTGGTTCCGGTCCTACAGTTATGAGGATGAGGGGACAATATCCAGTTACATTGGTAGATAAATTGATATGAAGTGCCTGATAACATTTGCTTGTTATTTCCCCATTCCTAAAATGTTTATTTTAGAATAATGTATGGGGTCAGCCATCTTTAAGGAAACCCAGTGGAGCCACCGCTGCAAATGATTTGCCTGAAAAGACTGTCAGATTTTTGAAATTAGCAGAAAAATACTTAATTTTGCAGTTGCCATTACAAAAAGTATTATTTTATATACTTTCTGTTCCTGAGGCCTGCTTTTGAGTAGTTTCCTGTAGTTTTAATGTACTTTTACTGAAGTTTTATGGTAAAATTTTTCCCCAATTTCTTAGTATTTTTAGAGTGATGGTGACTTTAGATATAATCTTCAGCTGAGGCATCCTACAGGTACCCACTTCCAAGAAGTTAGTCCTTAAACTTGATGAGAGCCCTATTTCCCTTGCCTACCCTCATAAATAAAACAAAACTAACCTATTCCTGCCTTCTTTGCTGTTAACCCCGAAGTAGGATTTTAAAATTATGTATGATTATATAATCAGAAGAATATATTAATTATATTGCATTTATGCATTTATTTAACATATTAAATAGGTCAAATTGTTTATTAGGGAGAATGCCTTTTTTTTTATTTTTTGAGCTATAAGTCACATCATAAAATTTATCCTTTTGAAGTATACAATTAGTGGTTTCTAGTATATCTGCAAGATTGTGCAACTGTCACCATGATTTAATTCTGGAACATATTTGTCCCCTTAACAAGAAACTCTATATCCATTAGACTCCTCCTGTATAAAATTTCATTTAGTCCGTGAAATGGCAGAGAGTTTTTCATGTAAGAGGATAATTGCAAGGGTAAAAACAAATGTTGCTTAGTACCACTTATAGTAAAAGCTGGCAGATCCAGCCTTCCCATTATTTGTTACCTAGCATTTCTGTGAATCTATTAATCTTCCACAATTAAAAAAAAAGGTTGTTCAATGATAATCTCAAGATTTTGGAATATTTTGATGTGTTTTATAAATAGTCAAAGAAAAATTGGCCATGTTCAATATATGTTTAGTGTTAAATTCAAGTATAAGATACATATATATGTATATGCATATACATTTGTGTATATATACATAAATGGCATTTTATTAATCAGAGTATTTGGTTATGTAAAATTCCCTGTTTTATGACATCACAGAATACTGTTTTTGTCCTTTCCTAGTGTAATCTGGGACTCCACAGTACTTTGTGACTCAAGCAGGTATGCAGGACCTAATAGTCTTGTTTGAATGTGATATTGTACAGGCTTAAGAGTAGCAGATAAAAAAGAAATTTTTTTCTGCGATATTTTATTTTGGCTGTGATTGCTCAGAAAGTGAGTAACCTACTAAGCTTCTGCAAAACATACTAGGTACTTAATATTTTGTGGAATGTAGGAAAATGGGCATGGCGGGCACCGTTTAGTTTCTATCCAGCCAAATTTTGGTTCTCAATTAATATCCAGTTGAGTATTTACTGTATCCATGACCCTGTCGTATGTGCTATGGGAAACTGAGAATTTTCAACTGAAAATTAGGAGGACTAGTCTATTAATTGTAAGCACCAGCTTCTAACCTTACAGGTAGTATTTGAAAGTGAGTTCTCCTGGAGTCTGATAATTAAGGTTTGTTTTTGTTGTTGTTGTTTTATTTTTTTGTTTTTTGTTTTTTTAACGACATCTTCCTAATCATCAAAACCAGCTGCAAAGGACAGGGTTATATTTATTTTTTTCTATCATGCAATCACGAATTGGTATGACCGATTTTTCCTTTGGTCAAATAGATCGTTTACTTATTCAGTGACAGAGAATTTGTTTTGCCATTTAGCTATCTTTTGTCATTTAGCCATTTAACAACTTAGCCATGGTTTCTCATGTGATACCATAGCAGCTGATGCTTTTTCAGGGGTTGAATGAGTGTTCTGTAAGCACATCTAGCAGCCAGACAAACCATGGTTAAGAGCATCAGATGCAATTTGGCATCTAAAGCTAATAAAGAATTGGTTGAAAATGAAAGAGAAATTCTGGAAATTCCAACAGAGAATGGATAGAAACAATCCTTATTGTGGAAAGGCCAACAAAGAAATGAAAAACTATTTTCATTGAACAGTTATATTTTTCAAAAGATGATATTTAAAAAATAATATTTATCTTGTAGATATTTTTGACTTGTTTCTATAGTATCTTTGTTGAGTCTACATTTTTTTTGTTGTATAATCCATTATTTTTAGATGATTTGCCTGATGATTGGTTTGATCCGATTGGTAGCACAGATGTACAAATTGATTGCTCACGAACTGCCCATGATATTCAAAAATACCAGATCAGCTTTGGGTGGTGGGAATGGAATTGATCTGAATATTGATCACTATATTTGTCCAGAAACATTGACGAAGATTTTACATATTGCCTTTTCAGTATAGGAAAAAATGTCTAAATATTTCTGAATAGAGTCTATACATTAAAGAATTCTGAGATTAGAATGGCTAACAAAGAAAGGCACTGTCTCCTGAGAAATAATCCTAATTTCAAGATTTTATCCTTTTGCCAACTGGAAATCTAAACCACTTAAAAGATTATTGTTTCTGATTTTAACTTACTCTACATTTTAGAAAATTACCCAAGAAACCAATTGTAATAAATATGATGTATTATAGTAGATTATGTCAAAAAAGAGTTAAATATGTATGTAGGATATTGGGAAAGAAATTATTAGAACCGGAAAGGTGTAAATGATAATTAGCATGATCAAAAATGAAATTTTGATGACATTATCAAATAGTTCTGAAATCACTTGTAGTTTAGTTATCTTCACCAAAGCTTGGGTGGCGGTAATTGGCCAGTGTGATGGTCTATAGATCATCATTTGTCTTTTATAATTAGGGGCTACATGTAATTTTTTACACTTGATCTTAGCCAAAAGGCCGAGAAGCGATTCCATGTAATTTTTTAAACAAATCAGGATAGGGCACCTGGGTGGCTCAGCTGATTGAGCGTCTGCCTTCAGCTCAGGTCATGATCTCCAAGTCCTGGGATCGAGCCCCACATTGGGCTCCCAGCTCAGCAGGGAGTCTGCTTCTTCCCCTCTTTTTGCCTCTCCCACTGCTGTGCTCTCTCTGTCTCTCTCTCAAATGAATAAATAAAATCTTAAAAAAAAAATTAGGATAATTTTGAGAATAGAAGGTACTCTTAATACTTAATGTTGAGAATTCAAATATACATTGGGATTTCTCCAGAAAAACATATAATTTGATTATATAATTTAAAAATAAATATAGCAACTGAAAATCAGTGATACTGTTGATAGTTCAGTACTAAATTTATATGTGAGAAATCAGTTTTAATGGTAAGATATAATAATCCTGTATGTAATACCATAGTCAGGCATGCATTGTCTAAAGTGGGAAGCAGATAGGCCCGGTGGAGTGCTGAGAAGCAGGTTAAGTATTAGACTAAAATAGGAAGAGAGAAATAGATATTTCTACCACTGGCTTGCTAGAACCAGAATGCATTAGAATGACACCTATCTCTATCTCCATCCCCTTGTTAACATGTGCTAAATAGCATTTCTTCCAAAGCTATCACCCTTACTAAATTTTAGGATGACCTGTATAGAGTGAATTTGGCTGAATCCTGTCCTTTTGTGTCAACCAAGGCATCTAATCATTATTAACTGGATGAGTCATTTGTGTTCCTAATGCGCTGTTTTGGCCATAACCTGCTTTTCTCTCCTTATAGCTTTGATTACAGTGAGAAGGCAAGTGATATTTAAATATGTTCTTGTTAAGCTTATGTTAAACAATATACTTCTTTCCAAATGTCGGTCAGAAGGATTCAAATTTTAAGCCAGTTTTATAGTTTTTGTGTAGCTTTGTATACTTTGTAGAGTTTCTTGTTCAGCACATATTCACTTCCCTCCACATCTTTCCGTTGGTAGAGTATACTTCTCCTTTTATTGATTTTGGGCTTGCCATGTGACTTGCTTTGGCCAGTGAGCTGTTTGTAGACATTAGACATAAAAGAAAGGCTTGTGTGGTGGAGCTAGCTCTTTCGCCATTGCCATGAGAAGAGCTTCCTCCAAGTAGCTGCTTCCTTTTCATCTTAGGTCCCAGAATGTATATGTGTGTGTGTGTGTGTGTGTGTGTGTGTGTGTGTGTGTGTGTGTGTGTGTGATGTATGCATGCTCTAGAATGTGTATATACCTTTTATTGCAGGGAACCCAACCTACACTGGGGATCCAAGCCCAGCTGGATCTGCAGCCTAAAACAGAGCTGCTCAATTGTGATTAACCTAGATCCATCCATTTATGGCCAGCCTGAAGACTCCTGAGCATGAGAACAAATGCTTGTTGTTATATTCTGCTGAGTTTGGGGGTGGGTTGTTAATTAGCATTATGGGGTAATAACTAGTACAATAGTTCCTTGGTATTACTTTAATTCTCATATTAAAAGAAGCTTTGGGCATTTGACTCTTGCTTTCTGCAGTAATTCTAAGAATGGCAGGTGCTACGAAAGCTCCTCAAATATTCCTAGAGCCTCTATGCAAACACTTCGCATATATGCTACTTAATATTGCCAAACAGCTCATCAATTCGAGTATCATCTAAAGGTCTTGATACTTAAGATCCAGTCTTCATCTAAATTATCATTATTAATTCCTCTTCTTTTCGGAATGTTTAATTTGAAAAATATTGGTAGGAAAAACAAGCACTTATTAAGAAATCAATGAATAAATATCAAATAGGGGAATTAAAGATAATCAAAGTTCTTGGCTTGAGATATCTTGAGGGGCCTGTTCATAAGTAAATTGAAGAAAGCTTCTAATCGTGTAGGGTTACCATCACCTGAGCCTTCAATTAATGAGCTACATAGCTTCAAACAACTCATCCAAACTCTATGTCTCACTGGCTTTGGGGTTTGAGGTTGGACTCAAAGCTCTGTGAAGGTCCATCTATTTCAAAGATCTATGCTTGTGTTTTTAGAAGTGTGGTCTAGGACCACTTGCAACAAATTTGCATGAAATATGTAGGTAAATTATCATCTTGGATCCTATGCAAAGTTAACTTGTGTAGTCTTTTGTGCCTGGCTCAAACCGAGAAATTTTAAATGTCCATGGATAGAAAGGGGTGTATAATTTTCATCAAAAAACATGTTTTAAGCTCTTTCTTCTATTTGGGCCATCAGAAGAAATTATGAAGGAAAAAGACTTGGTTTCTGATCTCTTGCAGCCTGTGGTGTAGTGGACATGCTGAAGAAAATCTACTACCATTTGGAGAACATGTCTGAGGGAAGAAAAGTCCTAAAACCTGGTGTTTGATTTATTCATTTAAGTTTTATATCTAGATATACAAAGTTTTTTTTTCTTCCTCACTCATTATTAGCTAAGGAATTCACTCAGCAGTGACCATTTTTTGTGTGCCTATTGTGTGCTTTTTTGTTGGGGCAAGGAAGATGAATAAGAGATGATTCCTATCTCTCAAGAGCTAATAGTTTAATGTGAGAAATATGAAGGAAGATAGGCAGTCACAAAAGTTTGCCTGTGGGGGGAGGAGGAGGAGATCTTAATGTCTACTTGGGCAGGTGGAGGGGAAGGAGAGATGTCAAGAACTACTCCTCAGAGGACATCATGCTTGAGTTGAGTTTGAAGAACGAGTAGGAGCAATATGAACATGAGGAGTTAGGCTGAGAGAGAATTTTTATAGAAAGGCTACCATGGGCTTCAGTCCTGAAACGAGAGTGTGCATGGTCAGTCCAGGAAACTGCAGTTCAGTATGGCTTGAACTTACTGTACATGACGTGGGTGGAAAGTGCTCTGGAATGGGAGTAAGCCCTGATACCATACCTGATACCATAACAAAGAGGAATTGATTTTTTTTTTTAAAGTAAAAGAATAAAAGGAGGGTGATTTCTTCTATGGCCTGATATCTGCTTTTTTGTAGGCAAGTCTCCTTATTTTCATTAATGTGTGTTCACTAGTACATGTAGAAAAGCCAAATGGCAAAGATATGCCTAGTTTTGATTTATGTTTCCCTGCTACTCTCTAATAAAGAGTTGTAGGAGGTTGAAAGTGAATGATCATGGGGGAGATGAAGTAAGAGAATATAAAAACTAAAGATTTATCAAAGGAAAAACGAGGTCACTCCTGAAAAGGAAGGAATATTCTCTTTGATAGAAGCATAGAATTGATTTTTTAGTCTATGAAATAAATTAGAACTTTAGATTAACAAAGAAGATTGTAATGTAATCAAAATGTTCCCCAGAAGATGCTCTACTTTGTGCATCATAATGTTACAGAACGTGGTGTGTTTTATACAACATGAATTGATTTGTATACAGTATTGTAATTAGGAGTTTTATTGAAAGTCGCATAAAGAGTGCATTATTCTTCTGTGTTCAGTTGTTAGGAGAAGTTTAGCCAAATAAGTCACAGCAAATATAATACTTGTGGTACTTGCTTTGCATTTACTATTTAAGAACTGAGTATAGATCTACTTATATGTGGAATCTAACAACCAAAACAAATGAACAAATAAAAAAAAGCAGAAGCAGCCCTATACATACAGACAACAAACTGATGGTTGCCAGGGGGGGGGGGGGCATGAGCAAAATGGGTGAAGAGGAGTGGGAGATACAGTCTTCCAGTTACAGGATGAATAAATCATAGGGGTGAAAGGCACAGCATAGGGAATATAGTCAGTAGTATTGTAATAGCTTTATATCGTGACAGATGGTAGCTACACTTGTGGTGAGCGTAGCATAATGCATAGAGTTGTCAAATCCCTAAAGTACACCTGAAACTAATGTAACATTGTGTGTCAACTATATACTCCAATGAAAATAAGTAAGTATGTAAATAAATAAATAAATGCTATCGACTACACAAAATAGCATCTACTGCATAGCCTTTCTTTTCCTACTGCTCTTTATATTTTAGGCAGTGACATAATGCATAAACAAGAAACACTATGGGAAAAAAAGGAATCGAATGTGGATAAACCAGGCCCCTCTTTATATGTGAAATTAAGGCCCCCGAAGGTAGAGGAACTTAACTGAAGAGGCAAGATGAGGATTGGAACCCAGGTTACCTAACTCAGAGTCTAGTGCTCCCTCATCATGTACTTGCTGTTCTTACCCAAGAACTCTCAACACCAGTTATTCAACTAGCAAGTAGTTTGGAGCATCCAGATACTGTTCAAGTCAGTTATTATGTTACGTACAATAAACATATGTCACCTGTTTCACAGTAATTTCCCATCTTTTTATTGTGCCTGATTAGATAATAGTTGTTTAATTTATCCTGCTCAGAAACCATGTTAATATAGCATAGACGTCATTTCTGCCTGGGCGGACTATAAACTGTAATCCTCAATTAAGATTTTACTATGTTAAATATTTTTAATTAATATGATCTGGTGTGGAATAGAGTAGAATATAACAGAATGTTTGTAAATCAACAATGTGTTCGTTATTAGGGCTTTTGTTCCATGTAATTGAAGCTGATTTTGATATGAAGAAAGGCCAGCTTTCTGACTTTTTGTGTCCTGTGGGCATTGTAATAAATAGTACTGGCCATATATTTGATCATAATGACATTATGTACTTTCTGACCCCAAGGAATTTCATTTCACTTGGGAGATAGCATTCATTCATAAAATGCCGATTGTTAATGTTAAATTAGTATTCACTTATAAAATGCAGATTGTTAAATTAGGAAGTTAGATATGTTAAGTAGTATAGGCACTAGATTGTAAATTCCCTGCAGGCAGAAACCAAATCTGTCTTATTTACCACCCTGAATCTAGAATGATGTCTAATACAGAATAGGCAGACTTCATAAACACTTTTTAAAGGAATAATTGAGTAAATATGTAAGCAACTGCATATTATAGTCAGTAAACTGAAAGAGTCTAAAGGAGAGTGAGGGACAGAGAGTGAGAGAGAGAGATCGAGGGTTGAGAGAGAGCCGGAATGATCAGAAAAGGCTTAAGAACAGGTAAAGCTTACTAAAAATGGTTACTTTGGTGATAGAATCACATTGATTTAAAAATTTTCTTCTTTATATATGTTTGTATTTTAAAAGTGTTAATACGTAACATGTATTTAATGCTAATAAAATGTATTATTTTTAAAAAGTACTTGTCCTGACAAGAGCTGTGAGGATGAGTAGGATTTTTATAAAGAAGAGGAAGGAGAGAATTTCAGTGGGATGCATGGTAGTAGCCAAATTACAGAAATGGAAAAGGATAATGTCTGTTTGGGAGGAGTGGCTGGAGGGGAGGGAAGTAGAAGATAAGGCAGGTAAGCTTTGATAGGGCAGGTACTGGATCAGAGTTTACTTTAGTCATGCTATAGGTATCATCTCTGCAGACTGATTTCAGGCAGGTCCTGGGTCTCCCTAAGTCACCTGTGTCTATGGATGATCTCTGAAAAATATGGAGATTAATTTTAATAATTTAAGCCTCTCATCACCATAAAGGAATCTCTTTTAGATTTGTCTTCTTGATATGAGTCATTTCAGTTCTAACATGAATGAAGAATATGAGAACAGAGGCTGGTAATTATATGGGCCAAGGAAACATGAAAACATGAAGGCATTGCTGAGTAGGAAAAGGATCCAAAAAGAGGGCAAGGGACTATGCATGAATTGCCTCTTTCATTGTAGTCCTGTCCTGAGACCTTGGTAGCAGGAAAGGTTAACAGTGGTGAAACTGGCGGGTCGATTGGAAGGACACATGGGCTCATTTTGTACGTTGGTTCTCTAGAGATTCAACTGCTTTACTCCTTTGGAATGTACTGTTTGGTTTTCTTTATTGTTGGCTTTAGCCTTGCTTAGTGCATTGGAAGGAACTCAGGCTGTATCCTCAGAGCTGTGACTACAGAGACAGCTCTGATGCTAACCATTTTATGATAATGGGCAAACCCTATAATGTCTCTGAGCCTCAGTTTTTCCGTCTGTAATAAAAAGGTAGTACCTTCACTGGTAGGGTTTTATATAAATGAGATGATATAGCTATACAAAGTGCCTGATGCATAATGATTACTGTTTTCCTTTTTCCCTTCTGAGGTTGGCCTCTGTTGGCTTAGTTCACCTTGGAGATTTGATTTTCCTTTCCTGCTTCAGCTTGTTGAGAATTCATGACCATTAAAAAAGATAATTTACAAGACTACAGCCCATAAAATGTGCCTTTTAAACAATGTGCATTAGGAAATGTTCTAACCAAACAACCATCAGAAATATTGTATGTGACAAAGCATTTTTCCCCTTTGCTAGGCAACAATCCATTATGTTTCACATTTACATTCAGTACAAATAGACTTGCTACTTCTTACTGCAATCACTGAATGCTACAAACCAGGATTTATTATCTTTCTGCTCTCTGCACTCTGGGTTTCTTTAGCATTTTATAGATGACTCTTACAGTCTAACTTCAGTTGTAGTCCAGCTACAGCCTGTCCAAATGGTGGATTTTCTTGCATAGTTGGTACTTTATTTCATGAAGTAACATGGCTTAAAGTGGCAGGAAGTTACCCGAGGCCTCCCCTCATGCCTGGAGAGCAAGCTAGAGCTAGCTTCTCTCATGTATAGGTATTGAATACAGTATCCTCATGTGGTCCATTCAGAGTCAGGTAGTCTTAGGTCTTAGGTCACTGCAATCCAGTTCCCCTGAGCTCTTGGTCCACGGGGATAGATAGCCTGGTGTGAACCACCAGGCTGGTCCCAGAAACTAGAAGGAAACTTAAGAATGTAAATCAGGTCATATAATTTCCTTGATTAAATTCCTTCAGTGGCTTTTCATTGTACTGAGAATAAAATATCAGCTCCTTACAAGGGCTTACAAGACCCTATCTGGTTTCTTACTGCTTATTTTTCTGCTGTCATCCCTAACCATTCTCCTCCTCTCTCACTGAATCTAGTCACCCAGAGCTTCTTTCTGTTCCTTGAATGTATCAAATTCATTCCACCTTAGGATGACTTGCTGTTTTCTCTGCCTAACAGTGAATCCATGAACAACTACTTCCTTTTATTCAGTCTTAGTTCAGTGTCATTTCATTTGAGATCTGTTTCTGACTCCCAGGCTAATCTACTCTTACCCATTAACTCTCCAGCACATCCCTGTGTGTGTTTTTTTTTTTTTTTTTTCTTTTTTAAAGGCAGACTGCCATGTGCAGCGCCTCATTTGGATGTGTCTGGAGTCTTGGAAGCTTGACTACCCTACGCTCTCCTACAAATGGACCTTGAGAGCTTGTTTGGAGGTTCTAGCAGGGGAGCAGAGCTACTCGTATACCCTTGACCGAAAAACGGTCCTCTCCTCTATCGGGGAAGGTCTCCTCTTCGACCGAGCGTGCAGCTTTGGGAGGGACGCACATGGAGCGGTGAGGGAGGAAGGGGACACCCGCCTAGCCAGCCAGATCATCCGAATCAACCCTGGCGATCAATGGGGTGACAGATGTCGCAACCAGATCGCCCTCACATCCCATCCCTGTGTTTTATTTACTTCATAGCATCAAATGATATTGCTTATGCTTTTAACTTTTCTGTTATAAAAGTCCCTTTTGCAGAAAGTAAGCTCCATGATAGTATGGTATTTGCCTTTGTTGTTTGCTGCTGTATCACTACTACTTATAATGGTGCCTGGCCCATAGTCAGGTGCTCAATACATATTTAAATAAATTAGTTGTAGAAATAACATAGAAATGAAAAACAGTCAGAAATGAGGTTTGAACTGATTACCATTATATTCATAGATATGCAATTCAGATTCTTTCCTTAGTTATTAATGATGTGTGAATGCGAGCAACTCACAAATTGTGTAAACAGAAGATTTCAAATTTGTTTTCCCTTTCCCTGAATGGGAACACTGGCCAATGCTGCAGAATAAGATTGTGTATGTGTACATCTAATTTCTAAGTAGTTTAGATCCTATTTTTGGTATCCATATCATGCTGGCCTAGACTGGCTCTCAGAAAATCCCAGTCAAATGAACTTGAATTAGAGAACCCAAATAAAGATCTTATTACTGTTAAGACGCACAGTTCTTTCTTAAGATAATTGGGACCTGATGATGATAACAATTTTCTAAATCTTTGTTATATTAGCAGGAACTCTTTTGAAGGTGAGCTTCAAGTCTTTTCTATGAATTGGAGTTACCTAAATTTAAACATTAAGCATGTCCTTGGTAAGGTATAGACTTCTTAAGTCAAAGTAACTACCTGGGCATAAGTTGCTGGCATGATGATTTATTCCGCAAATGGGTGGAGGAAATAAAGAAGAACTTGTTCCCAAGATTGCTTTCACTAAGCCTTGAGGGGTAGCGTTGAAAGAAGTAGGCAGATGGCTGCTGTATTCCTAATGGAAATACCATCGCAGTAGACCTCCAGAGTTCTCAGTCTTCATAGCCTGTCTCTTTACCTCTGACTGCAGAAATGACCTAACAGAGGTACTTATATTCTTTCATGATAAAGGCCTACAGGAAAGATTAAAATTCTTTATTAGAAAAGAACAACAGAAAGTCTCGTTCGATGTTTACCCACTGTGGAAATGGAATTAACTTTGTTCTGTATATTTCACCGAAGATAAAGAAGATGGCATATGTATAGAGACTTGCCATTCCCTTTTAGAAGGTTTAATTTAACAAAAATGAGACTTCATTTTTAAAAATTGGCTTCTTAAAATAGATTAAGAATCTGGAATGAGCATTTGATGGAGCATAACATTTGCTTGTGACTGATACATATGCATATCAAGATCACTGAAATCTGAACTAAGCTTCAAAAGACAGTTCTTCAAGGTCGTTTTAATTTCACCTACCTATGTGATTATTATGAATTTTGTCTGCACTGTAAGGGGTAAACATCAATCCTTTTTTTGTCTTCTTGAAATATCAGGATTTTAGTAATGCATTTTAACTTAAGATCAGGTGCTATCATTCTAATATATTTAGGTCTGGTGACTCTAAAAGCTATTTGGGGATTTAACTTTAAATGTCATACTGCATTAAGAATTATGGATTGTTGAATTTCATTTGTATTCCTTTGCTATTTTTTTAATCATTGAGCAATTGAGATTTTCCAACCTACTCTTCATCCATTTCAGGAGGATTTATGTTTTCAGAACAAGAATTAAAAAATAGAACTCACAGACTTAATTTGAAAGATGCATTAATTTGATGCATTAGAAAAAAAGTAAAAGGCCAGATTTTCTGTCTTTGCTACCTGTAATTCATCTTTTTTATCCCAAAAGAATCAAAAAATTTTTTTTTGGTAATTTTATTTTTATCTTTATAAATTGAATACTTAAAACATGAAGCTTACAAGTTACTCCTAAGGCCTCTTTTTATTCTTAAAATGGACTGTTTAGTCCATTATTTGGATGGTTTTTTGGGTGATGGCTTTGATTTGGAGAAATTGATAAGGTTGGTATCCCTACTCTCCCCCAAGAGTTCCTCACTCTGAGGTGGAAAAGTTGCAAATAGTATCATGTACCTAATGGATCAATGTTGCCCATGGCCTCTCTCATTGGCTGTAGTTCCCATAGGGCTTAGCAGCTAAGTGGAGCCTGTTTCCTTTGGCAGTGGCTTTCCTGGTAGCCTCCTAACTGGTACTGTGATCTCTTTATTCTTGGCCAGCTCTAAATGGTTCTCTTTACTCAGTAGAAAATTATTTGTAGTGGCACTCCTTTTGAGGAATCATTCCTTAAACAGAATCATTCCAAACACTCTTGAGTTGTATTGAGGAAGCATGTCAAGAAGATTAGAAGAAATAGAAATTCCATTCAACATAGGTAAGGGTGTTTTATTATAAAGAAACAGGGATATTTCACAAAAACAAAGGATGTATAATTGAGCATCAAGAAAAATCAGACCTGAGAGCAAAAGTTCCAGCAAAACCCATGAAACTTCCCTTCCATTACCTCTCGACTTTAATCAATCTCTTGTCTGCCCATTGCTACAGATGCAGTCTTGGTCATCAGTATACATTGTTTGAGAATGGTTGCCCGAGCTTCTAAGTTTATGAGAACAGCTAGATCTCAAGGCCATTTCTAACTGCTTTCCAGTTTATGTCTTAGTTTAATATCCTAAGAAAGAGAGAATTTGATTCAGCTCATCGGCCAGAGGTCTGAACCTTAGCTTCATCCAATGTGGTCAGGGTTGGTAAGTGATTGAAACATGGCATCGGGGTCTGACACTTTTATCTGAGGCTGTCAGTGGTGGTTTACCAAAAAGAAAATGTAGGATAGATAGGTTTGCTGCTCAAAGTGTGTACTTTAAATACAATTTAGTGTTCTGATCCTTGGTTCACTTTAACTCATTTATTTCAAAGAAGGACACAATCTGATGAGTTTCCTTTGCTTTAGAGAGTATGCCTAAGTCAAGGAAGCTCAGTTTTTTTCACCCTCCTGTCATTTCGCTGATGTTGGCAACAGCTCCAGATTTCTCTTCAGATGTTCGATTTACAGGGTACAAGGCCAGGGTGTCCCAGAGTAAACCTGCAAACTAAATTCTAGTAAACACTCAGGTTAGGTGTGTTAAGAATTTCATAACTAGAAAGCTTGATTTCAGATTCTTTCTCTCAATATACTAGAGGCATACTTACTGTCTTCTCATTATACTAAAGGAAATGGTGTTTCCTAGGACTGCAGTAACAAGGTGCTATAAACTGGGTGGCTTAATACAACAGGGATTTATTATATCTGTTCTTGAGGTTAGAAGTTGGAAATGAAAATGTCAGTAGGATTAGTTCCTTCTGGAGGCACTGAGGGAGAACCTGTCCCATGCCTTTTCCCTAGCTTTGGCAGTTGTCAGTAATCCTAGGTGTTCTTGGCTTATTGACGCACCACTCCAGTGTCATCCACTGCCGTCACATAGCATTCTTTCTGTGTCTTTGTCCAAATTTCCCTCTTATAGGGATACCAGTCATTGGATAAGGGCTCACCCTAATCAGTATGACTTCATCTTAACTTGATTACATCTGCAAAGACTATTTCCAAATATGGTCTCATTCATACTGAACATACATTTTTGGGGAACACATTCAACCAACAACAGTCCATCTTCTGTCCCTCCAATTTATGTTTCTCTAACATGTAAAATATATTCATCCCTTTCCTACACCCCCAAAGTTTTAACTCATTCCATTATTAACTCTAAGTCCAAAATCTCATCCAAATAACATCAACTCAAAAAACTCCAAATCTTATCTTCTAAATCATCATTTACAAGTTCTACTTCCCACCAAACAATAGAAGAAAATTTACTTGAATTCTCTGCCACTTAGTAATAAGTATTGCTTTTCCTCCAGTGTTCAATAACATATCCTTCATTTCTATCCTCTCCAGAAGCACCCTTAACATTTATGTTTCTAGCAGCATTTTGTTCAAGGCAATCTAGGCTTTTTCTATCATGTAACTCAAAATTCCTCCAGCCTCTACCTCTTAGCTAATTCCAATGCCACTTTTACATTTGTAGTATTTGTTATATAGCAACATCCCATTGCCAGAACCAAAATCAGTATCAGTTTCCTAGGGCTGCTGTAACAAAGTACCACAAACTACGTTGCTTAAAACATCAGAAATTTATTTTCTAATAGTTCTGGATGCTCGAAGTTCAAAATCAAGGTGTTAGCAGGGTTGGTTCTCTGGAAGCACACTGTGGACTGAATTTTGCCCCTCCTCCCCATTCATACGTTGAAGTCCTAATACCCAGCGTGACTGTTTTTGGAGTTAGCATCTTTTGAAGGTAATTAAGGTTAAATGAGGTCATCAGAGTGGGCCCTAATCCTGTAGGATTGGTGGCCTTATAAGAAGAGAAAGAAAGGGAGATCTTGGGTTTCTCAGCCTCCAGAACTGTGAGAAATAAATTTCTGTCTTTTAAGCCATCCAGTCTGTGGTATTTTGTTGTGGTACCCCAAGCTGACTAATACAGTGAAGATCTGTCCCTTGCTTGTTTCCTTGCTTTGGCAGTTGCTGACAGTCCTTGGTGTTTGTTGGTTTGTAGATGCATCTCTCTAGTCTCTGCCTTCGTTATCAGAGTGTGTACCTCTATCTGTGTCCAAATTCCCGTCTTCAGACAAAGACACCAGTCATTGGATTAGGTTTCATCCTGATTCAGTATGACCTCATCTTAACTTTTTTTTGTTTTTAAAGATTTTATTTCTTTGACAGAGAGAGAGAGATCACAAGTAGGCAGAGAGGCAGGCAGAGAGAGAGGAGGAAGCAGGCTCCCTGCTGAGCAGAGAGCCCGATGTGGGGCTTGATCCCAGGATCCCGAGATCACGACCGGAGCCGAAGGCAGAGGCTTCAACCCACTGAGCCACCCAGGCGCCCCTCATCTTAACTTGATTACACCTGCAAAGACCCTATTTTCAAATGAAGGCACATTCATAGGTACCAAAGGTCAGGACTTGTACATATCCTTTCATGAGCCACAGTTCAACCCATAACAGAGACCCTGTCTGAAGGTCACACACACCTCTGTGCTGTGTGCTGGGAGGGGCAGTCCGCCAACCCATGGTGAATATACAAGGCCTAATGTGCTCTAATCTTGAGCCATTTCTTGAGCCATTTCTGTAGACATTTAAGGCATCCTGAATGCCATGGCTATAATATGATAACTCTCTCCCTGGGGGAGGGGGACTGGCTTGTTTACTACTTGCTATAAAAATCGTTAAATCATTAGCCCTGAGTTCCTCAACTGTTGTGTAACCCATGGCAAGTGTAGCTGCAATCTAGGACTTTACATCACTTGATGGGACAAGGGGACAAGGGGACAGTGCTGCTTGTCTGCTGTGCTGTAATTTATAAACTGTCTTGCTCTGATCCACTGTCTCATTGTGTACTTTTGGCAACTACAGAGTTATGGCAAGCCAACCCGCTATCGTCATCTCTTTTGGAATCTTGTTATTCTTTGCCATCCTCTATGAGATTGGAGTTTTCCCCCAATACTGGGTTTCTTTTTTCTTTTTCTTTTTCTTCCTTCCTTCCTCCCTCCCTCCCTCCGTCCCTCTCTCTCTCTCTTTCCTCCCTCCCTCCCTTCCTTCCATCCTTCCATCTTTCCTTCCTTCCTTCCTTCATTTTTTGCTATTTACTTCATTTAGATTCTGAGCCTTTACAAATACCATTTCTCCACCTAGGATGCCTTCTCCTGGGGCTTTGTGCATGTGTGGTTGCTTTGGGTTTTGCACTTCAGGGCCCCACGCTTGCTTTAGTTCTTTGCTCTTCCTGTCCTGAGTTCTTCATTTTTGAATAAGGAGTTCTGCATTTTTATTTTGTACTGGGTTCCACAAATTATATAGTAGCTGATCCTGCCTTCTCTTTGGTCAGGTTATGGTTTTTCAAAGCTTAAAAGTAATACTTGATTGCCTCCTTCTCCTTTCACTCCCCATTCCTTGCTACCTGCTTTGGTTGGTAGAGTTGCACCTGTCACACAGAAGTCATATTCATTTTAATTCTAAGGGCCTCAGTTGGTAAATAACCAAAGGTAATAGTGTCCATTTGTTTATGAGGCACATATCTGTTTTGACTTCTGTGTTAAGAGATCATCATTGTGAGCTCAGGCACCTCTCAACACGTGAACACATGTTCAAGTGAGCAGGAGTCTTGCTGAGGTGCAGAGGCTGAACATAATGAATGGATCAATCTATCACCTTATTCACTGGCAGAAACTCTGTGTTTAGAACAAAGACAATACAATGCATTTCCTACATCTGCACACATTTCTATAATTTATCATTTTGATATACATTTTTTTACCTTTTTTACTTATAGCTATTGTTTTACTTTCCTGCCCTACTTTACCACCCTTTGTTCAGCCTGCTGTAAATACAATGAAAACATTTAATGTATTTTATACTGGGATCTTCCTCCGTAATCTGGGGAGTGTGTTGTTGGATGACTTGGTTGCTTAAACTTAATTTTATTAGGCTCTTCCTAAGGACTAGCATACACCTTTGGAACCCAGGCAGAGACATCTGGTCAACAAATCTTTCACATTAGTGAGCAGAAGAATGAGACAGCTGTGTACTGCTTATATGACTGTGATCACCACCTATATCATCAGAGGAAAAAACTGACACCTGCCAAAATATGAAAGATCTACCAGGGGGAAAAATGCATTAAAAATAAACTAACTGAATTAGAAGACATGATTATTCAAAATGGCCAGGTTTTTAGGTTGTGGAAATCCTGGTAATTATTCTTGTTTGCCTTAACTGGTATGATTTTACTCACAACATATATTATGAATTTAAAGCAGCCTACTTCTCCTCTATTTTATAGCATTAATGATATAAACTGTTTCCAGCGTCACTGTTTTCTGAAGAGAGATGATGGGAAACTTCTCGCGTTATAAATTTACTTCCAAGGCTGAAGGCACTTGAAAAAGAGATAGACCCCCACTCTTTTTCATTTATGGAATATTCCTTGTAGACTGTTTGATAAACTACTTATTGAGTGACCCAGTGTGTGTGTGTGTGTGTGTGTGTGTGTGTGTGTGTGTGTGTATTTATAAAGAGTACATTTTTAGTTTAAACTTCATACAAAGGTGTTCCCATCATGGTATACTTTATGCCAAGTGCTGTTGGCATTTTATGCTTCCATTTTTTTTTTTTTAAGCTGGCTCCTGTCATTTTACTTTCAAAACTCTCTACCAGGTACCAATTTGACTTGCACTTCTCTGCTTTAATAACTCTGGGTTTCTGTTTTAAATAAGTACACCTAGAAAGAAGGAACTAGAATTTTAGCAGTGGGGGACCTCTGTGTGAAAAGAATCACATGCTTTCTGTCTAGCAGTTTTGTTCCATAAGACCATTATTACCTTGTCCTTACTTCACTTCCATCTCCTTCTTACTTCACTTCCATCACCACCCAGTTAGGCTGGTGAACAAATGGATAAGGTTATCACTGTGTTCTTTCTAGAATGTTTTTAATGCATAATGACAAACTAGTGAACTTGATACACCAGTTGTACCTTTTCAGGTAGGTGTAGAATGAATTTCTTTTGATGAAAGGTTTCACCTTTGGGGAATCCTGAGTTTGAATAACCTGAATTCATTTCTGTTGAATGTGACATTTAGAGTTGATATTATACCTATTGGAACTTTGCAAGTGAGAATGATCTGGGTTATTTAGTTGTTAGCTTTTACCTTGACACATGCATGGAGTAAGTTCAACATCATTAAAGGTCACTTTTGAAATAACAAATACCAGATGGGGTTCCTGGAATCCCCAAAAGTAGCCATGAAAATAAACATGTATTAGTTCTCTCACCATGAATATAGTTTGGGCCTTGAAGAATTCAGAATATAGGAAAGTAAAAAGTTCAATAGTAATTAAGAGTGTGACCCATAATATTTGGATAATAAACACTCATTGGTCCCTATTGCCGAAGTGTCATTGTTATAAGGGAGATGTTATGGAAACAGCTATCACCTACCTAGTCTTGTGGGCTGAGGATAAATGTAAGTTTAAGAAAACACTAGTAAGTAAAAGTGAAAAATGACTGAATCATAGATGTTGGTTGGATGTGAGACCCCACATAGCCTAGTCCATCCCTTTATATCCAGATCATACTTGAAACCCCATGGCATGGAGAGGCCACTTAGTTACATATTTTAGTCCCCAACAGTGGCTATTCTCAGGATGCTTTTTTCTGATATCTACCTTCCATTTCCCAGAGCTGTGCTAAGCAGAGAGAGGTAGCAGCAGATCAGAATCTCTAATGGAAGAAACCTTCCTCTAATTGAGGTATTGATTAAGTCTATCTGCAAGGAATGAGTTAATGGAAATGTAAAATATCTGCTTTGTACTCCTTTTTTACTATCAAGAGAAGAGCTCTGTAGAATTATTCAGGTCTGATTTATATGCTGTGGTTCAAACACTTTAAGAAGTTTCACTTTAAAAAGAAAGAAATTTCACTTTGAAAATGGAAATTTCATTTTCCTCCTAGTGGTACAATGCAAGCCAATATTTCATTTTTTATTGGAGCTGACTAAGGAATTTCAATATTTCTTGCCATGGTGGTCAGTTGAACTAGAAAACATGTCAGAGATTTTTATGAATTTGATCATTAACTGTACTTGACTAAAAAATTTTGCTTTTACATTTATGCTTGCTTTTCTGAAATAATTTTCTACTTTTAAAAATCTTTAAATTTCATAATGTCAACACTGTTTAAGATCACAGTATTTAGAGAAATTTTAATATATTTTTAATAGGATCAGGTCATTAAAAAGATGACACCATAGTCTTTTGAAATATATGTAAATTGTATTTCATAATCCTACATCATGTCAAAGTGAGCTGATTTAGTCAAAATAAAACTTGTATTAGCTTTTGGGGAGCCTGGGTGGCTCAGTGGGTTAAAGCCTCTGCCTTCGGCTCAGGTCATGATCTCAGGGTCCTGGGATCCAGCCCCGCATCGGGCTCTCTGCTCAGCGGGGAGCCTGCTTCCCCCCCTCTCTCTGCCTGCCTCTCTGTCTACTTGTGATCTCTCTGTGTCAAATAAATAAATAAAATCTTAAAAAAAAAAAAAACAAAAAAACTTGTATTAGCTTAGATTGAATCTCATTTTGTAAATCCCAGCAATTCATTTTGTCACTAGGGGAATTTGCTGTCAGGGACTTTGACTTTATCTTTGTTCAGCCTGTAATGTGAAGGGGCTCAGCATCCAATTAGATAATTACAATGCAACATAAGTCATGTCCCCAAAAAATGTGGAAGCATAGGATAAGGAGTAGCTGATACAGTCAGTCATCTTTCCCCAAAAAAATTTCTACTAAAGTATCCCCTATAAGAGAGATAAATCAACAAACTCAACTAGAGAAATTTGTCAGATACAAAAATGAAATACTATAAAGTCTTAAATTCTTAAAATTCACTTAGATTTTGCAGTGTACTATATACTTCATAATATATCCACATTTGTTTAAATAAAATATTTTTATATTACTATCAAGACAAAGATTCATTCTGTAGCATCATATTTATCCAATGGTTACACATAGGTTTTTTGGGGGTTAATCCTTGTACCCTAGGAGTGGTTAGTATACTCATTTAACAACTAGGGGTATAAAAATAGGTCTTGGATCCAGGCAGTTACAACTCAGGCAAAGTCTGAGTACCTGAGGTCAGATTGAAGGAAAATTCTAAATAAAAGATACGGACTTTAACAAGAAGTAGCATGCAGGAAGTAGGATCCAAACTTTTTCTCATCTCAGGTACTGATTGCTGTGAAAGCAGCTGTTGATCTCCAAGCTTGGCTGGCCAATAAGGACACTTGAGTCTGCTGGAGAAGGTTAGAATAGAGAGTTAACCTTAGGACATCAGAATAAGAGGCAATGCCTAGTCTCCTTTGGTCACCTGAGGTTATTGCTCTACATCAGTTTAGAGAGAGGAGAAAGGGAGAGAGACAGACAGAGATAAACTCAGAGAAAGACGATGATTATAATATGAACAGGCCTGGAGAGGGCACTGGCTTTACAACTCCTGTCACCTTTCTCTCAGGTTATTAAGACCTTTCTTCAGGAGTAATTTTTTAATGCATTAATATCTAAGTTCAATTATAGTTTTATCAACAGTAAAATTTTAAATTAAATTTCCAAAAGGTTGTAATTGACAGGGTAAAGATGTATTAGGTACAAGATATAATGGGTTCCAAGGTTGTGAGATACATGTATTCCAAGCAGAAATGCAATTATTTAACTGAGTTTCAGACCTGAAATTCTTGTTATTATTTTTTATCCACAAAACACCTAGTGAGACTGTCTTTATGGAATGTAATTCTTGTATTAGAAATATGGGCTTGGTCAGAAAGCAGTGGATGACGGGAAAATATAATTCCTCAATTCCTCAGGATGTGATATGCTTTTACCTATGCTTGATGGCTAACCTTTGAATACTTTTTTGTTTTTTTTTTTTTTTTGCTATTAGAGTAAACATAGCTAGTACTTCAGAATTAAAAGGAATTTAGAGGTCAGTTAATCTTACATTTAATGGATGAGGAAACTGAAGCCAACAGAGTTTTAAGTGCCTTGTTTAGGGTGACACAGCTGTTTGACAGTAGAACTTGGGACTTGAAACAAGTGGATTCTTCATTCCATATCATGGTGCCATACAGTCATCCTGCGTGAGGAACCACTTAACTTATAGAGTAAAGGAGAAAAACGAGGCCACTGTAATGGTAAATCCATTCAATCTTTTGAATATTTCAGGTAAATTTATTTCTATTGCTTTGGATTATCAGGATTATCATTTGTTAGACAAACTTCAAACAAGATTTTCAACCCTACCAGTCTGCCATTTCTGTAATGACAGACATTGAAGGAAATAATAATTTACAAATGAATGTAGTCCTCTTTTTAAATGCCAGTCTTTGTTCTTTTAGATTGTTGGGATAATGGAACAATGGCATTATGCCTCATGAAAATACTACTTTCCTCTGCCTGGTGACTATTCTGACATTACTGATTAAAAATATTAACTCACCTGTTACTTAGTGACACTCGAGTGCATTGTGATGCAGATTTTCTCTCTAGTCCTTGCACAATGTCATTATCATTTTGGGAAACTACAGAGAAGCTCTTCCCCATTGTCCCTACGAAAGTTCATCACCACTTACACCCACTGCACAATAACACACTCGGATAATGTCTACCAACCTTATGACAGCATGTTCTAGTTGGGGTCCCTAAAGTTAGCACAGTGATCCCCTCTTATTCATGGCTTCACTTTCCAGAGTTTCAGTTGCCCTTGGTCAGCTGTGGTCTGGAAGCTGATGATCCTCCTTCTGATGTATTATCAGAAGGTCAGTAGTAGCCTAATGCTATGTCACAGTATCTATGTCATTCACCTTGCTTCATCTCATTGTGTAGGCATTTATCATGTCTTATCATTATAAGAAGAAGGGTGAATACAGTAGAGTAAGGTATTTTGAGAGAGTCCAAGAGTGAGAGACACTACATTCACATAACTTCATTACGATGTAATTGTTCTATTTTATTATTGTTGTTAATCTTTTACTGAGCCTGATTTATAAATTGGACTTTATCATATGTATGTATAGTAAAAAACCTGATATGTACACGGTTTGGTTCTATCTCCAATTTCAGGCATCCCCTGGGGGTCTTGAAATGAATCCTCTGTAGATAGGGGGGATTTGTAAGTTCTTTTCAGTATTTTAGAAACCTAATGGAAATTGAACATTTGTAACCTTGCACGAGCTGACTAAAATGCCAAGCAAGTTTTTAGCTTTTGTATGGCATTATATTAACTCATTGTGCTTATTTGGGCTCATGAAAAGTTCTGATTGGCAGTGACAGAGGCTTTTGATGAATAAAGATAGGGAAAAGAATAAATAAATATTTAATGAATACATTGTTTTTAGTAGACAGTGACCTCCAAAATGTAGGTAATAAAGATATTGTAGATGAGAATCATGGGAATCATAACTTTGATTTATAAGATATATAAAACCATATTTTATCTCATACAAAAAATAATAGGTTTCTGCCTTTCTACTTGTATCTTACCTCTACAGAATCTTTATTTTTATATTGAAGATGAATAAACTCTTAATATTTGCTGTTGTGTTCATTGTATATTTGAAACGATTTCAAGTAATTGATGGTATAGTAAGTAAAAATTACAGGAAGGCATTTATAGCCTCTGTTTTAAATCCCAGAAATCATGTTCTTAAGGATAATAGCTAATCACAGGAACAAACATCCCTCCCACCCTGGATTTACTTTCTTTAGCATACTCATTTTGGTGACACTGCTACTTGTAGATCCCGATTCCTTGTTTATAGAATTTTAAGAGATTGGACCCTTGATTGTCTTCTGGTTAGTAGCTGATTCTTGTCCATTTATTCTAACACCCACACCTTTCAGAGTTTAAAAACATTGTTAAGCTAAGAGCGATGCTTCTGTAAGACTCATTAGTGCTGGCTCTAATTCCCATTCTACACTTCCTTTTCTTGATCTCTGCTTTGGTTTTCTGTGCTATTTTTTCTGCATATTGAGGTACTTCCTGTATGCATATACTTAAAATGTTGTTCCTCTGTTCCCACCTTTTAATATTCTGCATCTCAAAGGTAAATATTTTCCTGGTAGATGTATTAATGTTTTCTTCAACACTCAATTGATCAGTGGTATTGGTTGGTAAATATTAACACATTTTATATTTTTATTTTTCATCAGATGCTTATGGCAAAGGTTTGGTGTCTTGGGTCCTTCATTGCTGTCTTCCTGCTTCCTTCCTGAATGTCAACCTTGACTTCTCCCTTCCTCTTACCTACCACATCCAATATATCACTAAGTCCTGTAGATCTTGTCTCATAAATGTCTCTCAGATATATCCACTTCTCTCCATCCCTATACCATCTCCACACTAGCATCTCATATTTGGAGTTCTGAAATAGTTTCTTCCCATTTGCAGCTTGTCCTTCCAGTCTTGTTTCTCTCCAGTCTAGTTTTGATACTGTAGCTCTGGAAGATTTCCTTTTCGAAAGTCCCCCAATGGCTTTTCGTTGCCTTTTCCATAATGCCCAAACTCTGTAATGTGGCTTACTTTGTTTCTACCCTCATCTATTATTTCAGCTTGCTTTCTCTGCTCTAGTTTTATAAGATTTCTACTAGTTTCTTGCACATGTGTGAATCCATCTTCTCCTTCTTTACCAGGCAGATTCCTACTCACCTTTCTGGGTTCATCTTCATCTTCATTTGTATGAGAAGCCTTTCCTTATTACTGGAACAAATGAGGGGTCCTGCTTTAATCCTCCAGAACTTTCCTTGTCAAAACATTCTTTTTTTTTTTATTTTTTATTTTTTTATTTTTTAATTAAAGCATAATGTATTATTTGCCCCAGGGTACATGTCTGTGGATCCTTAGGTTTACACATTTCACAGCACTTACCATAGCACATACCCTCCTCAATGTCCATAACCCAACCA
>CM052885.1:28956805-28973907 GCA_028534135.1 Potos flavus | reverse complement strand
TCATATCATCTGCAAAAAGTGAGAGTTTGATTTCTTCTTTGCCAATTTGGATGCCTTTTATTTCTTTTTGTTGTCTGATTACTGAGGCTGGGACTTCTAGTACTCCATTGAATAGCAGTGGAGACAGTGGACATCCCTGCCGTGTTCCTGATCTTAGGGGAAAAGCTCTCAGTTTTTCCCCATTGAGAATGATATTCACTGTGGGTTTTTCATAGATGGCTTTGATGATATTGAGAGCATCTATTGAGAGTATCGTATGGTTCTTGTTCTTTCTTTTATTAATGTGTTGTATCACATTGATTGATTTGCAGATGTTGAACCAACCTTGCATCCCAGTAATAAATCCCACTTGGTCGTGGTGAATAATCCTTTTAATGTACTGTTGGATCCTGTTGGCTAGTATTTTGGTGAGATTTTTTACATCAGTGTTCATCAAGGATATTGGTCTGTAATTCTTCTTTTTTGATGGAGTCTTTGGTTTTGGGATCAAGGTAATGCTGGCCTCATAAAATGAGTTTGAAAGTTTCCCTTCCATTTCTATTTTTTGGAACAATTTCAGGAGAATAGGTATTAATTCTTCTTTAAATGTTTGGTAGAATTCCCCTGGGAAGCCATCTGGCCCTGGGCTCTTGTTTGTTGGGAGATTTTTGATGACTGCTTCAATCTCCTTACTGGTTATGGATCTGCTCAGGTTTTCTAATTCTTCCTGTTTCAGTTTTCGTAGTTTATGTGTCTCTAGGAATGTATCCATTTCTTCCAGATTGTCTAATTTGCTTGTGTATAGTTGTTCATAATATGTTCTTATAATTGTTTGTATTTCTTTGGTGTTGGTTGTGATTTCTCCTCTTTCATTCATGATTTTATTAATTTGGGTACTTTCTCTTTTCTTTTTGATAAGTCTGGCCAGGGGTTTATCAATCTTATTAATTCTTTCAAAGAACTAGCTCCTAGTTTCGTTGATTTGTTCTACTGTTCTTTTGGTTTCTACAAGTCTGTTAATCTTAATACTTATGTAGATTAATGTAACTATCACCACAGTCAGGCTACAGCACACTACCATCACTGCAAAAACTCCCTTGTGCTACCCCCTTGAACTCATGTTACCCACACCTAACTCTTGGCAACCACTGACATATTCCCAATAAGTATAAGTAGTTTTCTTTTTGAAAGTGTCCTATTAATGGAATCACATAGCATATAACTTTTAGAGGCCAGTTTCTTTCACTCGGCATAATACCTCTGTTGTATGCGTCAATAGCTTGTTTCTTGTTATTGCTAAGTACTCTTCCACTATATGGATGTGCCACTATTTATTCATTTGTTACCTACCAAAGTACAGTTGGGATATTTTTAGTTTTGGTGAGTATGAATAAAGATACTATAAACATTCGTGTACAGATTTTTGTGTGAACATAAGTTTTCATTTCTGTAGGGTAAATCCAGGAGTGGGATTGCTGGTGAGTATGTATATATAGCTCTATAAAAAGTTGTAAGAAACTTCCCAACTGTTTTCCATAGTAGCTTTCCAATTTTCCATTCTCACCAGCAGTGTGTGCGAGTTCCAGTTGCTCTGCCTTCTCCCAAAACTTGGCTTCTCAGTTTTTCAAAATGTATAGCCATTCTTGTTAGTGTATAGTGATATCTCATTTTCATTTCAATTTGCATTTTGGTAATGGCTAATAATCTGGAACATTCTTTCATTGTTTATTTGCCATTTATCTGTATATTTTCTTTGGGGAAGTATAAGTTCATTTTTTTCACTTGTTTTTAATTGATTTGATTGTTTTCTTACTGTTGAGGTTTGAGACTTCTTTATATTTTTGAAAATTCTGACATTGCTATCAATATAGACAATAGACTAGACAAAAAAGGTCTAATGGCAGAGAAAGAAGGGAGGGAGCAGTAACTGATTATCATGCATGACTTCTTAAGTTGTGAAATATTCTTTGTATATCTATTAATATTTTAGATTAAGGCATAACACTTATTTTTTATCTCTGCAAATCTGCTTGAATAGTGAATGATTGATCTGACTTTATGGTTTTGATAGACTGCAGCTTAATTATAGCTTGTATACTTGATTCTCAAAACAACCTAGTCAGATATTACCACTCATATGTTACAGATGAGGAGACCGAATGGCTTAGAGAAACCAGGACTTGCTCAAGGTCATATAGGTGGAAACCAGCGATATGGTCCAGCATACCCTGTCCTCTTTTCATCATTCTGGGACAGTTTAAAGTGAAATTTATTCCATGATCCGAATGTAATCCATCTGGTTATGGTTTGGGAGAGCAGAAACTTTGTGAGCAGACCTTTCATTACGCATTTACACTAAGTACATTTATATGGTATATATTTTTGGTGATGGTGTAAGGTTCTTGGGTATTTTTGGTTGGGGAAACTCAAGATTTGACCTCCAGTGCTCAGCTCTAAACTCATGAGAGATCCTCAGTTATATATATTTTTAAAGATTTTATTTATTTATTTGAGAGAGAGAGAGTGAGAAAGAGTATGAGAGGGAAGAAGGCCAGAGGGAGAAGCAGACTCCCCACGGAGCTGGGAGCCCGATGCGGGACTCAATCCCGGGACTCCGGGATCATGACCTGAGCTGAAGGCAGTCACTTAACCAACTGAGCCACCACTGGTGGCGCCCATCCTCAGTCGTATTTTAACCATGTGCTAGTTAATAGCTATTTGTTTCTTTATAATTAGAAATTTTCCATAAAACAATTTTCCATAAAGAAGTGTCAAAGTAAAATTATTTTTATTAAAATAGATAGCAAGTTTTGTACAGATTAGTAAAATTATATATAAAATTGGTTACAGTTTAAAAATAAAATATAACTGGAACCACAACATAGACTAATAAATTGGAACATTATTTAAGCTTGGATGTGTATTACACAAAATGACTTGGGGAAAATCATATTTTCCAAACCTAGCAGATGTTATTTGCCTCTCAAATCCATTTCCATTTTTTTTTTAACTCGTATGAATACAAATTTCTCCAACTGGTATTTATGGTCTTTGGAAAGTCATTTAGCTATTCCCAAGGACAGAGATAGTATTACAAACTTTGTGTAGTGGTATACAAATAGCTAAGTGGAAGAACTGAGAGATTATCCTTCATGACCAACTTCTAAGTTGGGTTAAACTTCCATTCTTTGCACACCAAAGAAAAGTATTTTTCCCTGTCCTTCACTGGAAAATTGCGGAATTATAGAGGAGTCTTTGCACATGATTAGACCATGAAATTTGAAGGAGTGTTAAACTTCCTTGGGCTTAGGAAAGCTTTTCTAGGAATATTGCCCTGGCAGAGGTGAGGTATTTTCATCAGATTTATTAGCCAAGAGAGAAAAGCTTATTTTAATGTTCCCACTGGCCCCATAAGTTATTTCTCTCTATCTGCTGTGGAAGAAAATAATTAAATTATTGATGTTTGTTGGCCCATCTGTACTGCTGCTTTTTCACTTATATTGTTCATACACCCAACGTAAATATTCCAGATTTCAAGTAAATCAGTGACTCAGGACCAAAGATATATTAGTTTGACTAGCGATGCCAGTGTTTTAATTCCTTCCAAGGAAAGTGGTATGGACTGATTTTATTTGCTGCCAACATTAACCCCAGTATGATTAAGTTCAGAATATTTAAGTATGTATTTCCAGGCTTTGAAAAGTCCCCTCACTAGGATTGCTTCAGAAATGTAAACAATTTTTTTCTTAATTACGATCCCTCTGAATAATATTGAAGGGCAATTACAGAGGCCCACCTGTCCCATTACTGTCCCCTGTGTGCAGCTTGCATGGCATGCCTGGGGGAAGGGGGATGGTCAGGGAAGAGAGGTGGAGATCTCTTTACTTGAAGCCATACTCAAATATGATCTTTAAAAATATGTACTCTCTCCGTTCCACATTTGTGCTGGGGTCTTTTGTTCTGGGGTCAGATGAGTTTAATCTGAGAGTCTATGTTACACAGATATCACATAGGTTATTACTGGCCATCCCCCCCCCCCCCCCAAAGATTTCTCATGATCTGAACTTTGGGAAAGAATATTTCCAGATTATATTGAAAGATATGAAATGAATTCTTTTTAAAAAAGATTGCTGGTTTTTTTTTTTTAAAGATTTTATTTATTTATTTGTCAGAGAGAGAGAGAGTACAAGCAGGCAGAGTGGCAGGCAGAGGCAGAAGCAGGCTCCTCGCCGAGCAAGGAGCCCAATGTGGGACTCGATCCCAGGACCCTGGGATCATGACCTGAGCAGAAGGCAGCTACTTAACCAGTTGAGCCACCCAGGCATCCCAAAGATTGCTGTTGAAGTAAGATTTAAAGAATGTCATTCTGGCAACATTGGAGAATACCTAAATGAAATATTAGTAAGAACATTCTTTGGTGTTCCCTTAACTACAAAGGACATATAGGTGATCCTTCCATCTGAGATATTAGTGAGAGAAAGAGCACAGGGTGTTAGTTTCTACAGATAGTCATCCATTTCACTTTGCTACCCTGACAGACTTTGTAACCAAACTGCTAAGAAGCAGAGAATTCAGTGATTTGAGATCTCTTTCTGAAGGGAGTAAATATAGTTTGAGCTTTGTATTGCTGGGAGCCACTAATGCAATAATTTAGAACAAGCCCTATCTCATTCCCTATTAGGTGGCAGCAAAAAGACATTTTTTGGGGGCTGTTACAACATCTTTGATGTTGAGTTAGTCCATGATAACAATAACAATATCTAAAAGTAGAAAGAATTCATGTACTAAATTACACATACATACACATACACATCTTTGAGTGGCTTTCATTTGCAATGTGAAGTTTGGAGAACACACTAATCTGGACAGAGGAAAAGCCTTGATGCTACAGGGAAGCTATTTTACTTTTTGCTGCTTAAGTATGTAGTACAACATGGCACTTTCAGTGTTCTTAATAAAGTGCTTCCTTAGTGAATTTCCCTGGGATCTCTGTTTTATCACCAAAACTTTTAAACTAATCAACTCCTTAGATAAATTGTAGCAAAGCAATAAAATAGTCCAAGGGGGAAGACTCCAAAACAGGTGTCTACTTTAAGGAAAATATTTTGGCTGTTTTAATGATAACAAATTGCTGACCATATCCTTTTATTACTAAAAAAAATGCTTTAGGGTTTTCATATTCTTATAGACAAGAGAGGAAATACCCAAATGTAGTCTTTTTTAAGAAGTATAGGAGCATGGATCACTCAATATTTCTAAAACAAATGTCATCTTGTATAATATATACAGGGAGCTAGATAGTGGAAGAATTAATTACTTGGCAAAACACTTAATGCAATAAAGTAAGAGAAGGGAATTGGCCTTAGGGAAGGGTCATGTCCATAATATTGTGGGGCAAGGAGGCATGCTATTTTTGTACAGTATATCAGAATATTTACAAGCAAACTAAGTTTTTAATTTCTGCTCCTCTCCATGACCTCCAGTTACTAAGTCTACTCAAATGCCTCACCATCTTGTTGTCAAATAAATGCAATTTCACTCGACTTTGGAGGATTGTTAAATGATCTTTCCATACATAGAGAGCTCACACAGAACCTCCAGCCCTGGAGTTTACATTATCAAAATGTTTCAAAATGTTTACTTGCTCCATCTGAGCATGAGAAGGTTTAGCCAGTTTGAAAATAGTTTTGCGCTTGGTTTGGAGTCTTTTTTATTCTGATGGATTAAAAGCTGTGCGTGTGTGTGTAATTTAGTACATGAAGTCTTTCTACTTTTAGATATTATGTTACTGTTAGCATGGACTAACAACATTATGGTAGATAAATATATAAACAAATTCAGTATTAAAAATGAATTTAGAATTATATAGGGACCATTAAGGTATTAATGAAGATGCTGCAGAGAGATACCCTTTATATAATGGATCACATTTCCAGTTCCAGTTTGGATTGTGTTCCTAATTGAAACAGACTTCTGAGTCTTGTTAAGCTTGTGTTTTAGATTCTCAGCCTAAGTTTTGCTTATTTTTCTTGGTGACAGCTCTGCTATAGTCCCTAACATTTGATTTTAATCACTATTAGCAATAGTGTGAATTGGTTATCTTGGCATTGAGACAACTGAGACTCCTTAGATCAGCAAAATTTATAAATATTTATACAAATATTTCAGATTTCTAACCTGATGTGCCTACCTCATTGTCTTTTCCCAATTTCCCATTGCTTTAAATCTATTCTCTGCTGGTAAAACAAATTTTATGAGGTCAAGATTTGGTTTCTTTGCTAGGCTTTTAGAAACTTTACAGAGAATAAAAGTTTAATCAGTTTCGTTCTTTATGAGAAAAATTCTAATAATGGAAATGGCAGGTTTCTATAGTTACGCATTATATTTTCTACATTTATCAAAAGTAGAGCTCTTAGGCAAGACGAATATAAATGATTTTTATTAATATTCATATAATATTACTTCCCACTCACAATAAAACACATTAAAATGTAATCAACTAGTTAGCAAATGAATGCACCTATTGTTAATTCTCCAATCATGTTGTTCATATTGGGTTCTCCACTCTAATGTTTCTTTCTTTGCTTAGAGACTTTAAAAAAAAAAAAAAAAAAGCCTGCCTTCAATATTGTGTTGGTGTACCATTTTCACAGCCTGATACCTTGTGGAACATTAGTTCTCATAAATTATAATTAAATAGTTTTTCAAGCTTCTTCTGCATTGTTATCATTTATAATTAATATGCAACATAATTTTAAATGAGTGGAATAGTAAGTAAGTTTTAATACTCAGACTATTTTAAAATTGGGGCAAACTTTCTGTATGTCCCTAAAATCTTAGGTTTTCCGTCACTGGAGGGCTTTGTAAATAATACCATGATCAACAAATTAGACTCTTAATCTAGGATAAACATTCTCAGTCAAAGGCAGTTTTGATCCCTTCCTCTAGAGTATGTGTGACAATTCTGGAGACATTTTTGGTTGTCATAACTTGGTGGTGCTCGTGGCACCTAGTGAGTAGAGACCAGGGGTGCTGCTAAATATCCTTACAGGACATCATCCATCCCCATCCCCAACAAAAAGTATTCGGGCTGATGTGTTAACAGGACCATAACTGAGAAATCTTTCATTTAGGACAATGTCTCTTCATTTTGGGATAAATAAATTGTGCAACTGAGATATATTAAATGACTTGAATTACCAAGGAGTCCTAGAAGTTATTGCTTTGAGTTTGGAACCAAATAAGAAACTATTGATAGTATATGAATTTTCATTTAGTGTCTTTGTCAGGGAGAAAAATGTAGAACAAAGAGACAAAAAAAAAATCACAGTAACATTTTCTTTCCATTAAAAGATAAAATTTGTTTTTGAGTGTAAATTTTCCCAAGGTTCTTTGGGTCAGCTTTAGTAGTTATCTGAAGAGAAGAAATGTCAGCGTAATTCTACATGACAGACTTTTCAAGGTTCTGTTGCAGAGATATAATGAAGAGAAAATGTGTTGTAACACCGTTTCTGAGTAGTTGTCAAGACTGAAAAGGTTATTTGATTAAATCTTACTCGTCTTCAGAGTATTACAGATTTCCCCTCCTTCCCCAAATAAAATTAATGGCTATCTTCTCCCCCCTAACTCCAGAGCTCTTAAAAAGCAAAGTATTTTAAAATTTCTTGATTGTTCTACTTAATCATTATCAGTAGGTACTTTAAAAAATTTTTAAATTGTGCTTTTAAACAACTCTGGTGAAATTTGAGATAAATGCTACTCAGATACCGAATATTAAAACTCAATTTACTCACAAACAAAACTAATTCTCTAGAATATATGCTTCATGGAGACAGGGACCTGGGCTGCCAGGAAATTAGCTCTAGTCCCAACACCTGGAACAATCCATTGTATATTAGATAAATTCGGGAAATATTAGTGAAATTAACACACTTAAACCGGTTTTGCCAATCTGTGGACTATCTAGTAAGTGGGCTATATTTAAGCAAGTAAAACATGCATTCAGAAGAGGCTACTTTGAATAAGAAGCAGTATCAAAGAGTCTACAAATTTTGCTGTATCTTCAAAAGCCTAGAATAAACAAGGCTACGGTAGTGACTTCTCTAAGCCCCCTGATTTAAGTGCATGTGGGCCATATTGCTATTGAGACCACCTTTTTCTTGCTTTCTTAACCGAGGAATGTTGTGTGGGTTATAGGCCACAGACATTAGCATAATGACAGTGAACTGCATAGCTAATACTACCTTTCCCATAACCCTCCCCATCCTATGTACTCTAGAGTGATGGCTCCCTCCAAAACAAAGTCTCACCCCAAATAGAAATTCTCTAGTTTCTTCAAGGGTATTTTATGCATTTTAAAGTGTATTCCTTTGGCTCTTCTTAAACATTTATTTATGTATTTACTTTTGAAGTACACTTAACTAATTTTATTTTTCCACTTGCATAAATTGTAATTCAAAGTAGACTAGGAATCATTAGAACTTACTTGAAGATACTTTATCTGATATGAGTTGAATGGACAGTATCTTTACTCCCAAAGTTATAACTTCTGCCTGTGAGTTGATGATCCCCAATTCATAAATCCTTCCCAGCCTTCTCCAGCAGCTCCAATCCTATATCTCTAACTAATTATTACTGGAAAACTCTGTTTGGGTCTCCATTGAGCCCCAATTATATTTGCCTTAAAGTAAACTCACTGCATTGTCCTCTCCCAAACCTGATTTTATACCTTTATTTTTCACCTAAGCAAATTGATTTTCCTAGTTTCTTTCAGTGAAAAAGCCTGCAAATCATAATTCAGTATTTGCCACTATTCAATCTTGTTTCTCAGCAAATTACAATTTTATCACTAATTTAAATAGATTAATTTTTTCATGATTCATGCCTATGTTCAATGTTGGTTACTCATGTTGCATGGTTAACAGTTTGCCATTTAAAATAAAGTTAGGACCTGTCATGTTGAGCACTGGGTGTTATATGCGACTAATGAATCGTTGAACACTACATCAAAAACTAATGATTTACTATATGTTGGCTAACTGAACATAATAATAAAAAAATAAATAAAGTTAGAAAACATTGGCCGCCAGTAAAAAGAGCCCTTAGATTTTTACAATTGGTTTATGAATCCTTATTTGCTGATATGAGGAAGGTTAGATAAAAGTTAAAATTCTGTGAAGCTACTTTTCATTGAAGATCAGTGATGACAAAAGAGTCAATAATAATACTTGACATTAGTCTGGTGATAGTTTCTCATTAATTTTTGAGGTACCATGCACTCCTAGAATTCTGGAGAAAAAATTAGTTTAATCCACTTTACAGATTTGGAAAAGCAGATCCATAAAGAGTGTGCTTTACTAGATAACAAATTGAGAGGAAGAACTAGGATTCAGTTCATATTTATAGATTTCCAATTCAGTGTCTCTTTTACTAAATTCTGTTGCTTCATGTCTTTGAAAAATTGTGCTTAGTGGGCATTTAGGATTAATATTTTTTAATTTAGTTCTTTGAATATACCATGCTCCTTTATATCTCAAAGCATGTGACATTTTCATGCTTGGAATATTTTGTGTTCTCCTAGCCTCATTTTCCTTTAGCTAATTGACTACCTTCATTCTCAGATCCCAGTTCCAGTATCTTTTCTTCAGGGGAGCCTTCACTTACATTCTATACTAACTCAGTTGCTTGTTACAGAAATCTCTATATTTTTTTCTCCAAAACATGTCATAGTGTTCTGCTTTTCAATTTGTGTGTGTGTGTGTGTGTGTATGTGTGTATGTGTGTGTGTGTGTGTGTGTGTGTGTGTGTGTGTTTGTGTTTGTGATTATTTGTTTACTGACTTGGCTTCCCCCCTAGACAGCACTATAAGAGCAGGGCTTGAGTTGATTTTGTTTTCCATTGTATCTGCAGGGGAAAGGATGCCTGGTACATAATAAAAAATAATAAATTCCTGAAGGAATATGATAATTGAATAAAGTAAAGGAATATACTAAAGGGAATTGTATTTAAATTGTAGAAGAGAAAAAAATAAAAAGAAGGAGTATTTGCTATGGGTGGAAGTTAACTCCTAAAAGTCCTGAGACTAAAGAGGAATTTCATGGACCAAAATGTTTTTAAACCTGGATATGGTTCTAAAAACTGTTTTCTGTTATTTACTTACATTACTCAGCAGCAGTAGATGTTAGACTATGCTTATCATAAGTTCAATGATCGTGGACTTGCCTGAAGATTGTGATCACTAATTACTAAATAATGGGTGTCCCTTGGGTACAGGGCACTAAACGAGGCATTTTATGGAAACTAGAGAAGACATTGTCCTTATCATTAAGGTGCTCTCTGTGACTGCATTTTATGGTTGAAATATTATTAAACATCTGGTTCTCTGAGAGTGGACACCATCTACTGGAAAAGTGGGGAACAAAGAGGGTCAAGAATGGATTTTTAAAAAATGTTAATGAACTATATTTACTTTGATTAACTTCTCTACCACTACTATGTAGTTTCCATGTTTAATGTTTGATTTCCATCAATGCAGTTTTCTACATTGATGTGTAATTTCAGGGCACCTGGGTGGCTTAGTTAGTTGAGTGTCCCAACTCTTGGTTTTGGCTCAGTTCATGATCTCAGGATCCTGAGATTAAGTTCCACATCGGGCTCCATACTCAGCACGGAGTCTCCTTGTCCTTCTCCCTCTGTTCCTGCTCCTGCTCTCACTCTCTCTCATAAATAAATAAAATCATAAAAAAAAGAAGTGTAATTTCATTTCCCAGTTGAATTTTTCATTTCCTAGTAGAACTTTTCAAAGAGTGTTTATTGAGTGATTATTATGTGCCATGCACTGTATTAGGTCGTGGTGATAGACAGATAAAAGACACATCCCTTGCCTCCAGGGATCTTGCAGACTGTAAGAGATAGAGGAATGCACCACGGCTGTATGATGAGTTTTGAGACATGGTGTGTATGAGTGACATTAGGGCACAGATAAGAGGACTGGAATCACAGTGATTCTGGTTAGACTTCCTAAAAGAAGTGAGGCTTAAGCTTATTCTTGAATAACCAACAGGAAGTCAGCACATGAAGAAGGAGAAAGATATCAGGAGGGGCAGTTTGGAAAGAGGGAAAAATGTGGGCAAAGGGTCAGAGGAGTGAAAGATTTATCCCTGGTGTCCGAGGAGGGGAGTGCAAAAATTTTGCTTTAGAGGTAGCAAGGACATCATGCAGCATCCCGAATATCTTGGTAGGGTGGTTGATTTCATTCTGGAGGTGGTGAGAATCCTTTTAAGAATTGTAAGTGAAGGGTGGAGGGAAAATCTGTCACAACCCTTCATTACTGATTAAGTAGTTCAATAAAATTCAGGAAGGAATGTAGAAAAATTCTTTAGATTCTGATTTGGGCAAGATAGAGAAAAAGAAGGAGGAGTTAGTCTGACAGGTAGATAATTAGTTGGCTTTTCTCATTAAACTAAATCTGTAGCATACCCAGGTGGAATTGTGAAATAAGTAGTTGGATTAAAGGATTTAGAGACCAGGGAAGCATTGGGGGCTACAGACAGGTATTTACAAATAGATTATTATATAGGTGGTACCTCAAAACAAGTTTGGATGAGATGTTCTTAGAAAGTATACACAGGGAGAAGAGAAGTTATCACCTCTTTGTATCTTGTGTTGAAAATATTTTGGTTCAGCGTTCATTCATCTTACTCCTTGTAAGAGTACTCCACGTTTCTTTTTGGTTGTTACTTCAGTCTAACTTTTATTGTAAGTGGTTGAGGCTGATCCTGTGCCCAGCTCTAGGGGTGACCATGGAAATAGTAGTAAGTCAATTGGCTTAACCCGTTCTTTTGGCCTCAGTCTTTGTTTCATTGGTGGGAATGTGACTGAAATAGGCAATTAGCAATCAGAAACAGGACTTATATTTCAACTATTGTAGGGAGGAAATCTCTCTTTTTTCGGGACTTAAATCTAGAGGTTGTTAGCTAGGAAGGCTACCCTGAACAGCCTGAGTATAAAACCAAAAAACACCAAAGAAGCCAGAGCCAAGAGTCAGAAACAGTCATGACAAAAATCTTCCCATCCCACTGTGCTTAAAAACTATTGAATCCTGTTCCATTAGGAAAAAACAAAAACTTGCAGCATTGTTAATGTGAGTTTCAAGATGATACATGAGCTTCTCCCTGGATATCTCTTCAGTCTCATCTTTCCCTCATTCCCTTATAATGCACCATGTTCATGTTCCTTTCTACACAGGACCTTTGTGTGTGCTGTTTCTCTTTTTAGATCTTTACCTTTCACTCATTGCCTAGTAAATACCTGCTATTTCTGAGACCTGAGAGCCACTGCCTTCCGAAAGAAAGCCTTTTCTGACCACCACATGCCCAGTGCGGGTTATGTTTCTTTGTTATAGAGCAGGAGTTGATAAATGTTTTTCTGTAAAAGGCCAGATGGTAAGTATTTTAGGCTTTACATTGCCATGTGGTCTCTATCATAACTGCTCAACTCTGTTGCTGTGAAAGCAGCCATGGACAGTATCTAAATGAAGGGATATGGCTGTGTTTCAACAAAATTTCACTTACGTATACAGTGAGTGGAACGTATTTAGCCCACAGGCAATAGTTTCCTGAGTTCTTTTATAGACCTTTATTTCCTTCAGAGCTCTCATCTGAGTTTGTAATTATATATTCATCATGGTAATTATTTGATTAATGTTTATGTCTACCACCAGATACTAAGCTCCATGACATCAGGGACCATGTGTTTTTGCTCATCACCATATTTCCAGCGTTTAGCATGGTGTCTGGTACACAGCAGAGTTTTATGACTGTTGTAGTTATATGTTTACAACATAAACAGAGAAGGAGCCCATGAAGAAGACTGAGAACAAATGAGCTGAGAAGTAGTTGTCGCATAAGGATGAAATGCAATCCTGAAATTTTTAAAGGAAAAGTATAGGAAGGAATGTTTAGTCAACAGCGTCAAATGCTAGTCAAGTGAATAAGATAAGAATGGAAAAATTCCCATTTGGCAACTGGGGAGATATGGATTGGCTTGAAAAGAATAGTTTCATTGAAGTAGTGGGGGTCAGCAGTGGGGGGAGAGTAGTAGGAGCTGTCAGAAATTAGATTACTTTTGAAAAAAAGATGAGAATTGTGAACAACTACTATATGAAATTCACTGAAGGGAAGGAGTCAGAATTAAAGCTAGAGGGAATGATAGGAAGCCACTTAAATTACAACAAAGTTTCTAGAATAAAACAGAAGACAATACCTTCTTGACATTGTAGTAGATAAAAATGTCTTAAGTAGAACACAAAAAACCCCCACTAATCATGAAGGGAAAATATGAGAAATTGGTCTCCATTAAAATGAAGCACTTCTGTTAAATAGGATACCACTCAGAGTACTTAAAGGCAAGCCACAGTGTGGAAGATATTTTATATATGTATAATATGGTGTATAAACTATATATGTATATATTTATAAATTATATCATGAGTTATATAAGCATATGTAAGAATTTATATATAAAGTATAATTATGTATTATATTTATAAATATTGTATTTTACATATTTATAAGAGAGAGAAGGAGAGAGAGAGGGAGAGAGCAAGAGAGCGATGGAAGTGGGGGCAGACAATAACATGTCCATAATATATAAAGAGAAACCAGAAACACCCCAAATAGAAACATCGGCAAAACACTTGAACAGATTCCTTACAAGTAAATGGCCAATAAACATGGGAAGAGGCGGTCAGTGTCATTACTCATCAGATAAATGTAAATTAAAACCATAATTAGATATCTTTTAACCTGTGCCATAATGATTACCGCCAACCCCACAAAATTGAAAATACCAAGTTTTGAAGAGGATGTGGAACACCTGAAACTCTCATATCCTGCTCCTGGGAGAGTAAATAGATCCATCTCCTTTGGAAAACTGTTTGATAGTATCTGCTAATGCTGAATATATCCATACTCTATGATACAGAAATGCCACTCTCAGATATATATACCCAAGAGAAATGTGTACATATGTTAATCTAAGAATGTTCATGGTAGTCCTATTTTACAATCCCTATTTAAAAACGGATCCACACTGGAAGCAAATCAGATCTCTGTCAACCATGGAATAAATTATAGTTTATTCATACAATAGGATACTATACAGTAATGGGAATGAATTGATAAAACCACATGCATGCAACAACGTGGATACATTTCACAAACATAATACCGATCCAAGAAGCCAGATACAAGAGAGAATATATGAATAATTCAATTTAGAGAAAATTTTAAAATAGGCAGAATTAACCAGCGGTGTTCGGGGTCAGGATAGTGGTTACCTTTGGCAGAGGGAATACCTGGTGGGGATACTATGGAGGCTTCTAGGGTACAAGTAACATTCTACTTGTTGATCTGGATGGCATTTACCCAGGTGCATTGACTCTGAAAATTCCTCTTTTATGATTTGTGCACTTTTTTCTATACATATCTTCTTTTACTAAAAAGTTTCTTAAAACAAATGAAAACTTGGCGTTGTTTGCCTCCATTTAAGTGTTGACTGGAAAGGGCCAGTAGAAGGGAGGGAGAGGAGGAATTTGATGGAATGCTGCCCTAAAGAGGTGGGTGGGATGAGGTCAGGACACAGGGGAGAGGGACAGCCTACCTCTTCTAGGATAGAACATCTAGGAAGATGATATGCATTTTTACAAAAGGTTGGAGAATGTTTTCAATTAGGAAGGAAGGTCTCTCCTTTTCTTAAAGCCTTTATTCCTAAACTCTCCTTATTTATGTCTCTCTCACTCTCCACCTTCATCCTTTTGGGTAGTTCAAATTTATCTGAGGCTTGCAAAGAATTGCCTTGATTTGGAATTCTTAGAATTGTTTAGGCTTGTTTTGAAGGGGTCTCCTGAGAGTTTTCTTCTTGGTTAGGCCACCCTAACATTGATTAGTAACTAAGACAGATTATGTTTTTCTTTTCTCTCTGTGCATGTGAGAATAAAGATTTGATTGGGAGCTCTGGTATAGGCACTTACAGTAGAATTAAGTACAGAATAAAAAATATCCTCTGCATGGAATTAAAAGATAATAAGGCCCTAATGCCCACTAAAAGCAATTTATTATGTTCTAACAACTTGATTTTCTCCTTTGGAGAGAGTGAGCATTCCTGCCTACTTCATTCCCATCCCTGTCCAGACTTGCCTGGAATGGCTTACCACGTCACAGTCCCAACTGTGAATTATCCTAGTAATCGCTTCAGTTTTCCACTTAGCTGAAGTTAAAGGGGCTTTACCTTTCAGGATTGGGGGACATTAGGCAGACTTCTTTCAATGACTGTACCACATGGTGTATAGAAAATTTAAGGACAAAATTTGCAGAGGAAATGAAGATAACTCCTTGGCAATTCGAGCTCTATAAGCAGTTGAGATATCTGAAGTTTTTGGACTGGCACGTTAAGCCCTGCATTAGACCATATTGGCATGGGAATCTCTTCTTTAAGGGCTTTATAGATAATCTTTCTGATCCGTTCTCTCTTGATTAGTGGAGAGTAAGATTGTGCATATGGTTTCATAGAGCGTTAGAGATACAGTCACTGAAGATTAAATAGTGGGGAGAAAAAGTATCTTAACATATCCCAGTGGCTCCGGCTCCTAGATTTATTCAGTAATGAGACAAATCGTCTTTATATTAGTTCTTTGTCTCATCAAGGGAACCTAAATTTTTTTTCTCCTTTCTAATAGAACACATGTTGTAACCAGACCTACCTAGCCACATGTACTCGAAACAAATTCTGTCCAACTTTTGAGATCCAATTCAAGTTCGATATGTACATGAATGTTTTCAACATTACAGCAAACCTTAATTACCTTCTTTGTGAACATATAAAACGTACAATCTTTACCATACAATTCATTGTTTAACAATATAACTGGTTTATCGCATGTACTTCTCTGATATTTCCAACTACATTAAATCTCTCTGGAGATAAAAATCGTGCAAAATGCTGATTTTTTTAAATTTTTTTTTTTAAGTTTTTATTTATTTATTTGACAGAGAGATAGAGAGCACAAGTAGGCAGAGTGGCAGGCAGAGGGAGAGGGAGAAGCAGGCTCTCCACGGAGCAGAGAACTCGATGCGGGACTCGATCCCAGGACCCCGGGATCATGACCTGAGCCGAAGGCAGCCGCTTAACTGACTGAGCCACCCAGGCACCCCAAAATTCTGATTTGTGAACAGGTGCTCAGTAAATGGTTTCTATGATTTCATGACATCCTAAAAAATAAGTATAAGAACCCTATTATTAAGAAACAAATAAACATCCTCAAATCAATTTCATCAAGTTTCAGAATTATGTATTTTTACAACAAGTCATTCCTTGTTTGGAGTCCATAAGAAAAATGGGAAAGTAAACCAAAGTTGAAATACAAACCTCAACTTCAGTCAGCATGATGAAATAAAGAGAGAGTAGAGAGTTACGAGGACCTCAGCCATTTCAGTATGGAAACAATTTTTTCCTCACTTATTTGGAGCATAGCTGTACACATCTGCTTATGTGCCAGAATTTGGGTTTGCACCTTTGGCGTGATGGAATTAATTTTACTAAAAATAACTAGACTCAACAATTTTATAACTTTAAAACCAAATATTACTTTTATGGAGTTTTAAATATTTCTTTCTTTCTTTTTTCAAAATGTTGGGACTGAGGAAACAAAATGGGAAATAACCATCAGTGGAAGCTATTTGTTATAGCTGTGTGTTATAATGACAAATGACGGTTGTTTGTAATTATACCATTCATTTCCGTGAAAAAGTAATAAGGTTTAGCACACAAAACGTCAGTAGCAAAGTACAGACTCTTTTCAGCTTTTCTAAAGCATCAGTTTTCATTTTTCTAAAAAATTATGCTTTTGTGTACAAAAAACTTGATTTTTACTTTTACTTATTTATTTTTTTGTTTTGATTTTCCTAGTGAGGTCCAATGATGGTTCAGGATGCACTCAGTAAAATACACATATTTCATTATTTTCTTTATTTTTTTTTAACATATAATGTGTTCTTTGCCCCAGGGTACATGTCTGTAAATCATCAGGCTTACACATTTCACAGCACTTACCATAGCACATACCC
>CM052885.1:28926427-28956705 GCA_028534135.1 Potos flavus | reverse complement strand
CAGCCACCCTCAGTTTGTTTCATGAGTTTAGGAGTCTCTTATGGTTTGTCTCCTTCCTGATCCCATCTTGTTTCATTTCTCTCCCCCACCCCCCACGGCCCCCCGCCCTGCCTCTCAAATTCTTCATATCAGAGAGATCATATGATAATCCCTGGTGAAATCAGTCAGTTTCATGACCACAGAATGCAGCTATCATCCCAGTCTGCCCTCACAGAGATGTTTTCTAAGGCTGCAAGAAATGTCAGACCAAGAGAGATGGCAATTGAAGGTCTCTGGGTGGAAGAGAGGAATCGATTCTGAGGTCTCAGAATGTCAGAGAGGCTGAGATTACAAAACTCAGCAGCAGCAGGCAGAAGTGACTGTATCATGACTCACCTAGGATACCGAGATGTTGTGTCTCCATTCCCAGGCCTTATTCCCCTACAGTTTTTCTTGTTCATGTTCCATAGTTTCTCATCCAATCCTATTCCACACCCCAGCTGGCCAAGACGCTTCTATTTTTAATCACCTCTTATTTTCTTCTCAACATTTCTTTTTGTCTCTGACATTCAGTCCCAGCAGTTCCTTCTCTTCTTTTGCTTTTGCCCATGTCATTGAATAAATTTGTTGTCTCGTTCTCACCTTCCTAATTCCTACAGAATTGGATCTCAGTTTCTTGTCATTTCTCAAGGGCCCAGAGAGTCAATGTAGAACTTTAAAAATTTGATTAATCCTATTTTTACAGTGGGTTTTTTACTTCACCAAATTGTCCCTTTAATACTACTTCCTTTAAAATCCAAATGCCCTAAAACCACAGTTTTAGGTAACTCAGTAGACTGAGTGCCGTAGATTCAACAGTAGCATTAGTAAGTACCTCCTGATGTGTGTGTGGAGAGTGGGGAGAGGGGATTATGGTAAGTCCTGGACAGAGGTGTAATATAGGTTACATGATGTTAAAATGGAATTGCCTCTGGGAAAGTGGCAGGATTGGAGGACTGCGGGGCGAATGGACTTCAGATGCCTAATTCCTTGAGAATTAGGAGAGGAAAGATTAAAAAGAAGGAAAGGGGGAGTCTGATGACATTGTGCAGCAGATTTATTTCCTGTCTAGCTTGCCTGTAGACCTGATAAGGGATCATTCTGGCAGAATCAATCAATCCATCCGTCAGTCAGTCAGCAAGCCAGCTAACAGTGCACAACGACAGCATGGCCTTAGAAAGTAGCTGCTGTAGGTTTCGGTGCAGCTGCCCAGGCCGTTACTAAGAGGTTGAGGGCAGTTCAACACCCAAGGGGCCAATTGTATCCTATTTATTTCTGATAAAATGGTACGTTCTGTTTTTCTTAAATTTCACATTTACTGAGTGCTTAAAATGGGCTAGGCCTATGCCATATGCTGAGGATAGTGTAAAGAGAGGAAGGAAGAAAGGGAGAAATGATAATATAAAGAAATAAAGAGTGAGGGACCAAGGAAGGAAGGGAGAGTCTATGGAAAGAAGGAGGAAGAAAAAGAGAGTAGTTCCTGTCCTCAGGGGATATATCCTCTCATGAAATTTGCTGTCACTCTCTTGAGTTGTATTAATAATATGTTCATAAATTAGAAATAAGTCACAATAAAATAAATGTGAATATTATAGATGGCTTTAATTGGATGGTCCAGAAGCTCTCACTTTTTCCAAAATGTATATGCTGGCCCCGAAATAGCTCACTGATTGCTTTAGCTAGTGTCTTCATCTTTCATGTAAAGATCCAGGCATGATACCATTATTTATAAATGTCCCTCATGGTGACAACTCTAGTTTTTGTTTTTGTTTTTTTTCGACATTATAAGGTGTCTGACGCATAGTTTCTCTGTGGTACAAATTTTGATCAGATGGTCAGTGGTTACGAAAAAAACAGCTCAGCGGTACCTATTTTTCATGTGTTGATAGTTTGAAGTAAGTCTGGGACAGAAACAAAGCCCATAGGTTGAGGATAACGAATTGCCTTATGACGACGAAGTTATGTGATGCCAAGTGGGAGCATCTCTGATTTTTAGAAATCAAGAACTAAATCCCACAGCTGAGAACAAATGACTATTTACTCCACGTTCTAAGTTTAGAGAACTCAGCAGCTGTTGGGCTGGCCATGTCCCTACAGGGATGGCTCAGAAGTGCCTTTTCATTAGAGGTAGGTCCTCTCAACCTGGTTCCTCCCCTCTCAGTTCATGGAAGAGAAAGATTGGAAGTGAGCTGCTTATGCCCTTTGTGGGGAGTGCATTCTTCACGAAAAGAAGCTATACTTTCCCTCTCCGTTTTGTGAGAGATGAGAAGGTTACTCAGCTAGTTGCCTTCTCCCATAGCAAGGGAAAAGGCTAAGAGAAGCACAGAGTTTGGGCACATCTTTAAGAGCAGAAGTGACATCTAGTGTCCTGTGTGATCTCTGCCAAGCAATTAAGCTTGCTGACCTGTCTGATGATGCTGAATCAGGCAAAGAGCTCTGAGGAGGGTTGGCATGGTGGTACTGCTCCTTAAATTCCTAGTCCCCAGGATTAGGGGGAATGAACTTATCTACGCCATTGGGCTCCAGAGTTGAGTGCTATGGTGGGTGTATGAGATTGGATTGCAAGTCTCCTGGGGATTGCTATAGCATGGAGCAAATGCTTATGTGCAGAATAATGCTGCTTGATGCAAGTCCTTGCAGGTGCTTAAGACAAGAGAGGGCTGAGTTTGCCATAGGCAATGCATAGCTAAATGTCTATTTTCCTTTTTTCCTCCTTCATATAATAGTATCAGTGATAACCCAAGTGAAAGGGTCGGGGACCAGAGACTGGAGATAGTGCTGGTGCACATTCTCACCTGTTATGCGTTTAAAGAATTTTCTCTAACTGTGAGGTTAAATATTTTGAATGAGCAGATTGGAGTCTTAAAAATGAAAGTGGGACTGCCTTAACTGTACATGTTACAATTTTTGAAATAGAGTCAGGTGAATATGTAGTAATGAAATTCACTGTCCAGGGGAAAGGGGAATTTAATATGGCATGTTGGTTACAGTTATTGATAAAAATAAAATTCTTTTATATTTATACCTCATGACTTGGTATTACTCAATTTCAAGAATTACAGTTCTGCTCAGTGAGCCCTGCAGGAAGTGGATAGCCCCAACAGCTGGTGATACTTGGAATCTTTCATCCTTAGCTTTGGGCTTTAACGATTAACTCTGGGAATATAGGATATGTTTCACTAGGAATTACACACCATCTTGTTGGCACTAAAAATGCATTAGATAAAAACATGAAGGACAAACATTCTACTTAATAGTGACACATTGAGTTTTCTCTTTGTTACTAGGAATAAGATGTCATTTTTCAAAACTTCTTTTCAACAGTTTATCGAAGACATTAGGCAGCAGTTTATTGAAGACATTTAAACATAGAAGAGAAGATAGAAAAGATACAAGGATTGAAAAAGAAGATATAAAATTGCCATTATTCACAGATGAATGATCGTGTAAATTTAACCCCCCCCAAGAATTGATATATAAATTATTATGATTAGCAAGTAAGAGATTAGCAAGCTTTCCCCAGTACCAATTAATGTACCATGATGCACTTTCTGTATATTAGGAATATATAGTTAGAGAATGATACCACTTAAATGACTTTAAAAATATCAGATTCTTACAGAATTCCAGATTCTTATAGAATTATGGTGACTGCTAAATCTGATTTTCTCCCTGTATCCTCTAAAAATTTTAAGATTAAGAAAGAGAAAGAAATGTATCTATAATTCATACATTTAGATCTCCTAACTAGGGGATAGAGGATACTATAAACTTACTTGAACTTGTAAGTGGGAAAACAGATATCTAAAGCCATCAGAGTCACCCCTGGACCTCAATCCAGGGCAGAGTCAGGTAGAGACTGTATAGAAACAGGAGAGGGAAACAGGTACCAGCAGGAGCAGGACACAGATTACATCACCTCCTTAAACAAAGTTTCCCACTCTGAGAGTGGATGTACTTAGAATCAGTGTGAGCCCAGGTGTAAGGGAGTACTGGCTACTGGGGAATCAAAAGGAAGAGGCTTGAAAGTTTATGCAGCCAGAGGCCACTGACTTGAGGAGGCACCAATTCTGGGGAACCAGGAGGCAACTTAGAAAGGAAGGAAGTGTTCTTTGAAGGCTGATAGGTGAAATAAAGGAGCAAGCAAGATATAAGTGCCTTAAAATAAAAGAGTGTTACTGAGTCACAAGAAGTATCAACCATCCTCAAAATGTATATCTATTAAAGAAACTCAGCTTTTCTATACCAATAGAAGAGGATGATCTTGAACTAAGACATCATTAATCTACCCAAAATGTTCACCTCCATGGGAAACTCTTCCCACGGAGAAACATTTATTATTTATGGCTCAGAAAAATCCGAAACATTTAAAACTGGACTCAAAATGACAGATAACGCCCATGCAAAGCTACTTTAACAGGGACATTCGAAGTGAAAATCAAAGTTTTTCACATGGTAAAAACATTTCTCACCTCCCACACCACTAGAAAAACAGAGGACAGAGCAGAGGACAACTGAAATGCATCTCAACATTCATTAAATATCATTAAACAAGTATTTTCACGCATGAAAGAAAACTTTGAATCAGAAATTCAAAAACAAACTTAGAATGGAGATGAGCAACAACAAAAAGGAAAAAAAGATGTGAGACAAATGCTAATGAAATAAACTTGGTAAAAAACTGAGAAAAATTTAAAAAATCATTTCAGAAGTGAAGATGAAATTACAATTAAGAGAGATTAGATAGATGGACTGAAACACAAAGGAGAGGCATGGAAATAGCCAAGAGCAGGAAGACCAAATAAAAAAGGTAAATGTATGAGAAAGGATTAGATGTAGAAGGTAGACAAAGAGAATCCAACATACCTGTGATTGTAGTCCCTAAAGAAACAAAAAGTAAATAATAGAAGAGAACTAATATTTCAAACTATAAATTAATAAAAATTATGTAAATTTAAAAATATACTAAACACATACATATTGGAAGGGCCTACTGTGTACCTGGAAAATTGACCATACATTGTCACCTCTGAGATATATCCTAGTTAAACTATTCAACTTAAGGAAAATTCTTGAAATAGGCCAAAAGATCAAGTCGTTTAAAAACAAAGAACATCAGGCTGGCTTTAGAATTTTGATAGTAATACAGCACAAAACAACAGTGGAACAGCATTGTCATAAACCCCAAGGAAAGAAAATATAATCTAAGGACTGGATATTTTTTGAAGTCTTCAAGTACCAAGGCTATAGAAAAATAATTGTAAGCATGAATAACTCAAGAAACACTGATCTTACAAACCTTCCTGTGAAACTACTGGAGGATAAACTTCGTTAAAGCAAGAGATGATTGGGGAACAACTCAGCAAAAGGAAAGATGTTGAGTATTCAATATACTTAAGTTGTAGGCCTAAGACCACAACAAAGTGTGAATGTTAATGTGTTCTCATAAAATAGAAATAACACAACTAAAACAAAAAGATAAAGATAAGAGGAAAATAGAATAAGTTCATTAATCACCACATAGGTAAAAGAGGAATTAAAGCTATAGTAGAATGTTAAGTAAGGCAAAGTATACCAAAGATATTGGTATAAAGGTCACCATTAGAACCATAAGATTTTCTAAATACAAAAATAAACGCATAAGACAGCAAAGGAAATGTGTTAGACAGCAAAGACCTAGAGACATATAAGCAGAAACGTTAAATATAATAAAAAAATACAAAATATAATGAGGTAGAGACTAAACATTTCAGTTATATCATTAAATGACTGAGCTAAACTCACCAATTAAAAGGAAGATAATTTTTATATTAGTTCACAAAGAATATCTAAATTTTTATATGACAGATATACTGTCTACAGCATGGAGTATTAGGCAGCTTTAAAAAAAATGTGGAAGATTTCTATGCATTGATGCGGAACAAATTCCAGGGTATCTAGATTTTAAAAAAGTGCAAACATTTAAAAGAATGTATGTGGTATGCTACTTTACAGTTTTCTGTGTATCATCCTCTCACCCCCAGACTAGTCCCTTACATGATTTACTAATGAATCACTCATTGCTTGAAGATGATGACCAGAGAAATTTAAATGTAAATAATCAAAGGTCACTAAAACTTGAAAATCAATTAAAAATGTTATCATAAAAAGGCTAAAAATCAATGAGAATGTAGCATTCAGTCTACAAAAACGTACTTAGACACAGCTGTTTTGAGGAACACAGGCATTGCCTGGGAGGTACCTGTATCTGATTTGGGCACACATTATTTCTCAGATAAATTTGTTAATAAGGCAAATGGTTATTACCTCAACTGATCAAGTTTTTTGTTGTTGTTGTTTGTTTGTTTGTTTGCTTTTAAACCGCTGTCCTTCTTTTGGGGCACGTGGCTGGCTCCGTTGGCTCAGTCATGGTGCGACTCTTAATCCTGGGGTCATGGGTTCAAGCCCCACATTGGGCCTAAAGCCTATTTTTAAAAAAATAAGAAGTAAATAAACAACATTATCCTTCTTTTTTTTTTTTTTTAAGATTTTATTTATTTATTTGACAGGAAGAGATCTCAAGTAGGCAGAGAGGCAGGCAGAGAGAGAGGGGGAAGCAGGCTCCCTACTGAGCAAGGAGCCTAATGCGGGGCTCGATCCCAGGACCCTGAGATCACGACCCGAGCCAGAGGCAGAGGCTTTAACCCACTGAGCCACCCAGGCGCCCCCAACATTATCCTTCTTGCATAGCAAATGAACATATCTGTTGTAGATATGATAACCTGCATCGTTCAATCTTTATTCCAATCCTTTCCAATATTCCTTTTCATAGTACTCATGTTGGAGAGCTAAAAATACCATTTGTCAGATGTCATTGTGGCTCAGACTCTGGGTGTGATTTAGGTTCCACTAGTCAGACGCACATATGGAACTGTGAATTCAGAACTGAATAGTAACTGGGGAGGGGGGCAGTGGCGTTCAGGGGTCTGTTTTGCTGACGTGGCTGTAACATGATGGCATGGCATCAGTCAGCGGTTCTGCCAGCAGCTTCTGGACATCAAGATTGTGACCCGGGTTATGTGATGCTGGAACCAGCAGTTGGCACAATGACTTCAAAACTCTGCCATCCCTGGCAATCGCAGAGATAGCTGTTTCCCTGTTGGGCCAATTCCGGGTGTTCTGGGAGTCAACCTTGGAGCATGAGAATGCTTAATTCTTTATTAGGTCAAATTCTTAGATACTTCTCTTTTTTCTGAAACTGAAACTTTTTTTTTTTTTTTTCTGAAACTGAATCTTAAATGATGAAATATTCCAGGGAAAATACCTTGAAAATAGGATGTCTGTTCTTTTGAAGTTCCCAAGCCATAGAATTCATTATGGAACACCCTGAACTATTAAACTCACCACCAGCTAGCGGCCTTTGCTGTGCTGAGTAACCTGGCTATTCATCCTCCAGTCCCTTTGGCATGATCGTTAGAGAGTCAATCCTAAATCCATCATTCCCTTCCTATCTTGCTCTTAACCTCTTATCTTTCGTTCACTGCTCTTTAATGAGTGCAGCAACTACCGCCATATCAATCAAAGCAAGCCACCTCTATTGAGTCTGCAACCCGCCTTACAGAGAGATGATTTAGGCTCTTTTAGGTAATGTTAGCAACTCAGGCATCTTGGCACACTTGGCTCAGGCTAACGACAAATAGGGCTGTTTCTCCATATAAGGTTCTTTGTCATGGAGCTTTGGAGTCTGGCGGAGCAGCTAGAAGCTTTGTTTTCTGGCGGACACTGTTCCTAGCCCTTTGCTGCTGTTAATGTTTCCTAGGGAAGGTGAGTTCTTGGGAAGGCCTTGGAGAAAAAGAGGGTTGCGTTCCATTGTAAGAGTCAATAGTTTATCTAGGCTAAGACATGGTAGAGACCTGGAGTTTGATTGTTGAAAACCTTTGCCTAGGCCAAACCTAGAAAATGAAAAGATGATTTAGGTTGGTTCCAAAGCAAAGGAAATAATGGGGTAAAGGCAGAGAAAGTGTTGGGTTGCCTGTCACATGCTCGTCACACTAAGACCAACTGGAAGGTTATTTAGGAATGGAAGAGTAAAAACCTTTAAGAGGAGCCATGTCTGTTTGCATAGTAAGGGCATGTTGATTTTTGTCTCAGGCACTTACTGCAAAGAAAATTCTTCCCAGCAGCTTTATGCAGCTGATACTTCTACTGTCAGAAGCAGTTTTGGGTAATAATTAAGAACATGAACTCTCTGGAGACAGACTGCCTCCAAATCCCAATTTTATCCATGAGCATATCTGTGATGTAGGGCACAAGATTCAGAACTTCACTGTGTCCATTTCCACAACCGCGAATGGGGATAAAAGAGCACTTCTCTTACAAGGTTGTCACGAGGCTCACAGGGATAGTAAAGTGTAATGCGGTCGGAATGGTGTGTCACGTACACCGCATAAATGCCAGCTGTTAGTATCATTCGGGTCTTGGTTTCCTCCTCAGAGGCTCTTGATGGTAATTATATATTAGAAATGATCCCCTGCTGTCATTGTCTGTCATAGTACCTTAAGTTCCTGTCTTCCCAGTGCTGTTTTTAAAATGTATTAAAATATTTATTCCCCCCCCTCACATGTACAAATAAATGTTCAAATTGAAGGTATGATCCATTTGTAGGTTGTGAAATCAAGGTGCTAATAAAGATTTGCCAAATGAATGGGGGAAAAAAAAGTGTGGGAGAGGACTTGGAATTGATGAATTCATCTGTTTAATTCGCATTGTTGAGGGATTAGTGTGAGTCAGCTGCCACGATGGCACTGTGGATGCCGAGATAAAAAAAAGCCAAAATCCAGTTTTCTCTCCCTTACTCACTGTACATTTTCAGAGGGAAGGTTAGTATCCTCTCCATGCAAGGAACATATACCCCATAACACCAAGTATAATGTATAGCACATTTGAGCTTACCAGTTTACTCATGCGTGCATGAAGTAGTTGGTTAACTCAAGATGGCAGGATTAACTTAATTATTCAACAATCACTCAGCAGTTTGCCTTGCTAAGGTTTGTAGGCCTCAGAGAGATTAAGATTCCATTTTGCATGATAATTTAATAATGGATTAATTTATCATTTTTCTTTTGTTTACATGGCCGTTCTTCCAAGATCAAAATTGCAATGAGTTAACAGACTGTTAAAGACAGACATTTCAGGCATACAGATACATTGAACCTTTTGGAAGGTTTGCAAGGAAATATAGTCTCTCTTAAGTCTAACCTGGGATTTCTTAACCTTGGCGCAATTGACATCTTGGTCTGGTTAATTCTTTGTGGCGGTACTGTGCTGTGCATTGTAGGAGGTTTAGAGCATTTGTGGCTTCTACCCACTAAATGCCCATATGCACCCCTCCTTCCTCCTGGAGCTGAGAAAATGCTCTCATTTGACCTATAGTCATCTTAGAGCAATTTTACCCCCAGAGGTGAAAAATCATAGTAATCCTGCATCTGCTTCTTTCCCTTATAAATCAAGCAAAAAGAACCTTTCCTAGTTCTCTTTTCTTAGTTACTAAAATATAAATTTATAATTTTATACATATATAAGTATATGTATAATTAGCAGGATATATGGAAAATTGAGTGAAGTTGTCATTATCACTGTAATTCAAGCTTCATCAATTATGTACTCATTAGCTCATCTAATGTTTTTGTTCTTTTCTACCTTAGGAGAAAAAGAAAATCTATGAGGATGGCCTATTTTCTAATATTCGATTTGACTGTTTCTGTGTGTTTTAAAAGACTTGAATTGGTTGTTAATAATTAATTGGCTTTGAAAGAATATAAGCTGCCTCTTTACCTCTACAGTGACTATTTCAGACGTTCGGGGAATGGGAAAATCATAATAGAATGACTCACCCTTTCAGTTAAAATATTTTTACATATATCACCTCACTTGATTTAAAAGCTTAAAGTTTACTGCATGTCTGTGTTCCTTGGCTACAAAATAGAATTTTTTGGTGTTGTTTATTTTATTTTTTTGTATTGTTTTATTTATTTGTTTATTTACAAACACGGTTTTCCTAACCTAAAAGGGTTCTTTCCACTGTACTGGATCCCAGCCATTGAATGAAGTATTAGTTATTAAAATTAGTGCTAGCTGCTATAACAATTTGAGAATCTCAGTGTCTTACGACACTACAGTTCTGTATTTCACACTAAATTTCATGTGGTTGAGTGACTTAGGCAGCTCCCATTCAAAAAGTGAATTGAGGGCCTCTCATCATACCTGAATCTTTTGCTTTCAACAGCATGGGCAGAGGCAAAGGTAGGAAGTGGAAGATCATGTGAAGCATTTTTTAAAAAGATATATTTATTTGTCTTAGAGAGAGAGAGTCAGGGAAAGGGCAGAGGGAGAGACTCCCTAAGCCAACTCCCTGGTGAGCTCAGAGCCCAACACAGCTGGATCCCAGGACCCATGAGACCGTGACCTGAGCTGAATCCAAGAGTCTGACACTCAACTGACTGAGTGACCCAGGGGCCCCTTTGCGAAGCATTTTTGAGGCCACCTCTGGAATGAATGTATTACTTCTGTCCAAACTTTGTGTCCTCACCTCCATGCAGTGCTTTGGGCTTGTGGGCTTCATGAGTGCCTAGGAGGAAGTTAGTTGGTATAACACACAAAGAGCATTTTCCCCAGAAATATAAAGCAAGGTTTGGTAAAAAAAGAAATAGAAGGTTGTTTTGTGGGAGCCATAGACTCTCTCAATAACAGATGTTTACTGGGCACTGCTATGTTCCAAGCACTATGTTTAGGTGCTAGGAATACAGTGGTACTTTCAAAAAGAGCCTAGGCCAGGGAAAGAAACTTTGGACTGGAAAAGATCCACTGCTTCTTCTGTGGAGTGAGAGATCCAGCAGGAATTCCTCCTGAACAAGGCATAGATTTAAAGTGGAATTAGAGAATGCAGACCTCTAGTAGAGAGAGTAGTAAAGAGTGTTTGGGAACAGAATGGATTTAGGCATGTGACAAACAGAACCGAAAATCCCCAGCAAAGCTGAATTTTGTATGTGTTCTCAGCACCTATAATTTCCCTATTGCCTAGATATGTTTTAATGATTTGATAAGGTTCAGAAGATGTGAATCTGAGATAAAGAGTAAATAATTGTAGAAAGGAGTCTTAAAACCTGCTGTTGAAGCAAAGGTGTGAGAGTTCTAAAAGGCCAAGACAGAAAAATAGGGGGTGAGCATTCTGTACCCCAGGATAAGTAATCGGACCATTTTAGGCCCTTGCAAATAAGAAGGCTGTAAATAGGTCCTGAAATCCTTAGCTCAGCACGCACCCTCGGGTTGGGCATACCAAAAGATGAGGCAAAAGAAGTCTTTGGAAAACATTGTTGGAGTGTTATGACATGGGGAAGCTGTTTCTCCTCAACTAACGCTTAGCAAAAGGAGAACATATACAGACCTTAATAAAGCCCCGTGAAGTCTGGCAGAACATAAGGGACTGTAACTTTTGTGTGAAGCTGCCTAGTGATACTAGGGACAAAAATAGATGGCACATTAGGCATCAGTGGAAGAAGCAGATGCATCAGGACGGCCAGATGAGGACTGCACTGGACAAGGAGGCAGCGTCACTGTTTTAAAAGGGGGCATTACATAAGAGAGCTTTAGGCATCGTTTGGAAGTGAACTGTTAGATACAGAAACTCGCAGTGGGGTCCTGCATGTAGAGAGACATTATCTATATCAAAGAAGCTTCTCTGGTATTTCTAAAGGGAGTTGTCCAAAATAATACAAAGGTATCTCACCAGAGAGACTTGGTTTGTATAGAAATAATGCCTGACTCATAGTGAGCATCTACCTGTCTTGGAAATTATGAATGCCTTATATGTATTAACTCAGTTCTCACTGAGTGGGGAAATGAAAGCTCAGAGAAGTTAAATAAATTGCTCAATTCATGTAGCTAGTTCACAGATCACCATGTCTGCAAAGCAGAAACAAGCTGTACAAGGCATATATTTTAAGTGAAATTTGGGAGTTTTGTTACTACAAGGTCATTTTACTCATATGAGATGTTCTCTTACTGAAAAGGGTCTAAGGAATTTTCATTTCCTGAGACTGTCCAGAGAAGTCGAGATCTGCCATCAATTTGATCTCAAGAATAAGATCTGTGGGGCTAATAAGTATTAGCCCCACAGATCTGGGAAGCATGGAGAAGGGGTGACATTGTTTTCTGGTTCCCCTCTATGGAGTTCCATTCTTTGAACATGGCATGCATCACTTGTTAAATAGCAACTGTGTGATGTAAAGAATCTTACATGTAAAGATGTAAAGAATCTTAGAAAGGGCTTTAAACATACACTATACTACAAAGATAGGTAAATAGAAAGTTAAACAGAAAAGCCAAGAGGTAAAAAGTCAAAACATATTTTCTTTTATAGCTATAAAAATGGCTATGATGGTTAGAATGCCTGAGTAGAGTTTTATGGAGGACAGCTAGATTTTCAATAGCACAGAGGAGGAGACCCCACGCAACAGAAAGCAATGGGAAATCTCAGTCCTGGGAAGAAAATCTGTGGGAGGATGGGACTAGATCACTCCTGAAGGGAGATAAAGGAAAGATGCAGAATACATTTATCAGGCAGAACAGAGTAGGGCTTCACTGGTAGCGAGAAGAAGGTTAGTGAATAGGACTTCGTGTGGAGGGTTTGAAGGTCTTACATGTAATCTTACCCCCTGTAGTGTAATGTACAGCCTAGTAAGTCACATTGCAAACTGTTTTTACTGGATTAGGCCAAATAGCCCAGGGGAATCTTTGTTTCTGTAATTGAAAAACTGTATAAGAATCAGAGGTTTTCTGGATGGGCTATCATCCGCATCAACAAAATTTGGTACTCCACTGGAAGTGAAAGACGTACTTGATTATTAAATGTCTATTTTTTTTTTTAGAGAAACATGTTTGTGGCAAGGGTGAACAGCAAGCTTGCAAACTTTTATTTGCTGAATCTGTGAACAGTCTGGTGATAACTCTGTTATTTATGATAATGGATTCACAATGGTGGTTGCAGTTTCTTTTCCTGGGTTTCTGATGAGGAAGGAGGAGGAAGAACAAATAATTTTTTCCTCTCTAAACTGCTTAAATCAACTTTCGGAAAGTGTTTTAAATACTTGGATTCATTAGAAGCCCATGCATTACACAGCTGAGTGAAGTGGGATTTCAAATGGATGCCTTCTTTATTCCCCCAGGTCAGATAGCTTGTCTCAGTGAGGTAGAAAACAAAACAAAGCAAAGCAAAACCCCAACAAAACCATGTCTGACTATTCAGAAACATTTAGTGTCTTTTTTAGCTGAGAGTTTTATAAAAAAACAAAACCAAACTGCATAGGCAGAGAATATGGCTCATGATACTTGGTTTTTTCAGTTATATTTCATGTGTATATCAGACCCATTCCCTGACTTTTTTGTATCAGGGTTAAAGGTGCTGATTTTTATGTGGCCGATTTAAAAATGTGGTTCTGGGGTAGCTGGGTCACTCAGTCGGTTGAGTGGCTGACTCTTTTTTTTTTTTTTTTTTTAAAGACTTTTATTTATTTAACAGAGAGAGAGATCACAAGTAGGCAGAGAGGCAGGCAGAGAGAGAGGGGGAAGCAGGCTCGCTGCTGAGCAGAGAGCCCGATGCGGGGCTCAATCCCGGGACCCTGAGATCATGACTTGAGCCGAAAGCAGAGGCTTTAACCCGCTGAGCCACCCAGGCGCCCGTAGTGGCTGATTCTTGATTTCGGCTTGGGTCATGATCTCATGGTCAGCGGGGAGCCTGCTTAAGGATTCTCCTTCTCCCTCTGCCCCTCCCTTCCCTCTCAAATAAATAAATACATCTTTTTTTAAAATGTGGTTCTGAATCTAGGAGATGGCTAGGAAAAAGGAGAAGACAGTGTACTTTGAGAGATTTAATGCATTTGTCATTAAGACCCCCATAATTATTTGTATAATGTAGACATTCACAAATAAGTCAATTGGTTAAAGACAGCCTGGACTTTAAACTTAAAATCATCACTTCTATTCAAATCAAAATATCAGAAAGGAAAGAGAGCAGTTATTAAGTTGGCCTTGCAAGGACTGTATCGTGTGATTCTTAGAGCTCAAAGGATTTACTGAATTTTCACCTTCGTTCATTTTTCGTACCCACTGTGTGCCAAGCCAGCATTCCCATGACTCTCAGAGTCTCCGTGAGACTTCTGAAGACACATGATGTCAGCACTTTATAGCACACAGTTTTAAAATTTAAATCCATATATCTTTTACATGTTTAGGATTGGCTGCTTTTCTTTCAAATGCTTGGAGAATTTTTCAGTCTTTCCTTCTAGGACTTGACTACCCCTTGCCTTTCCTTTTGAACCTTTCAGCACCTCTAAAGTATTCTGTAGTATGCGTGACATATTAAATTTGTTTTCTCTGCAAAGGGAATCATTCTCTGCTGCAGAGTTTGGGACTTTTTTAAAACCAAGGAAAGCACCAGAATGTTCCCTGAAGAAAAGAAACAACTCTTAATTCTAAAATCATTTAATTATTTCTTAGCCTGCAGCTCACCTGATGTCAAAAAAAAAAAAAACCTTGCAAAATCTAACTTTCAGTTAATGATGCTTCTAATTCATCCTTTCCAGAAAACACTGACTTCTTCATTGAAGGAAGTCTTGAGTTTTTATTATTGGATTCCCAAACCACATTTAATTTACGTTTTTTTTTTTTACTTGCAGATATTTATTACTTTCTATCATTAAGAGCATAGATCTAAGACCAAAAAAAAGCTAAAGATAGCTTTAACATACACCACAGAAGGCTACTGCTCTGTGTTATCACTCAAATCAAGCATTATGAGAATTTCTTGCTTGGCTGACAACACAGCAGTGAGCTACTTGAGGAGAATGCTGCAATATTTCCTTTGGGCACTTTGACTGACAATCACATTTGGTAAGTCCTATAGCATTTTAGGTGTGCCAGTGCAAATGAAATTTAAAAAATAAAGCTCCTTTTAGTTGGTGAGAGTAGTTGGAGAGTTTTCTTGAAAGACTAATTGTATTCAAATGTGTTTAAAAAGTCATTTCACCTTTGTACAAACTTAAAGTGGAGACCTGTATTATGATCTGATTATCTAACACATTTAGTCTCCTTCAGAGTCAGATGTCCTGTATATATTCTGGGGAGAGAAAATCACTATTTTGTTTTTAGATAGTAGATGCCAATAAAAATAACAGACCAGTCCTTGCTAGGTCCAAGTGAAAATTTCTACCTTATAGGCCAAAGGAGCACACCAGCCCTATCTGTGCACTTGCCCACGTCTGCCGTTATATACTTACATAAATGACTTGATTGGGAAAGAGAGTCTATGAGGATAGAAATGTTATACATGGGAATCTAAGGTAGGAGAGAACAATAGAGCAGCCCCTACTTCCACAGAGGTTGCATTGGGCTAAGTTTACACCCTTTTCTCTCTAGTTCTGTTTCAAATACATCCTAGTTTTGGCATAATCAAAATGGAAAGAAGATCATCCTGTCTTGGGTGTCCTGTAGGTTTTCTAATTCATGTATCTCAGGAGACAGTACCATAGACAAAGTGATAATCCCATGAACTACGGAGTGGTTTTAGTTATTTGGGACTGAGGAATGCAGGGAGTTGACATGACTTTTGCAATTTTGGTGAAAATTTGTTGATCTGTTATTTGAGCGAGAAATATCTTGGTGTATAAAATGCACTTTATGAAAAAAGTATGGCTTTGAATTTACAGATTTAATTACAGTGTTTATATTTCTGATTTTTATTTTATTTTTTTTAAAGATTTTATTTATTTGAGAGGGAGAGAGAGAGAGTGCGTGTGTGCATGAACAGGGGAAGGGGCAGAGGCAGAGGGAGAAATAGACTCCTCGCTGAGCAGGGAGCCTGATGTGGGACTCAATCCCAGGACCCTGGGATCATGACCGGAGCTGAAGGCAGACGATTAACTGACTGAGCCACCCAGGCCCCCTGTATTCCTGATCTGTAAAACCTTGTTAAAAACACTCCTCTTAGAGTTGGGTTCCCAACAAAACCAGTTTATCTTCAACAGATTTGGGAGTTTGTGTCACCAAAATATCCCAAAGCCCTACCAGACTGTGGAGAGAAATAAAAACATATCAGTATGAAAACTTAAATTCCACTATCTAAAGGCCCCTCACACTCACATGAACCTCAGTCCATGGCTGGTGGGAGTTGCACTAGTTCTGCCCCTGGGAAATTGAGATACCAATGTATGAGGAGCTCTGTTTTCTGTGAAATTGCCAAGTCATGCCACTTCCCTTACCTCTGGGTGTTGACTGAAACTCTAGAGCCAGGCTTCTGCTTTGGTTTACCTTTTGAATACTTTGGGACTAGAGCATTTTCTTTAACCCCACTCTCCATGCCTGGTGCTAACTCCTGTAGAGGGCTTGACCCTGAGGAGGGAGTACGTCCCCCATTTTCTACCTCTGTTTTGACTTCTGTGGCCATGGTGTCATTGCCAATCAGATCTGATATTGACTGTCCATTGTGGTATCTCACCCTCTGGGTTACTCCTCAGCCCACCCCATAATATGACCAGTGATTCTCATCCCCATCTGAATTTCCTTGCTCTACCTTTTAAACTGATGCTTCTCAAACCTTCGGAATATGTACATGAAACATGGAGATCTTGTTATGATACTGATTCTGATCAGTAGGTCTAGAGTGGGGTCTGTGATTCTGCTGATGCTACTGGTCCAGGGACCACACTTTTGAGTAGCAAGGCTTTTTATTTGGGTTATCATGAACACTTTCTTAATAATAAGTACCAGGTCATTTGTGGGCCCAAAGTTAGGCGACCTTCTCCAAGTCAGCCAAGCACATTCTTACTGCAAACCAGAAGATCTTCAGTCTCTTTTCTTTTCCTGCAGGATGGTACCTCCTCTAACCTATGAAGATAATTCAAGCTCAGAAGCATTTGTACTCTTTATAACATTCTGATTTTGAGAGTCCCTATGCCACTGTGAGAACATACCTCTTAGGTCTGTTGACAGTTACTTAGAAGCATGAATCTGAGTTTATTAAAAAAAGGCAGACACTGTTTCCACTGAATTTCAGAAAATACGAGGTAGCACATCATTCTCTTTCTTCTTTGCCATGTTGTACTTTTAGCTTCCTCTAAATTAGCATGTAAAACTATTGAAGGATCTTCACTAAAGGGTTAAGGCACTTTCAGAAAGGAATGATAAACAGAGAGGGAAAAGGTTAAAGTTTTAGCTAAATTGAAATTTTTCCTTGAGTAGTCATAGAAGGGTGCTTAATGATTGTACCTTCTCAGGAGAGTGGACCTTTGTGTCCAGTGTTTACTCTTTTGACCTGAATTTTACGCCTGTGCTTTCCAAGATTCCCTCTGACGTCTCTTACCCTAAACAAAAGCAGACCTCACTCCCTGAACCCTAGTCATTTTTCTGTCCCTTACAATATCCTGAGTCCTTGAGGGGTGGCATGGACACCACCTGGGTAGGCAGCAATTCTTTCCATTTTCAAGTCTCACAAGCCCTTCAACTTCACTTTGCTCTCAAATATTCCACTAGTGGGAGTTGTGGACTTGAAAGTTCTTCAGTGGATTGACCTATTAGAAAGCCTATAGCACAGAATACATTTAATTAAAAAAATACTGTTTAAATCTATGTCAAGAAAAACATATTTCCTCCATTAACAAGGCATCTATTATCCTATACTTGGAGTTGATGGATGGATACCTGTTATAATAATCATTTCTTTTCTTTTCTTTCTTTTTTTTTGGGGGGGAGCGGGGAGTGTTTCTGCCTGAGGTCTGTTCAAAGGACAAAGAGCTATGTCAGTCTGTAATGAACCAAAAAAGTATCAGACGTTCACCCCTTCTGTATTCTTTTGAGACATGGTTTCCTTATTGGTACTGATAAACTCTTCCAGGCTCTAAGAATATCACATAATTTCACAAAGGGATTTGAGCCTACTTTTAATGTGGTGCCACAGGGGAGCAGGTAAACCTTCATTTGAGTCCTTTACTAAACCTGCATTTGAGTCCTTTACAGATTTCTAAATCACATACCCTACTAGTAAGTTCTAGAACTGATATTTCCATTCTGATTTATATCCATGTGGGACAACTCATGTGCTAAAGGAGATAAATATAATATTATCAGTTATAAAGTGTTCTATTTTTAGTGGCCTACCCTTTATCTAAACATTTTTTAAAAATTAGGAAGGGCTTTACCCATAGATCAATCATCATCAACCTAATCATCATTGAAGGTGGAACAAGATTGCTCTCTCTCTCTCTCTCTCTTTCTCTCTCACATTTATGAGGAATGTGACATAAGGGATTCTATACATTTCTCAAGGTTGTATAGGACATGAGTAGCAATCAGGTGCTTGAGTACTGACTTCCGGTTTAGAGCACTATTTAATAAACCAATCTACACACATTTCTAAAACCAAATGTGATTTTTGGAGTCTTCATTTTCTCTGTTATTAAAACCTCCATTTCAACAAGCCCTCTGGCTACAGTCTACATTCCTCCATAGACAGTAGCCCCAGAAAGTGTGATTAAAAACTGAAATGTACTTCTGGGAAATGAGAATATCTCTGAAACTCTATGTTTGGTGCTTTTCCTCTTGCAAAGCAGTGAAAAGTGCTTTTTATGATTTATTTTTTTCTCACACCTCTAATGCAAAGATGCTCAGTATTATTATCACTCCAGTTTGGTATCAGCTATTTCAGTGACTATCCCAGAGTCATCGAGTAAGCAAGTAATGAAATGGAGACAGGTTGTCAGAGCTGTTAGGTGTGTATTATTGATGGACCACTGGTCTGGTTCTTGCAACCTCTCTTCACCTTGTTTTCTCATCTCTTAAGATTTCTTACTATACTAGATATTTATTTATTTATTTATTTATTTATTTATTTATTTATTTATTTATTTATTATGTTCAATTAGCCAACATATAGTACATCATTAATTTTTGATATCATTAAATTTTGGTGTTCAGCAATTCATTAGTTGCGTATAACACCCAGTGCTCATCACAACACATGCCCTCTTTAATACCCATCATCTGGTTACCCCATCCCCCCGACCCCCTCTCTTCCGTAACCCTCAATTTGTTTCCCGGAGTCCAGAGTCTCTCATGGTTTGTCTCCCTCTCTGATTTCTTCCCATTCAGTTTTCCCTCCCTTACCCTATGGTCCTCTGCGCTATTCCTTATGTTCTACATGTGAGTGAAACCATATGATAATTGTCTTTCTCTGCTTGACTTATTTCACGTAGCATAATCCCCTCCAGTTCCATCCATGTCGATGCAAATGTCAGTTATTTTAAATTGTGTTCTACATTGTTTTTAATCTTTAAAAACCTTATAGCATTTACTGTGTTCCAGGTACTGTCTTAAGAACTTTGCACATTTTAACTTATTTTCCTTTATAACAACTTCTATTATAAGTCATTCTATCATCACCTATGTTTATGGATAAGGAAGCTAAGGTTTACAAAAGCTAACTGGCTTGTTTAAAGTCACATAGCTAGTGTCATTGTTGCCATTGGGCCCAGTCTGGCTCCAGAATCCATGCTCTTGATCACTGTATTCTTCATTATGACATTGTCTTGCCTCAGTCCTTATAGCTCTTACTTTCTTAATTTGTGGTTTGCGAGGTCTTTCTTCACTTACCAGTGCTTTGAGATTTGTTCTGCCAGATTAATCATGAAATACATCTGGATTAATGATGAAAGAGTTCACTGAATCCCTTGGTTACCCTTGTAAGTTCCCAGTCAAAAATATTCAACATCCTTGAGAAAATTGTCTTTGGGCAGTTCTAAACTAGTAAGTGAAAAGTTATACATGGTTGAGCCACTCCTATCAGCTCTCCTTTACCTTTCCAATCCTTCAACAGCTACCGTGCACACTGGCAGCCAGTCGCCCTAATTGGAGATTGAGCCTTAGCAAAATGGAATTCTAAAACAGGTTTGACTCAAATGGGAAATGACTTGAATCTTGACTTGACTTGAATCCCATAACTTTCTTTTTTTGAAAGGAAACTCGTGAAAAAACTCATTTTCCCCCCAAGTTTCTGAGAAACGAAATCGTGTGAAAAAGGCTTTTATTTTTAACAGCTAAAATATTATCAACTGAATCAAGAAATATAGAGAATTTTTTGTGAGATTTCTGGACTATCCAAGAGGAAGTTTGGTTCCTAGGTGTTTCCTAGGTGTTTAATAAATCAGCCCTGAGCACTGGGATATGAGATATATTTCATTAAGAGTACTTTTTGTGGGGAATCCTCTGTTTGATTTAAGGCTTTATTATGGGAAATAGGGGAGCCCAGCTGTGACTAAGAGATAACATCTGTATTTGTTTCTTTGCATTTTGTGGGCAACTGAAAGGCCCGGAGTATCTCCTCTTTCCTATGAGGACAGTGGTATTGTGGTTGTGGAGTGTGACCCAAGAAAAGCAGGAGCTGTTTCACAGCAAAACTCCCAGATATTTCTGACAGCAGTACAGCTGTGTTCCATTTCTAGACAACATCATATATAAAACCCAATCTTAAAAAAAAATGATTACTTAGGGATTGTCTATTTGCATTTTAGAAGCATTCTGTATTTCATAAGAGGTTCAACAGGCAGTTACTTTAGATGGCTAGTTCTCTTAATGTGCTTAAAATAAAATTTGATTTATAAACAACTTCACAGAAGCACAGCTACAATAAGAGAAGTATAACTGTAACTTTAAAAAGAGAAGAATATGATTCTTCTATATAAAGAATAGAATATGTCAATAGGAGATAGTTGTGGTTTTGTTTTCATTAAGCCTGATCTGATATTCAAATTACCTGATAGTATGAAATTATCTTAATTATTACCATAGTTTACAGTTTACATTGCTTTCATATGTTTTCCCACTGTGACTAGACCCTTATAATATCCCCATGAGGTCAGTGATGGAAGAACCAATAGCCCATTTTACAGATAGTTGAGCTTGCTTAGGTACTGAAATATTGGAGCATGTCTTTTATGAAATATCTTGAACAGTATTTTCCAACCTTGTGAATCTGTTTAAATGGTATCTGTTTAGGCTCCACTCCTCTGAGCTTTTTTTCTTTTTTTTAAAGGTTTTATTTATTTATTTGACAGAGGGAGAGAGATCACAAGTAGGCAGAGAGGCAGGCAGAGAGAGAGGGGGAAGCAGGCTCACTGCTGAGCAGAGACCCTGATGTGGGGCTCAATCCCAGGACCCTGAGATCATGACCCAAGCCGTAGGCAGAGGCTTTAACCCACTGAGCCATCCAGGCGCCCCTCACTCCTCTAAGCTTTGATTCAATAGGGTGAGTTCTGGGAATCTATGTTTCCAAGGTTCCACAGGTGAATTTGAAGAATGTCTAGGATTGAAAATAACTAGGAGGATTTGAAAGAATTTGATTCAAACTCATGTATTTGACACCAAGTCTTCCATACTTTTTCTTATATACCCCACTGCTTCCCTGAGCCTGAATTCTGTCTGTGATAGTTGATAAGTAAATTCCTAGGCACTCTTGTAGATTTGAGTAGAAAACCATAGGAAAGCCATTTATGAAAGGGTGATGGCCATGGCTTATAAGTTCAAATCCTACTTCTACCAGTGTCTTGCACAACCTTTCATTCGTTTAAATAAATGTTTAATAAGCATATACTATATGCTGGTTTCTGAGCTGGGTGATGGAGGTATAGGGGAAAGTGTGATTCTTAGCTTTTTTTTTTTTTTTTAAATGAGCCCAGGGAGTGATGTCAGCAAGACGGTAGAATAGGAAGCTCCAAATCTTTCTTCCCCCAGTGGAGACATTGACTCAAAATAATAACAGACCTGTTTCCTTTGTGAAAAATCCAGAAAACAGTTAAGAGGCTCTTGCACGCTAGGCAAGTGCAAAACCAGCTACACTCTATACTACATAGTCCCTCCCACTAGCTCAGTGTAGCACAATCAGGAAAAAAAAACAAACATCCAGCCCCTTGGTCTCCCTGGGGAGGGAAAGAGAAACCTGGATCATATTTTCAACATTCAGATCTTTCCGCAGGGCTGGGGGATGGGTTTCAGTCTTTTCTGAATCTAAGTGCCAGTAGAAAATGGTGTCAGGACCACTGAGAACAAAGGTGATGGTTTGGAGCGCTCACTTGCTATAGTTTCCCTGTAGCTACCTGAGAATGAGTAGGAGAAAACCCCCAACTACTGGTTTCTCCTTGGGGAGGAGCGTGTGTCCAATGACTTCTCAGAAATTTGTTCAAGGGACTGGTTCCTGTCTCTTTTGACTCAAAAGTGCTAATACCTGGCAATGTCTAGAAGTCTGCTGCTGAAAACAGAAGAGAGCTGGGTATTGAGGCAATTCCAGAAACTTGTAGTACTGCAGACTGACACCAGAGAGAGCAAGAGAGTATGAGCTCTTGCAACTGAAAACCAAAAAACAAAAACTCAAAAACCAGTGAATCCCTCTAATTTGGAATTTATAAGCACAACTCCAGTGGAAATGCAGCTCTAGAAAGAATTTGAAAGGACCGGGAATCTCTAGCTGGGCTAATTGGTGAAGGTTTCCCCTGTATGAAGTTAGTCTTTAAAGATTAGGGAGAGGTGTCTGTTTTTTTCCAAATGCAGGGATCCCAACAAAAAGTTTCAAGGATACAAAGAAACTGGAAGACACAGTGCAATCAAAGGAACCCAAAAAATTTCCAGATACTGATCCTTAGAGAAGGAATTATATTAATTAACTGATAAATAATTTAAATTATCATAAAGATGATCAACAAGCTCAGAAAAATGATGCATGAACAAAATGAGTATTTCAACAAAAATATAAAAAATATAAACAAAACGAATTTTTGGACCAAAGAATATAATAACTAAGTTGGAATATTCTCTAGAGGAAACATGATGAAACAGAAGCAGAAAGTAGAACGGTGGTTGCCAGGAGCTTAGGGAGAGAGAAAGCAGAAATGGATGGTGACTCTTCAGTAGGTGGTATAGAGTTTCAGTCATGGACGATGGAAGCGTGTTAGTGGTCTTCTACCAAACAGTGTGCATTTGGTTAACAATACTGCACTGTACACTAAGATTTTGTTAAGATCGATTTCACATTATGTGTGTGGGTTTTTGTTTTGTTTTGTTTTAGGCCATACACCCACACACAAAAGTTTAAAAGTGACTGATTATGTCTTTATTCTTCTCCCCGGAGCTTATATCATTTGTCAGTCAGTGTGAGCTGATGAATGCTGGCTAGAGAGTCTGAGTGAGAAAATATCCCTCATTTGGTAGGAGAAGTATGTTTGATTTGCAAATCCAATCAGTGAAGAAGAATCACTTTTATGTTACCTAACACCTTTAGTCACTTGAAGATTTTCATTTCAGTAACTTCCTTTGAAGATAAGCAAAAACTTCCCATGACAGATAAATTGACCTCTAATGGCTCATCTAGATAATGAGATAGAACTAATTCCTAATATTAGGTCTAGAATTATTTTTGAAAGTAAACTTTGGGACTCGGAAGGGAACCAGTTATGCCGGGCCCTTCAGTGCTGCCCTTAAGCCAATGTTGTGAGCACTGATGAACCAGCCTGAATCTGACATTCGTCTTTACTCCACAGTAGAGGCTGTCTGGTTGCCCTCTATAGGCTCAACTCAGCCTGCTCACCCATGGCAGGAGATGGAAAACTGACTCCCTTTCAGGCTTGCTCTAGCATCTTGTCTTGCCGTTACCAGCCTCTACACTGTGATGGTTAGTTTAAGGGTCAGTTTGGACTAAGGGATGCCAACATAGTTGGCAAAACATTTCTGAGAGTGTCTGTGAGGATGTTTCCAGAGAAGAGAGCATTAGAATTGGCAGACTGAGTAAAGATCACCCTCACCAATGCAGGTGGGCATCATCCAATTCGTTGGGGCTTGAATAGAACAAAAAAGATGAAGAAGAGTGAATTTGCTTTCTGCTTAAAAGACATTGGCGCTCCTGGTTCTTGGGCATTCAGACTCAGGCCAAGACCTACACCGTTGACCAGCTCTTGGACCTCTGGGCATGGACTGAATTACACCACTGGCTTTCCTGGGTTTCCAGTTTGCAGATGGCAGATTGTGGGACTTCTTGGCCTTCATTATCGCATGAACCAATTTTTATGATATTTCTTTTACAAATCTCCGCAGATATAAATAAGTGAATATATATCTATAGAAATCCTATTGGTTCTGTTTCTTGGAGAATCCTGATATATACTTATAATCACAGAGCTGCCGTCCTCCTTCTGGTCGCCACATTCCCTGTTTTGGCTCATTTCTAATCTCTGAGTAGTTAGACCATGACCATGTTTTTCACTAGCAGTTCTTCCTGGTGCCCACAGTGTGCCTGCTCTTTTTGGATCATTGGCTTGCCTTAGATTTTTATGTATGTGCCCTTCTCCTCTGTTAGGAGATGTCTACTTGATTTTGGATCTTCTCGCCTATGCCTTTTGCTCTTAGCACTTAACTATTTGTACAGAGATCATATCCTCTAATCTTTTTAATGGTATGCTATGTCAGCAGACTGAATTCTGATGCCAGAATTTATGGTTGGTTCAAATTGTACCCTTTCCATTCCCTGCATACACACCAACTTTTTCAGCTTGACTGGAATTTCAGAAGTGATGACAAAGGGAGTACATTAGTATTTTCAACTAGGTATTTAAAATGTCTGTGTTTGCCCTTCAGTTTCTGCCATATGTTGGCAGTCTGTCTTTATGGTAGTATTATGCTGCACCAAATCTAAAATAAAATCCAAAATCTTTGCCACAGCTTCTGTGTGATTTGGCTTCTGGTTGTCTTTCTGATCTCATGTCTACCACTCTTTTGCTCACTATTCTACTTCCTCACTGGCCTTTTTTCTATTCCTTGAACAAGCCAGGCATGTCTCTACCAAAAGGTCTTTGCACTTGCTGTTCCTTTACCCTCCGAGAATTTCTCCCAGGTATTTGCACATTTGCCTCCTGTAATTCAGGTCTCTAAGAGCAGCACCTTCTTGAATAAGTCTTTCCTAACTCTCTTATCCAAAATGGCACCTTTTCTCATCCTTTATCATCTTAACTGGCTTTATTTTTCTTCATAGGATTAATTTCAATATGCTATTATATTTTGTATGTTTATATGAATTTATTTTTATTTTCCATTTCCTCCATTACAATATAAGATATCTGAAGACATACATTCTGCCTATTTTGTTTAACCTTGTGACTTAGCACATAGTGCCTGGCACCTTGTTGAATGAATGAATAAGTGAATGTTGAATGAACAAGTGAATTTTTTAAATGAGTCGATGAGACTTACTGTTGATATTCATGACTTGCTTAGCAACGTGACTTGGAGCAGTTTTGTTTCTGAGCCATGATTCCTGATTTCTGTCTTTTTTACCCCAAAGTGCATTCTCTCCTGAATCCATTCATCTGATCCCCAAAATTCATAGCTCTCCTTCACGTTCTATTTTTTACTTTTTCCTGAATCAGACTGAGCCCAATTGTAACAGCAGCTTCATAGGAATCATATGACCCTTATCTTCTGATATTAGGGCTTGAGGAGAAGTGAGTAGATGCCGATTCTAGTGACTAGCCTTTGAGTAATAGTCGAGTTCACATTCTTTTGTACGTTGCCTTTAATCATGTTGATAAACAAGTGCTGCTCCTCTTAATCAGAATAAGTGATATGATTATACTGGCATGGAAAACAATTATAGTGATTTAGAAGAGTAGAACTCATTGTAAAGATTCAGAGTAATTTCCTTACAGCACAAATGAACAGGTTAAAATCTATCCTCTATAGTACTTTATCTTCCAAAGTTTTGGGAAAAGATTTTTTTGCACATGGTAGGGATAGAGATCATATAAAACAGTTTTCGTTTCAGGAGCATTTGCTAGTACTATTAGTTTCTGTTCTGAGAAAATATGAACAAGAGAATAGTAGTAATAGTATGTACTACTAAGAATATATGTATAGGAATGCACAGAAGAGTAAGAAGGACATTTTGAAATATCCTTTTCAAGCAAAAACAGTATCGAGAGTTCGAGCAGTGCCTGGAACCTTGAAACATGTGCCACCTGCATTCTATATAAAAGAGAAAGTTTGAACTTACTTTTGACTATGATGTTAGTGCAGTGAAGTGACTGTGGTTCAAGGGCCGTTGCCTAAGAAAGCTGGAACAGTGTGAGCTACTTTTAAGGGATAAATGGGGCAAATAAAGGGACTGTGTGTGTGTGTGTGTGTGTGTGTGTGTGTGTGTGTGTAAGTATGTATGTATGGAGGAAGTTGACATTTTACTGGGAAAATTATTATTTATTTATTTGAGAGAGACAGAGATAGTGACAGAGAGCACAAGCAAGGAGGAGAGGAAGAAGCAGGCTCCCCACCAAGCAGGGCTCAAACCCAGAACCCCGGGATCATGACCTGAGCCCAAGGCAGATGCTTGACTGATTGAGCCACCCAGGCACCCCTGACTGAGCCACCCAGGTGCCCCTTTACTGGGAAAATTGAGGGTCCAGTCTGAGAAGACAAACTATTTCAGTGAGACACTGAAATGACTTTAGAGGCAAAGGTGTTTTAGATTTGGAATGAAATCATCTGGACAGTGCTCAACCAGAATCTGTTGGATTGTGAAACTCCTTTCACCAGGGCAACAAAGGCAGTCAAAGCCATGCAGGGCATTTACAGGAGATTCTTCAGGATATTCAAACCTCCTGCAGATTCTAATGATTGCAATTAGGAATCAATTATGATTGTAATTAGAAAGCGAAGACGATAAACTGTATAGCTAGAATCGTTGTTATTGATAGAGGAAAAATATTTATGTTACCTTTGTCCTCTTTTCTCATGAAAATATATTTTCCCTGTCTTCTGGACCATTTTCATTAAAACATACTGCTTTCTCTCATATTTTAGTAGCAGCATGACCACCACCACCACCAAGATCACCATCACTTCTTTGACTCAGTCCCCCTCTAGACACAGGCCTCACTTTTGATCCCCCTTCCTCACATCCTTCATTCTCTTGACCTCACTTCAATGAGGCTTTTATGACTCAAAACTCCCCTGACACAGACCTTATCAACATCTACGACTTTCACGCTCCTAGATCCAATTGCTGGTTCTCCCTCTGCCCTCACATTATTTGACTAAGAGCGGCTTTTCACATAGTAGTTTACTCCCACCTTCTTGAAACCTTTTCTTCTCTTGGCTTCTAGGCCATCAATCTCTCCTGGTTTTCCTCCTAACTTCACCCTAACTGCCTCTTCTCAGACTCCCTTGCTGGTTCCTTCCCACCAACCAAAGTTTCAGTCCTTGAATTTCTTTTCAGCCCAACGACACTCCATTCATTGGTAATTGTAAAGAGTTTAGCTAAGCTACTCCATGGTGTTACTGCCTTGGCATCCATTTTGTTTGGTCAAGTGGCCTGTAGGGATCTCAGACTCACACTGGTTCCTCAGGCAAGGACAAGCCCTAGATAACAAGCCACAGGATCACAAGTAAATTTATGTTTCTGATGTGACTACCCCAGTAGCCCTAGTGATTAACAGTCTCCCCTGCCTCCCAGGGCCTTTTTCTTGTGTGCTCCTGAAGTAAGAGCTTACCAGAATCTTCCTCTTTTGGTTTGAGTTGACCAATCTGGCCTCAGTCTGGGAACCCCAAAGCACTCAGACCATGGGCCCTAATTAGGGCATATGCCCCAATCCTGTCATTTTCTGTCTTCATTTTGCCTTGACCTTCCGTGTGTCTCCTTGAGACATTCTGTGTACTTCCTGCAGTACCTGTGAGTAATCAACTTCTCTGTTTCAGTTTCTCTTGTGGTTTGTTGTTGAACTGAGCCTCACTATCCAGTGCCCTTTGCTCCACTTAAATGTTAGTTTAACAGTTATATCAGTAATGGTGTCTCATCTCTGGGCTTTAAATAGCCTTTGCAGTTGACTCCCAAATTTATTTCTACATGTTGGGAAGTCTCCTGAACTCAAGGCTTATGTATCTAACCAACTTTCTGATCCTGCACTTGGATACAGAAGGCATTCCAAACTTAGTAGGTCCAATACCTATTTCCTATGCACATACCCACCTGGAAAACCAGCTTCTTTTGTGATCTTCTGAGTCTCAGTGAATGAATTTAATTTTTCCAGTTGCTTAGCCCAAAAGCCTTTAAGTTATTTAATTCCACCCTTGCACTCTTTCTCTCGTGTTTACTCCATCACCAAATCTGGATCGTTCTACTAAAAAAAATCATAATCTTACATTTCTTTTTTTTTTTTTTAAAGATTTTATTTATTTATTTGAGAGAGAGAGAGAGAGAAAGTGAGAGAGAACCTGAGAGGAGAGAAGGTCAGAGGGAGAAGCAGACTCCCCGCGGAGCTGGGAGCCCGATGTGGGACTCGATGTGGGACTCGATCCCGGGACTCCGGAATCATGACCTGAGCTGAAGGCAGTCGCTTAACCAACTGAGCCACCCAGGCGCCCCTTTAATCTTACATTTCTTACCATCTCTTGCACTGTCACTTTAGTTTAGCCCCCTGTCATCTGGCCTGGTTTATTTCATTGGCATTACTAATATATCTATGCCTGAAGATGAAATTAGTTTGAGATTTTCTTCCATTGTATTATTCTTGTCAGGTTTTAGTATCCAGCTTATGCTAATTTTGTAAGTAATTTAGGGAGCTTTAATCTTTTGCTGTGATCTGGCACAAGTTATGAAAGGTAGAGAAATTATCTATCCCTCAGAGCTTGATTAAAACTTGCCTAGAACTGTCTAGCCTGGCACCATTTTTGCATACTTTTTGTCAGTTCTTCCATTTCTTCTGTTATTAGCCTATTCTGGTTATTTTATTAATTTTATTTCTAAACGTATCATTTATTTTAATCTAGATTTTTTCAATTCAGTGGTATGAAATTGTAAACTCTATTTTAAAGTATTTATTGATTTTAACATAGAAATACCAAGGACAAAACAAAATGAAATTTAAAAAATGGCTCTAATTTATCAAGCCAGATGAAAAAAAAGAAGGGAAAGGTAACACATGTATAATAGAAAATGAGTATACACAAGTTTCAAAAATAAATGTTAAGAGTTGCCTTCGATACCCTCAACCCAGAAGTCCCTTTCCCAAATGTGATCACTTTTAACTATTTCTAATGAGGGGGTTTCTTTTTTGATTTAAATGACTGCCAACACAAACATAAAATTTCAAATTTCACGCTATTCAGCTTGGCCAATGTATTTTTGGTATTTGCATCTGTTCATACTCATGTTCATTTATGAAATTGGACTGTAGTTTCCCTTTGTGCATCTCTCTCCAGTTTTCATTAGCTTTACTGGATTGGTCATTTGATTTTGTTATTATCTATTTTTTCCTATGGCCAAGAAAACTTCATATACAATTATCTGTACAATTATCCAGACTTGAGATGCTCCTTATGGAAGTGTTTTTACTTACAATTGAATTTTTTATGATTATAGGACTATTCAGACTTTTTATTTATATTAAATTAGTTTTGCTTTGATACATGTTATATTTTTAGGGATTTTTGAATTTCATCTAAAGCTTCTTCAAATTTATTGGCATTAAATTAATTATATTTCTTAATAACTTTTAAATCTATCTTGGATCTGTAATGTTTCTTTTACATTCCTAATTATATTTATTTTGTGTCTGTATTCTCTCTCTGTTCTCATTTTCTTGATCATTTTCTCCAGTTTATTAGTTGTATTTAAAGAACTAACTTAGTTTTATTCATTTTCTCTCTGTTCTGTTTATTTTCTAGTCCATTAATTTTAACTTTTTTTGTAATCTGTCTTCTATTTTATTTGGTTTATTTTTTGAAATTTCTTAAGTTGGATGCTTTATTAATTTTTAATCTCTTTTTTCTAATATAATAATTTAAAGATAATGTTTTTTCTATAAACACTATTTTTGTATCATCTTTCCAAACTTTTGTGCTTTCATTATCATTCAATTCAAAATATTTTAAGTTTTTGTTGAGGATTACTTTTCCCAATATGTTATTTATATCGTGTGTTTATGTATCCTGCTGTATGAAAACTTTAAAAAAATCTTTTAATACTGACTCCTATGTAATTATATTGTGGTTAAAGAACATGGTCATATGGTATTGATTCTTCAAATTTGTTGAGACTTGCTCTGTGGTTTACGATATGGTCAATTTTAAAAATGTCTATTTCATATACTCTTGAGAAGAACATAAATTATCTGTTAGGAGTAGAGACATGTATTAGCCTTAAATAT
>CM052885.1:28890613-28925927 GCA_028534135.1 Potos flavus | reverse complement strand
CATAGGGGTGCACATATCTTTTTGAGTTAGTGTTTTTGTTTTTCCTGGGTAAATACCCAATAGTGGAATTATTGGATCATATGATTTTTCTATTTTTAATTTTTTGAAGAACCTCCGTAGTCCTTTCCACAGTGGCTGTACCAATTCACATTTTGACCAATAGTGGATGAGGGTTCCTTTTTCTCCACATCTTCACCAACACTTGTTTCTTGTCTTCTTGATTTTAACCGTTCTAACAGGTGTGAGGTGATACCTCATTGTGGTTTTGATTTGCATTTCCTTGATGGTTAGCAATGTTGAGCATCTTTTCATGTATCTGTTGGCCATCTGTATGTCTTTGGAGAAATGTCTGTTCATATCTTCTGCCCATTTTATTAATTGGATTGTTTGTATTTCTGATGTTGAGTTGTACACATTCTTTTTTTTTTTTTTAAAGATTATTTATTTATTTATTTGAGAGAGAGAGCACAAGCAGGGGGAGCAGCAGAGGAAGAGAGAGAAGCAGACTCCCTGTTGAGCAGGGAGCCTGACGTGAGGCTTGATCCCAGGACCCCAAGATCATGACCTGAGCTGAAGGCAGATACTTAACCAACTGAGCCACCTAGGTGCCCCAAGTTGTATACATTCTTTATATATTTTGGATATTGACCCCTTATCAGATATATCATTTGCAAATATCTTCTCTCATTCAGTAGATTGTCTTTTTGTTTTGTTGATGGTTTCCTTTGCTGTGCAGAAGTTTTTTATAATCCCAGTAGTTTATTTTTGCTTTTTTCCCTTGTCTTAGGAGATATATCTGGAAAAATGTAGCCATGGCCAATATCAGAGAAAGTACTGCCTATGTTATTTTCTAGGAATTTTTATGGTTTCAGGTATCACGTTTAGGTCTTTATTCCATTTTGAGTTTGTTTTTGTGTATGGTGTTAGGAAGTGGTCCAATTTTCCCAAAACCATTTATTGTAAAGACTCTTTTCCGCATTATATATTCTTGCCTCCTATGTTATAGACTAATTGGCCATATAAATGTAGGTTTATTTCTGGAGTCTCTCTTATTTTGATCTGTATGTCTATTTTTGTGCCAGTATTATACTGTTATGATTACTACAGCTTTGTAGTGTATCATGAAATCTGAAATTGTGATACTTTCAGCTTTGTTTTCTTTCTCAGGATTGCTTTGGCTACTCCAGGTCTTCTGTGGTTCTATATAAATTTTAGTATTATTCTAGTTTTGTGGAAAATGCTGTTGGTATTTTGAAAGGAATTGTATTGAATTTGTAGGTTCCTTTGTGTCATATGGATGTTTTGACAATATTAATGTTTTCAATTCATAAGCATGGGATATCTTTCTATTTGTATCATTCAATTTCTTTCATTAGTGTTTTATAGTTTTCAGAGTACATGTCTTTCATCTTTTTGGTTAAGTTTATCCTTAGGTATTTTATTCTTTTTATTACAATTGTAAATGGTGTTGTTTTTTCAGTTTCTCTTTCTGTGATTTCATAGTGTATAGAAACACTACCAATTTCTGGGTATTAATTTTGTATCCTGCCACCTTACTGAATTTGTTTATTCTAGTTATTTTTTGGTGAAATCCTTAGGATTTTCTATGCATAGTATCATGCCATCTGGGAATAGTGACAGTTTAACGTCTTTACCAATATGGATACCTATTATTTCTTTTACTTGTCTGATTGCTGTGGCTAGGACTTCTAGTACTATGTTGAATAAAAGTGGCAAGAGTGGATATCCCTGTTTGGTTCTTGACCTCAAAGAGAAGGTTCTTAGTTTTTCACCATTGAGGATGATATTAACTGTGGGTTTTTCATATATGACCTTTAGTATGTTGAGGTATGTTCCCTCTTACCCCATTTTGTTGAGAGTTTTTATCACAAATGGATGTTGAATCTTGTCAAATGCTTTATCTCCATCTTTTGAGATGATCATATGATTTTCTTCCTCCATTTTGTTGATATGATATATGACCTTGGTTGATTTGTGAATATTGAACTGTTCTTGCATCCTGGCAATAAATTCCACCTGTTTGTGGTAAATGTCTTTTTAATGTATTGTTGTATGTGATTTGCTAATATTTTGTTGAGGATTTTTATATCTCTGTTCATCAGGAATATTGGCTTATAGCTTTTTTTGTTTTTTTTGTTTGTTTCTGTGTTTTGTTTTTTTGTGGTGTCTTTGGTTTTGGTATCAGGATAATGCAGGCCTTGTGTAATGTTTGTAGAAGCTTTCCTTCCTCTTCTCATTTTTAGAATAGATTGAGGAGAATAGGTTTTAACTTTTTTCAATGTCTGGTGAAATTCACTTGTGAATTCATCTGGTCCTGGACTTCTGCATTTTGCTTTTTTGATTATCAGTTCAATTTCATTACCTGCGGTTGGTCTGTTAAGATTTCCTGTTTCTTCCTGGTTCAATTTTGGAAGATTGTGTGTTTCTAGGAATTCATCTGTTTCTTCCAGGTTGTCCAGTTTGTTGGAATATAATTTTTTTAGTATTCTCTTATACTCTTTTGTATTTCTGTGTTATTAGTTATTCTCTCTCATTTCTGATTTTGTTTAACTGGGTCTTTTCTCTTTTTTTCCTGATGAGTCTGGCTAAGGGTTTGTCATTTTGTTTATTTTTTCAAAGAACTAGGTTTTGTTTTCATTGATTTTTTTTTTAAAGATTTTTTTTTTTATTTATTTGACAGAGATCACAAGTAGGCAGAGAGGCAGGCAGAGAGAGGAGGGGGGGAAGCAGGCTCCCTGCTGAGCAGAGAGCCCGATGCGGGGCTCGATCCCAGGACCCTGAGATCATGAACTGAGCTGAAGGCAGAGACTTTAACCCACTGAGCCACCCAGGCGCCCCTGTTTTCATTGATTTAAAAAAAAAAAAAAATTTTTTTTTTTAGCCTCTATGTCATTTATTTATTTATTTTTCAAGATTTTTATTTACTTATTTGAGAGAGAGAGAGCACAAGCAGGGGAAGTGGTAGAGGGAGAGGGAAAAGCAGACTCCCCACTGATCAGGGAGCCTGATGCAGGGCTCGATCCCAGGACCTCGGGATCATGACCTGAGCCAAAGGCAGATGCTTAACCAACTGAGCCACCCAGGTGCCCCTCTATACCAATTATTTTTGCTCTGATCTTTATTATTTCCTTTCTTCTACTCATCTTGGGTTTTGTTTGTTCTTCTTATTCTAGTTCCTTCAGGTGTAAAGTTAGATTGTTTGAGTTTTTTCTTATTTCTTGAGATAGGCCTGTGTTGCTATGTACCTCCCTCTTAGAACTGCTTTTGCTGTGTCCCAAGAAATTTGGTACAATTAGGTTTTCATTTTCATTTCATGTTTGATTTTTTCTTTGATTGCTTCATTGACCCATTGGTTCTTTAATATCATGTTATTTAGTCTCCACATTTTTGTGTTTCTTCCAGTTTTTTCTTGTGATTTTTTTTCTAGTTTAATACTGTTGTGGTTAGAAAAGATGCATGCTATGTTTTCAATCTTCTTAAATTTACTGAGGCCTGTTTTATGTCCCAATATGGTTTCTGTACAAGAGAATGTTCCATGTACGTTTGAAAAGAATGTATATTCTGTTGTTTTTGTATGGAATGTTCTGTATATATCTGTTATGTCCATTTGGCCCAATGTGTCATTCAAAGACATTGTTTCCTTATTGGTTTTCTGTCTGGATGATCTATCTATTAATTGTAGTGGAACGTTAAATTCCCCTATATTATTGTATTACCATCAATTTCTTTATGTCCATTAATATTTGCTTTGTATATTTAGGTGCTCCAGCGTTGGGTATGTAGATATTTACAGTTGTTATATCCTCTGGTTGGATTGATTCCTTTATCATTATGTAATACCTTTCTTTGTCTTTTGTGACAGTTTTTGTTTTATAGTCTATTTTGTCTGGTATAAGCATTGCTACCCTGGCTTTTTTTCTTTTTTTTTTTTTTTTCTTTCTACTTCCATTTGCTTGGTGAATATTTATCTGTCCCTTTACTTTCAGTCTGTATGCATCTATATGTCTGAAAAAAGTTTTAGGTAGGCAGCATATAGATGAGTCTTGTTTTTTTATCCATCTACTACTCTGTGTCTTTTAATTGGAGCATATAGGCCATTTACATTTAAAGTAATTATTAATAGTTATGTATTACTATTTAAAAAAAATTTTTTTTTTGTAGTTCTTCTTTGTTCCTTTCTTCCTCTCTCGCTTTTTTTTTTTTTTATTTGTGATCAGTGAGTATGTGTGGTATTTTGTTTTGCTTTCTTTCTCTTTATTTTTTTGTGTGTCTATAGTAAGTTTTGGGTTTCTGGTTACCATGAGGTTCATATATAACATAGCAAATAGTCCATATTAATTTGATGGCCATTTAAGTTTATTTATTTATTTTATTTTTTATTTTTTAAAGATTTTATTTATTTATTTGACAGAGAGAGAGATCACAAGTAGGCAGAGAGACAGGCGGAGAGAGAGGGGAAGCAGGCTCCCTGCTGAGCAGAGAGCCCGACGTGGGGCTTGATCCCAGGACCCTGAGATCATGACCTGAGCCGAAGACAGAGGCTTTAACCCACTGAGCCACCCAGGCACCCCGATGGTCATTTAAGTTTAAACACATTTTAAAAAAAAACAAACAAAGAAAAAATCTTTTTCTTTTTCCCCTTCTCCCTTTTACTCTCTTCACATTTTATGTTTATGTTGTCATGTTTTACATCTTCTTATTGATATTATTTATGTCTAATTGTGGTCATTTTTTTCTACATAAAAAAGTGCCTTTAACATCTCCTGTATGGCTAATTTAGTGGTGATAAACACTTATCTTTTGTTTTTCTGGGAAATTTTATTGCTCCTTCAAATCTGGATGATAATGTTGCTGGGTAGAATATTCTTGGTTGTAGGTTGTTTCCTTTCAGCACTCTGAATATATTATGCCCCTCCCTACTGGCTTGTAAAGTTTCTTCTGAAAAATCAACTGATATCCTTATAGATTTTCCCTTGTAGGTAACTTTTTGTTGCTCTCTTGTTACTTTTAAGATTTTCTCTTTATCTTTATCCTTTGACATTTTAATTATTATATGTCATGGTGTAGACCTTTCTGGGCTCATCTTGTTTGGAACACTCTTTGCTTCTTAGTCTTGAATGTTTGTTTCTCTCCCCAGGCTAGGGACATTTTCAGTTATTATTTCTTCAAATACATATTCTGTATCTTTCTCTCTGTCTTCTTCTTTGGGACCTATAATGCAAATGTTTCTTTGCTTGATGTTGTCTAAGAGATCTCTTTATCCTCATTTTCAAAAATTCTTTTCTCTATTTACTGTTCAGCTTGTGTGCTTCCATTACCCTGTCTTCCAGATTGCTGATTCATTCTTCTGTATCCTCTAATCTATTATTGATTCTTTCTAGGGTATTTTTTACTTCAGTTATTGTATTCTTCAACCCTGATTGATTCTTTTCAATATTTTCTATATCCTTATTGAAGGTCTCACTGAGTTCTCCCATTCCTTTCTTTAACCCAGTGAGTGTCTTTACAATCATTACTTTAAATTCTTTGTTGGGTATATTGCTTATCTCTGTTTTACTTAGTTCTTTTTCTGAGGCTTTTTCTTGTTCTTTCTTTTGGAGCATATTTCTTTTTCTCCCCACTTTGCTTGACTCTCTCTGTTTGTTTCTGGATTGGTGAAATGGCTACTTCTCCCAAAGCTGAAGGAGCAGTCTTGTGTATGATGTCCCCAATGCAGAGTGTGTGTGCTTGGTGACTTTTGCTGGCTGGCTGGAGCTATGGCTTGTATATGCTAGTTACTCTTTTAAGCGAAGGTTTTAAAGAAAGAATAAAGAAAAAATAGTGAAAGTTAAAAAGCAAACAAACAAAAAAACCCCCAAAAAACAAACAAAAAAAAACCACACCCAAAATACTAAAACAAAAGAAGAAAGGAAAATTTTTTAAAAAAATTTTTATTATTTTTTTATTTTTTAATTAACACATAATGTATTATTTGCCCCAGGGTACATGTTTGTGGATCCTCAGGCTTACACATTTCACAGCACTTAAAAGGAAAAAATTTTTAAAAAGAGAAAAGAAAAAAAAGAGAGAAGGAAAAAAGGAGATGAAAAAAGAATAAAGAAAAGAACAAAACCAAAAAGATAAAAACAAAAACAAAACAAAACAAACTTTAAATAATAAAATAAAGTAATAAAAATTACCAAAAAAAGAAAAGAAAGAAATCCCCAAACCACAGCTTGTTTTCTGTGTCCCAGCACCACAGTGTGGCTACTATGGTCTGTGGACCCTGGGCTTGCTGAGGTTGCAAGCTCACTGTGTACTGGACCCTGCTCCCGTCCGGGCTTTCTTGCCTCAGTTACATTACTTTTGTTCTTTCATTAACTCTCAAGTTAACTGGTTCTAATTCCCTCTAATGCCTTTTGAAGAATTTAGGTGTTTTCTTATAGAGTGTCTGACGTTCTGGAGCGATTCTTCCCCCAGAGTCATTTTTTTTTTGAAGATTTTATTTATTTATTTGACAGAGAGAGAGAGATCACAAGCAGGCAGAGAGGCAGGCAGAGAGAGAGGAGGAAGCAGACTCCCTGCTGAGCAGAGGGCCCAATGTGGGGCTTGATCCCAGGACCCTGGGATCATGACCTGAGCCAAAGGCAGAGGCTTAACCCACTGAGCCACTCAAGAACCCTCCCCCTCCCCAGAGTCATTTGATCTGTTTGTCTATCCTTGTTATTTCCTGTAAAATCCAGCACCTGGCACAGCCCAGCTGGATTTTAAATAAACATTTTTAAGTAATAAATATATATTATTTTATATATATAAATATTGTAGTTCATCATATTGCTAGATGAGTAAGACTAAGTTAAATCTTTCACCCACAAATGGAGTTCTGTTGACAGAATTATTTGACTTGAAATACAAGCAATGCTCAATATGTTGGACATACCTATGCTTGTGAAAACCCTCTGGCCATAGTAACAGTGGTGAATGAAGAACTGGTCACTGAAAGGCTTTCTGAGTGTGTTCAGTCAGTGCCTCCTAGAAAATCTTTGCCACATGTGCTGAAAAGTTTCATGAGCCTTACGTTTAGGATGGTTAGAGACTTTCTATGTAGGGAGGAGATAGTGTCAATAAAATCCAAGTAATATCAGATAAGATAAATCACCCACTTAAATTAAGAATTTTTAAGGGTCTGCTTTTTATGTTTTTAAAGGAAAAAAAAAGGGGGGGGATGCCTTGGTGGCTCAGTCAGTTAAGCATCTGTCGGCTCAGATCATGATCCCAGGATCCTGGGATGGAGTCCCACATCGGGCTCCTTGCTCAGTGGGGAGCCTGCTTCTCCCTCTGCCTCTGCTGCTCCCCCTGCTTTGTGCTCTTTCTCTCTCTCTGACAGATAAATAAATAAAATCTTTAAAAAAAAAAGATAAAAAGAAAGGAAAAAAAAAACCCAGGTATTTCAAGTAGGTGGGTGTTAAATATTGGGAGAGAATTGAAATATCCCCTCTGGTTTAAGAGGGGAAGAATGAGATTAAGGAATAAAGTGAAATTATTAATAAATTGATTTAAAAATTTTAAATCACATAAGACTCCTACCAACTAACTGTTCATGGTTCTATTTTCAGAGTTTGGATGATTTTTTAAAAACTGAAATTTCTTAAATTATTCTGTAGAATTTTTCTGTGAGATTATTAAGTAAAAGGAATACAAGTCAAGGTAGCAGAGCCACTGAGGCAAGAAATAATACAGTAACAGAACTTTGTTTCTATTGGCACTTTTGTAACACAGAAGTGGGGAAGGGGAGTGGAAGTCATCTATACTCTCAAACACCAACTGAATGAAGAGATTGAACTACCTTATTGAACTTATCTTATTCATGCTGTAAGATAGAAATCTGTGAATCTTCTAGATTACTTAACCTTTGGTGTGTTGGTTCAGAACTTTCTTTCTCTTTTGTTACTGTATTTAGAATTCTAGCATACTTTAAAATGTTATTTGAGCTTGATTTTCCTTTGATTAATTAAACATAAAAATAGAGTTTATATATTTTATTTTACATCATGTCACTGTATAAAACTTGATTTTCTGTGTATAATTACAATTTTAGAATCCACGGTTGAAGAGTATGAGGACAAATATAAAGCCTTGAGCTTCTTATTTATGAAATCCATTAATGAAATCATTTTAGCTCATTTATATCAGAACAGTTGAGCTAATTACAGTTTTACTACTGGGAAGTTAAGAATTTTTTTCATTCACAGATGACTTGCAAAGTCAATAAGCCTATAAGAGATGAACTACTTTATGGCCACAGTGCTATATCCTATATACAACCTATGGCTTTTTATCTTTCTTGAGTGCCCTGTTAAGAATAACTGAAGCAGGGCACCTGGGTGGCTCAGTCGGTTAAGCATCTGCCTTTGGCTCAGGTCATGATCCCAGGGTCCTGGGATCGAGTGCTGCATCGGACTCCCTGCTCTGTCTCTGTCTTTTCCCCTCTGCTCATGCTCATGTTCTGTCTCTCTCTCTTTCAAATAAATAAATACAATCTTAAAAAAAAAGAACTGAAGCAGTGGTGCATAAAAAAGTGGTGACTTGTAACCTCAGAGCCTGAGAGAGTATTTAAGAATTTAGTTGGACTCTATCATTATCTTTATTTCTTTATTTTAAAAGATTTTATTTATTTGAGAGAGAATTCGCACACCAGAGAGTGGGGGAGGGGAGACAGAAGGAGAGAGAGAAGCAGGCTCCCCCATGAGCGGGGAGCCCAAGGTGGGCTCCATCCCAATCAGAACCTGAGCCTAAGGCAGAAGCTTAACAGACTGAGCCACCCAGGCACCCCATCATCATCTTTATTAAATGAAAGTTTTGAACTTGGAAATTAGCAGAATCCTGTAAGATAGCAGGTAACTCTACAATATTTTTTCCTATGTGAAAAATTGTCCCCATATCTTCCTTTAAAAAAAAACCCTAAATTTTAGATCAAGGAATAATTATATAAATCTGTTGTTATGGGTTTCTGCTGTATTTGTTTATTCCACTATGTATATTCCTGATGTCTCATTGTTTTTGTTGTCCAGAGTTCACATTTCTGTTTTCAACAAATGAAGATTTATGTGGTTCCATTAAACCTGACCTTTCTAGGGAAACACAATTAGGAGAAGGATGTATTTACTATTTTTGTCATCTTCATAGAAAACTCTCTTTATTACTCATTAAAAACAATAGTAAATTTCCAAATGTTCTATACACTATTAGTACCAAAGTTTTTTGTAACTATTCTTATAGACAACTACAAATAACAATACCCTAAGTGGGACCTATCATTTTTTTAGTCGTGATCAATCGATGTGTATTGCACAGATGTAATAACATTTATTAAGCTGTATTCTAGATGGAGGACAGAGGGTGAGGGAATCAATATCCAGGTTCACAGAGTCCCTTAGTTTTCCATTTATGAATATCAGCACAGACTCTTTTGTGCATATACTGTAGGAGTACTGCAAAAATACATTGGATATGGGGGAAAAAACCCACCAACAATTTGGGCTACATAGCTTTTACATATGGAAGATAAACAGGACACAAAAACAAAAGGACTGTGATTAATGGAACAGTGATTAATTTAGGACAGTGATTAATTTTTTTCCTTTGAAAAACATTTTCAGTATTTCCTCTGAAATTAGGGAAACAATATGCTTCTTCACCGTGTTGTGTTTTTCTGTTTGAGTCCCAGGGACAAATGCCCAGTGCAGTCTTCCTTTTCATTTCTGCTCAAATCATGAACTGCCATAAAAAGTGGCTCATTGCTTGCTCCTTATTATCAGGATTCATTATGAAGAATCATTATAGCTTTAACCTCTTTCCTTGAAGAGACTTTTTTTTTTAACTTCCTGAGATAAATCAAATCTACCTGCATTGTCTGTCTCTGCCAGGCCAGCTTATGTTCCTAGGATGTCCAGATACTCTGCAATCAAGGGGACTATTTCCTGCAGAAAAAGAGAAAGTGATGAAATTTTATTCATACAATTGGGATACCTTTTTATGTAGATCTATAATCTATAATATCATATTTAATGGCTTTTCTGAAGTAATATGCGAAGTCATTAAATGACAGGAAGAGTAGGGCACATCTCAAGGAGTTTTTAAGGGTAAATGTAAAAATAGCAAAGAAATATGGTTAATTGAATAAGTACACAGTAGGGATAGCTCTTTGGGAATGATGGCCTCTTCGTATCACTTACAGGAATGCAGTAGAATATATCACTAAGGTCTTATGTGAATGTAATATACAGAAACTACTAATTGATTGCATGAAATTCTCCTAAACTGTGAATTTTTGTCCTGCTGGTCAGTGCTATTTAGGGCTATTTCTAGGACTGGTTTATTAGGACATTAAAATACATATAAAATGTCTGAATACCTTTTTTCATCCTCAGGAAATTCAGAGCTTTCTTTTAATCTTAAATGCACAGTATGCGTAGATTCATAGATCATCTCATTTCATAGAAAATCTTACTTGAATCCTCTTTTTAGGCATACTTTGTAATTGGGTTTAGTTATCAGAGATGCATAGAAAGACATCTCAGGATAAGCTAAGTATTTTAACCTCACTCATTGCCCATGATCATAAATCAGGAGAAGTATTTAATAAATTAGGAGACAAATTCAAGAAGTATTGATGACTACTAACATTGTTTAAGTTTCTTCAAGGCTGGTTTTAATCTTTTCAGGTGGAAAGGCTTACATACACAATATGCATTTTAGGGTAGTAACTGTATTCCAAAAGCAAATTTAATTTGCACAATCAAGGGGCGATAGTGGGAAAGGGAAATGGTAACAGAAAGAATGGAAAATGCATATATCTTATGGTTATTTAATAATACCCTTAAACATAAGGTTTTTGGGGCTTCTGAAAGAAGAAACAGATTTCTGCTTATGTACCATCTTTAAGAGCGTATTGTCAGAGCTTCACACAGTGTATTAAAGTCTTATTAAATAATAGTGCATTGATAAATTTCACCAGCATGTTGACTGTTCTAATTTCAGTTTTCAGTGGACGCCATTATATTCCCAGCAGTTAAAAGTAGATCAGAAAAACTGACAACCTCTCACAGGTTGTACTAAATGCTACTGAGAGCAGTTAGTATTTTTAAAAGGCTCTTTCTCTACCAAAAGGACTCTTCAGCATCAGATATGCTGGCAGGATAATAGTAGGCTTTATTACCATCAACACAAGACTGTCAGTATATAAGCAGAATCTTAGATGCTATTCCTATACATAAATACACTGTTAGCTTTTTTAAGCAGTGTGATTCACTGCCTCATGTACAAATAGCAAGGGCATCCAAAGTGAGAAACCAACTGTCCGCCATTTACCAAACTTCATTCATTTTGTTGGAAACAGTACCAGCTTTCAAACTGCTAAAAATACCCTGTGACTAACTTAATAAAAGACAGCGCTCCCTTCCGGAATCTCAGTTCCAAGAGCGAGTCAAATGGAGAGTAAATGTTCTATTTAAGCTATGTTTCAAAGGCACCAATGGTGAAATTCACACATATAGTTGAAGGAAGTGACAAGGCATTGTATCATTTGTCATAAAGGATATAGCTTTCAAAATTAAAAGCTTGTTTAAAAGAATTATGATAAAGGCTTACTGCCAGTAGGAAATGTCAATAAGCAAACAAAATTAAAGCACATGGTGGAGCCAGGACAGAATTTTCTCCCTGAAATGTAACTTCATCATTAAGAAAATCTGATTTCTTTCAATAAGCAGTCATCTTTTTTAATGTTTTGTTTTTATTTGTTTCAGTAAGCAGTCATCTTTCCATGTTCTTTATGCCCATGCAGAGACTGCCTGTAGTTTCATTTTCATACCACTTTCATCCTTTTAACAGTTAATATTTAGAGTTTGGCTGGAAGCATCCAGATACAATTATTCTTTTTCTGTGCATTTTCCGGATATCTCTGTATGCAGAACACCTGGGTCAAGGGCAGGGTTATCCCTATTTTTCTAGGAAATATCTTGTATATTTCAAAATTTAAATTTATACCAAACTGCCTGTTGTTTCTGTTCTTTTTTTTATATTATGGTAAAATTACATAGTATAAAATTCAATATTTTAACTATTCTAAAGTTTATAGTTAAGAAGCATCAAATACATTTACAGGGTTGTACAATCATTGCCGTCCATCTCTAGAACTTTTTCATCATTGCATATTGAATTCTGTACCCATTGAACAAAAACTCTTACCCCTCACCCCAGTCCCTGGCAGCCACAATCTTACTTTCTGTCTCTCTGAATTTTAACTACTCTAGGTGTCTCATATAAGTGAAATTATATCATATTTATCTTTTTGTGACTGACTTATTTCACTTAGCATAATGGCTTCGAGGTTGAGCATGTGTCAGAATTTCATTCCTTTTTAAGATTGAACAATATTCCATTGTATCTGCATGTATTATTTATCCATTTATCTCTTGATGAACATTTGGGTTGTTCTCACTTTTTGACTATTGTGAATAATGCTGCTATAAAGTCTGAGTACTTTATTTTCTTCCTCTCATTTTAGCCATACTTTCTGCATTATATTTATTTATGTTCATAATATATTTTCTGTGGTGAATTATAAGCTTCTTGAGGACAGAGTCCTTGCTGGTTTTACATTTATAATCCCATAGCATACAGCATAATTTTTAGACATAATGAGTGTTAAATGATACCAGTTGGATCACTAAATGCATCTCAGATAAATTGTAGAGTTTGTTGATAGCTGCCACCATTATCAAAAACAGGGACAGAAAAATAGCACTTTTAAGAGTGATTGATAAATTGCTCTGTTCTTTTCTTGAGTCTCTAGGTTCCTTTAAGGAGACTCAGAATAAATAGGGAAAAGGGACCCCTCTAGGCTATTCAAAAACCACTGAAACTAGTACAAAAATTATATAAATGTTATCAGTATGAATCTGAAAGATGAAACATTTAAGTTTCAGCTCGATTCAATGAGTTGATTAACAGCTTTCTTTGTGACTATGATATAAAATCTCAGTAGATGACAGACCCTATTTGCCAGTCTTGTTGTGCAGCCTTGCAGGTGAATTAAAAACCTAACTAGCCTGCTAACAGTTACTATTTTTTTTTTTTTTTAGCTAGTAAAATTTTTACCACTATACCTACCTGTATAACATGACTTAAGAAATATTATTTAGAAAGATTATGTATTAAGTGTTTCTGAATTTAGAGAAAGAGATAGAATTTAAAATATAATAATAATATAACCTACTAAGCACTTGCTCTGACCCAGATGTTGTACCAGGTACTAGCATTAATTATTTGATCATCACAGCTCTGTTAGGTTTCTGCTTTTATATCCCCTGGTATATATTCTGAGAAGCAGAGAAGCCTTTAATTTGTCAGGAAGTTTGGCCAAGAATTGAATCCAAGAATTGAAATGAGTTTGGACAACCAAATTCCAACTCCTTTTTATTATTAAACATTTTCTTTGCAAGTAATCTATTCATGTATTTTTCAAAGTTTGTTTACTTTTGCTTTTCCAACTGTATGATTTTTCTTTTTACCAAAATCTATATCTCTGACTTGGATCTTGTATCCAGACCCCTAACCTAAATCTGATTTCAGTCATTTTAATTTCATGTCTCTTTGCTACCGATTGCAGGTTAGTTTCCACTGGTTGATCCAGATTATTGACCTCTGATTTCATTCCCTGTAGATATTATACCTGCTTACATTTTATTTAAATGCAATTAAGTCTAGGGTTTCGACTTCTTTTATTGCTTATCACTTTATTCATGCTACTCCTATATCTCCCCATTTAAATTATTTCCACTGTTAAGTATAGGTCTTTATTAAAGCAGCCAGGTGGAAATAAAATATTAAATATCATTCTATTTAAATGTGTCACACATTTTAGAGCAAGAGTTTAGTGAAATAAATCTATGACACAGTTAAGCACCTTGGTGCTTAAACTAACCTGGTTTCCTCCTAGTCTTGAGCAGAAGAAATCTGTCATCATTCAGAAGCTTTTCTGTAGACTGTGAGATTCAGGTTCTTGTTTTTGAGAATTTAAGGGCAGATTGCTATCAAGAGCTCCTTAAAGTTCTAATATGACATGTCAATAGCCAGCTTACAAATAATCAGGAAAGGGCTTCTACTTGCTTTTCAAAATTTGCCATTCTTAATTCTTTAACCTTTTTCTTGTGGCTAATCAGAAGTTTTAGAAAGAACATCATGGCATTCTTTTTGTTTTTAAAATATTGACCTTCAGGCCAAAATACTCCTTTTTTATTGAAGTATAATTAACATACAGTGTTCTATTAGTTTCAGGAGTACAACATAATGATTCAACAGTTCTATACTTTACACATTGCTCATCATGATTAATGTACTTACCATCTGTCACCAAGCAGCATTATTACAATATATTCTTCATAGTTTGTTTCTTTCTTAGATTATCAGTGTTGCACAGATACCTTATATTCATGATTCAACTCAACTAAAAATTCCTTTTGGTAAGAGTAGGAAATCAAGATTTTAATACTGTAGAAGTTTTAACTAGAAAAAATAATGTGTTGCTTTTCATTTCTTTGTGGCAAAATAGTGTAATACTTTAAAAATTTCTCCCCAACTTACTATATACAATGAGGTGCATGATCCTTATCATCCTTTCACTTATTTTACTCCAAATATTGCTTCTTCTTTTCCGTAGCTACTAGTACTGAGTAGTTTCCTGTTCTATTTCAATTTTAACCCCTCATTATCCCATTATTACGATTGTTGGCATTTTCTATATTTTGATCCTTAACTAATTCAAATCCATGGTTCATTAACTGTATAAACAATGGGAACTGTGTGAAGTGCTATTCTTCTTATGGATTTTGTGGGTGAAAAAGAGAGTTAGAAGAAACTGTATCCCAAGCAACTTTGTTTTTGTCAAAGCTTGATATGAACAAAGTGATATTTTCCTACCTTCAGTGATCTGCTGAGAGAAGAACTATTAAAAAGTGTCATTTAAAGCAGTCATTTTTATTCTGAAAAAGGCTAGCTTATGCAGTAAATCAGAGCAAAGCTTCCAAGTGAGAAGAACATTATTCTTCTGAATGATGAAAATGAGCTCCTTTGTATTAAATCTAATGGGAGGAAAGGAAAGGCATGTAGGTTTCAGACTTACAGAATGTATATATTGCTGCTAAAGGCATGGGCAACCCAACAATTGTGGGATTATTCTTTACCTAATGATCCATAGCCCATTTTATAGGTATGATGCATTATTGAAAGATATCAACAAGGCAGAAATGAGAATTATGTGGACCCAATGTGGTAATTATGGTTAATTTATATATGGGACATTGTTGGTACTTAAAAAAAATCTATTGCTTAACTATAATATCTAGTATGGTACCAATATAAAACAAACCAACAAAGAAGGATAAAAGTATTTCAAGAGTTTATTCAAGCTAGAATAGAAAGATTGGTGTGGCTCTGTGTTTGCTGCATTATTCAGCTGAAAAAGTCTTATGAAATGTGCAATCAGACTTTTTGTAAAATGTGATAGAAACAGTTATAACAGATGTCAATTTCTCTTCCTTTCCTCCTCACTCCTTCCCTCCCTCCTGTCTGTCTATCTGTCTATCTATCTGTCTATGTTTTTCAGCTATGGCCAGTTTATGGGTTATTTGAAAAAGGTTAACCAGAAAGTGGAGGTTATTTTAATTAAAAGTAATCCGTGTCGAAAGGGTGTGACTATTTGCTGAGCTGCTTTCTTTAATTCAAGGTCTTGGAGTGTTAAGGTTCTCGAAGACTAAAATCATTAGATCTCTTGTGGTTTGCAAGAGGGTTTGTCATACTACTCTGTACTCTGCATATGTACTTACTAAACTGGTGATCACAACAAAAATCTAGAACATTGCTGAATTCCAGAATGTGCATAAGTTGAGTCCAAACAGACAGGAATTGAGCCAATGGCAATGAAGACTGCTTTCCCTACAATCAAATGCTCTATGTTCAATGGAATCATAGAGTTGAGCAACTATAGAGTTTTTATTTGAAAATGAAGTCACGCAAAAACTCCTTATCAAAGATAATACACAGATGGCATTATGACAATATTCTGAACATTATATGTCATCAGGGGAAATGCAAATTAAAACAACAATGAGATAGCACTGCACACCTATTGGAACGGCCAAAATCTGGAATACTGACAACACCAAATGCTGGCAAGGATGTGGAGCAGCAGGAACTCTTATTCATTGCTGGGGGGAATGCGAATTGGTCATTTTTTTTTTTTTAAGATTTTATTTATTTGACAGAGAGAGAGATCACAAGTAGGCAGAGAAGCAGGCAGAGAGAGAAGGGGAAGCAGACTCCCCGCTGAGCAGAGAGCCAGATGCAGGGCTTGATCCCTGGACCCTGAGATCATGACCTGAGCCGAAGGTAGAGGCTTAACCCACTGAGCCACTCAGGCGCCCCTAAATTGGCCATTTTTACATAAAACTAAACACATTCTTACTATATGTTCCAGCAGTTTGTACTCCTTGGTATTTACCCAAATGAGGTGAAAACTTATATGTTAATACAAAAACCTGCACACGGATGTTATAGCAGCTTTATTGATAATTGCCAAAACTTGGAAACAACCAAGATGTCCTTCAGTGGGTGAATCAATAAATGAACCGTGGCTCATCCAGACAATAGAATATTATTCAGCGCTGAAAGAAATGAGCTGTCAAGCCCTGAAAAGATATGGAAGAACCTTAAATGCATATTACTGAGTGAAAGAAGCCAATCTGAGAAGGCTGCATAATGTAGAATTCTAACTATCTGACTATTGTGGAAAGGCAAAAAAATGGAAACAGTTAAAGGCTCAGTGGTTGCCAGAGGTTGAGGGTAGGGAGTGATGAATAGGCAGGGCACAGAGGATCGTTAGGGCAGTGAAACTACTCTCTATGATTTTATAATGGTGAATACATTTGTCCAAATATATAAAATGTACAACACCAAGAGTGAACCCTAATGTGTCAATGTAGGTTCATCAGTTATAACAAATATGTCACTCCCTTGAGGAATTTTGATAGTTGGAGAAGTTGTGTGTATGTGGGAGGGGGGTATAGAGGAAACCTCTGTGTCATCTGGTTAATTTTGCTGTGAACCTAAAACTGCTCCTTAAAAAGTCTATGTTAAAAAAAATTAATATGAGATTTACTGAGATGGCTGGAAAGATAATAAATATGCAAAATTGAATATTTTTCTTTGTTATAGCAGTAAGAGAGATATAAATGGGAAAACTATTCTATTTTCTCTTCCTAGCCTATTTTATCTTGTTCTTTGGCTATCTTTTTGAGAACCTACTGCCTTCTCTCTTCATCCGCCTTTCATTGTTGACCCCACGATGCCATCCTGGAGTCTTCTTCATTATATTTAAACTACATGTTTCTCCCTTAACCTCTTTTCCTGGTTTACTTGCATCCTTTTCTTACGACCCTTTTATTTCATCGTCCTCTTTCCTACAACCAAGGAAGCTAAAACACATTTTTGGAAAGCATATTCCTCTCTCTTTCAAACTTAACGAAACCACAAAAGTATACCTGGTGTCATTAGTATTTTTTTTAATTGAATTGTTAAATAGGGAGACATGGTCCGCATATGTTCATTGAGCATACATTGTGTGCTAACAACTGCGAATAGTGTCATGGCTTTCTTCTAATAAATCATATGGAGAAGTTAAAAAGAAGCCACAATTTCAGAATTAAAATTCTAGTTTTTAATAGTATAAATAATAATTCAAGATGTTTCTTTAGACCATAAACTTTATAGTATGTACGGATTAGCAGGTATTTGCCTTGTCCATGTAGCTGAAGTAAACTGACTAATATGAAAGCCGTCTCTACTTCCTGAAACACAGAATATGCCTAGAATTTTGACATAGATATAAGGCTTCTCAAATTATTGGCTTTTGTGAACTTCTCAGGTTATTATCTTTTGTGGAAATCGCTAAGCTAAATTTAAGAAAGCTTAAGCTAACATTTAGAATGACTAGAGACTGAATCTGCCAGACTTAGTTTTATGACCTAAAGTTATTTGAATTTCCTGAGTCCTGGTGTCCTTTTCGTAGTGAGAGGCTCATAATAATATATACCATATTTGGTTTTTGTAAGGCAAAATAAGATAATTGTTCCAAGGTCCTTAGTGCAGTGCATGGAGGTAGGTTTTATTAATAATAATAAATTAGAAAAGCTGATAGAAAACATTGCATTTACCAATAAGGAATAAATGTAAGATATCCAGATAAACTTCATAAGAAATGTGTAAGAAGAAGGTTACAAAACTTAATATGAGTAAATAAATAAATTCTGCAGGCTTAGTTGGAGAGAGTTCATATTACAGAAGTTTATTACTTCCAAAGCAATATACACATTCAGTACAATTCCAGTAAAAAAACTCAAATGACTCTGAGGAAGTATTGAGTATACTTGTCCTTAATATTTTATTATAATGTGAGTTTTATTTGATTCTCCCATCAAATGAGTTTAAATTAAACTTTGCTGTTATTGATATGAAAAGTACTAAGCATGAATTCAGCATTTGTTTAAATGCCATAATGTATTTTTATCATTAACACAGTTCTAGTGTATAGAAAATTATTCATAAATGGTAGGTGCTGTTATAATTCTTAGTGACATTTAAATTTCAAGTACGAGCACTTTGAAGTAAATTCAACAGAAATTGCAATGGAAAAAATGGTTGGTTAGAAACAATAAGACAATATTGTTTCATTTTTTCCTCTCTTCCCCTATGATCTTCTGCCTTGTTTCTCAAATTCCAGGTAGCAGTGAGATCATATGATAACTATCTTTCTCTGATTGACTTATTTCGCTTAGCATAATACCTCTGGTTACTTACACGTGCAAAGCATATTAGTTTACAATCTGCTTGGTAATGATATAAATAATTTGCAAAGAATTATCCAATAAGATATGTGAATTTTCAACAAAATATGATTGATTAGGAAAAAAGATATTTGGGGATGAACACAGCTTCAGCCAGACCTACTGGGGGTAAAACTACAGGAGTGAAAACGTGTATAAGGCTGTTGTTCACCCTGAACATATCATCATCGACCACACAATTCTGTGAGACCTTAAATGGTTTGCCATCTGTGCACCTCACTTTGGCTATGATGGTCTTATAAACGTGATTTTTGTTTTTTTGTCTGTTTTAAAAAAAAATAAATTTATAATGAAATTTGTAATGATTCTGCAAGTTTATCTTCTCAATTATATGCTAGCTTAGCTGTGTGTACTTGCTGTTCGGAAGTTTCACAGTTGACTTTTATATTTTTCTTCATGGATAATAAAAGGATCATGATAACAGATAAAAAATTATATTTCAAAGACAGGTGAATGTTGACAGTTTCATTTGATTTAACCTAATACTTCAAGAAGAGCTATAACCATATGCAGGCTTTAAACAGCCACAGACATTTTCTGTGCTCAGCTAAGTGATTGACGGGCTTCCAGAGTTGGTTTATTAGTTGTCATTTTTCTCGGGATTAAACACTTCCAATGAACAATCACGTTTCAAAGGTATATACATTTTTATTATTTGATAGAATTGCTTCGATTAAAAAGACAGTTTGAGAGTTGGATGAAGAAAAAGGACTGTAGAGACCTGAATCTTTTTTGTTTTTAAAGATTTTATTTATTTATTTGACAGAGAGAGCACGAGCAGGGGAAGTATCAGAGGGAGAGGAAGAAGCAGACTCCCTTCTGGTCAGGGAGCCCTATGCAGGCTTGATCGCAGGACCCCAGAATCATAACCTGAGCTGAAGGCCCCAAGACCTGAATCTTTGGAGATTCAGTGATAAAATATTAGTGATAAAATGAGTAACTTTACATGGTGTCTTTGTTTACCAAAAAAGTCCTCTTACTAATATTTATTTGAGATAACAAAAGAGGCCATCCATTGGATTATTTCAATCGACTATTGCCTAAATATCTTGACCCACAATAGCCTGAAATGTTGAGGTAGACTTCCTGTTTTATCACATTTGAGGAAAGTTAACCTTCTTTATTGTTTAAGTGCTGGGGTTATATAAAGTCTGTTTTCTTTGATGAAGGAATTAGTGTCCACACTTTACAAGGATGTCCTAGCAGAGGATGACTACATTCTAAATTGATAATAACTCAGACCACTGAAATTTAGCAAGTGTTGACTCCCTCTGTTTGTTTGAAGATGGAAAAACTGACGTGAAAATTAAGCGATTTATAGATTTGTATATTCATAGAAATGTTGCGCAAAAATGAACTAAGAAATGATCCAGCTCAGCTTTTTTGGGGGAGTGAGGCTAGAAGGCTGGGGAGTTGGGGGGATGAGGAATTGAGGTATATAAAAGATGGTGATTATCTCTAAATCACTTAGCCAGTGTTGGGGCCATGATACCAAATAAAGTCTTCTGATCTTACATCTTGTACTAAGAAACCCTAGAAAATTCTGAAAATGTTCTGGGAAATCTCTAGTTGAATTGGAGGCTTACACATCAGGTGATGTGTTTTAATCATTCTAATTGTAACTAAATTTGATTCCTTGGAGCTCGTTTAAAACTAAGTCTCCATTTATTTCAGAGACTTCCTGAAGAACTGTGATCCTGGCAGTTAGAGGCCTGATCTGGTGAGTGATAAGGAACATGCAAATTCCCCATGTTGCTTAAAGATGTTGAATAAATAACAGTTGTCAAGATATTCCTTGGCTTCCTAGAGAGTTCCTAAGAGATACCCACAGGATTACCTTGGCTGTGATCAAAGGAAACTCTACACCTCCTAAGTAGGAGGAGCTTCAGAGTAACAATCTGGTTGAGGGTATTTAGGGAACATCCTCTTAAGCGGTATTGTTAACTTAGATTTTATGCTGATTTGAGATGGCTTGACGTTGGAAAAGTTGATGAAGATTTCGGAGGGGGTTAATCTTCCCCCCCACAAAGCCACCACTTCCTACTGGTTCTGCTGCAATAAATATGGCTGGCTTCAGTCTAGGTCTCACTGGGTGTTGAACCCAAGGGTCTGCCAGGGTTCTAGTCTAAGCAGTAGCTGCAGCATTTCTTTAGGAATGAAATTTATTAACATTTTATTTGTACAGAATAATATGACTACACTTTTTCACAAAATAAATGTAAACTATGAATCACCTTTTATTAGTACATGTATAAAATTTTTTTAAAAGATTTTATTTATTTATTTAAGAGAGGGAGAATGAGAAAGAGCATGACAGGGGAAGGGGTCAGAGGGAGAAGCAGACTCCCCGCTGAGCAGGGAGTTGGATGTGGGACTCAATCCCGGGACTCTAGGATCATGACCCGAGCTGAAGGCAGTTGCTTAACCAACTGAGCCACCTGGGAGCCCTAAAATAGTTTAATTGTGTTCTTTAGAAAGTGTTTCACTCTCATTTGAATCCACAGAAATGAGAAGCAAAGTTTCTGAATTCCATCAATATAAGGTTGCTTTGTATAGGGTAGGTGAAGATAAAAATTGCTTCTAATAGAGAAGTTTTATCAGAGCAATAAGAAAAGGGAGATGTGATATACAGTTAGCATTTAAAAAGTCCTGGATGAAAGCCTGAAATAAAGTGTTTGCACATTATTTAGGCCAGATCATCTATATGCTTAACCACCAAATATCAAACTTTTTAGAGGTGATGGGAATGGAAGTGATTCCAAGTTAGAGGCTGAGGGGAGTTGGTTTGTTTTAGTGTTCTTGGGCTTGGCAGGATATATGGTGGGCTCAGAGCCAATCTATGATGGCTCTAAAAATATAAAAAAGGGGTTTTAGCTAAAATTCATGTCTTTAAGTATTATTATATTCAGTTAATAAGCAACGCACACCTACTTCACCATGAGGAACTATTTGCGAGGGCAAATACACCCACTACAGGTGACCTCTTAGCCTAAATATATCTTTTCTTCCATACATTTACAATACCATCTGTAAAACAAAATTTTTCCTCCTTTTCTTTTTCTTGATTTATCTTTAAAAATAAGTGCCCTGAGCTTCCAAGTACTCAATGATAAATGAGGTTGGATTGCAGATGTGTATTCTTTGCTAAAGTAGAAGTGTCTTGTCAGAGTTTTCTATAGAATATCTGACATCACTATTTAAGGAAACTTAGGAATGTGCCTTCTGTTATTTTTAGAGATGTAGCAAGGATTTCTTTGAAAGAACTTTTCCATAGACACTGACACTGAAGTTGCAATAACTTTGAAAGCAAGAAATGAAAATGTTCAGAAGAGAAAATAGTAGCCAAATAAAAAACAAGTTTTAGGGGATTCACTGGCATCAAAAAGCATTTATTATCTCATTAGTAATCACATAAATAAAAATTAAAAGCAGTTTTTGGTCTACCACTATGATGAAGGCAAAAACAAAAATGTCGCTCGTTGTTGAGGGAAATGGGCAGTCTCAAAACATCTAATGGCAATTTGGCAGTACTTAAAAAAGCATTTAGAAATGTACCTAATTTTAGACTCAGAAAGGCTTCTTAGAGGAATTTAGGAGTTTGTCCTACAGAAATAAAGATGTGTGAAGATTTTCATTCTAGTTTCTTTATTTTAGTGACAAATATAAATAACCTGCCTGTCTTGTAGTAGAGATTGACTACATAAACTCTGATACAGTACATACAATACAAAATGAAATTCTACTAAAATATTAAAATTATGGGGATGATTATTGACATAGAAAGACGTTTATATATTAATGATAAAACAAGTTAGAAAAAGTATGAATTAGGGGCGCCTGGCTGGTTCAGTCAGTTAAGTGTCTGCCTTTGGCTCAAGTCGTGATCTTGGGGTCCTGGGATCAAGCCCAGTGTTAGACTCCCTGCTGGATGGGGAGCCTGCTTCTCCCTCTCCCTCTGCCCCTCCCCCCTACTTATGCTCTCTCTCAAGTAAATAAATAAAATCTTTAAAAAATGTAGTATGAATAAAAATGTCTAGTAGGATATATAAGTGGTTTTCTTTTCTTTTTTTTTTTTTTTTTGTGGTTTTCTTTTTTTAAGTAAGCTATAGATTTTATTCTGATTTCACCGGATTTTCTGCTGCTGTCCCTTTTCCTTTTGCAGAACACAAACCAGGATATCACATTACATTTAGTTATCATATCTGCTTAGTCCCTTGCAATCTGTGACAGTTTCTCAGTCTTTTCCAATTTCTCATGACCTTGACACTTTTGAAGGGTAGTGGCCAAGTGTTTTTTAGACGGTCTCTCAATTCCGATCTGTCTGATGTACTTCTCATTACACTTGAGATTTTGAGTTTTGGGGAAGACCGCAGAGGTTAAGTGCCATTCTCATCTCATCCTATCAGGAGGTACATGACAGCAACCTGACTTATCACTGGAGATCACAACCGTGATTGCTGGGTTTAAGGTGGCATCAACCTGGGTTTCCAAAAAGCCTGGCTACAGAGCCTGTGCTCTTAACGATTTCTCTGTAATGCAGACCCCTAAGTCCTTACCTTAGGAATAGATGTTCTCTAATCAGTTGATTGGTAGGAACTGAGCAAGCCGAATTTTCTTGACAGAATTTCCTAGACAAGAGAGTTCTGGTGACAGGAGAGGAATGTGCGTATGATATTGCTTTCCCAGAAATGAGGCTCATTCCTGACTCCTATCAATTCCTCCCATGCCCAGAACTTTGGTTCACTCTCTGAGAACCAAAAATTATGAAAATCTGCTTCTGACATTACCTCTCAGAAGTCTAACAGTACTGAGTTAAGAAAGATACTAGAATTTGATTACTTTTTTTTTTGCACACCAAAAAGTTAATTTCCTTAACTTACAGAGAACTGTAAGTTCTCTGTAAATGTCTGACCAAAAATGTGCAAGTGATACATTAAGATAATTTATAGCAAAGGAAATATAAATGTCTTTTAAGCATTTGAAATGATGCTCAGGTTCTCAGTAGGATAAATGTAAGTCAAAATTATAATGATAATATTTAAAAATTATTTGAGTAGGAAAGATCAGAATGCCTCATTGCAAACTGTGTTGACAAGGGTTTGGGAAAACAAACACTTATTGTTAATGTTAAAGTAAATTGGTTCAGCTACTATTGAGAGCAATTAGACATTATGTTTCACAAAAAGAAATATAAATTTTTTGACTCAGTAATTCCACTTCTATGTTATGTTTTTAGTATGTATCATATTTATATATGCTGACATGTGCCTAAGATTATATATATATATATATATGTATATATATATACACACACACACACATCAAATATATATAATATTCTTTGTAGCAGGAGATTAGTTAAATTATTTCATCAGTATATGGTGAATAGCTAAGAACTTTATGTGTACTAATAAAGGAAAATCTCTACAATATTTTAAGTTAAAGCCAAAAATGAAAACATAGAACAGAAGGACAGATATGCTGCTGCTTGTTTAAGGCTAAATATTTTATGTGTCGTTTAATATGCTTAGGCTCTTTCTGGTAGGATATATATGAAACTAATAACAGTGGTTATATATCAGAGGGGAACTGGATGGCTAGGGTCAGAGGTGAATGGAGTCTTATTTTTCACTGTGTACCATTTTGTGCCTTTTGAATTTTATACCATGTATATGCATAACCTATTTAAAAAAACGAACAAAAAACCCAACATTTTAATAAAGCAACAACATGTACCACCTCTTTTTTAAAGATTTTATTTATCTGAGAGGGAGAGAGCAATCTTCTCTTGCTTTGGTATACTTGGCTTATAAACAGTTGATAAGACTTTATCTTATTTTTAACCATTTATGCTCCCCAAGGCAAGGAAATGACTGTTTCATGATGTTCCTAGGCGTCTCATGTCCTATGTGAAGCATTTCTAAGACAGTCTTCTATAATATGTTCTCAATATTCAGGTATTCGTTCATCTCTCTTTCTCAGTTTGATGCCCAATCCTAGTGATGTCCCCTTTGTGATGAATCTATTCTATGGATTCCGTCACTATCCATTGCTGTTCCTCTATGCTGGACCCTCAGTGCATCTTACCTTAAGTTCTGCAACAAACATTAAAAAGTATTTCCTAATTCTGACTCTTCCATTACAGATCCATGCTCCACACCCATTATTTCATGACTGATTTGCTCTAAATCCTGCTTTTTTTCTGAGAAATCCTGCAGTGATTCAGATGAGAGTCCAAAGTCATCCAGTTTTTAAGGAGTGTTCAAATCACTTCCCAGAAATGTGGCCTTATCAATACTTTATCAATATCTTACCTAATCAACTACTAATTTTGCTCCCAAACTTTCTTTTCTTTCAACACAGTTCCTTTTCTGCAGAGCACGCATTACTTAGGTAGATACAGAGTTATAAATATACAACTTTACAAATATAAATATATAAATTTGTAAGTATTTATAAATATGTAAATGCATAAGTTAAAACTATTTACATTCAGATGGACAAGGGTTAGAATTTTTTTTTTTGTCTCTGACTGAACTATAAACTTACTAAAACCCAGGCAAGTTATGTAATCTCCTTGAACTTCAGATACTTAACTCTACTGAATTCTGAGGATTAAATGATATAAAATATTTAAGTTGTCTAACATTCTCGGGTATAGAGTACCTAATAAATTCATGCCTATTTTTTGATTTTAGGTTTTATTTTCTTTTTTCCTGTTTTTAAAACTGCAGTAGTTTGCATTCAATCAGGAGACAGAAACCATGTAACATGTAGTAAAGTTAATATAAAGAATTATTAACTCTGGTAAAAGAAACTATGGGATATAAAGAAACTCTCTATGTCACCCTAGGGTTGAGGGAGAGTAACCAAAGAAGGACAAACTTGGAAGAGACTCCTTGTTGGAGAAGATGTCGTTCCGGCCTCTGGGTAGCAAAGATGTTTACTGGTTTGGCCCGGTCCGGGCTTGCCTGTAGTTCCTGGGCAAGCATTGGGCCCGGGGAAGCGGGCAGGCCAGCAGGTGGTCAGCAATTGGTGATGTGGCTGGGCAGCAAGGCTGGTGGCAGCCAGAGTAGACGGCTGTTAGAGTATGCAGGCTTTCACAAGTGTGGGGCTTGATGAACTTGGGTTGTGACTGTCCAGGCCTCTGTTAGTCCCAAAGCTTGGAGGGCAAAGGCCTTCAGAGTAAAGGGTGTGTGTGTGTGTGTGTGTGTGTGTGTGTGTGTGTGTGTGTGTGTGTGTGTGTGTGTGTGTGTGTGTTGGGGGAGGTAGGGTAGTGTGTGTGTGTTGGGGGGGCGGTCTGGTTTCTATGTCTATAGGACCGAGGAAAGATTATTGGTATATTGCAAGGCCGTAGAGGGACTGTGTTCTAGGCTAGTGACTGGGACAGGCTCAGCAGAATGTTTTTACCCTCATAAGGCTGATCCTCTGGCCTATACAAGAAATTTTGGAAAGCTCCATCCTCCTGTGATGTCTTTCTAGTGCCTCCTATTGAGAAAGCTGATCTTTGCGCTCACTTTAAAGGAAAAGGTTTCCAGGAATTCTCTAGTTTATCACAGAGCATATAATGAAGGTTCCATTTGAAGCCGAGAAATAACAGATTGATAACTGGCACGTCAGCTATACTATAAAGCCAGTTAACTATGTCTTATTAAAGTGTAATTTTTCCCCATCGTATTTTATCTGAAAAAGTAACAGGCTTTCCTTATAGGGTGGTATTTTCAAATGATTAACCAAGAATACAGCTTCACTTTGTAATAGCTGAGTCAGTGTTTGAATACAAATCCAAGTTTTATTTACAGAATTTAAATGTGGTTAGCACTATTTTGTGTGTTGGTTTATTCCAAAGAAAAAAGAAATGGCACTCCGCAAGGTTTGAACATCAAGAATGCATTTGAATTATCCAGATCATCTTTCAGTGGGCCTTAAGTTTTTTTAAACTATGAGTGGTTGCTTTTTTGTCTCTTTATTGATCTCTACTAATAAATTCTACAGTTACTCCCTTGACGGTAAGCAGACACGCTCCCACAGCAGGATGTAACACTTCAACACTTTGCCATGATCTTAGATTTCTATTCCTTTTAAGCACATGGTCTTATTTCTTTATGCTTTGGAGAGAGCATCTGGTCTTTTTTCTTGGCCTGACTCTTATTTTTCTCTGTTGCTGTGAGAAAGGTATCTTACAGATTTGAACACGTCCACTGCTCATCAAAGTATGCCAAGCCCAATCAGTGAAGTTTGAATTTTAGGTTTCTCTTCTTGTTAAAGGTACATGGAATACTTACAGCCTCTAGGAGTCCATCTAGTGGGAGGTATCCGTACCTTTTCATTCTTTGCTGGACTCATTTTCCTGTCCCTTTTTGTCCATAGCTAGGAGTCACCTCCTGCACACAATTTGACTTCATCAGCCTGGGAGGTCAGTGACCTCTCACCCTCTCTCTTTCACTGCGGAGGCTACACTAGGTTGCTGTGAAATAGAAGAATAGATTTGAATTCCTGGACCTGCCACCTGTTAATTCTGCTATTTTCTGTAAACTGAGGGACAATTTATGTGTGCAAAAATGCTTTGCCAAATTGTAAAAATTAAATTATAAAAATGCAATGCAGGGATACTGGACAATACTATTGCGAATGATTGTGATGATTTTGAGGGGTAGGTTGTTTATGGATACAGTGAGCAAGCCCCTTCTAGGTCAAAATTTTCTAGAGAAATTCCACATTAAACCTTTACTTTCTGCTTCCAGGGAAGAATAGTTCAGACTTTCTTTTAGAGATCCTGTCTTGCTGCTCCTTTTTTTTTTTTTTTTTTTTGATATGTGCTGTGTCATCCATGTTTTTTTCTGGGACCTACTCAAAGTAGGAGATAATACAATTTTAGGATAGCTGGTTTCTGGGTCAATTTTGATGTCTCATATCTAGTAAGTTTCCAATTTAATAAGAAAGAGTGAAATATGTTTATATTGATTTTTAAAAGACAAAGCAAAATGAGAAGAATTATAATTTATTAGATCCAAGAAGTATTGGAAGAGGAAAAATACAAGGAGCTAGTTTAAACTGACATTGATTCCTACCGAGATGAAAAGAAGAGATGTAAATGTATTTGAGAACACCCCATTTTCGTGTTGACCACAGGGTTATAAACTTTTCATCTTCATAAATGGATTTCATAGTAGACTTTTCATGTGTAACTCTATATAAGGTCAATAATTCTGTCTTTTGTGAGTAAAGACTTATTTATCAAGCCCCTACTTTGTGCAAAATACTGAGGTCGAGGTTTAATGTCTACTTATATTTGGAGTAGACATAATTATGCCCGATTTCTAAATGAGGACATACAAATGCAGTTTAGCACTTTGTGCAAAGGTGAAATAACTATAAAGATTACATACCCAGATCAATGTTTGGTCCTGCTTCTCTTAACCCTATCCATCTTTAGATATAAGAAACGGATTCTGAACACAAAACAACATGGGAAGAAACAATATGATAAATTAAATGAGAAGAAACTGCCTTCATAGGACAGTAATTCTCAAGCCAAAGGAAATTCTTTTCTTTCTCAAGGAAAATTTAACTTATGGAATTGCAGTGTTGACTCACATTATTTTGACAAATGCACAATGACGAAGTGAGGTATAAATTTCTTATGTTTATGGTTCTCATTTCATTTAAAACCAAACCAAATGTATAAATTAAGTACTAACAAAATTAAAAACCAATGGCACTCAATTTAGAAGTACTATATAATGTGTTAGATTATATTTTGTGGCAATCAAGTTGCTATTTGCAATGTGAGTATGATAGCAACAGGGGAGGCTCATGTCCTTGTGTGTTCCTAGTACCTACATGGTTTTTATTGGCTTAGTTCTCTCATCACTTTGTTTTGTTCGATGTTTGTGACACTTCTATTTTGTATGTTCTGATGTTATTTTTCCTTCTCTTTTTTATCAATGCATTAGTTTATATATTCAGCACAGGTCTAGTCTTAATTTTTTTTCATAGTAGTACATGCTTATAGTTTTAAAGTTCAGAAGGATTATAAGAATTACAACAGAAGTGCAGCTTCTATAATCCCCTCACCTCCTGACCCCAGTTCCAAATCACTTTCGACTCTATTTTAGCTGTCTTTGTCTTGATACTTACCCCCTGTGGTAGAGACAGTAAGCTGCCTGTATAACATCCATCCTCCTCCTCTTTTGTTAACTAATGAAATCTCAGTTTTGTTGAAGTGGACAATATGTCCAGCTAAAAAACTACATTTCCCAGTTTCTCTTGCAAAAAAAGCATGGTCATCGTGTTGTCGGATTAGTTTTAAAATTTGCTTTGAATGCTCTTTTTTGCTTTCTCTCCTACCTCTTTCCTCCAGCCTGGGATGCAGATGTGATGGCTACAGCTTCAATAGGTACTTTGTGATTGACCTGAGAGAAAGGCTACAGGATCACAGAAATCTTGGCTCTGACATTGAGCTGCTGTCCATGGCTGGACTGACTGCTTCCGTATTTCTTGTTATGGGAGCAAAAAACAAAACCCTATTTGTTTAAGCCACTATTGATTGCAGAAGAATTACATCTAAATCAATTAATAGATAATTAAATCTATTTCTAAATATATTAATCATTTCTAAATAATGTTTACTCTATTATGTCTTATCAAATTTAAACATTATTTAGCTTCTAATATGGAAGATTTGATGTTATTTTTCTGTCCAACCAAACTACATTAAGCTATTCAATTTTTTCCTATATTTTTATATCACATTATTTATGTTAATTTTCAGAAATTTAATAAGTGATTTAAAGAATAATAGCAGTTTTACTCAGTCCTCAGCTAAATAATGTACAATGACAATATTTGTTTCTTAATAATTTTCTGTTTTTCCTGGAAAGAATTATTTTGTATAATTGATTCCTTTTTATTATATTTCCTTATCACTAATTCTTCCCAGTGTCTCCAGTGGAGCATTATTTTCTATATAGTCATGTAAGTAATCAGTTAGTTCAAATTTCTTTCCTGGAGACATCCCTTTTAGAGGACTCCATCTTGCTATCTTACTCTGGACTGGCTGCCTGCTAGCTTCTGCATGTGATCCTGCATATTCTTTCTCCCTTGCTTTGGTGAAAAACAGCCTTCAGTCACTTACTGAGAGAGGGAGGGCACAGGGAACTTTGCTGATTTGAAAATATCTTTATCCTAATCTCACACCATTTAATGGTTATATGGATTTAATTCCAAATTGAACAAAGAGTGTTTTATTTAGATTTGAAGGCATTTCCACAGACTTTGAGTATTTAGGTTTGCTTTTAAGAAATCTTTATACCTTTAAAGATAAACTGTTCTAATTCCTCACTTGGATTGTCCACATTTCCAGTCCTTTCATATGCAGTCTTTTTTTTTTTTTTTATTGTTTGTGACTCTTTGAAATGTTCTAATATTCTTATACATTTTTTCTTCCATTGTCTATATTTGTTGTCTATTTATTTTCCTTTCCGGAGTTCTTATTTTCCTCATGTTTGGATGCTTTGGTTGACTTTCCCCACTCTTTTAGCTCCCAAGATATTGTTAAAGTTTTTTTTTTTTTTTAATCTTCTTTTAAACAAAATACTGTTCTTATTACATACAGTGTATTGGTTATTTCCAGAATTTGTGTGGAAAAAAACATAGCCTCTGTGAACCTTGGTGTGTAAGTATTTGTATAAACATGAATATATGCTTTTATTTATCTTGGATAAATACCTAGGAGTAGAATGGTTGGGTCATATCATAGTTATGTTTACCTTTTCAAGAAATAATATCAAACTGTTTTCAAAAGTGTTTGTACCAATTTTTATTCTTCAAAGAGTACTTCAGGAGCATTCCTCTTGTGTCAAGTCTCGAAATCGTCTTTTCACAGTCTAGTGATTCTTGATGCTCTTTCCCTAAGTCAAAATGAACAAACTAAACAACCCACAGAATTGTTTAAATTCCCTAGTACTTGGTCTCTGTCTATGGCAAATTGACTTTCTCTGGCTTAACAACCTATATTCTGGCTTAATAGTTTATCTTTGGGCACATAGCCTCTTAGTGATTGCTAATTCCAAATTTTCTAAATATGCTGTATTAGGCCTCCTATGAAATGGAACTTCTTATTAAGAAAAAAAACACCAAAATTTTTATATAAATAGCCATGCCAAGCAAGTTATGAAGATGGGTTTCAACATGGAGAGAAAAAATGTTCACTTTCTTAATAGTTAGGCAGAAATGGCATGTTTTGATAGTGTATTTACTGAAAGCCAGTCTGAAATTATGCCTCTTTTTGCAATAAGAGTAAGTCTCAAAATACCTTGAAAAATATATATCTAGCCAAGAGGCTGAAATAGCTCCAAGAAGTAGCAGCATGTTCTAGAACTGTCAGGTCTAGAAGCATAGGTTTGTCAGTGTTTCATGTAAGAAATTATAATTTCTGTTCTCTGTCACCTGGTGATCACGTGTATGTAAGCTTATATCATTGTATATGTGTATATAATATATACACACATCTATTTAATGCCTATATTTGTATCTATATTATGTACATATTTTCTTAAAATTCAAAAAACCAAGTAAAACTATCTGCAGAGTATTTCTCTTATTTTAATTTTTAGTGTGAAAATGCAAACCAAAACACTTAAATGTTTTAAAAATTGACTAAAGGACTGAAAATTACAGTAATCATTGAGCTTCAATTTGCCGTTTCTGGTACTACAATGATAATGATTGAATGGGCATAAAGAGGATCGATTTCTGTCCTTCAACTTGTGCTGGACCCACCAATACCCTTGTTGACCACCCATGCAGCATTAGCCCCGACAGTCTGGAAGCTGAGGTGTCTCTAGAAAACATGGCCTTTCAGCAAACTGTTAAGATTTAGAGAGATAGATATCACCTCATTCCATATGGACATATTTTGCATATTTTTTTAATTAATGCTTTTTGCCTATGATGATAGCTGATGCTATCATTCTGGAGGTCTCCTTTTTCAGTAATTAGACATTTATGATGTATTGATAAGGTACAGACCTACCAAGATAGAAAGCTGAATAAGAATGTTCCCTGCCTCCCAGGAACATCCAGAGCTCACAGGTTAGGAGACAGGTTATTCAATCTACTCGTTTTCTTTTTTCTTCTTTTTTCAATCCACTCATTTTCTAATTAAATTTCTCAGGTACCTGAAGAGTGTAGGTGCTTGAGTAGTGAAGACCACCACACGTCATCTACAAAATATCAGAGCTTTAAGGAATACAAAGACACAATAAAAATTATGGTGGGTTCTTGATTTTTTCTTTTAAGTAGTACAACATATAAGGAATTTAATGGAAGCTTAGATATGAATTAGCTGATAGATGATGTAAACCAAGGCCTGCTTTACTTCTGACATCTTGCAACTACTCCATACTCATTCCACCTCAAGAAATATGTGTATCCCTCAGAGGATGAACATTTTAGTAACCAAAAAAAATACTAATGACAATAAAAATAGCAGCTAATACTTATTAAATGCTGACTCTATGTCAGACACGGTTCTATGTACTTTAGGTATATAAGCTTATTGATTCGTCAGTTCTGGGTGAAGTAATTTATCAGATACTTAACTGAAAGCACATTTTGACATGGGTGGTTAAAGAAGATGAGAACAATGAACACCTGGGGTAAGTGAATAAAGAGAACAAGGATATGGTAGCCGTAGTGGGATAGCAGGGTGTGGGGATTCAAACATACACTGTCAGTTTCACAATTTTGCTTGAACTGTTCTGAGAGAAGTAGTGAACTGGTCACCCCTGGTGACCAAAAGGAGACATCTCCAGATTGCAGCAATAGCCATCCTGATAAAGCAGTTTTTCTAGGAGCAGAGCACAGGAGGAAAGGGTATAAACGTCCCCTGCGGTTGATCCATATCTTAACTGTGATTAACTTCCTCTAAATCCAACACAGTGTTTTGCTATCTGGATTATTTGCTACCAGGAATCTTAAACCTCTGACCGTACAGTAAAGGGCTTACATAGTCTTCAAAAAAAGGTCAATGATAGGTTGTCTTTTCCCCTGTCTAGGATCAGCAACATAATTTGTGGGGCCTAGCACAAAATAAAAATGTGGGGAGTGTTGTGCAAAATGCATTAAGATCTTCAAAATGGCAACAGGAGAGTTTTAAACCAAGTGTGGGACGCTGTGCACCAGCTCATCAAGCTCTCCCCTGTCCCTGTCCTTGACAAATCACACTTTCCACAGACGGCATGTGTGTCTCGGTTGTACATGAAAAACTGCCGGATTCTTAGTGCAGGGCCCCCTGTGAATTTGGTTTGGGTGACATCAGTACCCTCCAGGAGCTATCTTCTGAGAACAGATACCACATCAATCTCCGAGACTATTGTCCACAGTAAACCTCTTTTTAATTAAGTATATCACTTCTCTTCCAGTGCTCTGACACCCCAAGTTATTTGGGAAGGTTTATCACTCTGGGGTCTGGCTTAATAGTATGTTTTTCATGACAGGTAGGAATACAGCAACCCAGCAAGTTGGATATAGAGAAGCATATGAATTGCTGATGACTCGAAACCTTCTACTCCCTTAAATTTTGCTGATCATCGGGTTCCCTTTTCAGAGGCAATGCAACTAGCTGCTATTAGCTGTGAGTTACAGCTCTCACTTCTTAATTTGGAGGGCTGCTTGCCAGGTGACCTCTGCAGTAGTAAAAAATTTCTGTTGACTTCAGAGCTAATTTAAAGTAAAAGTGTACCTGGGCTTTTAATCAGACCCAGAGACTGGGGAGTGTAGTAACTGGAACATAAAGAAACAGACTCCATATCAAAAATTCCCTCGTAGGGACACATACTGTGTCCAATTTATTTAAAATGGCTGCCTGCGTTGAGTCTTATTTTCCACTGACTTAGTTTAACTCTGGCAAGGTACAAAATAACAAGTGCCTAATTACAATTCAGTGACCTGTATTGCATTACTTCCTTAATGATTTAATTGGTATTCTTCTTGCTTCTCAACTAGAGCTTCTCAAGCACCATATTTTTATAAGGACTTGTTTTCTTAATATAATAGAATGTTAGAAATGAGTTACTTTTATTTCTGTTTTATCCAAGAAGCATCTATAGAACTGGTGTTCCATAAAAGTGCTCTGGGAAATGTTGGGCTACCAAGAAGAGTAGATCCTAATTCCTCTTACCATTCAAGAAGCTTGTAATAGGGGCGCCTGGGTGGCTCAGTGGGTTAAAGCCTCTGCCTTCGGCTCAGGTCATGATCTCAGGGTCCTGGGATTGAGCCCCACACCCGGCTTTCTGCTCAGCAGGGAGCCTGCTTCCTCCTCTCTCTCTGCCTGCCTCTCTGCCTACTTGTGATCTCTCTCCATCTCTCTCTGTCAAATAAAATCTTAAAAAAAAAAAGAAGAAGCTAGTAATACAGTGAGGGAGAAAGAATAAAATCCAGACAAAAATATGAGAAAGGGTCTGCTCTGATGGGAATTAAATGTTACAGGAACACAGAGGGAAGACTGATGATTTAATTAATTCGGTAATACTAAGCTCCTACTATATGCCTGCCACTTTACTAAGTGTAGAAGATAAAGCAAGCAAAGAAGGTATATATGGTCCCATTCCCACTAGGGAGAATGAGATCAAACAAATAGCTCTTCCTGGAGGAATGAGAGGCCTTCATACAGGAGACAAGAGTTGAACTAGGTCTTCAAGCTTAAATATACTCTCACGGGAGGAGCACAGGACAGGAAAAGGGGAACAAAGGAGAGTGCTCTCTGTATTCCGGTAGCTATGTTTTAGTGAGTTGTGGTAATTTCTTTCTACGTGGTCATTTACTTCCAGTGCCTTGGGTCTTGCTCAGTTTTAGCGTACACAATAACTATATTCCAGTCCAATTTCCCTTTGTTTCATGGGAGGCTTAATTCTTTATGGTGTGATTAGTGATCCATCAACAGCCAGCCAGTGTCCTTGGTCTTTGCAGGTGAGTGCATGCTGGGCTAGGTGTGGGGATGAAATGGCGGGGGAGGGGAGCATTAGGTAGGAGTGGCTTCTCTATCCTGGAGTAAGTTCTCCCTGTGTATACTAACCCAGACCCATTGGTGTGTGTGGGAATCTTTCCCACTGCCAGAGAGATACTAAATATGTAGCCTCAGCAGCATAGATCAAGTAGATGAACTTTTAGGGAAACGAGAGATTTTACATTTGTAATGTCAGCAAAGGAAAATAGGAGCTATAAAGTTCCTTCTTGTCATTAGTGTCACATTTCCTGTAGACTTCAGTAATGTGACTGAATCTATATCCCAGGGAGATTTGGAGTCTTGCTAGCTATTAGATTTTACATTTTAATGATAACTTCTTTGAACT
>CM052885.1:28867571-28890113 GCA_028534135.1 Potos flavus | reverse complement strand
CTCAGCTTCTTGTCCTAAAATGAAGCTAATACCTCCCCAGTGGGTCCTATATAATAATTAAAGGATATTGGACATAGAATGATAAAATATTTTAGTAACTTAATAGTGCTATATAAATTCTTTATTTTTTTTATTTGCACAGTACCTTAAGATGTCATATGCAACTCATATTTAGTCAAGAGATTTTAATTCTATGTATAAAAGAAAGGTGGGCTAAGTGCTAGGGAATTGAAGATCTAGTTGTCTCTGCCAGTTTGGGCAAGTCATTCATTCACTTATGTGCTCATCCATTCATTGGCTGTCTCATTTTGTAAACCATGTGATATGCTTTGCCTAGGTCATTTGGTCTTTTGATGCTTCAGTGTTCACATCTATAAAAGGATATTAATATTAGCAGCTCAGTTGCTCTCTAAACATTTTAAGAAGATCAAATTAAGTACTAGGGACCTACCAAAGAGATGACCCTAGCCTCAAACAGTAATAGTAAGGTTAGTTCATTGAACTGAAATGAAGTTGAGATTGTTAGTGGCATTCAGGGGACACTGAAAGACTGGAAGAGAGAGAGAGAAGATTAGTCTCCAGTAGAGAGCAGGGTTCCCAGGAGTGGCCTCCTTGGGGCTCTAGGACGTTCTGTGTCAAAAAGGGGAAGATGTTTGAGCAGTCTCCTGAGTGTGGCAGGATACCAGAAATTGAAAAGAGGTGCCAGCCACAGTATGGTGGACAGCCATGCTCGAGTCCTGGAAAGCATTTCGTCTTTCAGGTGAGGGAAAAGAAAGGTACATTTTCAGATTTGCAGTGCAAGGACAGAGCTATAAGAGCTATACCTTATTTAATAGTTCTGATTTATGATCCCTCTTGAAAATCAGATGACTAGTTTGGGACACCCATGATCTTCAGTGATTCTATTGGCTTTCTGCTTCCTGGGATCATCAACTAGCGTGTTTTCCTGAGGAGATTATTTTGTCCTCTCCCCTGTTCTAATGTACTGTCTCCACTTGTGCTAATATGTTATGGTCGTGCACACCACAGTTGTTGGGAGCCCTGGGAAATAGAATTTTCAGAGAAGTGCCAAAAATATTAGCGTTTATGTATACTTTACTCTGATTTCTTAAGTTTCTAGACTAAGAGGAAACAACTTGTTTCATCATATATTCCTTCTTATTCCTTGGATGAAGTTAAGTATGAGGGATTCATATTATATGTACGATTTTAAGTTGTGAAGACCTTTATCTTTCCGAAGCTCTGTTTTGCCTCTCCCTAGGTCTAGTGCCAAAACTTTGTCCTTCTTGTAGTTCTTGTCCTTGTTATCTATAAAGGAGCAGGTTCTTCATTAATGTTTTCATGTTAGAATAAAATAATTAGATTTGGCTGACAGGTAAAAGATCCAAAGCTAAGTTTTGGCCTTTTCTTTGCCTCTATTTTCTTGTGACTGAAAAACTTATTTTACAAATCAAATAAGAACACTTCTGGGGAAGTTAGTCTTTGTATGATTCTTTCAGGCCTGGTAATCTGATACTTAACGCAAAATGTTAAATTGCCATGATCTATCATGTCCTTCCTTTTTAATACTTTAATCATACAGGTGATACAAAGATAGGTCCTGGCCATAAATAATGCATAGAAGACAATGCTAATATATAGTGACAAAACACAGAGGCAAATCAAATCCAACATTTAGTAACAAATCAGAGTTCATCATAATAATACATATAAATATTTTACTTTAACTGTGTCCCTCGTTGAGGATGTTTGGCTTTTAGATTTTCACCATTAAAGAGATTGCCTTGTGTTTCTTTATTCCTTCTGTTTTAGGATAAAATAGTTTTACATCATTCTTCTTGTAAGGGTAACGATTTCTCTGAATTGACAACACCTCTCAAACATCTACATTTACTTCCTCTCCTTTTATGAAAAGTTGCAGCTAGCTTTTAGTCATATTAATGTTTCATATTATAGAGCTCTGAGATACAGGAATAAGAAAAATGTCAGAAGCCTGAGGAAGGAGGACAAATCTTTCCAATAGTTGAACTTATTATATAATATCTGATTTTTTGAAAAAGGGCCATATAAAAATTCAAATGCATATTTTTTTTTTCTTTTAGAATTTCAGAAAAACTCAGCTACTTTCTTGTCCAAAATGAGGAACAAAAAGCCTTTGCTTTTGTTTTGTTTGTGCTTTTGAAATTTATGGTACAAAGTAAAATCCTAAATCACCAACCTAAATGTAAAATACAAAGCTATAAAACTCCTAGGAGATAACAGGAGAAAACTTAGATGACCTTGGGTATGGGGATGGCTTTTTAGGTACAACACCAAATATTGGATCCATTAAAGAAATAATGGATAAGCTGGACTTCATTCAAATTTAAAAAGGGCCTATGAAAGACAATGTCAAAGAATAAGAAGACAAACCACAGACTGAAAGAAAATATTTGTAAATGACACATCTGATAAAGGATTGTTGTCTGAAATATACAAAGAACTCTTAAACTCAACATTAAGGAAAGAAACAACCTGATTAAAAAATGGGCCAAAAACCTTAAGGGACTTCTCACCAAAGAAGATATGCACATGGCTAATAAGCACATGGAAAGATGCTCTGCATCCTAGGTCATCTGGGAAACAGAAGTTGAAACAAGAGATATAACTACACCTCTATTACAACACCAAATGTTGGCCAGGATGTGGAGCAATAGGAACTCTCATTCATCGCTGGTAGGAATGTAAAATGGTACAGTTTGGAAGACACTTTGGCAGTTTCTTGAATGTACTCTTACCATATGATCCAGAAAATGGGATGGCAATTCTTCAGAAGTTAAAAATAGGGTTAACATATGATTCAGTAATTCCACTTTCAGGTATATATCCAAAAGAATTTAAAACAGAATCTCAAAGAGGTATTTGTACATGCATGTTCATAGCAGCATTATTCACATGAGCCCAGAGGTGTAAGCACGCCAAATGTTTATCAACTGATAAATGAATAAACAAAATATTTTACTACATACCTTACATACAGTAGAAAATTATTCAGCCTTAAAAAGGAAGAAAATTCTGCTGCATGCTACAACATGAATGAACTGAGGACGTTATATTAAGTAAAATAAGCTAGGTTCAAAAAACCCAAAAGCTGTATGATTCCAATTAAATGAGGTCAATAAGTTAAATTCATAGAGACATAAAGTAGAATGGTGGTTGTGAGGAGCTGAGAGGATGGGCTAATGGGGTTTTATTGCTTGAAGAATATAGAGTTTCAATTTTGCAAGATGAAGAAGTCGCAGAGATTGGTTGCACAACGATGTGAATATACTTTACTGAGCTGTGTACTTAAAAATGGTAAAGGTGGTGAATTCTATGTTACATGTATTTTACCATAATTAAAAGTTTAAAAAAAAAAGTGAGGGAGAGATCCTAAATCTACTATATCCTCAAGTTTTAAGTTAAAATTTAAAGTATTTTTTTTTTAAACTCAAGTACCATTTATCTATGTTTCTATGGATTCACTCAACAAATGATCAATTGTTGTATAACAAATTGGGCTATTCCTTGCAGTTTATTTCATATCTTCACAACAGTCCTGGGAGGGAGATATAATTAGTTACATTATTCCCTGAAAAAATGAGACACAAAAGAGAGACTTGCCTAAAATCAGAATGTCACTTGACAGCAGATCTTCATCTTGTATGTCAACTCTGGCGGATTGGTAGGGACCCCCTGAAGTGCTGTGTTGAGAAGGATTTGAAGACCCATCTGTACCCAGCTGCCATGATCCACATCTGTCAAGCGAAGGGAAGGGGAGAGGTAGTCGAAGCATTTGTAATTCTTTACCCCATCCAGATCTAAACTTTCATTATGTCTCAACTGAATTCGACACTGCAAGAAGCGTCAAGGGGCAGTGTTAAAGTCAGCATAGATAGGTAAGTTAGACTGTGATTTGCAGAAAGTTGCAAAAAGTGAATATTTAAATCTATGAGAAGAGCGAGGCCAGACATTTACTCCGATAAGCCCCCAGAACAACCGCTATGCTCTTTCTGAATGATCGTGAAGGGGTCGGTTTACTTCTGAAGAGAAAGTAAGTTATGGAAATAGGCACAATTTGCTTCAGTTTGTTTTTACATGTATGTGTAAAAAGATGGTTCTTTATTCATCTGAAGGCAAAATTGAGTAAGTCTGTATTTTAAGCTGGTAGGTCAGCATAGTTGTCAGTAATTCTGGTATTTGTCAAGTTGCCTCTGTAATGTGTTTTCACACATGGCTTAGTCCTGATTCACATATTAACTCTAGGCAATATATTTTTTATCACCTCTATGAGGAAATATGTATCTTTGAGTTTCATTTGAATAGGTATTAAAAAAAATTAAATTAAATTCACCTGGAAAATGCCCTCTTTGTCTCAAAATACCATTTGAAAATTTCCCAGCTTTGGAAAACCTGCTTTCTAGATTATTGCAGAATTGAATGGAATGTGTACATCAAATATTCCTGACAAAGGCATTAGATAGATGTGCATAAAGCTTTGAAATGTAGCTGCAATAAAATAATCACTCTCTTTTAAAAAGTGATGCAACTGAGTCAATCTTGTGCTGACACTTTCTAGTAAGGTATAAAATTCAAGACTCTCAAGCACTGTAGATTTAATGAAATCAGTAGACGTGCTGATGTTGGAAGATATTTGTAATATGTAATTAAGGGAAAAAATAAGGTAACATAATTATGATACAATAATTTTAATAATATTATACATACATTGTAAGAGTATAGGAAAAGATTTAAGAAACATAGACACACACATAGTCTAATATACATACAAAAGCTACTTCTGGAGAGGCGGCACAGGCAGGGAGGAATGAAGCAAGGGTTGGATATTTTATTACATACTTTGTTTGAATTTTTAAATACCCATTTATCAGTGTTGTGACTTTTGAAACTTACGAAAAGGATTATTTTGGTAATGCTGTACGTATTCTGGCATTCTTTTGCAAGTGAACAATACAGAGTAGAGACAGTATATTTTGGTTGACACTAATTCTTCAAATCTCTGAGTCATCTTGTCTGGAGTAGCGTTTTCCAAACTCTGAATCCAAATCTATTAGTGGATTAAATCAATATAATGGATCGCTTCTGCTTCCTTCATCTCTTTTGACGATTTTTCTGTTAGGTTGTTTGTCTTTTTCTTATTGATTTGTGGAATCACTTTGGAATTCAGCGTATTAGTATTTTGGAGATTTATGTGATTTTTTTTTTAAAGGTTCTTCCAGTTTGTTGCATGGATTTTCACCTTTATTATAGTGTCTTTTATTGAGCAGAATTCCTTATTTTAATGTAATGAATGTATATGTATATTTTTTCATGGTATATGTTATTAGTGTTATTTTTTAATACAGTTTAATCAATCTGTCCTTATGTCATTACAACCATATATTTCCTTTAATGACTTATAACTGATTTTTAATTTTTTCTTTAATATTTGAGTCCTGATTCATTTGAAATTTGTTTATGATGTGATATAAAATCTCATTACATTACTTCCATATGGAAAACTTACTGTCTTAGCACCATTTATTGAGAGCACTATGTTTTCCCAATTGATTTGCAATGTTAATTATGTTGTAAATAAAGTATATTCTAACTTCTATGTGGATGGATCTGCTTTTGAGCTCTTAATTTTGTTCTGTTATTTAATTTATCTCTCTTTATGCCAGTTCCCCAATGGCTTTTTGTTTTTTGTTATGCCTATAGAATAGTATCCCCAATTTATCGTTTTTCTTCAGGAGAGTTCAGAATTCTTCAGAGAATTCAGAATCAGAATTCTTTGGTGATTCTTTTTTTCTTGTAAAATTTTAAAAAACCAGCTTGTCAAAGAATGCTGTGAAGGTTTTATGGGATTCTATGTGAATTTATGGATGCATTTGGGAAAAAAAAAAACAAACCTAAAATCATTATGATATTTAGTATTCCTACCCAAGAATAAGGTACATTACTCCATTTAGTTTTCATGATATCTTTGTATCAGAATCCTCTTGTTAAGCATTTCAGATTTTTCAAGCTCTACCTATTCCTCTTGCCATTGGTTTTGTGGCCAGTTTGTACAGGTTTCAGCTGATGCCTCTATACCTTTCTTGGATTTGTGAGACGTGCTTCTCCTTTCTTGCCCATTGAGCACACTAGCATGCATACATGTGCACCCAGGAAGTATGGGAAAATATGAATTAACACTGGCGGAATCACCCTGGACCAATGAAAAGCAAGAGCTAAAAGATAAATGCTTCCTTCTTCCATTCCCCTGCCCAGCTTCACAACATAGTATTTCTACCAGGTAGGGCTGGACCCGAAAACCAGAACCTTTCCTGCTTGGAGGGGGCTGACTTGATTTGGAATTGAGTGCAAAAAACACACACTGAGTGGCAAGTTCAGCAAAAGTAGCACACTTTGTGGAGAAGGAGTAGAAAAGACGACCACTTTGTTGGCCTTAGATTGCAGTCCTTTGTGGGAACCCTAAGTTTGGCAGACATGCCAGAAATTGAATAGAAGAAATCCTGAAAATGGAAGAAGCAGGGAGGGACCACACAAGTTTTTCACATATCCCTCACTGCTTTGGATGCTGCACACACAGCAGAAATCTGAGAGTCCAAATTCTCCACACTGCCCTGGATGACTGGAAACCTGTATGCACATGCAGAGGAGAACCCAGTAAGCCAGCAGAAAGGAGAAGCCAGGTCAAACTTGAACACTGCCTGAACTTTGAATATATTTTCCACCCCACACATAATTTAACCAGCCAAGCATTGGAGCCTTACTAGGTCAGAGTTTTTGGGCACAACCTCATAGCAGTTATTAACTGACCACTATGTTAAAGGAACACATGGGTGACCTTTAGGAACTTAGGCTAAAAAAAATAAAAACAAGAATTTTTTTTTTTTTTAAAAAACGATGAGAGTCCTCAGCAAACACATGCCAAGGGTGTGACAGATTCTGTAGATTATGTCCAGGCATGTTAAATAAATTAAAAAAAATGAAACAGCAATAAAAACCCTCGGGGAAAAATAAAAATCCAGAGCAGCTGCAATATATTGTCTGAATGTTCAGTTTTAACAACAGCAAGAGTGAAAACAAAATATAAAACATGTAAGGAAACAGGAAAGTGTGACATAATCAGGAAAGTAACGAGACAATAGAAACTGACTTTGAGTGGTTGAGATGTTGGATTTATTACAGAAAAGTTTCAATTAGCTATTTTAAATATGTCCAAAGAATTAGAGAAGGCCTTGTTTGTAGAATTTAAAGAGAACATAATTAAGAATTACTCAACAAAGAATGAATTTCAATAAAGGAATAGAAACTAAGAAAGAGAGGAGGGCCCTAGAGTTTTAAGGTACAATCCTCAAATAAAAAAGATCATGATGTGGACTCAGTAGCAGATATGAGATGGTAGACTGAATCAGTGAACTTGAGGATTTATCAATAGAAATTATATACTGTGAAGAACAGGGAGAACACAAATTGAAGAAAAATGAAAGAGCCTCACAGACCTATGGAACAACATCAAAAATGGCAAAATACCCGAGAAGGGGAAAAGACACAAAGAGAGGAATACCAGAAAGGAGTAGGTAGCCTTTGGGGTTGGCTTGGCATGTTGTTGCATCTATCAGTTCTTTTTTTTTTTTTTTTTTTTAAATTTCTTAGGAGTATTCCACTGTAAAGATGTATCACAATTTGTTTAACCAATCTCCAGTTGAGGAACACTTGGGTTATTTCAAGTTTTTGACATTTCTATATCTAGCTGCCATAAACATTTAGGAATTTGTGAGAATTCTTCATATATTTTTTATAGAAATCTTTCCTGAAGTATATGTTTTCCATTTGTATTCTCCCAGCCTGTGGCTTTCCTTTTTGTTTTGTAACAGTGATTCGTAAAGTATAAAAGTCCATAAATTTAATGAAGTGTGATTTATTGATCTTTTCCCCATATACTGTGTAGTTTCTGTGTTTTATTTAAGAAATCTTTGCCTTTCCCAAGATCACTTAGGTCTTCTACTAAGTTTTACCTTGTTAGTTCTCACATTTAGGTCTGATGCATTTTTAATTACTTTTCTTGGTTGTGTTCTGCCTATATTTATGTGGTGGTCCTTTCTCTGGCTTTGAGTCATTTTTTCACAAACATGAGCTGATCAGTACTCCGCTGAGGGCTTGAAAGAACTCTGAAGATCTCCAGAGCTTTTCTGGTTAGCTCATTTCTGTTTGATACTTTATTCTATTGATCCTAGCTGCCTTGGCCTCCACAAGTTCTCTAGTCTGTTCCCTCAACTCAGGGAAACGGCCAAGTTCTGTTTGGCTTTCCCTCCCTATGCTGCAGTCTACAGACTTCCTCTAGGCAGTAAATTGGGGCAATCTTAGGGCACACCTCATTTGTTTTCCTTTTCTCGGGGATCGTAGTCCTGTGCTGTTTATAGTCCAGTGCCTGAGAACTGTTATTTCCAGTATTTTTACTGGTGTTTTTAGTTGTTTTAAATGGAAGGATAAATCCTATAAAATGTCAAGTTCCTAAGTAAAGTTCTTATACTTAAAATCTCAAAAGTCTTAGAAATTAGGACCCAACAAATGTAAGTGAGACAAGTATAAGAAAATACAATGTTCAGGGTACCTGGGTGGCACAGTTGGTTAAGCGGTTAAGCATCTGCTCTTGGTTTCAGCTCAGGTAGTGATCTCAGGGTCATGAGATCGGTCAGCACCATCTGCTCAAAACTCTCTCCCCTTCTCCCTCTGCTCCTCCTCCCACCAGTGCTCACTCTCTTTCTCAAATAAATAAATCTTTAAAAAAAATACAATGTTAATGGAACATATTTATTGTAACTAAAATTGGATTTCAGAAAAGAGAAAAGTAGGTGAGAAATGTCGTAAAGGAAGTTTAATACAATCTCTTGAACTTTAAGGCTAACGATGACTTGTTTAGTAGATAAGAACATTTAAAGTTTTCAGCAAAGAACTTGAACCTAGGCACAGTGGGAAGCATGCATGAAAGATCTGAGCACAAGTGAAATGAGCTAGAAGAAAAATTTAGCTACAGTGAGGTCAGATAATATCAAATCTTGGTGCATTCTCTTGTGACATTGACAGAAAAGAGACACTTGTTTTTATCTAGTATCTTAACTATATTCATCTGCAGTGGCATGGTGGTGAAGACAGATTCAAAATAATGGAGACACATTAGGAGGTGTCTGCTGCCATCAGATATTTGTTAGCGTGTAGTTGTGTAATGAAGCTTAAGAGAAAGAAAGCAAAGTTGAGCATTTTGAAAGGTGGAAACGAGGATTTGGTGACTGGTTCGATGTAATGGTTGAAGAAAAGTGATTGAACTAATGTGCACATAAGGCATGTTGGGGAGAAGGCACTGTTTTTGGAACACGCCTCTTTAGCTTTATTTTTAGAATTCACCAAAATAGCCATGTTAGAGCAAACTGGAAAAACCATGGCACCATGTTCAGACCCAATCATATTGTAACATATGCAACTTATGATTATAACATATTATATATAAACATATAAAATACATTATGATATATGCAATTAATGATTCCATTTTCCTATTACTGACTTTTTTGTTTATTTTAAATAGTACATCTGAGAAAGGTTTCCTGTTTATACAATAGAAAATTGTAAAAAAAAGATTTATCCAGCCTACCAGGGAATGGGGACTGTGAAAAATAAAGAACCCTAAACCAAGGCTGGATGTTTCCTGCAAATCTCTGTCCTGCTTGGGGCTAACACAGAGTCATGAGAACCACTGGCAACTGGAATGGGTGTTTGGTTTCTAAGGAGAGTACCACAGGGAGGCATGGTGTTCTTCTCAATGAATAGTAAAGCTAATGGAAATATGACTTGTATTTGGTTTACACACCACATGCAAGAAGAAAGGGTAAAGAGAAAGGAAGTGGGTTGCGATAGTTTTAGCAGTTAGGTCTGTTTTTAAATGCTAACGACTTCGCTCTTCTTGGAAAAGTCAGGCTTGGTGTCTGAGTGCTGAGCTGCAAAGCTAAGGCAGGCTTTCTGCCCCTTTTATATATAATGATACCTTTGTCCATGTTCACTTCAGATCTGAATTTTCCTTTCCTTGACATCTTATTAATTCATTCTTCTGGGGAGTCTTTCAAAGTAGAAAACTCGTCCTGAGGAAAAAAAAGTCAGGCCAAGTCTAATTGACCAAACTTTCCTAGTGCTCAATGCTGAGAAGCAAATCTTTCAAGTTTTTGCCAATTGGCAGGAGTTTTAATGACAGGCTTCCAGGATCAAAGCAAACCTTTTAACTTCTTTTAACAGTAAATTCAGTGCTGACTATTGACATATAAAGCGTTCTCCATGGCAGAAACAGAAATCTGAGATTAGTTGAATATTACCACGTATCCTATATGGAGGACAGCTCAGTATGCTCCCCATTAACCTAACAATAAAACATCAGACCCAAAAAAAGAAGAGAGCCCATGTAATTGTTTGGTTAGGAAATGTTGAAGAATAAGTACTTACAAATCTCACAGTTGGTATAGGATTATAATGACACATTCATTGAAACACCAAAATTAAAAAGGAGCTACTGTGGAAATGATACAAGCCTTATTAAATGCATTTGCTTTTAAATGCATTTGCTTCTAAAAGGCAGTATTCCCTTTTGATTTCAAGAGAGGTGACCTCAAATCTAAGGGTGTGGGGTGTGGGAGAGTTGTCTAGCCTCTACTTTGTCAGTTAGGTGTTGTGTCTTTAGTCAGATGACTTATCCTGTCTAGTTCTCAGGTTCTTGATCTGTAAAATATGGCTACAGATACCTTCTAGCTGTAAAAACAAAAGCTCTGCTTATAGGCTTCTAGACTTCTGTAATAGTGAGAAGTGAGGTGAAAACATGTAATTATGTTACATGTCACACCCTGTATGACAGGGTTTGAGTATTGGAAGATATAGAACATGTGTTTTGGGCTTTCATCCCCAGAGATACTGATTAGATAGGTTTGGAATAAGGTTCACAAATCAATATTTTAAGCAAGTACCCAAGAGGAAATGTTGACACCTAAAAGACACGTTAGCAACAGGTTTTAGACCACAGTCCTCTTTCTCCCATGTTGAGTCTAGCTAGATAGATCCCTTCCTATAATTTTAAGATTGCAGTTGAATTCCCAGAGCTGAAACAATAGGTACCACATTCAAAAGAGAGACTATGTAGCTTGATACATCTCTCTCACACTTTCTAGGGTGGGGGAATCCTACACGCCTCAGTTCCTCTCTCTCTCTCACTATCTGTGTAAGCAGAAGGCTAGGAATTTGGACATCTTTGGATATCAGGCTGTGAAGGGAAAATGAATAGTGGGCTCTTCAAGCCTATTTAAGTTGTATTAATTTCCTACTATTGCCGTAACATTATCACAAACTTAGTGGCTTAAAACAACACAGATTTATTATCTTATAGTTCTGTAGTTCAGAAGTCCAAAATGGGCCTCATTGGCTAAGATTAAGGTGTCAGCAGGGCTGCATTCCTTTCTGGAGGCTCTAGGAGAGAATCCATTTCCTTGCCTATATTCCAGTTGCTACAGGCTGCCCACATTCCATGGTTCATGGTCCCCTTCCTCATCTTCAAAGCCAATAGCATGGGTTGAGACTGTCTCACATCATAATACTCTGACTCTGACTCTTCTGCCTCCTTTCACAGATCGTTGTGATTGCAGATAATCCAGGATAATCTCCTAATTTTAAGGTCAGCTGATTAGCAACCTTAATTGCTTCTGCAGCCTCCATTCTTTGCTGTGTAATGTAACATAGTCTCAGGTTCTTGGGATTGGGTTGTGCCCATCTTTGGAAGAGGTATGATACTGCCTACCGCACAAACCAAAAGAAGAGGGCTCTAAATGAATCACTTTTCAAGATTGGTGAAAGGGGAGATTGGCACTTCCACCCTAGTTATAGATAGACTTAATCTGTCAAGTCTATCTGGGCAACGGAAAATAGATTAAGTTGGGGAACACAGATGCATGAGTTTCCTGTGGTTCAAGGGGTGTGAGCCATAATTTTGGTACTCTGCTCAAGGGTATTTTGCATAAGGATAAAGCAAGATGTGTAACTGAGGTATAGTGTTCAGGAATGAAATAAGAAGATATCAAGCCAGAGTATATCTCCCATGTCAGGGGCCTGAGCCGTGTGAGGCCCTACCGGTGATACTTCTCATAGAACTCAAACATGATGCCATTGGGAGCACTAGTATTTGTATGCCTGCCACACAACATACCACCCCAAAGACTATAGTAGAGACAGTTAAATAGGGACAGAGGGCTACCATTTTCCTTTTTTTCTCTCAATTTCTAACACTGCTGAGGACGAAACAACGCATTCAGGGAGAAGTAGGGAGAATAAAATGCAGACCAACCCCTCTGCCCACTTTAAGTCTTAGACTATGGCCTGAGTAGTGATGAGAGGGAAGTGAGAAAATTTAATTAAATGAGAGATTATAGTTTTAATCTGTCTGATAGTGACCATAGAGCTGTGAATTTCACCCAAGCTGCTGTTAAAGTATAACTTTCAAAAAGGTAAAATCATAACTTTATGCAAATTTAGAATGTGAAAGTTTTTATCTAACTTATTAGTGAAGGAACCGGTAAGATGTTTTAACTGATTCAAAGAACATTTTAGAAGCTAGTATATTTAGAGCAGGATAAGATTGCTGGGTTAGATACAAAACTGATAAATGTCTAACAGAGCCATTAGGATCTCTGGTTAAAACAAAGCAATTAAGGTTATATGTTTTATTAGAGAGGAATTATTTACATTGCTCACATACAAAAAACTACACATGTACAAGTAACTTTATTGTTTCTTGGAACTTTAATCAGGTATAAACAGCAAAATCAATGAAGACCATACTCTTTGATAATACCCGAGTGGTTTTTGCCTCTGTACAACATTGAAGGGATATACTGTCTACCTTTTTACCTAATTTTCAAGTTTTAGATAATTTTTCTGGCAATATTTTTAAGAATGGGAGATAAGAGTCAGATTTTGTTTGAAAGCAATGAGAGGGGGAAGAATTAGTTTTTACCTCACTGAGTTCAAGTGTGATTAACAAAAATACAGCAAAGATTTAAGATCATGAAGTGATGACAAAATAAATTATAGTTTAAGGGTGCATTTCCTGAAATGTGACAAATGTGTTCTTGTGTAAAATAAATATCTATGATATATGGGATAGTGTTTCTGTCTTGCTGACTCTCAAGAGTGGCTTTGCACCAGGTTATATCAAAATGAGTCAAATTAGTAGCCTAACCTGAAATCTTCCCTAATTATTACTACTTGTTTCCTGATGAGATCTACTCCCTTCCGGAAATAGCTCATATAAATGAAGTGAAAAACCCGCAGTTTTTAGCTGTTAGCTCACTTAAAAATGTCTTGTGGGTATCTTTTGACATTTTGAATTCTGTTTTTACCAACTAGACATAGTTTAGATAAATGATTTATTTTTCCTTACTGGATTTCAGATAACATTTCTTTCAGTTTGATTAGATCTTTTCAGAATCAGTAGATGACCTAATTTCTGATTTCACTGTGGACTGTGTTAGGACATTTAAATAGGACAAAAGTAAATTTTCTGCCACTAACATCTGTGTGGCATCTCCAGTGATAGTGAAAAATAATTTAAAAATAAATTTAGCAGTGATAGTATACAACTCCTGTGTTCTTTCATGTAAGTTGTCAGTATTGTAACAAACTTATTTTAAATTATGTTCTTTCACGTGAAATTAGGCTACAAGGATTTTAGTGTTTACTTTATCCTTCAGCTTGAAAATGGACTCACTGGGGTCCCTGGATCAAACAATGATTTCCACTTTAAGTTGGTTTGAAATCAAATGATTCTTCAGTCTCATTTGTGACTATCTTCTGATAAAACAAATTATGTGAAATAATGATTTTGAAATTCATGCTTTTTTGAGTAGAACTGAAGAAAACAAAGCAATAATAAAGTCATTTTTTACCTACTGTTTAATCATCATTTGATGTGGACCAATGCCTCATGTGATTTAACACCATGGGAAGCCTCGTTCGTCAGTATAACTATTGTAAATATTCTTATTAAATATTTACTTAGCAAATAGCTGTTGGTTAATTGTAACCAGAGGTTAGCACTTAGATAAAAATGAAGTTATAGATACCCCCCTAGTAAATCTACTGAGGCTGAACTGTTGTGTTCATCTCACTGTATATCTTGTGAAGCAAAGTGAAGGGTGGGCAGAATATAATCATGGGTGGCAGATTTGCTATTACTCCCATTCATAGGATTTTGATCTTGTTTACAAAATAGCTCAACAATCCTTTCTGGCTAAAGCCTTGGTGCTGAGACTCTGTAAGACACTGGGAGAAAAGTGAGCTTGGTCTGTCAGAAATGCAGAATGGTGGTGTCTCACTCCTTTACTCCCAATAGACCTGTGTTTCTACCTCACATTGACTCCTGTTCTCCTTTAGTTTCTCCAACTATTATAATCCTTTTGCTCTTCATTTTCCAGCTAAGAGACTCAGGATTTACTATTTCAGTTGTCTAATTGTCTGTTCTCTCAACTTCCTTGTCCTCTTTCAATATTAGTGCATGGAGAGCCCAACTTTGTTTCAATCCAACTATCCGTATTCTGGAGTCACATGGCGGGCTTGCAGAATAGAGTGCTGGGCCCCACTCCCGAGTTTCTGATTGAGAGGTTTGGGGTGGGGCCTGAAAGTTTCCATTTTTGTCAAGTTCCACTGCTTGTTGATGCTACTCCAGGGACCAGACTTTGAGAGCCACTGCTCTCAAGATCTGCTTGATATAACATTGCTGAGTCATTCTGTATATCCTAAGGAGGCCCCTGTAAGTATTTTAGTTAATCAAGACAATTAGTGTATAGTGATACCAGCATCATAGTGGCATAAGACATCCCTTGTTTTTGTTTCCATCCTCAACAACAGAAATCTGGCATCCATCCATGGCTAAGAATGTCTTTGAGGGGACCGATGATCCAGCATCATACTCCAAGGGACACAGGAGGAGTCTTGCTGATCTGTGCCCTGGGTAATAGGAAGTTAAACCTCAGTCCTGGCTGTGGACCTTGAAGTGGCCAATGTACTGGCTTCAGCCCCTCTTGGCCAAGATCCCTCTTGGCCCAGATCCCTCTTGGCCCTGGAAACAATGACTTAGAAAATGAGAGAGCCTTTGTGGCAGTTCAGATTTCCAGAGAAGTTCCAGCACTCTGCTCTGTAAGAGCAAAAAAATGTGAATTTGGATACATTGGAGTGGTCATTTATTAGAACTGAAGGAGGTGGTTTTGACTTCGAATATGAAGCTAGCAACACAAAATTTTAAGGAACATGAAAAATCAAGGACACAGAATGACACCAAAAGATCACAGTTATCTCCTGCTAACCAAACCCAAATACATGGAGATCTCTGATTTATCAGATAAAGGATTCAAAAGAACTGTTTTAAGGAAACTCAATAAGCCACAAGAAAACAAAGAAAATTCAATGAAATTAGGAAAGTAATACACAACCCAAATGAGAAATTTAACAAAGAGAAATAATAAGAAAGAACCAACAAATTCTAGAGCTAGGGAATGCAATGAACGAAATGAAAAAATGCAATACATAGCATCAACAGCAGACTGGATCAAGCAGAACAGAGTTTCAGTGAGATTAAAAATAGGAACTTTGAAATTATCCAGTTAGAGGAAAACAAACAAAAAAACAAATAAACAAAAAGAATGAATTAAAGCCTGTGTAATTTTGGGGATACCATCAAAAAAGATCAATTTGTAAATCAGTTAAGTTCCAGAAAGGGAATGGGGGAAGGGGAGATGAGAAAGCATATTGAAAGAAAACAACCGAGAACTTCTCAAATTTGGGGGAGTGATTTGGACATCCAAATTCGTGAAGTTAAGGTCACCAAACAGAGTCAACTTAAAGAGATCCTCTCCATGACACATTATAACAAAATTGTCAAAACTCAGATACAAAGAATCTTAGAATCAGGAGATTAAAAGCTTTTAACTTACCAGGAACCTGTGTAAGACAACGAAATATCTGACAGAGAAAGACAAATCACTGTATGATCTCACTCATATATGGAATGCTACAAAGCTGAACTAATTGGAAGAAATAGTAGAGTGGTGGTTGCCAGAGGTGGGGGGTGTGGGGGTGTGGGGGAAGTGGGGCGAGGTTGGCCACAGGGTACAAACTTCCAGTTATAAGATGAATAAGTTCTTGGTATCTAGTGCATAGCATGGTGATTATAGTTAATAATACTGTATTATATACTTGAAAGTTGCTAAGAGAGTAGATCTTAAATATTCTTACCACAAAAAAGAAATGGTAATTATGTGACACGACGGAGGAGTTGGCTAAAGCCACTGTGGTAGTCATTTTGCTGTATACCTAAGTGTATCAAATCAAAGCATTGTATATCTTACACTTAAATGTTATATGCCAATTATATCTCAATAAGCTGGAAAAGTGAAAAGACACTGGGAGTAAGAAAAAACAAAAAAACTGAACTAAACAAACAAAACCCATATTCGTACATATATCCTTCCACTGCTGAGTGCAGACACAAACCAATATGACTATGCCTGTTGATGCCTTATACATACCTAGTTTACAACTTCATGTGACCCGAAATCTGCCTCGTAATTTCTGTGAATTCCGAGAAAGCTCCCTAATGATCTTCTCAAAGGCCATTTAAAAACTTTAATGTTTAAAACTTTGGCATAGAGGCACCTGGGTGGCTCAGCCGGTTAAGCATCTGCCTTCGGCTCAGGTTATGGTCCCAGGGTCCTGGGATTGAGCCCCGCATTTGGCTCTCTGCTCAGTGGGGAGTCTGCTTCTCTCTCTCCCTCTGCCTGCTTCACTGGAAACTTGTGATCTCTCTCCTCTCTGTCAAAGAAATAAATAAAATCTTAAAAAGAAAATAAAAAGAAAATAAAAGGCTTAATATGAGATAATATGGCTCCTGGCATCAGTAGGAGGCCAACAAGTAGGAATTTGCCTAACTTTAAGACGGTCGCCTACTAAAAAATTAATTGTATCCTCCCTGCTTCTTGCTTTCTTCCATTTTTGTGGAGGAGGTGTTTTTTCTGGCTCTATAATATTCCATTTTGTATATATACCACCTCTTCTTTTTCATCTGTTGATGGACATTTGGGCTGCTTCCATAGTGTGACTATCGTAAATAATGCTGCAATAAACATAGGGGTGCATGTATCCCTTTGAATTAGTGTTTTCAGAATTTTAGGGTAAATACCCAGTAGTGGAATTACTGGATTCCAGTATAGTAGTTCTATTCTTAATTTTTTGATGAACCTCCATACTGTTTTCTGCAGTGGCTACATCAGTCTGCATTCCCACCAACAATATATGAGGGTTCCTTTTTCTCCATATCCTCACCAGCGCTTGTGGTTTTTTGATTTTTTTATTTCAGCCATTTTGACATGTGTGAGGTGATATCTCATTATGGTTTTGATTTGCATTTCCCTGATGATGAGTAATGTTGAGTAGCTTTCCATGTGTCTTTTGGCCATCTGTATGTCTTCTTTGGGGAAATGTTTGTTTATGTCTTCTGCTCATTTTTAATTGGATTACTTGGGGGTATTTTGGTATTCAGTTATATAAATTCTTTATATATTTTAGATACTAACCCTTTATTAGATATGTCATTTGCAAATATCTTCTCCCATTCAGTAAGTTGTCTTTTAGTTGTATTGATTGTTTCCTTTGCTGTGCAGAAGCTTTTTATTTTAATGTAGTCCAAATAGTTTATTTTTGCTTTTGTTTCCCTTGCCCGGGGAGACACATCTAGAAAGATGTTGTTAGGCCGATATCATATAAATTACCGCCTGTGCTCTCTTCTAGGATTTTTATGGTTTCAGGTCTCACATTTACGTCCTTAATCCATTTGAGTTTCTTTTTGCGTATGGTGTAAGAAGGTGGTCCAGTTTCATTCTTTTTCATATAGCTATCCCATTTTCCCAACACGATTTGTTGAAGAGACTGTCTTTTTCCCACTGCATATTCTTGCCTTCTTTGTCAAAGAATAATTGACCATAAAATTGTGGGTTTATTCCTGGGCTTTCCATTCTGTTCCATTGATCTCTATGCATATTTTTGTGCGAGTATCATAACTTTTTGGTTATTACAACTTTGCAATATAACTTGAAGTCTGGAATTATGATACCTACAGCAATCCTAAGAACTTCTGAAGAAAATCTGGAAACTAATTGTTACATGTAGGCTGCATTATGTCTAACAGCAAAACATCTTTGATGAACAAAGAGCAGAATCCCTTGTTTTTTATATTTCTTAGTAGCCGAGGATATCTTAGAAAGCATTCTAACCATAAAGCAGAGAGCCTTTGCAAATTAGCAGAAAGAAAAAGGACAATCAAAAGGAAGTGTTCTATACTGATCTATTAGTCTCCAAATTTATATCCATGGAAAATACTCTCCCTCTGTTTGACAGAGGCATTCTTCTCTCCTTGGCTGCTTCCCATAGTTCTGGCCTTGTGGGTATTTGGAAACAGATAAATCAAAAAGAGCTTAAGCATTTAAATGAGTATTTGGTATTATAACTCCTGTAAGTTAAAGACTGTTATGCAACTATTTTTTAAATACTAACAGCACTCACCTGAGATTCAATTATATTTTTCATTCTCAGTATGTATTTGCCTGATTTTCAGCTGCTAACATTTCCAGGACATATGTGTATGTAAGGATGTAGTAAGGCACTAAACTATTAGTGCATTGCATTAGTTAATGATAGATAAAACTAGTAATTAGATGTTTGTTAAAATACATTCTAGTATTTCAATATTCATCATTCTTTTGATGTTTTTGAACATTATATTTTCTTATGTTTGTGGAAAATGCAATGGCTTACAGGCAGTAATTTCAGTGGCTGAAGAAAAGACCATTTTCTATTCTCGAATTTCTTCCCTCTAGCAGTAATGCCTGAAATTTCTATGTCAGAGGATAAAATAAGGTATTCCAGACAGAGAAATACAGGTTTTTAAGACAGTAACTCTGGGAGCAGCGATGTAACTTCTTACATTCCTTCAGTCTGAAATGTAACTATCTGTCTTTGGGGCTTTACTGAGGCTGGGAGAAATTAAGAGTGAGCAGAAAATAATGGAAAATTTCTAATATTGTGCAACCTTGCCTACAACTGTTACACCTCTGTCATCTAGCACTGTATGCATGAAGACTATTAACTAAATTTCTTAATGCATTAGTAATACAGCTTTTTACTGAAATGGCCCAATGTATTATATACATGCTTTTTGATGCATAGACTTAGAACTGAAATGCAGGCAGTGTGCTTTTATTTCAGAAGTCAAACTGCAACAACATCCAACACTGATTTTTTCTTAATTCTTTTAGGACTTTAAATATGTTACAAAGCTGAAAAGCAACATCCAGCTCTGCATTCTTTCAGAATTTTAAATATGTTTCACTCTCTTTGCCTCCAAGTTTCTGATAAGAATTTGGCCCTTAATCAAGCCTATTTTTGCCTGTATGTAATGCGTGTGTATACATGTGTGTGCATGCACGTGTGTGTATGTGTGTTTCTTGCCACTTTTAAATTTTGTTCTTTATCGTTCATATTCAGTAGTTTGACCATGATGTGACTCAGTATGGTTTATTGATTTAGTTGTTTTCTTAATGGTTATTGAGAGTTTATATCTAAAATTTTTTCTTTTCTCAAATTTAGGAAATTTTTGTTATTATTTCGTGAAATATGTATTTTTGGTGCCATTCTCTCTTTCTTTACCTTTTAGGGCTCTATTACACATTTGTTGGACTGTTTGAAATTATCAAATAGGCCCTGAGGTTCTGTTTACATATTTCTATCTTTTCCTTTTTGTTTTTTCATATTGAATGATTTATTTTGATCTGTATTCAAGTTAACTTACTCTTTCTTCTGTCATTTACCTTATAAAGTTCAGTCCATGTGGGAAATTTTAAATTTCAGATACTAAGTTTTTCATTCATTGAGAATTTCATTTAGTTTTTTTATCATTATTTTTCTCTGCCAAGATTTCTGATTTTTTTATTCTTTGCAAGTATACATTTACTGTTCTGTTTTTTTTTTTTTTTCAATTGAGAGTTTTCAAAGCCAGTGTTAAAATCTTTGTCTCCTTGTTCCAACACTGATTCATCTTGACATTGATCTCAGATCATTTTTTCAGGTAATTACTCTTTAGAATGTATTTCATTTTCCTGGTTATTGGTATGTTGGGTAATTTTGTATCATAGCCTGAACACTGAAAAAATTAAGTTGTGAAGTAAGCAGATTCTGTTATTTCTCTCCAATGAGTATTATTTCTTTTGTTTTACCAGGCAGTTATCACATCTGGATGTGAACTGCAAATTGTGTTTTAGTCAGGAGCTCCAGTCTAAGTTTATCTGTTTTGGTCTTTAGCTGAGCTGCTTAGAATCTATTTCTTACATGAGTGGTTCCAGGATTGGTCAGAGATGTGGATATACAGAACTTGGGAATCCCTTCGCTTTCGTTTAGTTTACTTTGATTCCTCCAGTCTCCTTTGTGACCTTGATTTCTCCAACTACAGTTTTTTCATTAGCACCCTTGCCTACTTGTCTGTTGTCCCTAATGCAATTGGCCTCAGGTTTAAAGCCACGAAAATGAGAATTCACTTTATGTAACGTTCCTCCCCAACACAGTTTCTTTAGGTTGCCGATTTTTGTGTTATATCCGCATTTTATAGTTGTTTTATGAGGGGGAATTATTCTGGAAGGATTTTACTCCATGCTTAATAGAAGTGGAGATTAATAGGTTTTTGTTTTTGTTTTTTTGTAAGTAATGATTAAAATGTTTCTGTTATGTTGAAGGAATAGATTAAGTGTATTTATTGTATCTAATTTACCTGCTAGTAATACAGCCACTTGAAATCACAGAAAACCCAGAGCAAATTTGTAATTCTTTCTCTTTCATAAAAATCAAATGTCAAAAAAAAAAAATCAAATGTCAAATACCTCCTCAAGTTTAACAAGACCTTTTAGTACTCTATCATAATATAAACAATGTGCATCTGTGTGATATGAAAAATTTTCACAATCTTTTCCCGTAATATTGTACAGTAGTATAAAGATTTTGTTTTATTTTTTTTATAATAAAGTTATCCACATTAGTGATATACTATAGCTTTCACATATTCCTGGCTTCAGACAACTTGCTATAATACTTGGATATGAATGATTAGTGAATGAATTTTCCACTGAATGCTGTATCTATAACCCTATCGTAGATTCTCTTAAGCCCTGTCTAAACAACTTCTCTTTCATGTTTTCCTGTGTTTTTGTTGCTCCCAGTAAAACACTGTTCTCATTAAATAAGTTACATACAATGAACAATAGATTTTTCACAATGCAAATATGCTATTCAGTACTTCACAAAACAAATACTTTATATATTTTGTTACTGAAATAGAATCTAGCAAACACCATAAGCTGAACCTGTTGACAATATCAGTACCTTCATGTAAGTATATAACAAAACTCCCGTATAGCATAACTTTTTCCAAATACTCTTTTCTTCTCGATCAGTATTTGAGTCTTCTAAAACTGTTTGCTGAAAGAGAAGGTATTCAAATTATTATTTTTCCTGCTTCACGATTTCACTCGGTTTTAATGTAGCATCAAGAACAAATGTTTCCTCAATGATATGTGGCCTTTTGTCTTAATAAGGAATTTCAGAAAAAATATTAAGTTTAATAAATTTCTGACCCATCACATTATATTAAACACTGGTAGGGAAAAAATAGTGATTTTTCTTTATAGCCCAGATGCTTACATTTAAAATATATTGATAATCATGATGGCTTTAGGTTATCATCATTAGAGCAGAATAATTTCACTACAACCCTCAGCAAAATATGAACTTTACTTGATGACCATGACAGTGCTCTTATTAACTATCTTATTCGGAAATGAGATACATCTAAAAAGAAATAATTGTTAAATGGGCCTCCTTATCAGTTCAAAAATTACAGATTCTTAAGGTCAATAGAATTATTTCCTAATTTGATCAGGATTCTGTACAACTTTTCTTTATTTTAAAAAAGCAATAAAATATACTAAAATGGAAGAATCCTTAGGCTTGTTATAATCTTCTAAAAGATAATAGAAATCTACATCGTTGCCTAGATACGGCATTTCCAGTTTAGTACCATGTTGGAACTATCTGGAAGGGAAATGTTTATCTGATTTGGCAACGTATTTTTTCTTTTTTTTTTTTATCTTTTTTTTTTAATTAACATATAATGTATTATTTGTTTCAAGGGTACAGGTCTGTGAATCATCAGTCTTACACAATTCACAGCACTCACCATAGCACATACCCTCCCCAATGTCCATCACCCACCCACCCTATCCCTCCCCCCCACCCCTCAGCAGCCCTCAGTTTGTTTCCTGAGATTAAGAGTCTCTTATGGTTTTCTCCCTCCCCGGTTCCATCTTGTTTCATTTTTCCCTCCCTTCCCCCCCC
>CM052885.1:28720930-28867071 GCA_028534135.1 Potos flavus | reverse complement strand
TGAATTATGCATTTTCTCGATCTAATTAGGCCTTTTGGGGAACCTAGAATATTGAAAATAATATGCATTCAGTCCATTTTTAAGGAAGCTTTGCTGAGATCAGAAATGGCAATAATCAGCATCAAGGTAAAGTACACATCAGTTGTCAAATATAATTACAATTTTGCAGTGTTAAATGAAGATATCGAAAGATAAATATTATTTATGAAAATACTTTGATATCCCAAATGAATGAAATTAAATTTAGGTGAAATTATGCTTAACTGTGAGGAAAAAAACCATAAATTGAAATAAGAGGAAGTTAATTTGGAGCTTGACTACAAAAGCAATATAAAGTGATTCCTCTTATTGAAGAAGAGTATGGTTTTAAAATGCAGAGAGCTTAACACCGGGAGAAAATATAAAGGATAATTAGCTATTAACCTGATGTTGGATATATTAGTCAAGGTCTTGAAGCAGTCATGAAGCAGCACAATAAACAAAGGACACTGAAAGTAATTTAATGAAGTAACTATTTGCAGAGGAAGAAGCTGTTACCAAAACTTGGCAAAAGCTGATTGTAGGAAAGGGGCTACTCTTGGAGGAGCAGTGACCAAAGATACTGTGCAGCCTGGTCAGACCAAAACAGTAAGTGGCTGAAAGACAGGGAGCAGAGGGGAAATATCCTCCAATCCCTGTCTTTTGTTTTTGCCTTCCATTGACTGAAACCAGTCAGTAACTAGGGGATGCAATCCACTGAGGGCAGCCTCCTGAAACATGTACTAGTGTGGAGTGGGGCAGACAATGGGCCAGAGGGGTAAAAGGCGATTAGTAGCCTTGGGTCACTTTCTTCTGCTAAGATGATTGTGCATTGATTGGGCTTTTTTATATTGTGGTTAACCAATGTTTTCATGTTAGCGAAGTCAAGGTTAGCATGGTCCAAGTATGAAGGGTGAAAGTGCCATACAAACCACAGAAGGAAAAAGTTCTACCTTGGATGTAACAAAATCACTGGATCATCTCTTCCATTTTCATTAAGTGAAGCAAAATCAGTAGGTTTTGGTGAATTAGAAGATTTGAGTTCATGTCCTGGCTCTGTCACTTACTAAGTATGTCGTCTTGGACACTTACTAAATCTCTTATGACTAAAATTTCTAAGGGGTAAAATGGTGACAAGTGGTATTAGGAGGATTAAATGTAGTACTCTATTCATATAAATTAAGGTATATAAGAAATTCTCAGTAAATATTAGGTATTATTAAAGATGTGAGATTACCAATAATGCCACGATTTTCTGAACTTCAATCCTGAGACTTTTTTTTTTTTAATAAATTTTGGTTGTTATAGCAAAAATAAGTCAATTGGTTTCCTAATAAAAATGGTTTATCTGGGTCTGGAGTTCATATTTGATGACATTTTCTAGGTCACTGTGGAGAAGCTGGTGATATTTCCAAAGTTGATATGTTGTTTTGTGGTTGATAATTGTATATTTTGGATATACTGGTGTTTTCCAAATCATACACCACTTTAAGATTTTTTTCAAATATTAATAATGGATTAATAGGAAAAATAAAATAACTTTTGTCTAATGGACATTGAAGTAGGTTAATTTCCTTCTTGGTTCTAAGTGTGGCAAAAATTACTTTAAATATTTTCTAATTTTTGCATAATTTTAGATTTATAGAAAAGTTGCAAAATTATAGAAAGATTTTCTATATATTATTCATTGAGCTCCCCCTAATGTTAAACATCTTATATAACTATGCTGCATTTGTCAAAACTAAAAATTAACATGGGAATGCTACTGTTTGCTAAACTACAGATTGTTCTGAATTTTTTCAGTTATTCCAGAACTGACCTTTTTTGTTCCAGGATCCAATCTGATATGCTATGTTGCATTTAGAGCAGAGTTTTTTTACTTGTTTTTGTTTTACTTCTTATTTGTATTTTGGGGAAAATACATACAACTTTAAATATGAGGTAAAGGAAATATGCCCTTTTTAAAGATTTATTTATTTTAGCGAGAGAGAGTGTGCCTGTGATGGTGAGGGGCGCAGAGGGAGAGGGAGAGAGTCTCAAGCAGACTCCCCACTGAGCATGGAGCTCAACAGGGGGCTTGATCTCATGACTGTGAGATCATGACCTGAACCAAAATCAAGAGTTGGACACTTAACTGACTGAGCCACCCAGGCGCCCCAAGGAAATAAGCCTTATTAAGCTATATCAGTTTCCTGGGCAACTGTGTAACAAATTGCCACGAACTTAATGGCTTAAAACAAGAGAAATTTTCATCTGATTATATGTAACATAATATTAAGAATCATGACATTGGGTCTTACAGGTGTTAATCCCAAATTCCTTTTCTCTCAATTAGAAAGACACCAAAGCCTCAGTCATATTTTAAAGAATTAAACAATATGAATGATATAATTTTTTAGACATAAATTCAAGCTAGAAACTAAAACTGAAGCAAATGAATGGAATCCATTTTAAAGGGCTTATATAATACTTGGAATAGTGGGATGTCTTCTGTTGGTACACTTTCTGTCTAGCCTTTTATAATCCATAAGGTGATTAATTTTGAACATTTCAATATGGTCAGATGCTTCCAATTTAGCAATATGATCTAAAAATATCGTTGTAATGAAAACAAAAAAAAAGTGAAACAAACTCCTACAACACAATGGCAATTGAAAACAAACACATAAAGTCTGTTAATGGCATATTTTAATTTTTATTGAAGTGATCTAAATCTGGAAGCATAAACTGCAGTGTTAGAATGGTGTTTAAAGAATTCTAGTTCACCCATAGTTCACAAGGCAGGGAACTGACGTTTAAGAAGATTAGGGGCTGGCCCCTGAGGTCCATTCTTATTATGCCACTATCCGTTAAACAGGGTTGATATTGAGGAAGCCTAGAGCAAGGGAGGATAGTGGTTTAAAGTACAAGTTCTAGACAGAACGGGGTTGCATTCCAATTCCTCCACCTATGTGATTTCGACTTCTTTTTATTTCTAATATCTTAACTTGTGAAGTCTGGATAATAATTCTTTTTTAGTTTTGCTGAAATGTTTAAGTGGTAGCTATTGATGAAATCTATCATTTGTGTAAAGCCCTTATTAAAATTCTGAATTAATGCTATGTATGTAATAAGTGGTTGCATTGTGGTTAGGAGCTCTGACTTGTGGAGTCTAAGAAAACTGGTTTTGAATCATGGTTCTTTTATTTAGCTGTGGAAAAAAAAGAAAGGATAATGATAGTGCCTATCTCTTAGTACTCTTGTGAGTATTCATGAGATAACTCCTAAAAAGCAGGAACTCAGTGAATGTATACATTTTACTGTGTTGCTATTAATAAACAGGAAGATACAGTGGTGTTGACAAAGGTAAATGACCCAATGAGCACAATAAAGGCTTAAACTAGGGCAGTTCTACATTTGATAGAGTATATAATGTCAACAATTATCTTTGAAAAATGAAGTATTCCTAAGAATTTCTTAATTTTATTTTAGAGTAGGAAAATCAATATAATATATAATAAGAAATACAGTGATGAATAGATACAGCAACGCATAAGTCCTCTTAGATTTTATGCAATTCAAGTACTAAAGGTAATTTTTAAACATCTCAGATATCACCAAGTGTTCTGCTTAAAGGATATCTTTTCTTATTACATTTTGCACAAAGCAAAATGAGACTACTGGGAATAGTGTGCAGGAAAAGGATCCCACCTGATACAGACTCTCAGAATGTCTTTACTAACCTTATACAAGGACGTTGTTTTTTTTTAGCAAGAATATATTGCTACAGAAATCTCATAGCTAAAGAATGTTTGAGGGCAGATTATACTAAGTATAGGATAATACTGTCAACATTAACCTAAATAGCTTATTTTAGAACTTGTAAAATAGTACAACATATGGTGGTGACATCTTAAGACTTCATCTGTGACAATACTATTTGCGGTAATTAAGGTCACCCTGTTTTTTTCTGTAGTCTTATACATTACCAAACTAATCACCATACAGGAAAAGTGCTTTACATTTGGGGGTAATGATGAGTGACAAATGTGAAAATGATTTGACAAAAAGAACTATCAGTGATAAAACAAACAAAAGCTGTTATAATACTAGAATATGTTGATATTTGAGAAGCAGGCTCTTGCTAAGTGAAATTTTTTATTCTAGACACTACATAGTAATATCCCATACTATTTAGTGTGATTACTTATCACTTTTAAAATAGCACACTCTAAGATCAATGACCTTCAACTAATTTTTTATTTTTATTTAATGAAACCTCACTAACGTATGTTAAGTACATTAAATTTTTAGGCGAAAGTAACCTTTAGAAAGCAGAACAATTTCTTACTGGCCAGATTTAAAAAGGAATTAGAGAAATATACAGGAAAATGGCTTGACAGAAAGTAGTCATCCTGTATCAGTAAAAGCATAACACAGTTATTCATTCATTAATTTATTCAATAAATATTTGTTAAACTCCTACAATGTGCTGCCATACATTATTACAGGAACTGTTTTCTGTGTTAAGTAAGAAAGTTTGCGGTTTTGAAAGTTCACAGATTTTGGACTTTAATGATTCTTAGAAGAAATTCTTTCCAATAGACAAAAAATAAAGCTTCATTTATGCTAGAGTAATGATATTAACAATAGCGGACCTGTGAGAGTGTCATCTCTAATTTTTTTAACAGATAAGTATAAAGATTCCTTGGGTATAATGACAGGATTTTATTTTTTTACATTGACAATCTAAGTTTACAGTGCTAAAAAAATCATAGTGATGTTTCTTACTTGGTAGTAATGCAGGATAGATAGACTAATCTTTCCAATAAAAACCACAAAATACTGGGTTAGCACATTTTTAAATGAATTAAGAGCAGGCAGGCATGTGCAAATAATCAGAAGCTGAATAAATGAATAAAAAGGGAACAAAGAGAGGTGATCTGAGCACAAAAGTCTACTTTTCTATGAAGAGCATTTGTGAAATATGGTGAACTCAAGATTCAATTTGTATTCATTAAGGTACATAGGAGACGGGAGTGGCAAGTCTGATAGGCACTCCTATTTCACAAAGCTAGAAAAACCTTGAGAAAACAAAATAAAATAGAAGAAAAGTGCTAATATATCAGAAATTAAAACAAATGTGAAGAGACGAAATGTAGTAATGACAAAAAAAAAACTGTCAAACCGGATAAAATACTAATTTCAGATATTCACTGTTTGTAAGAAGCATACCTAAGACACTAGGATAAAGAAAGGTTGAATAAAAAAATGGAAAATGTATGCCAGGTGAAACATATACAAAAAAAGTTTTATAGGTATTTAATTTTAAGCAAGGTAGATTGTAAGTCAAAAGTCATTCTGGAGATAATGTATTACTACTTCATATCAATTTACCAAGAAAATATAGCTACTTAAATTTGAATCCAAGAAATATGATAACCTCAAAATACATAAATTTTAAAAATGCTAAAATTACGGAAGGAAGCATATCTACCATATAGTGGTTCTTAAAAAAACCTTTTACTTATTTATAGATAAAGCTGCCCCCAAAACTTAGGATATAGAACATATAAAGCCCTGTTAATAAACTTCATCTAATGTGGGAGCTATAAAATACTGTACTCAACAAATTAAGAATACTATTGTTTTCAAACAAAGGATATTTTAAAAATGACCATATATTAAGCCATGAAAAATGATATTATTCATGATAAAAATTTCTGATCACAGTGTAAGAACTCAGTCAAAAAGATGACTAGAATAAAACCGATATATTTGGAAATTAAGAAACATTTCCAAATAATGTATACATGAACAAGAAACCAAAAATACAATTTTAAAATTTGATAACTAAACAATGTCAAAAGACTATTTTAAAAATATATGTGTGATGCAGCTCAAGTGATGCTTAGAAATGAATTTTTAGGTTGTGTTAGTCACACTGCTGCCATTATACATTGCTGCAAAGTTGGTAGCTTTAACCAACACAAATTTACTCTCTCACAGTTCTGTAGGTCAGAAATGTGCTATGGACTCACAGAGCTAAAGTGTCAGTGGGTTTTATCATGTTGCATCTTTCTCACCACCAATACCCCCCGCCCCATGCCTGTCTTCCACTTTTTAGAGCTCATATGATTAGACCCGACTTTACTGGGTAATCCAGGATAGGTATCTTTACCTATCAAACTATCTGTCTCAGCAACATTGATTACAAAAAAGAGAGAAGTCACAAAAATTAGGAGTAAAAAAGTAGACATAACTAGAGAGCATGCAAAAATTAGAAGAAGGATAAGAATAGTATTAAGGACTTATACCAGCACAGTTGAAAACTTACATGAAATGGCAGATCCCTGGGAAATTTCAGTTCCTCAAAACGGAATTAAGGTAAAAAAAAAAAATCCAAACTGTTCCCACATCAAGGATAGAATTATAGCCATAGTTAAAAACCATCCTACATATGCAAATGGTTTTATATGCAAGTTCTTCAGTCAATTAAGGAAAGAATAACTTCAGTTGTTCACAGAGTATTCCAAGGAATAGAAAAAAATCACACTAACCAACATATTTTATAATGCTTCCAAAACTTAGACACAAAAATGTATCAAGGACTGAAGAGAGAAAATTACAAATCATACACATTGAATATAGATGAGAAAGGTTCTGATTAAAACACTATCAAATTAAAGCCAGCCACATTTAAAAGAGTTATTATATCACTACTAAGACCAGTTTATCTCCAGCAAAGCAATGTTCATTTGACATTAGAAAATCATCTATTACCATTTACCAAGTTTTAAAAAAAATAAAGGTAAATCGTACAATAATTTCAGTATATTCAATATCATAAAATACAGTAAGTATTTCTTAATAGATTAATAGGAAAAGATACCTTTCTTAATCTGTTAAAAGATATTTACCATAAACCTACAGAAAACATCATATTCTAATGTTTGTATAAGAAGTAGGGTGCCAGGGCACCTAAGTGGTTCAGTGGGTCAAGTGCCCAACTCTTAGATTAGGCTCAGGTTGTTATCTCAGGGTCGTGATCTCAGGGTCATGAGATAGAGCCCCACGTTGTGCTCAACACTGAGCATGGAGTCTGCCTAAGACTCTCTCTCCATCTCCTTCTCCCTCTGCCCTTCCCCACCGCTCTCTTTCTCTTTCAACTCTAAAATAAATAAAGCTTAAAAAAGAGAAATAGGGTGCCTGCTATTACCACTTTTTTCATAATCTTTCCTAACACAATCTTTTCCTAAACAATAAAAAAAGGAAAAGAAATAAAAATTATAAGAATTGGAAAAGAAGATTGCTAACTTCATTATTTCAGATAATGATTATTAAATAGAACACCTCAAAGAGCACCCAGAAAATGCGTTAGATTTAATAAGAAGGCATGGCGAGTTTGAATACAAAAATAAAAATATAAAAATTAATTGCATTTATATACACTAGGAAAAATTATCAGTAAGTGACATTTAATAAGCATACCAATAACATTATAAGTAAAATGGCACTAATAAATATAATATGTATAAGTACCTTATGAAAAAAATATAAAACTCAATTTTAAGCTTTTTTTAAAGATCTACATCAATGTCATTACACTAATGGTAGGAAAACTTAATGTGGTAATTGTTCAGTTATCCCCAGATTGGTCTGTAGAATTAATATAATCCTAATAGAAGTTCTAACAGAGTATTCTGTGAGACTTGAGAGATGACTTTCAATTTTATGTGGAAGATCAAAGATAAAAATAGACAAAACACTCTGAAGAAACAGTTTGGAATGCCTTTTCAGGTAACTGAAATTATTATATGGTTATGGTAATTAAGTCAGCATGTACTAACAGTCCCACGTATGCATGCAATATTGATTTATGACAGAGTTGGCTTGGCATTCTAGATGAATAAGGAAAGGGCAAATTCTTCAACAAATGAGTACTATATACATACATACATATAGATAGATAGATAGATAGATATACATATTTATATATAAATCAGTTCTAGGTGGAATAAATAGAGATGTGTGGTGATACATGTTTAAAAACCAGGTGTCCTCTCTGAAAGAAACACCAAACAAACAAAGAAAGAAACTCTGATTTTTAGTGTTTGTTTCTGAGTTGTAAGGATTACCATCATGGCCAATTTCGTCCTGTCAATGTGATGTTTTCCAGCTATCCAAATTTCTAAAAATGTAATAATTAGCTCTCGCAAGCCAGTACAAGCTGTCTCAAGTGTACCATTGATTATTAAAAGCTTAAATTTGAAGTAAAAGACCTATAGAAGACAACACACAACTTAGGTCTTTAAAGTTGGGTTAGAGGTGCCTGGGTGGCTCAGCCAATTAAGCATTTGTCTTTTGATTTCAGCTCAGGTCATGATCTCAGGGTCACGAGACCAAGCTCTTTGTCGGCTCTACGCTCAGCATCTAATTTGCTTAAGATTCTCCCCCTCCATCTCCCTCTGTACCCCCATCCCACCACACGCTCTCTGTCTCTCTCTGTCTCTCTCTCAAAAAAATAAAATAAAATAAAATAAAATCAGGATAGAGATTTTAAAACTAAAAATAGAAACATTGTAAGATTAATAATTTTGATTAGAGCAACTTTTATTTACCTAAAGGCACCACAAAAATGAAGACAATTTTTTTCAAGAAGTATTAACAACAGAATTTTTTTTCCCAGAGAATATAAAGAGCTCCCACAGCTCAACAAGACATATGAACAAAAACATGAACGGTTATTTCACAGAAGTAGAAACAGAAGTGGTTAATAAACATGTAATAAGATTTTCAATGCAATAAAAATCACAGAAATGCAAATTAAAGCCATCACAAGATGCTATTTTACTTTGACAAGGACAAAAGTTTTAAGTCTGACAATATCAAGTATTGAAAAGATGTGAAACAATGAACATTCTTATTATATAGTAATTGTGAGTACAAATTGAGAAAATAATTTTGGTAAATGATTTGGAATCATTTAGTTAAGTTTTTTTTTTTTGGATCAGAGTTTTTTGACTGAGATCCATGGACCCTCAAAAGGTATGTGAATAAATTTCAGAGAGTACGCGTTCTTAGGAAAAATATATCATCTTTATTTTCATTAACTTTTAACTGAAACTTAGCATTTCCTTCAATTATGAATGAAGGGAATGATCTACCAGTAGTATTAGCAATACCTAGGATTTATCACCACAGAAATTATGGATATAATCATGTCACATTATGATTATTTATGATATTCCCCAATATAATTTATGCTAACCATTTCTTTGAAATTTTAGCAGTAATTACGCAGCTGTTAGATTTTCTTCAAATGACGTTGAAGTACATTTATTACTCTAACACTTATTAAAAATGTTTTAATTATATTTTTAAACAATTGATTTTATCTTAACTCCACTTATTTTACTTATTACTTATAATTACTTATTACTTTACTTATTTACTTATATGTAAAACACATAAAATATGTAAAACATTGTTATGAAAATGGCATGAGAGGCTTCTATGAACTACCAGAACGCTTTGTAACATGAAATAGTTTGAGTCATGGCATAGAAGCACTAGGAATTTGTGCTAGAATGTTCATAATAGCACGGTTTATAATTGTGAGAGCTGGGAACAATTGAAAAACTCATCAGTTGTGAAATGGATACAAAAATTGTTTATTTGTACAATAGAATATGATATTGTAGTGAAAATAATATGCTACAGTTTTGTTTTTTTAACGATATGGTTAACTTTTAGAAATAAAATACTGAAAGAATAAGTTGCAGAAAACATAGTAAAAATTTACTTATACACAAAACAGTAAAAAAATTAAATAATATCTTGTTTAGGGATTCAAAAAATGTGGCAAAACTGTTCTTAAAAGTAAGGGAGTAATAAATTTAGGGTAGTGGTAACATCTGAGCAAGGAGGGAAGTAGACGGTGGGGAGGGGTATATAGAGCTCTTGAAAGATGAAAGCAACACCCTTTATTTAAAGAAGTATTGTGGAGGGGGCACCTGGGTGACACAGTCAGTTAAGCAGCAGACTCTTGATTTTGGCTCAGGTCATGATCTCGGGGTCCTGGGATCAAGCCTCATGTCGGGCTCTGTACTCAGTGGGGAGTCTGCTTGGGATTCTCTCTCTCTCCCTCTCCTACTCCCCCACCCCTCCGTGTACACTCTCTTTCTCTAAAATAAATGAATAAATCTTTTTAAAAACCGTGTGGTGGGTACAGAACTGTTCGTTGTTTAAAATATTACATATTTTGTAACTATTTGAATTCAATCAATATTTAACAGTAACAATCTGGCTCTTGTTTAGTATGTCCTTTATATAGCTACATCAAATTTATATAAGTTAGATTAATATTTCTTACAAGAGCATATAAGAGGAGAGCTTTTGTTCTGTACCTCTAACCTTCTCTATGCTACGGATATAGTAGATGGTGTGACCTAATAGACATAAAGATGCTTTGCTTAACTTAGAGTTGCAATTCATCAAAATGCTTAGAAAATGGGGAGGAATGTCATTTGAAAAGAGAATATGGCAAATATGAGAAGTCATATGAAGAATGGAAGAATGAGTGAATGGAAGAATGGCAAACAATCTTTACTTTTATCCAAGGATGAACTTTTTGTCTACAAGTTGGCTTATTGCTCTTCTGGCTCTTAAAAATTTAATTAGGAAAGCTTGATATCTTAAAAAGAATTTTGGGGAACTTAAAAAGACTAGTTTCAAAATAAGTTTCCTGCTGTAGTGGTAGGTTAATTTCATTTGTAAACAAAGGGGAGAATTCCACTAACTTTCATGTGTTTTCTTAAATAACAATGATACAGTGTCCAACTACCTTGAGAAATATAAAATATAGCAAAGGCACATGCCCCTAGCAGACCTTTGAGATTGAAAAGAAGGCCAAGTTTATATATGAATAATTAATAAACACTTTGCCAGGTTAATGAGGATGGTGACCGACCCTAAAATGACTCTGATCAAGAACGTGGTACCTTCGATTTTGGAATAATCTTACTCCTCTGCGCTCTCCATATAGCAACCATAGGGAAGTTTCTGATGGACATTTAAAGCAGAGAATCATAATAGGAGCTATCTTTAAGGTAGAAATAATAGCAATAGGAAATGTAATGGATTTTTCCCTTTTCTTGTAGGTGATGTAATAATAATGATGATGATGATGTAATAACAACTCATTAATTATCATGCTTGGGAAAGAGTGAAGACAAAAAGTTTGTTTTTCCAGTGGGAGTAAGTTAATTTTAAGAAAAACAGATACATTAGATTTAAAAGGGTTTTGGGTTGCCTTTTTTATTTTTTTAAGTCAGAATGGCAGATCCAAACACCTGAGATAGATGGTTGCTATGAAATCTAAGAAACAATTATGTTCTTCAGAGTTTGGTGTACTCTCAGGGAATATTTTTAGCAATTGCACTATTTTGTGTTATTTGAAACCAGATATATGTCTAAACATAGTGGTTTGCTTCATAGCATCAAAAATATGGTAAACATGATAATTATATACTCACCCTTAATTCTAGTATGTCCTACTTTTCATTTTATTAAAATGATTTTGGTATTTCATCCCACAGTTTATGCAAAATCGCACACACCTGTGATAAAAATGTTGTCCCTATTTAGTGTTTGAATATAAACAGAATAAAAGAAATACCTCACTCAGAGGAAGGTGTCTTTTTCCTAACAAAAGTGGCATACCATATCATTTGCACTAATTACGCACCTTATTTCACATTAAAAGCACATTTCAGGCAGTTAAGTCATAGGCATTTCTTTTCTTTCTGAAGTATTGTGATGATACTACTAAGGCCTTTCTTGAGGTTTTCTTTTTGAAATATACCAGAACTGCTCTTTTCTCCAAATACCAATAAATTGCATTATAAACAAAATCAACCCCATTCAGAATATTGTTTTTGTAATTGTGGAATAAGAGGGACAAACATTAAACAGAAGAGAACATAACACAAATAATTCTTTTTTTTTTTTTTACACAAATAATTCTTTAAAGTATGTACCATTCTCTATATTCTGTCTATATTATTGTGATTTGAATTACCAAACCTTAAAGGGATTTTTGTTTACCATCAAATTACTCTAATTTCTGTTGAGAGAAATAGGCACAAAGAAAGGCAATGAAGCTTTGCCTAAAGATTGTCAATATGATGAGGATTGAGATGTGACTACATTAAACTTAATATTGATCAAAAATTCTTGATCAGAGATGGGAAAATTAAAAAAGCAACTTTCCTGAAAAGGAAATAGGAGTTGACCTGTAAAGTCAAGAGTTGAATATGAAACGACTTGAAGCAATGTGCTCCGCTGATTTGAATCTTGTACAGTACTAACACATATAAAATAATTCTTGTACATTACTTAAAACCTTATCAGTGTCTGCGACTCTAGATCTTCATAGAATGTCTTAGCTTCCAAGAGTCCTGAAATTACCAGATTTACTTAGGAATCCATTGTCTGAGGGAGTCCCTTAGAGGAGTTTACTGTACTAGCTAACAGATGGACGCAATTGCAATAAATTGTGATAAGGGTGTATAAAACAAAGATTCTAGTAACTGGGATATTGAGTCTGTTTACCTCTTCTGTGGTAAAGAAATGTGTGGTAATACTTGAGACTCTAGGGATTTGGAAACCTGTCATGGGAAAAACAAACACAAACAAACCGAAAAATAAAAACAAAAACAACATTTATGTGTTGTAAGAAATGACACTGAAAGTGAAGAATTTTTTGAACAAAAACTTCTTTTTTTTTTTATCAACATATAATGTATTATTTGCCCTAGGGGTAAAGGTCTGTAAATCATTTTTAAACAGATAGGAAACAATTCCACCATCTACAAAACTCTAGATTGAAATGTTACTAGATTTTAGATCTAGAAAGAAAAAATTTCCTCTATTTTAAGTTTAAGAATATTGTTTGCTTTCCATTGATAGCATATTTCCATTTAATCTGATTTGGAGATTTTCTTAGAATTCTCTGTCAGCATTTTATCTGTTTGCAGCATTACTACTGTAAAGAAATGCTACTTAGTGGATTGATTCAGAAATATGCTTTTCCTAATAACTCCCATGCAATTTCAGGACAAAAATTTAAGCTCTCTGGTAGTCTTTTGAAGTATGTTAAGTACTTTAAAGAGAAATAGATTTGAGATTTTAATCTACAGTAATGTGATTTATGGTTTTTACAACACTAAAAATAGAGGTTTACATTTTAATATTTCCAAACAATAGCAAGTATAACACTAATTTCACAAACTTAAGTGCATTTGTCTTTCCTAGATATCACTGACATGTAAACATCCTTGTTACATAAGGGAATTAATTTGGAGAACGTTAAAATAAGGACTAAAGTCTGTAAAGGACTGAATTGAATCTATGTGGCTATAAACTTTCTGCAATTCTGAGTCAGTCCTCTTTTATCATGATATGACTTATGATGATATGTGCTTTCAGAAGTCACAATATTATTTTTTCTGTAAAAATTATTCTGATTTATAAAAAAAATCCTAAATAGGTTTTGATTGCATTTATTTGCTTTTTACTCTTAATTACTAATCCTTTTACACTTTCAGCTCATGCATTTGAAAACACAAGAAGTCTATAAAGAAAATATAAGCTTCACCACATATAAATAAAATTGTAATTGAAAAGTGCTTACATAGCAATTCAAGTTAGCTCATTGCTTGTAATGACATTACTATTACCAATGACAAATATGTTCCACTATCATCATCATAAATCAGTTCCTACTGTGCCGTTCCCTGGTAAAACAACTCTTAAACAAAACATTTCAGAAATGCAGTGCTGAGGGAACAACAACAACAAAAAGTACAGCTTATCATTTCACTTTATGAAAGAAGTAGTTACGTATGTTATTTCTACCTTAATTTGAATCCTATGCTCTTAACATCTATTCCTTCTTCCACATTCTCTTTTGGGCTGCTGAGCACAGAAATTCTTCATTCTTGCTGATGCTCTTACTAATCTCATAAGGAAAGAAATTTCATTCATTCTTCATTTAACCTTTTAATCATTATAGACCTCTATTTTAGAGAATAGTCTTTATCCTTAGAAATAAATATAAAACGTCAAATGCAGGGTGTTCTTTGGAAAGAAAGATACCCCCCTTGATTGGCAAAGGCAGTAGATAGTGCTTCACATTATCATACAGAGGCAAGACCCATGGCCTTCGCCTTAAGAACTTTATAAAATGAAAAGGTTAAAAAATAAGACAGATTTTGGAAAACAAGTTTGTTCCAATACTGAACCAGTATTACAAATACTGCAAAGTTGCCCTAACATTTCTGTGCCAGCTATATCAAGGAAATGCTTCCTAAGCCTAATTACATACTTTTCCTTTCTTTTCTAAGAGGTAGAGATAGAGATAGAAATGACAAAGATGGAGATAAAGACATAATTTTGTGATTTCACAAAACAACTACTTTTTCCAATGAAAGGTGAAATATGTTATTTGTAATGCAAATTGAATTTACCCCGTAGTCAATGACATAAAAGGACCTAGCATTACAAGACAGTACAAGGTCCCACTATAGTTCAAGATGTATACATTGATCTGCCTTGACAATATTCACCTTCTGAAGATCTAGTAGAATCTTAAAGAAAACCCTCAATTTTCAGGCAAATGCCTTGTACATACTATTTTCTTTATTTTTGTGAGAGAGAGAGAGAGCGCGCACGTGTGCTAGAGGTGGGGGGGGCGGGGGGAGAGAGAGAAAGAGAAAGAGAGAGAGAGAGAATCCTAGCAGGCTTCATGATCAGTGTAGAACGAATTCAAGGCTCCATCTCTGGACTCTAAGATCATGACCTGAGCAGAAATAAAGAGTCAGACACTTAACTGACTGAGCTACCTGGGCCCCCACATGTACTGTTTTCAAAGGAGATCCTGGTGCATGTAAGGTGCATAGAATGATTTATTTTGACAGTCAGAAATGCAGTTACATCACAATGTGATTTAAGTGAAAATAAGGGGAAAAAACACAGAGGGAATAATAAGTTAAATACCACAGTATATTAAGTCAGACTACTTAATCTGTGTGCCCTGGGGATGAGTGTGGGATGGGAAATCCAGCTGTCCTTCTCTTGGTCTCAATTCTAAGTGTGAACATCTTGTCAGGCTGAGAGTGGCTCTAGTTCTTCAAAATATATAGGTTTTTCTATCAGACAGATCCTCTGATTGGGTATGACAAGTAGGAAATTTATTCAATTTCAGCAACTCCTAGATGTTATTTGAGAATTGCAGTATTTATTATTTATAAAGCATCAGATGCCTTTGAAAGTCATCATTGTATAGTACAGGGTAAGGCTGAGTGATCTACTGATTCTAAAATATTTTATAATATTAGTATAAAATATTTCTCCTTCTATTTTTTCTCATTTAAATCACTATGTTAACATGTAAAGTAAAATGCCTCTATCTAGACTCATCTGTACTATAATATTATGCTTTTTCTTCCTAGTAAGTGATACCAGCTAGCCAGACACAAAGAGCACCTGTGTTTGTTGCTAATGGTACTGATTTTTCAGACAGGAGAAAGAGACACTTTCTTTGTTGACTTTAAAAATTAAGGCCAAATCAAGTACAGCAGCATAAAAATATTCCTCTGTATACAGATTGGAAGTTCTAACTAATGCAAAACTCCTTAAAACAAAACTTGAAAACAGCAACAAAACTCCTGGTCCTCCGAACTGCTATCCAAGCTATCAGTCCTCTTAATACTTGGGTTAATAAAAAGTTTTAAGGGAAAATAATTAATTACCAGGATAGCAATAAAATCCCAATGGCCATTATTGTCACTACTGAAAGGATATACTGGGTGCTGAGACTGCACAGACAAACAAGACCGGGTCCTCTGGGAAGACACCATAAGAAGCCTTTTAAGAGAAATGAATCTCCCACTGTGGCATCGTTCTTTCTAATATCATGTTACTACATAGTTTAATATTCTCTTTTTTAAAAATAGTTTTGATTTTTTAATTTAAATTCTAGTTAGTTACCATACAGTGTAATACTAGTCTCAGGAGTAGAAGTTAGTGATTCACAATTTACACAGCACCCAGTGCTTATCACAAGTGCCCTCCTTAATCCCCATCATCCATTGAGCCCATCCCCTGCCTACCTCCCCTCCAGCAACCCTCAGTTTGTTTTCTATAGTCAAGAGTCTGTATTATGATTTGCCTCTCTCTCCTTTATTTTTTTCCCTCCATGTTCATCTGTTTCATTCTTAAATTGCACATATGAGTAAAATCATATGGTATCTCTCTCTGGCTGACTTTTTCATTTAGCATAATACACTCTAGCTCCATGCACGTTGTTGCAAATGGCAAGATTTCATTCTTTTCATGGCTGAGTAATATTCCATTGAGTATCTGTATGTATATACCAATCTTCTTTATCCATTCATCAGTGATGGGCATTTGGTATCTTTCCATAAGTTGGCTTTTGTTGATAATGCTGCTATAAACATCAGGGTGTGTGTATCCCTTCAAATCAGTATTTTTGTATCCTTTGAGTAAATACCTACTAATGCCCTTGCTGGGTCATAGGGTAGCTCTATTTTTAACTTTTTGAGGAAACTCCATACTGTTTTCCAGAGTGGCTGTACCAGCTTGCATTCCCACCAACCGTTTCTCTCCTTGTCAACATCTCTTTGTTTCTGGTGTTGTTAATTTTAGCCATAATGGCAGGTGTCAGGTGATATCTCATGGTAGTTTTGATTTGTATTTCCCGGTGCCAAATGATGTTGAGCACTTTTCATGTGTCTGTCAGCCATCTGTATGTCTTCTTTGGAAAAATGTCTCTTCGTGTCTCCTGCCCATTTCTTGACTGGATTTTTTGGTTTTGGGGTGTTGAGTTTAATAAATTCTTTATAGATTTTGGATACTAACTCTTTATCAGATAAGTCATTTGCAAATATCTCCCATTCTGAAGGTTGCCTTTTAGTTTGGGGGAAAAAAGAGTAATTTTATCTTTATTTTAGAACTCTACAAGAAACCTTTTTTGGTTGAAAATTGAATTGTGTAAGGACCCCAAATAGTCAAAGCGTCTTGAAAAAGAAAAACAAAGCTGGAGGCATCACAATTCCAGACTTTTACAAAGCTATAGTATGGTAGTATAGTGTAGATCAAGACAGTATGGTACTGGCACAAAGACAGACAGACAGACAGATTAATGGAACAGAATAGAGAACTCAGAAACGGACCCACAATTAATATGGTCAACTAATCTTCAACAAAGCAGTTGCAGAATACCCAAAGGAAAAAAGACAGTCTCTTCAACAAATGGTGTTGGAAAAACTGGATAGCAGCATGAAAAAGAATGAAACTGGACCACTTTCTTATACCATACACAAAAATAAATTAAAAATGGATGAAAGACCTAAATGTGAGACAGGAAACACAGGCAGTAACCTCTTTGATGTCAACCATAGCTTCTTACTAGATGTATCTCTAGAGGCAAGGAAAACAAGAGCAAAAATGAACTGTTGGGATTTCATCAAGATAAAAAGCTTCTGCACAGCAAAAGAAGCAATCAACAAAACTAATTCAGAATTCAGAGATGGGTCCCATTTGGCCAAAATTAAGTATTGGTTCTGCTCCATTCCTTTTGGAGGCTTTAGGGAAGAATCCATTTCCTTGCATTGGCCACAGCTTCTACAGGTTGCCTAAATTCCTTGCTCATGGTCTCTTCAGTCTTCAAACTCAATAGCATCTTCACATTTGTCTGCCACTGACCTGATTTTGTTATCTATCTCTTTCCTTGCCTCTGCTTGTCTCCCTTTGTAAGTGCCCTGTAATTACATTGGAACCACTTAGGTAATCCAGGATAATCTTCCATTTTAAAATACTCAATTTAATCACATCTTCAAAGTTCCTTTGCCAGGTAAGATAACATTAGAGTCCAGGGATTAGGATATGGACATCTTTGACAGGGGAAGGGGTGGGGGGAATGGGAGTTGGGAGAGGAGGCCATTATTCTAACCACTACAGGCACCATGTCAATTTTTTATAAAATCTGAGATCTGGTTGAATAGGTGACATATTGCAGGTGTCCAATTAATATTTGAAAAGTTAGTATATAAATAATGTCTAACACAATGTCATTCAAATGATGTATATCATAAAAGTATGATCTAAAATTTCACCCAAATATCCACCTTTCCCATTACAGTATTTTCAATACAGTAAAGATCTGTAGAGGACCAACAGTGTGACAGGTTACAAAATCCTATGGTAACTCCACTCTGTGAAGCAGCTCGGATACCTCATAATGGAGTTGTTCTGTAGGAAATGAAACAGGAAATTTCATCATATTTGGCCCACTCAGCAGAAGAGCTCTTTCTGTTTTAAAAGGAACGATGCCAAGGTGATGTTTCATTTTTCTCACCTTTGCTATCTGCCTTATTTTCTCTTTCTTAGGAGTTTCTTACCTATAGTTGTATGCCATAATTTTTAAATTATAGAACATAAGATACTAAAATTATGATTATTAAGCATTAATATTTTATATATCAATGCTACTTTATCTAAATTTTCTTTTTAAAGTTGAAATTATGTACTTCATTTTCCAAACTCCTTGTTTTGGAATCTAACCAGTATCTCTCTCTTACCTGGAAACTTAATTTGTCTTTGAAGCTGAATAACCACAAAACCAGAAAATCTCATGAGTTCTGTGGTTTGGACTTATTGGAACTGAGAGAAAGAGTTGCAGCAGATAAAATTCTCTATATCCTTAGATAGCCTAAAAAAACATTTTTGCCTCCTTTTATTTACTGGCTCATTTACAAATGTTTGTATATGGTTATTTCACTATCCATAAGGACAGAGGGTTAAATTATTCCATGGCACACTATTGTCTCCTATCTTTACAGAGCCCCTGCCTTCTTGGTTGCTTCATTCACTTTTTTTTAAAAGATTTTATTTATTTATTTGACAGAGAGAGAGAGATAGTGAGAGAGAGAACACAAGCAAGGGGAGCAGCAGGCAGAGGAGGAGGGAGAAGCAAACTCCCTGCTGAGCAGGGAGCCCGATGCGGGGCTCGATCCCAGGGTACTGGGATCATAACCTGAGCCGAAGGCAGACGCCTAACTGATTGACGACGCAAGTCTACTGGTTGACTTTATTCACTTTAATTCACTTTAATTTTCATTATTCACTTCCGTTTTCATTATTCACTCCCATTTTCCTCCCTCTATAGCCTTTGACTCTGTTTGATTTGTACTTTTGAGTTTTTATGTGTCCTTTTAAAATTATCATTATAGGGGGCCCTGGATGGCTCAGTCACTTAAGCATCTGACTCTTGATTTCAGCTCAGGTCATAATCACCAGTGGTGAGATCAAGCCCTATGTCGGGCTCCACACTGAGCATGGAGCCTGCTTAAGATTCTCTCTCGCCCTCTCCTGCCACTCCCTCTTCTTCCCTCCCTCATGCTCCTGCTCTCTCGTTATCTTTCTCTCTCATAAATAAATAAATAATTACAGTTTAGTATGTTTTTTGCCTATAAACATGATAATTTATAGAATTCAGTATTTTTATTTTTCTCGTTAAACACTGAATTTTAATAGCTATCCATGTAGTTATTTGTTTCTGTTAGCAGAAACAGGATATACTCACTATATTTTTTTGTACTTACTCACCTACATATGAGCTCATATATTGCCTTCAGCTATCTAACTTGAGTAAACACACAATGGATACCCTTGATAAGCTACTGATTATGGATTTTTGTGAGAAGTTCTTTTTTTGATATGAACCCTGGAGTATCATTGCTAGGTCAGCCATCTTGACTCAAGTAAGTACTCCCAGGGAAATTTTCAGCCTGTTTGTACCTGTCTTACCCCCCACCAGCAGTGTGTGAGTGTTCATGCTTCGTCCTCACCAACATATGGCCTTCTAATATTTGTTAATCCATAAGGTAATAGTAGCATTTTATTGTTTTAATTTGTATTCCTCCAATTACCAGTGTATTTAATCATTCCTTTGTACTCATGCATTAACATTTTTGCTTTTTCTTTCTATGGATTGCCATTTAACATCCTCTACCCATTTGTCTATTATGTTTATTGTTCTCTTTTGTTGATTTCCTGGATAGCTTTATCATAGATACTGATCACTCATTAATCTTAGATACAAGCTCTGTCTCATTCTTCCATATTTACACGCTGTACTTGGAGGTTCCACAGTGGCCTTTGCTTAATGGGACATTAGTTACAGCTTTAAAAAGTTCAAATAAATAAATCTGCCAATATAAGCAACTCATAGTTTACAGTAACTCAAGGGAATAGATTATGAATAAACTATCGCCTTCATTTTATGGCCCTGAGAAGTAAAAGCATTTCTTCCACCATGTCTGTATTCAGTCATGTGCTGTGCGTGTGGTAGCTTTGGACTGTGTCAACTAAACCTAGTTGGAACTGCCTTTTCCAGAATTCCCTTCTCTTTGGATTAGGGTCATCCACAGAAAAAGTGCTATGAGATTTGGAGGGTAGATGTGAAACAGTAGTCATTCCTGTATCCTAAAGGTCAGAGTAGGGTTTGAGGAACTGCCACAAGTTGTAGGATTGTCACTGATTTTCTGGCTCCCTTTGTCGATTTGGAGCAACATCTGTGCCTTCAAGTCCTCCAGCTCCTGCAGCATCTTCTGAGCTTCTCCAAAGTGCTGGATCTCCTGATGAATTTCCTCCTTTAACTTCTATGTAACTTGTGCATGCGGTGAAGTTTGCCAGCTTCACCTGTGGTCACCTGCATTATCAAGGGTGAAGGGAACTTCAGACAGATGTGGATTCCAGTTACTTAAAGCTCTTTTATACTTTTACACATCTAGATGTTCCTCACATCTAGCAGCCTAGCAACTTCAGACTCAATACCAGGCACAGAAGCAATAGCTTTATATAAACTTCTCCCCAGTTTCCATAATTAATCAGAAATTCTAATCCCCATAATAAATCCCTTATTCCAAATCACTCACAGTTTTTCTGCTTCTCTGGACAAATTCTGATACAATGTAGATACGATAAAGATGGAAATGTACACTTTTATGTAAATCTGTGAACACAGAAATTTACTTATTACTGAATCAGACTTGGGACATAGTTCTGTGTAGGCAAAATACATGCTTTGTTTATGAAAGCAGACAGTTTGGTAGAAAATAGAATCAACTATGTTAATTATATTCTTTAAGAGCAATCATTTTTTTAAATTTCAATTTTAGTATAGTTAACATGCAGTATTCGTTTCAAGTGTACAATATAGTAATTCACCAATTCTATACATTATTCAGTGTTCATCACCATAAGTGTGCTCTTAACCCCCTTCACCTATTTCACCCATCCCCTACCCACCTCCCCTCTGATAACCATCAGTTTGTTTTTTATGGTTAAGAGTTTGTTTTTTGGTTTGTCTCTTTTTTCTTTATTTGTCTTGTTTCTTAAATTCTACATAAGAGTGAAATCATATGGTATTTGTCTTTCTCTGACTGACTTATTTCACTTAACATTATACTCTCTAGATCCATCCATGGAACGCTTTTCCTCTACATCCTTGCCAACACTTGTTTTGTGTGTTTTTGAGTTTATCCGTCCCAACAGGTGTTAGATGATAGTTCATTGTGGTTTGAGTTGCATTTCCCTGATGATGAGTGATATTGCGCGTCTTTTCATGTGTCTTTGGCCATATGTATGTCTTCTTTGGAGTAATGCCTGTTCTTGTTTTCTGCCCACTGAAGAACAATCATTTTTAACCTATTTTGGATAATGGACCACTTAGGGAATCTGATAAGAAGCTTTGATTTCTTTCTCAAAAACAAAACAAAAAAAGTACAATGTTTTGTGTACTAGTTTAGTATGTTCACAGATTTCCTAAAGCCTGTCAGTAGACCCCTAAATCACTGAGGGGGTTATGAATCCCAGGGTAAAAATTACTATCCTAGACCAAGGCACATATTGTATTTCTTGCCAGATTAGTTGGTGCCTGATTAGCTCATTTCTTTAGAATCTGGTTCTAAAATGGATGAGATCACATATTCAACCCACGTATAGTCCAGATGCCTTAGCTCTTCCAACCAACACAGGTCAGATGTCTTTCACATGTGAACTATGAGTCACAAGCAGGATACAATGAGAACATAAGGATGTGAAAATGTATTTCACATAAATAAATGAAAATTTATTCCTGCTAGCTGTAATTAACAATTGAAATTCCTGCCAATGGGTGGTCGATGGTACTATCTTGTACTCAAGGTAACAAACTTTAAATTTATGATCTTAACAATAGTGTCTTGCTTTTGAAGCCAACAGTTGATGATAAGCAGTTAAACTGTCAAATGTTCTTTGATAACTTTCTCCTGTTTATGTTTCTGTGTGACTGCCAGTGTCCAGAAATCCAGAAAGTTTCCATCTATCACTGTGGAACAACAAGCAAACACGGCCAGTGACAAGGGTTTGGTAATATTCAGTAAAACTTAGTTAAGGCAGATCAAACCATTGCTTTTCCAAGCCAAGAACAAATAGATGTTGATGTGGAGGGAAACAGAACAGTTTTCTAATAGCTTTTGTTCAGAATGAAATATTTCCATTTATTTTTTTTAAATGATGAGCAGTAATTTCTAATGAAAAGGTGAACAAAATGCATACTCCTTAATTAATTTAAAAAGAGGCTACATAAAATAAGGCTATGAACCAACCTAATCTTTCTAATTTCTAATTTCAAGTTATTTCTAAGGAAATGAAATAAGAGAGAATGATGATAAAGTCCTGGAAAATATTGAGATCTAAAGAAGAACTAAGAAAAACTGATTATATAACCATGACTATAGTTTTCTCAAGCTTTTCATAACATCAGTTACCAGTTGCCACCAGGTTTCTTCCTAACCAACAGTGGATTTGGGGAAATAGAATAAAGAGATTGTTCAATAAAGGACTCAGGTTGATTTTTTCCTTTCACAGTGTGGCTGTGTCAGACACAGCAAAAGGTTACTTAAGCCCTAGCATACTCTGGGTTCCGTGTGTGCCTTATTACTTACTGTTTTCTCCTAAATGCAGAAAATTCTAATCACCTTCTTTTAAAATGCCAGAGGATGAGGCAGAGGGGAATGGGAAGTGATTTGTAATAGATATACTGTTTCCTTTTGAGTTGATGAAAAGTTCTGGAATTAGATAGTGGTCCTTGAGTTACTAAGAGACGTTCAATGGTAAATTTTATGGTATGTTAATTATATCTCAATAAAAAACAGAAAATACCATAGTCAAGAAAACCATGTAAAAATAAAATTCCTACCCAATGAAACTCAAATTAAGACCTGTCTCCTTTTCTCAGTGTTTCCTTGCTCTGCTGCTACCACCTTGTCATCCTCACCCTCCAGATATGATCACAGAGACCTGTCATAGAGTGACCACTCATCTCAGTTTGCTTGGGACTGTCCAGTTTTGGCATGGAGAGTGCTGCCTTCGTAGGAAATCTCTCTGTCTTGGGCAAACCTGGATGGTTGATGACCGTACTTGTCAACAAGCAATCCTTTTCTAACTAGGGTCTGCATGTTTTTTATATTTCCAAAATAATTTCCATCTTCTCTATTGTAAATATACTGCCCCTTTCCCTCCATACCCTTGGGAAGAGCAGGTAGGACCTTTGTGAGCACCTGGCCTCATACTCCTTCCTTCAGTGGTTTAACTGAAGCTGTGATTCTTTACATCATGGCTTTGGCCTGAACTCACTTCAGTGTTAGAATACCTGAGCGCATTTAACTAATTAAAAAAAAAATTCGCAGAACTTTAAGAAATGAGAACCATGTCAACTATACTTCAATAAAAAAAGAAATGAGAAACATTCATTTTTCCTTAAAAGAAAATAGTCAGAATTCTTTTTATAGCCATTGAAACTCAATTTTCCTGTTCCTTATATGCTTCTGTTTTAGAAATAAAGACCTAATGGAAATGTCTCTGTATTTCTTCTCAGCACCCAGAGCAGTTCTAGGTTATAAATGAGTACTCATTCATTTCTCAGTTTGGGGTCTCAGCACCATACAAAGTATGAGATATGTTATGAAAGGCTATGGCACCACAACTCACTTGTGTTTTCTTTTGCTCTGCAAGAATGCAGAGAGGACATAATTCCAGATTATCACCTTTGATTTGTTCTACATCTGGAAATATGTAGAGGCATCCCATTTTTCTGAGCCCTTCAGTCCTTCTGTTCCAGTTAATTGAGTCAATTCTTAACCTTTGTAATCACTTCTTCTCTTTCTAACTCAGTCTTGGAGAGCCCATTGCAGAAGATAAAAGGGAGGGTATGATGCTTCACATTGACCGTAGCATGAGAAGCATCATTGAGTGCCAGAAGCTTTTCATTAATCATCCTATTTAATCTTCACAGTAACCCTCTTAAGCATAATATAAATTATTATACCCATAGTACAAGTAAAGAAAAAGTAAAGCTCAGGGTGATTAAAATATTGCTCACGTAGAGTTAGCGTGGCTGAATCAAAATTCAAGACTAGTTTTGCTTGACCACAAATTCCGTGTTCTTTCTGGTACACTGTGACTGGGCAATGAACTACCTTTCTGGGCTTTTGAAAGAATATCTACCACTTTGATAATTAACCTTGCCTCTCTTTGATTAAAATCCTTCTGATAATACCTTTTGCTTTGTGCAGTATCTAAATAAAGCCCAAGTCTAATTGCTTAAACTCCTTCAGCACTTACATAACATAAGGAGTAGAAATGACATGAGGGCTTCTGTAGGATGAAAGGCCTTTTCTCAAGTGTGGCTCAAAACCAGCCCTAGGAAATTCATGCCTGCTTCCCTATCCACTTCTCTGTTTTATTTTTATCCAAAGTATCTATCACTTTCTGGCTGGCCACTTATTTTACCTATATGCTTTTTGTCTTTCTCCTGATTCCAGTATGTAAATTCTGTGACAGTAGGCATTATGTCTGGTTCCTTGCTCTGTCTCCTGTGTCTTAGTGCCTGGTACCCAGTGTATATTTTTGAATGAATAAATGAATGAAAGAAAGGTTAAATTTGGTGGATTTGCATCTCATGAGAAATTAGGGCAGAAAATCCTTTAAAGTATAGTACATAGACATGCTATCCCTTACTAAATCCAACAGGTAGTTTTCCCTCCAACACTGAAAGAGTTGTATGTTTCTTTCCTATGGGCTTTCCTTGCTGAAAGTTTAGTTACCATATTACATTGAAAATGCTTATCTTTAAAGACTAAAATCACAATAATCACAGAATTTCTGTAGTAGAAACACAAGTAAATAAAATGTTCCACCAGTATCATCAAGAGAAATGCCCCTTCCTAGTTCAGCCAGACATTGATACCAGATGGTAAATTTCCTCTGCCTCTAGCAGAGTGGAATAGAGTGAAGATCCTTGCTAGCTAGGCATGAAATTTGGGCTAGTTTAAAAACCTAGCTTTCCATCTACAGTATCATTTCATGTTCCACTGCAATGCCTGTAGCTGAGTGAAGTCTGAAAGTGGCTGGCAGTGCCATTTTGCATCTTTCAGTACTACGAGAATGGCACTGGCATGGTTTTATTTTGCAGTCACTGGGGAATGACATTGCCTTAATCACTTCCAGTTCAGTTAAAAGTTAGGATACATGTAGGGAATAATAAAAAAAAAAAGTATAGTCCTTTGGATTTCTATACATTTTTGGATTTCTTTTGTGGCTTTGCTCTCCCACTGCCAGGTTGATTTTCCCAGCTGTCCTGGTATCTTTGCACTGGCAGTGACCAGAGCATCTCAGTTCATTGTTGGTTAGGGTTTTGTGTATCGCACCTATTTGGCTTGGTATCTAAGAGACACATTCCAAGTATTATTTGAAGCCTTATGCTCTGCATTTCTATCATATGATAATGTGCTCAGGCAGATGATGGCTTCTGGCAAATAGGACTTTTTTTTATTTGCAGATCATCCATTCACTTGCCATATGACTAGGGAAAGACATTGAAAATCTCTGTGTATTTTAATGTCTGACTTATTCTGGTGGGAAATAAACCAAAGAAACAAATTCCCAAACCTTTAGGTGCTCATTAAAGCACCATCTGTAGTCTTAAATATCCCGTATGGGTTTAAGTAAGATCCACAGATACAGTGGACATGCCTGAAGCATTAAGAGGGAAAGTGGGGAGAAGGAAGTGACCAGTCAACCTTGGTTGTCTGGGACTGAAGGTTTCTCTAGGAAGTGGGGCTTCAAGGCTAAAACTAGGAAAATCTTCGGCAGAACAGAATGTTTGGTCACCCTAAAGGAAGAGTGAGAAGAAAGGAGCAAAAGTGGTGGACGTTATTAAAATACCACCCAAGCAATTCTGTTACTTCCTAACTCACAGTGTCAGCACTTTCTAGATATCTCCCGTGAGCCCAAGCACTATGCTAGGCACAGGGCATACAGTGCTGACTAAGCCTTCTGGTGCATAGAGTTTATAGAATCCACTTGTCTAGTGGAATTTGAGAGGCTGAAACTGAATAGGAACCTAAATATATTGTAGTCAAAGCCATCCTGCTCTAATTAACAGATGACTCTTAAGACCCAGAGGTTTTGAATGTCCGATGCTCCTATAGTTAGTTAAACTCTCAGTTCTAAAGGCTGCTCTATTCACTGCACCAAAGTGTCTCCTTCCCTGTTTCCCATCAGTGGCTGCTTGCATTTCAGACTATGCCAAGGCTCCTCATCATATTCTATCTGTGCTTACTCAGCATATACATTTACATTCTGTTGCCTCTACGTCAGCTTCTTGGTGTCAGATTGAATTACAGCCCATTACTGAAATGAGGACAATAATTTACAGAGGAATGCTCACTTAATTACAAACAAAAGAGGGAGAATACTCACATGGAAATATATACATTGGAATTTTATGTGTATGTACTCAAGTTAATCCTGTATATTGTCATTTCTAAGACATTTGCCACTTTCTACTTGCATCATAATCATTTATAGGCATATTCTGTATCCGCTAAGGAGGGGTCCATATCCTATCTATATTTTCACCTCTAATCTCAGCACTTTCATTGGAGCCTAGAACATAGTAGCTTCTCTAGAAATGGTTGCCAAGAAATAACCACAGGTCCTCATAGTCAAAGTCAGTTAGTTTGGGCAGCTTGTTTCCTTAGCTCTAGGACAACTGGTTTGGTCTTGATTTGAAGCAGCCTCACAAAAAGGCAGTTACGTTACTAAATGCCTGCATGTTTAGGGCTTTTTAAAAGGATTTATTGCCACAGGTCTGTTCTATTTATCTTCTCCATTTCAGATAGCTCTTACTGGTGTGGACCAATATCTAATGTCTCAGAAAACAGGGAAAGAGCTGGTAGAATCTTATTTGGAAGCCCATCTGCCAAGTAAACTTGTTTTTCCACCATCTAGTATAGTGCCTCATGCATTGTAGGTCTTTAAGAAATTCTTATTGGATAAATATGGTAAATTAGGTAAACATCACTCATATACAGGGTACAAAGACGGAGGAAGACTCTTTCAGCAGCTCAGAGGCTAGAGGTGTTTATTTTAATTCAATCAAAAGGGAAAGTGATTTTGAAGTGTTAGGAGCACAGGATCTGTGAAGATGGTAAATTCCATTTGGATTGGAATTAAGGAAGGGTAAGAAAAACTTTCCTCATCCCTAGGAGGAGAGAGATTGACTGAATCACACATTTAAAGCATAAGTAACTTCCTAGGTTGTTTCCATTCATTTAGCTGTTGCTCCACCTTGATATAGTATCAATTCCTCAATCCTTCCAAAATTCAAGTTTGTTTACAAAGCATCTTTCAAATTAACCAACAAGTTATTCTCAGTTTCCATCTGAGTGAAGAACATGTAATTTCCGGGCAACCTGATTTTTAGTGTGTTCATTACTCTCTGGGTCTCAGGTTCACCTTGTAACAAGAAGTACTTGACTTTATGATTTCCCTTCCCAGCAGGGACCAGAGATATTCCCCACAGCTGTACTTGTGACCATTCTCAAGGAGTTCTCTCTCCATTTTCTCTACCCCCAGGCTTCCTCTAGCTCATCAGACAGATGGCTTAAAAATCGAACTCTGTTATGCATCCTTCTGCCTTCAGAGACCTTTTCCCCTTTAACTCATGCTGGATCCAACTATTCTTTGTAATGTCACCTTTATTTTTTAAGTGAAATATTGCATTAAAAGTGAGATAGCTCTTGGTGGTTGGCACTGGATATATGGTAACCGATATTATTATAATGTTTGTCCCTACTAGGAGCTTGTAGACTAGCAGGTAGAGCTGGTCTTCACTTTGCCACTTGTTTTTGACTTAGGCATGCTGCTACCACACTTATAATTAGTAATTTCTATCAAAAGACTTTTGCCAAAGTTCCTGTGTAAGCATACTGCCAATGAACTGATTTTCTTTTACTAATCCTTAATAACATATAAATTAATTCTTCAACCAAGGGAGTACTTTTAAAAATTTTATTTATTGCTAAGTAAATTCATTAATATAACTTTGCATAATATATATTTACTTTTAGATAGAAGTAAAATTTCAAGTTCATTGACTTGACAGAACACAGGAATAGTCAATGCAATTCAGAACACTTGATTGTAGTGTTTTATTAATATAACAGACAGAAATTATGAATGAATGAGTCAGGTTTAAATGTATTTCAGTCACCCAAATTATTCTAAAGCAGTTCCGTAGAAATAATGTTTGTTCATATGCTTTCTAAGTGCCTTGACATTTAAAAAATTTGAAGGACTATAAAAGAAGAATTTGATAGTTTGCCACTTCCTGAAACCTCAGATATTTTCATTGTATCTCAGTGTTGTAAGAGCCAATACCAGTGGTTCAGTTTAAATTATAAAAACTATAGTGGTTGTATAGCATTTAGTTATGGGGACATCAAAAAGTTGATGTCAGGGGCGCTTGAGTGGCTCAGTTGGTTAAGCATCTGCTTTCGGCTCAGGTCATGATCCCAGTGTCCTGGGATCAAGCCCTGTGTTGGGCTCCCTGCTTAGTGGGGAGTCTGCTTCTCCCAGGTGCTTATGCTTCCCCTCTCTCTCAAATAAATAAATAAAATCTTTAAAATAAATTGATGTCAAGGGGCATCAAACATCTCCTTGATTGTAATATTTTTAAGTTCAAAGTGCAATATAATGTCCCATGCTAAGTAACTAGCCCAGAACAAGTGCTTTTCTTGATGATCAAGACCATCACCAAAAGCGCTATCTGTATAATGTAGAGAAATAAGCATGTATTATAAAACACATACATGCATTGATTTTTATTTCCTTACAGAGCATGTTCCAAGTTGTATATGACTTTTCATGTTATGGAACAAGATGAAACACATTGCACACAATTAGGGACAGTATCTTTGTAATTAGAGACCCTAACTTTGGACTCTGGTTCTCCTGCTTACAGATGTGTATCCTTGGGCAAGTCATTTAGCCTATCTGAGCCCTATTTTCTAGGATTTCTAGATTTCTAAGATCTAGTGATCTTAGATGATTGTGATGAAGAATAAAATAGATTATACATATGAATACTTCTGATGATAGGTGCTCAATAGTTATATCTTCCTTTATGAAACTTTATGAAAATAACACGAAGTGATAATCATATAGTCTGTATTTCTGGTTCTTGGATTGCTCTACTCACTTAATCCTATTTAGATTTTGATATCACATGACAGCTTGTATTTATTTGTCTACAGAAGTCTTATAAAAACCTTATTTCAGCTCCATCATCCTGATTTCATTATGATCATGTCTCTGAATCATTTCCCCTGCTACTCTGTTTTGTTTCTTTTGTATATTTTAAGATAATTTCCATCTAAACATCATATGAACCACATCACTGAAATCTAATTAGTAGATCACCTGCTCCGGCAGCATGTGCCTTTATCTCATTACTTCTCCCCTGTGAGCCATATGTCTGCTTCCAACATCAATCTTTCTGTGTGATTATTGCAGCAAAAATTTATTGCATTTTGTAACAACTGTCTCACCTCCTCGTAAGGCATTTCTGTTCTTAAGTTTCCCAAGGTAGACATCTTACAGTTGTGTTTCTCAACCTCATGCTGTGAGTGTAGTTCAAAGTAATACAGTTTCCTTTTCTATCCCATGAGCTCATTTTCTTCTTTAGTTCACTGATATTAAAAGCTACTACATTGAGATCGTTGGTTTTATTTGTTTACTCTCTTTGGGCCTTCCCCCCCCCCCCAGAAACAATTATATTAATATCATGCTGACCTTCGTGTCCAAAGTTTGTGATGCGCCTTGATGTGATAGATGTCAAAAGAGAAACTGGGAGAATAGTAAGAAGTGTGTTGAAAACAATGACCAGTCTTGTTGTCTTGTTTTTGTTTTTAAGTTGGATATTATCCAGGTGGAGCACCTAACTTTCCTTTGTTGGGAAAAAGCTCTTCTAGAAGTCTTGCAATTATTTTCTAGAACCAGGATACCAATTAATGTGGATGATCTTATCTTAAACAGCCCAGGATTTTACTGTGATGAAATTTAAAACTTTGCTGTGAATAGTATCCACTTTTCTGCGTAACCCACCATTTTCTTTTAATATTTAACACAACAGACTTGATTCACTTAGTATACATTGGTTTAATGGATCATAAGTGCCAAGTACTGTTGTAGAAACTGGGAATATAATGATAAACAAGACCTCTGTGATCCCTGCCATTATGCCTCTTCTAGGCTATTGAGGAAGGCAAACATCAAACAAGGAAACAAAGCAAAGGATGACGAGTGCTGAGAGAGGAACAGGACACCAGAGATTCCTAACCTTGTATAGAGGGCTATCCTGAGAGCCCAGAATCCAATCTGATACCTGGGAAGTGAGCAGAACTGATTGGAAGTTCACAGAGATACTACTTCACAAACAGTGGAAGGATGTTAGGGTGTAGGTATCTTTGAATGGAGTTAGAGTAGAACCATTTCTAGATGCTGTTCATTTTGTAGCCCTCAGCAGATTATTCAAGAAAAATGGAAAACTTACTATTCTTAAAATAATTCTTTCTGACCCCATCATATCTTATAATTATATGCTTTCATAGTACATTACATCATCCCCTTTAAGTCCTTATGTAATTGTAATGTTTCCCAAAATTTTATGAAAAATTTTAAACATACAGAGAAGTTGAAAGGATTGGACAGTGTGCACACATATGTTCAAAACAAAGATTCTGCCATTAACATTTTGCTCCGTTTGCCTTTTCACATATTAATCCATCTACCCATCCCTCTGTTTATCAGTTTGTGTTGTTTTTAATGCAGTTCAAAATTAGTTGCAGACATCAGTACATTAAACCCCTAAACACATTTAGCATGCACCTCATTAGCTAGAGTTCAGTATTTGCATGTGCCTGAGTGTGTATATGTGTGAAAGCAAAGGTATATTTGTGTATTTTAAGTATATTTTACACACGATGAAATGGACAAGATAGTTATGTATTCAATAAGTCTTGAAAAATGCATGTACTCCTGTAGGATGCAGAACATCATCATCCCCTCAGAAAGTACCCCGATGGCCCTTTCTAGGCAGTCATTATCCCTGCTACTTCCAAGGCAAATGCTGCTCTCATTTCTTTCCAGAAAGATTTATTTTACCTATATTAGAACTTCATATAAATCAATTCATGTGGTATACACTCTTTTGCGTAAGGCTTTTTTTCATTTAGCTAATTGATTTTGGGATTTATTTATACTATGTGTATTACTAGTTTGTTCCCATCAAATGTCGAGTAATGATCATTGTATGAATATATAGCAGTCTCTATTTTCTGATAACAGACTCTTGGGCTTTTTCTAGTTCGGGGATTTTATGAATAAAGGAACTATGAATATTCTTATACAGTCCTTTTGTGGATATATGCTTTCATTTCTCATGCATAAATTCCTAGAAGTGGAATTGCTGGATCATAGAGTTAGGTATATTTTTAAGAATGGTGTAAGTATGTTGGATAAGGTCCAAGTTATAGGGACCGTTAAATTGTTTTTTTAAGTGGTTATGCTTCACATTCTCACCAGCAACATATGAGAACTCCAGTTATTCCACATCCTAGTCAGCTTGGGGCTTGACTGTCTTTACCTTTAGCCATTCTGGGGGTGTGTAACAGTATCTCATTCTGATTTTGACTTGCAGTTCCCTAGTGATTAATGATGTTAAACACTTTGTCATGTACTATTAGTCATTTATATATCTTCAACTGTGAGACATCTAAATCTTTTAGCTATTTAAAAAATTTTTTTAAATTATTTGAGAGACAGAGTGTGTGTGTGCGTGCTGGGGGCAGAAGGAGAGGGGAAGAGAGGATCTCAGGCAGTGCCCTCGCTGAGTGCAGATCCCAGCATGGGGCTTGATCTCAGGACCCTGAGATCACGACCTGAGCTGAAATCAGGAGTCAGAAGGTCAACCTACTGAGCCACCCAGGTGCCCCTAACTTGGGTTGTTTTTTATTTATTGAATTGTAGAAGTTCTTCATGCATTCTGGATTAGAATTCTTTGTCAAATAAATGTTTTGTGAACATTTGTGGCCTTTGTGGCCTTGGTCATTCACTTACTTAATGGCGGCTTTTGTGGAGAAGTTTTAATTTTGATGAAGTCTCATTAACCACATTTTTCTTTTTTTGTTCAAATTGCTTTATGTGATATGCTCTAAGAAACATTAGCCTACCTCTACTGAATATATTCTTTCATATATTCTTCTAAAAATTGTGTAGTTTTAGTTTTTATGTTCAGGTTTATGTACCACCTCAAATTGATTTTTGTATATGTTGTGAGGCAAGGGTTAGGGTTAATTTTTTTTTTTTTTATGGGGATATTCAGTTGCCTCTTCCATATTGGATGCATTGGCACCTTTCTCAGAAATTAAATGATTGTGTGGGTCTATTTGTGGGCTCTGATTTTGTTGCATTGTTCTTTTTTCGGCCTATCTTAAAGTGTGATCTTGTTTACTATAGTTTTATAGTAAGTCTTATTACCACTTATTTGTAAGTCCTCCAACTTGGTTCTTTTTTATTTTTTAAGAGATTATCTATTCTGTGTCATTTAAATTTCATATAAATTTTAGAATCCAATTGTCAATTCCTACAGAGAGGGCTGATGATATTTTGATTTAGATTGTATTAAACCCACTGATAAGTTTGGGGAGAATTGATAAAATCTTAATAGTCTTGGAATCTCTGAACATCACATAAATATTTAATTTTTTTCTTCAATCTTTTGTAGTTTTTAGTGCACTATTAACTGAATATTTATTCCCCACCAAATTTATATGTCAAAGCCCCAATCCCCATTGTTTTAAGTTAGTTCACAAAATTGTCCAGTTTCAAGGAAAAGGGGAAAGATTCTGATGGGGAAGTAACAAGATTCTGTAAGATTATATGGCACCAGAAATTGTGTCGTGACTATTTTTGGAAATATAGTTTACCACAGTTCTAGTAGTATTTCAGTAGATTCCTTAGTATTGTCTAGATAAACATTCATATTATCTGCAAGTAGAGATATTTTTACATTAAAAAAATCCTTATGCATTTTATTTTTCTTATTTTATTGAAATGACTAGGACCTCCAGCACTATGAGCAGAATAAGAGTAAGCATCCTTTCCTTGTTCCCACTATAGGAGGTGTTTTGATACTTCACTTTAAATATGATATTAATTGTAATTTCTCATATATGTTCTTTATTAAATTGATTTTCCCAATTTACATAGAGTATTAATCATGAATAGGTGTTAAATTTTGTCAAGTACTTTTTCTGTATCTACTGAGATGATCATATGGTTTTCTTCTTTAACCTATTAATCTGATAAATTATAATGATTTTCGGATATTAAACAACCTTGAATTTCTGGAACAAACACCACTTTTTTATGATGTATTATCCTTTTTATAAACTGCTGGAGTCGAGTTCATAATATTTTGTTTTCGTCTCTGTGTTCACAATATGTATTAGTCTATAATTTTTTTTTTTTTTTTTTTGTAATTATTTTGTCAGTTTTGATGTCAGGGTCATGTTGACCACAATAGAACAAGTTACAAAATGGGCCTTTCTCACAATGTTCTGAAACATTTTGGTTGAGGTTAATATTATTTCTCTCTTAAAGAATTCACAAACAAATTCATATGGACTAGCATACTGTTAATGAGAGAACTTCTCAACAAATACAGTTTCTTTAATAGATATAAGATCATCTGTATTTTATATTTCATTGTGTGGTAGCATGGTAAGTTCTATTTTTCTTTTTCTCTTTTTTTCCTGTTTATTTATTTTTATTATATTCAGGTAGCCAACATATACTGCATGATTAGTTTTTGATGTAGTGTTCAACGATTCATTAGTTGCATGTAACACCTAGTGCTCATCACAACTACATGTGCCCTCCTTAGTTCTATTTTGCAAGAATTTGCCCATTTAATCTAAATTGAGTATACTGGCATAAAATTAATCATTATATTTCCTTATAAATTTTTAATGTCCTTTATTCATGGTAGTGGTAATTTGTTTCATTTCTTTTTTCTTGATTTTTTCTTGTTTAATATTTAGCCTGGAATTTATTAAATTTCTTCTCTTTTTAAGGACCCAACAAATGACATGTATTTGTTAGATTAATGTCTTTCTGTGTTTCTTTATTTGGTTCATAATTGTATCCCCAGTGTCTAGCACAGTGTCAGACTTATAATAGATGCCTTCCAAATATGTTTTTATGAAGTGAATGAATGAAAGATTTCTCTGTGTAGTTATAAATATTGTCAGATTCAGAAATAATAATATTAAATGAGATGTTTACTTTCAACCAGCTTTTAGCTTAAGGATAGTGATAGCAATATGGAACTCTTGATTAAAAGATGTATAATGCTGGTTCTTCGGTCAGAGATATACATTAAATTCCCCCTACACTCTTCTAAGTGTTTGCTAGTAAATATTTTTAAATTGTGAAATGCATGTTAATAATTTTTTCTTCTTTTAATTCAGGCAGCTGTCCCTGGGTAAATAGTCCTTAGAAAAAGAATATTTCCAATTTGAATTTTCTTATAATTAAACTGTAGCAAAATTATAGCTAACTCTGACAGTAAAGTCTCTTAAAATGATTTTTGAATAGCTTACGTAATAATTATTGACCTCAAAGGCTGACTGATTACTTCAGATATCTGAGGTATCAACAACATTTTCATTAGACAGGTTACTATTAAAGTAGAGCAAATTTAATTGAGTGCTGGATCAGGACTGAAGGAACTGCATTCCACAGAAAGCTTATCTTCAGCTGTGAGCCTTTGCTCTAGCTTCTTGACTTCCAGATCACTGCCACATTTTTCTTAATCTAAGGCTGCTCTCCTTCTTCCTCTCCTTCCATTAAAACATGTCCTCAAAACCTGAGTCAAGTTCCAAATTTTCCATACCTTTCTGTCAGTTATTGCAACATGGAATTATTTCCAGTGTCCATGGCATCACTAATTTTAAATTTTAAATATTCTTTAAAATTACTTTCTCTTGGGACCCCTGGGTGGCTTGGTTGGTTAAGCGTCTGCCTTAGGCTCAGGTCATGATCCCGAGGTCCTGGGATCCAGTCCACATTGGCTCCCCGCTCCACGGGGAGCCTGCTTCTCCCTCTGGTGCCACTCCCCCTGCTTGTGTGCTCACGCTCTCTCTCCCTCTCCCTCTCCATCCCTGACGAATGAATGAATGAATGAATGAATGAATAATATTTTTTTAAAAATTAAAAGAAAATTATTTTCTCTTTTATACATTTAAACGTCTTAATCCCAGAAAGACTATAAACCCATGGGGGGTGAGTATCATCTATAATATTTCTAAAGTATATAAATTTTTCTGCCTTAAAATTGATTATGTTATAGAATTTGATAAGCAGTTAAGCAACCATACTTTGGTCAAATAAACTTAGGTTCAAATATCAAGTCCCCCTATTTAATAAAAAGGTCATTTCTAAGCATCAGTTTATTTTTTTTTGTAAATAAGAGATAATACAACTATAAATTGGGAATAGTAAGTTTATAGCAAGAACTCAATAAGATAATGCATATAATATGCATGATACATAGTTAAGAAATGCTAGTATTGTTATAATGTCACATTTTTTAATGTGACAGTTATCTTTATCAATATCTTTTTTTGAACTGAGCCATGTTGAAGTGTACAGGACTATTTGGCTCTTCCATAAATGATCCCCAAATGTTATTATGATTTTAGTTATTTACCTGTTCCTTATATCTTTCACTTTCTACCTCAGTTTCAAGCTAGTGAGAGTTATATCCTTTCTTTGATGTCAATATGCCTGTATCAATGAACATCTCATTCTTATTTTCATTTTAATCTTATATGCTACAATGCTAGGATTTGCCCTACAACCTACTCAGATTTTATAATGCCTACCCTAAGGAATGTGGATTTTGGTGTAAGAATCCTGGCCTTGATGTTATGCCTAGCACACACTAGGAATTTAAGAATTTTTTTTTTTAATCTGTGAGTTAATCAGCATATTAACAATGAATGCATGGACATATGAGTGGAATTAAGAAATAACTAAATGCTTACTCCTGCCCTTATTTATTCTCAGATACAACTTGTCTCCTAATTCCCTCTGGACCCATTCATTCTAGTTGCTGAATGACACCAGGCTTGTTCTTTGTTTAATTGACCTCATTTTCATGTTTTGGCTTGAGTTCTCTTTAGCTCCAGCTATTCTCCTCACAATTTTGGCTTCTCTACCATCTCTTTGCATTTGGAATCACACTGACATAGTGCATAGTTACTTTTGTTTTTTATTACTTCAGTGCCCTGTCCCTGTAATATCTCTCCAGAAATTCAGATCTCAGGCATTAGTCCTGAATTTTGTGCTTGAACTTGTCCAAATGATGAAAACTAGATCTTCTCCTGCCACTTTCTGAATTCCTTGCTTCAGTCCAACTTCTGTCACAATGAACATTTCTTCTAGCTAGCCTAGTTCTAGCTGCAGAATTTGGTGTTCAAGATAATCCCTACTGCTGGCTCTGTTCTTGGGTCTATTGCTTTCTCTTGCACACTCTTGAATATGCTCTACTTACAATCCCTGCAGGGTTTTTTGGTTTGTTTTTTGTGTTTTTTTGTAACATGTGATAAAATGAATGGATAACTGGCCAGATACAGTATTGCATAATATATGTTAATCTCCAAATTCTTTTTCTTAATCCCTGGGGTAGTGTTCTCCTTCACAAGACGAGTGCAGTGCTCATGCTTTTTGATAGTAATTTCAGCTACACAAAGATTTTTGAATACTTTCATTTCATATCTGGATCATGTTCTAGATCAATGTTTTATAGGTATTTTTAAAAATCTTTTTTTTTTTTTAAAGATTTTATTTATTTATTTGACAGAGACAAGCAAGAGGGACCACAAGCAGGGGGAGTGGGGGAGGGAGAAGCAGGCTTCCCTCTGAGCAAGGAGACCAACACGGGGCTCGATCCCAGGACTCTGGGATCACGATCTGAGCCGAAAGCAGACGTTTAACTAACTGAGCCACCCACATGCCCCTAAAAATCTTAATATACAATAAGAAATTCAACAGTAAGATATTATATGCCTATATACTTACCGTTACTATGAAATGATACACTCTAATATTTTCTAGTCTGTTCTATTTTATCCTATTCTTCTTTTTAAATAATGCTTGTTGCTTCCACTATTCGTTTCTATGTTTTATTAAACATGTTAGGTTCTTGGACTGCATAAAAATGTGGCATTCCTGAAATTTCTTTCAAGAACAGTTGCTGACCTTATTGGCTTTCCGTCACATTTTTCTTCACTTAGGGACGTTCAAAACAAAAGGATGTTTGAGTGTGGAAAATATTTTGTACATCATAGATTTTTTTTTTTTTATTATTTTCCCACTGATTTGCTGTTTAATGCCTCTCCTCATCTTGTGGCACATAATATCCAATCCTTTTCAGGTTTTCATTGATGGTTAAAAATTCGAACTCCTCATTAACCAGTTTGAAATGTGGTAGCCATTGAAAGTCAAAGGAATGGGAAATATTTTGAAAGAGGGCAAGACTAGGTACTTCTGTCATATTGGCAACAATTTTCATTAGTTGGGTCCTTTTTTGTGTGTGATTTTGAACACTGTGGCACAGACTTTTCCCCAGTGGTGTTCTTCAAAGTGGTAAAAGTAACACTTCAAAAAAGATGTCCCATGATATCAGTTCCCTTGGAAAATTCAGTTTTAAATAAAGTTGCTTTTTTAGCAAAAAGACTTACCCATGTCTTTAATATGCTAAAATGCTTTCTAGATCTCTGCTTCAGTCTGTGGTGGGAGATCATCTTCTAAATACAGTTGTAAAAGATACATTTGAGAGAGAATACATTGAGCTAGGAGTTAGGAGAGGACGGTTCTCATCCCAGCTCTGTGTGCCCTTTAGGCAGAGCATCTGACCTTTCAATTTAACATCTGTCAAGTTAAGAAAACAATAAATAAGTACTAAACTCTCTTATGGTTTTATTAATCTGAGATGTGAAGTATTTAAGAAGTTTCCAGAAGAGATTTGGAAACAAGTGTTGCTGGTGCGCTGGGGTACAGGGCTTTACTTGTAACAATGTCTCTCTCATCTGCTGTGGCTCCTCACCCTCAGCCTCCTTACTCAACAGTCATAGCTCTGTTCTGTTTGTAATGAAAACTTTGCATATGGCTTAATTTTCATTTCAAACTCAATGAAACCTCCTGCTTATAGTGGTTTGGGGTTGGAGCCACAGACACCTAATTTGTAGGCACCCAGTCCTACTTGCAAACTTGAACAGGCTAAAAACATACCCATCCAAGATTTGCTGTTGTTTCCATTTTCTTAGCCAGACCTTGAGACTTGATATCTAAAATTCAGACTGGAAATTTGAAGCAAAAGATTAAGTTATCATAGATGAGTCTTATGTATTCTAAGTTGAAACAAAAGAATACAGTAGTAATTAGAGGAGGAATAGTAATTGTTAGAGTAATTTTTAACTATTTGGGTTAAGTCCTAGGAATTATTCTTGGATAAATCATTTTAGTAACTAAAAATCATAGCTGTTCTGAATAATGGAGTAAACACACATGGATTCTCTTGAATCTAGGAAAGGAGAAACTAGTATAACTTTATGTATTCAAATATTAAGTTTGAAAAATGCCTTTTCTATCTCATCTTACAAACATTGTACAGTAATTTTATAACAGCATTTCAAATGGTGATAATATTTTAATAAAGATCTAGTAAGCCATAAAACCAGATTCTAGAATTTATGTCATTTTAAAACAACTACTTCAGAACATTTAATTAAAGAAACTCATTTTTTTAGAGCATGTTTCTAAAATATCTATCCTGTTTGGCTTTAAATCCCCAACATATATGTTCTGCCTGAGAGGTCTATGTTTGAATAGAATTTTTTAGTTAGGAAATTTATACTGAAATTTTTAAAAAGTCTTAAATTTCATAACTTACTGAAAGTCCTTTTTCCTTCTCCTCATCCTTATTGCCTGCCTTATGCTTTTTCATTATGTTTAAAGAAAATGGTTAGCTAAACTTTTTAGTTTAGAATACCTTCAGCTTTTAGAAAAGTTTGAAAAATAGTATAGTTTCCGTGTACTCTACCCTCCAGTTCCCCTATTATTAGTGTTTTACTTTAGTACATTTGTTACAATTAGTGAACTGATACTGAAACATTGTTTTTAACTAAACTCTGTACTTCAGTAGTCCCATTTCCTTAGTATTTATTTAATGTCTTTTTTTTTTTTTTTTTTTTTTTCTGTTCCTGAATCCTATCCAAGATACCACATTGTATTTAGTATTCTTGGCTTCTTAGGCTCTTCTTTACTGTGACAATTTCTTGGACCTTCTTCATGTTTGCTGACCTTGACATTATTGAGGAGTACTGGTCAAGTATTTTGTAGGTTGCCCCTCAGTTGGGAATTGTGTGATTTTTTTTTTCCCCTTATGATTAGACTAGGATTATGAATTTTTTGGAGGAAAACAACAAAGGTAAAGTGACATTTTCATTATATCATATCAAGGGTACATAATACCAGCATGACTTACCACTGTTTATGTTAACCTTGATTGCCTGCCTGAGGTAGTTTTAGTCACTTTTCTCCACTATAAAGTTACTCCTCTTTTCTCCTTTTCTATACCAAATTCTTTGTAAAGAAATCACTTTGTGCAGCTCACACTTAAGGAGCTGGGGATATAGTGTCTTTTTAAAAAATAATGTATAGATAACCTAGGATGTAATGGTGACTTATAGATTTATATTGCCCTTTACAGTTGACACAGTGAGTTTATTTCTATATAACCTAGTCACCATGTAGTGGCATGGACCAAATCATAGAGGTAAGAATAACTTACCTCTATGTTATTCCAAACAGAATAACTGATAAATCATCAAGTAGATACAAAAAATAGTATATATTGTTCCTTTCAAGAAAATCCATTGAATGGCAGCTGGTTGGCTTCAGGCTTCCCAGAATATTCCATTGTTTCTTACTCTTATCCTATATGTTTTTCAAACTGTTGCTTAGAAGTCATCATTTAAGTGTCTGGCCATCACCCCAGAATCAACATTTGGGGTGAAAACCATCATATTGTCCATTCTCTCCTTTCTGCCACTTCATTACATCTCTCTCTCTCTCTCTCTCTCTCTCTCTCTCACACACACACACACACACACACACATACACAATCCTTGTTAAACAAAACAAAACAAAAAAACTTGTCCAAACTCTCCTGATTCTGCCAAAAGAACTACCTTTTCCTCTGTTACTGAGACTAGACTCTATAAAATCATCTTGATGTAATTCCTTTATCTAATTCCCATATCTCCTTCTTGAAAATGTCATTCATTTCTATCCTTTTGTCTTTGTTCTTGAAACTGGAGCCCTAGTCATGCTTCTGTTTCTTCACGCCTGGACTTTTATGGAGTTCTTTCAGTTGTTCTCTTTTACAGTAATTCTTTCTTGCAGTTGTCCTTAAATGGCAATTTTATTGCCCCATTTCCCTGGGGAAAATTCAGTAACTCTGAATCTTAGCACATCTCTATATGTCTTCTGGATTCAACATAGCAGACACAACGTAACTTTACACTGTTCTGTGGCAGGCATGCATGATTCTCTTCAGGGTAAAATCATGGTCCTAGACATGAGCTTGTTGTTACCCCTTTCTAGAATGCTCTCCTTATGGCTCCCTGCCCCCCATCTGTTCAGATCCTAGACATCCTTCAAGGGTCAGTTTAAATTGTCTTTTTATTGAAGTACCTCTCAGTAAAATCTTAGGTTCAGAGCAAGTTGAGGTCAGTAGTTGCTGGGGTAAAAATAAACTAGCTCTCTGAATCCTTGATGTTGTCTTACAATGAGGCATAGCCTCTGGTTTCTTTCTTTTGTATTCCCTACAATGCATAGATTAATGATGGACATATAATAGATTGTACAATAAATGCTTCATGTTGATTGATTATGAAGTTTCTATTTCTCTTTAGGGAAGTGGCCATTGAAGCTTGGCTGCTTTCCTCTTTGCGTTTGTGTGCCAGCATTAAACATTAATTAGGCCATGTATTTCCAATTTTCAAATATAACGCTTTCTGAAAAAACAAATCTTCCTAAAGTGTTTTCTCAAATTTTAACTGCATTCTACTGGCTGTCTTCCAAACTTGAGACATTTTTTTTCTTTTGGAAGCTTTCCATACGAAGTGGATTTTTAAATTTTCTTTTAAAATTATAGACTTATATAGCAATTATGGGTTTGTTGACAATATAAAAAATTCCAACAAGACGGAAGAGTTGAATAGAGAGCCAGTTTTCCTCTACCAAAAATGGAAAAAATGATATGTGGAGCATTTATATTTGTTTTCCTCCTGTGGAAAATTTAAAGAATTATTTTTAAGGTCATTTTAGAAACAGTTCCAAGTGAATGCAATAAAGGCCTCCCTAGTGAGTTGGAGTGGTTTCCAAATCAATCTCATCAAAGGAGATCTTACTTAGAAGCTTCAGAACAAACTCTCAGAATGCCTCTGTCCTGCGCTTTCCAATAAGAGTGAAACAGGATAAATTAGGGAGTGAAAGTGGCTCTGGAGAGTTGTTTGCTAAACATTAAAACAATTCAGGATAGTGAACTGAAGGAAATTATTATTTTTATCATCAAAGTTTATTTCAATAGAGGCTTTAAATGGAAGCATAATTGCTTTAGAAAGTGCCTGGGGGTGTTAGTGAGTGGGCATCGGAGGCCTGGAACAGTAAATTAATTCAATCAGCAAAGGGAGAGGCACCCGGCCCATCAGCTCTGTAGGGATTGCCCATTCATTCATTAACTATGAAATATAACTGCTTCAACGCAGCTGAAAACCAAAACATCCACTTACGTTACCAAAGGTTGGTATACATTAGTAAAGCCAAGGGGAAGAGGGAGCTTCCTATATCTTTAATCACTATATAAAATGAACTTTTTGAAGGCCATTAGTAGGTATTGTACTCGCACATTGAAATCAGTGTTGTTTTTAGAAGAGTGTATTTTGCTGAAAAGTAGTAGTAAATATTCCTCTCTCACCAATCATTATTTTGCCAAGACGGATTAAGCCATGCTGATTATAGTCTTAGATACTTCCTGTCTTTTTACAAATGAAGTTCTGAAAAAGACAAAACTAGTGAAGGTAGAGATACAGCCACATCCAAAAGTCACTTTTAAAACTTAGCTTCTCTTGTCTCTCTCTCTCTTTCTGTCCTTTTCTTCTTCCATCTGTTATCTTTATTTCTTTGAAGACTTTTTGCCTTTCTGTTTGGGAACTGGACCAATTAAATTAAAGACGCAGCCTTGTTTGAGGAGAGACATTATGCATTGTTTACCGGAAGCCTGTCCTGAGGAACTTGTCTGAGCAAGAGAAAGGAATCTCGGGGTCTCCTCTCCCTCGAGAGCTTCCTTAGGTTGTCAGAATTGGAGATCCGTAGTCCAGGTGAGGCATTCTTATGAACTAAAACTTTTCAAGAATTGCTCTTTCGATTCACAGACCCGTTTTTGTGATTGAAAATCTGTACTTCATAAGGAAGCGAAAGATGATTTTAAACTTTTAACTCATTTAAAGTCTTGCTCTATTTCTCTTTTTTAAGGAAATGAAAATATTGTGGCATGTTTTTGTAGCAACCTTTCGAAGGTCATGATGTGAAACATCAATAAAGATTTCAGATAAAGAAAATATACCAAATTTGCAACTTAAAAAAAAATAAAATAGGAAAGCACTAATTAAAAAGAATAATCCTATGGAATCTCAATCCTAAATAATATTAATAGGTAACTTTTATTATGCATTAAAAATGCTTTCACATGTGTTATATCAATTGATCTCAGTTAATCCTTTCAGCGGACTTTAATTTATCACATACCATTGAGCTAAGTGAGGTCATATTCTCTGAGGAATGGTGCTGGCCAGTTGAAATAAAGGGAAGTTGGAGAAGTGAGATATTGTTCCCAATTTCTGAGTCATTGGGGAAATTTTTTTCCTTCTTATTTTTTACTTCCTTTCTTGATATGGTTTCCTAGAGCCTGATGTCTGGGACAAAGGGAAATTGTTATTACTCAAGGACAAAATTTTTTTCTTAGTAGGAAATTCTACCTTAAATACAAAAAAGCTAGTAGAACCAATAAGTGATTTTTTTAGTGTGTTACAATTACTTGTTCCATATATTAAAAACATCAATTATACTTCTATATATTTGCATCAATTAGAAATTGGAATTTAAAAATATTAAAAATAACAACAATAAGAAATACTTAGAGATCAGTTTATGGAAAATAAACATTTTTAAATATTTTTAAATATTAAAATAGTCAAGACTAATAAAGTGTTTAAAGAGTGAAGAAAAACAGTTGTTGAAGAAAAATGAAGTATTCAAAATAATTTCATTCTCATCACTCATCCTTCAAGATAATAGATTTTATAAGAGTGCTTCAGGAAATAATACCTGTGGTTTTCATATACAGTGGCTAAAATTTAAATGAAACATATTGAAATAATTGCTATAGCTACTAACCTTTTTTAATAAGCCTTGAGGATTTTTGAAATCTATTTACAGTATGAATTTTAGATACAATGTTACATCTGTAGTCTTAGTACGGAAAGCTACCTCCTTAATTATCTTCTGCTGTATACCTGAAGATTAGTGATATTAGTAATTTAACTAATTCTGTTTTTTGTATATTGCACATCTGAACATGTCAAAACAATAAGAAATCATCTTTAAATCTGACAGCTCAGTGGGTCATAATGCATTCAATCTTGCTTTGACTGGCTTGCTGAGAGATTTCTTGGTCTCAAACCACTAGCAACATGGTGAACTTCACTAAAGAAATATTTATAGAGACAAAATAAGAAAATTGTCATGAAATTTCATTGACAGTTAAACAAATGATGAAGATTTCGAATGATTTATACATTGCAAGCATATGTTATTTTATCTCTGTCCTACAGTTATGTGTTCAGAAAGTAATGGTAGTGCCCTGGAATAGATGGAATTACAAACCATAAGCAGAAAGAGTGTGGAATCCTTGGATCTTTCTTCTTCAACAAAGGATAAACTATATGACATATTAAAGATTTTGGAACCGGTTTGTCATGTGTTTATATAATATGTATAAGCACTACTACAAGTTAAAAGCCTGCTTGAACCAAAGAAAATGTTTTTGTTTATTTATTTATTTATTTATTTATTTATTTATTTATTTATTTATTTAACAGAGAGAGAGAGAGATCACAAGTAGGCAGAGAGGCAGGCAGAGAGAGAGGGAAGCAGGCTCCCCGCTGAGCAGAGAGCGCTATGCAGGGCTGGATCCCAGGACCCTGAGATTATGACCTGACCTGAAGGCAGAGTTTTAACCCACTGAGCCACCCAGGCACCCCACAAAGAAAATATTAATAAAGTACTTTGCAGATAACGATATTGAGAAGTAGGACTACAGGAAATTGTCAGTTTGAGAGAAGGTCGTGTGTTTCCAGAAACCAGCTGAAGTAACCAAATTCAAGTTCTTTAAGAGAGCAAATATACTGAGATGATACCTACTGAAAGATCGTTCCATAATTATACTCTAGGATAGATGCTGAAACTGTGGTGAGAGTAATGATACTAGAAAAGCAAATAGAAATTAAGAGATTTGAGAGAAATTGCTTTGCTACATTGTCACATTTCTAGAGCCAAAATGAAGAATACTTTTTTCCTCCTTGAGATTTTGAGAAGTAGCTGGTATGTGAACAAATGTTAGAAAAAAAAATGTTATAAGAGGAAAATTTAAGTTTCATTCTGAAAATATTTAGAATGCATCTCCAAGCTTCAGTTTATAAGATTATGAGAATATAATTGTGTCATCACAACTGACAAAATCTTTAAGTATAGGAATTGAAGAGGAGATATTAGTTTAGCTACTTTCTATTGGGGAGGAAGAAAGGCTTAATTTTATGGCAGTATTTATTTATTTAGGCTTGTTTTCTATAAAGAAGAATTGTTTATTCTTCCACATTAATTTACTCATTCTGTTAGATACTTACATCAATTGAACTGGTGATGGGTATTTATTTCATTTTTTGGATTACCGTTCAACATTATTATTCATTATTGTGTTGCTTAAAAATTTCTAACTTTGGCCATGGGGAGTTACTTCATGCTAATACTGTGCATGACCTTATCTTCCTTCTTCCTCCCAGCCTCCCAACCCATTTGGAAATAATACTTAAAATACAAAATTAAAGTGTTACTTGGGCTTATTAACAAACTCATTTATCAGTGCTTAGAGCTATATTGTATATTATTTAGGATTATCTACCCTGACAACTATGTTATCTACAAATAGAGACATCTTTATTTCTTCATTTTGATCTATATGCTTTGTATTACTTTTTCTTCCTTTGTTGTATTAGCTAAGTATAATGTTGAATAGAAATGATGATAGAGGCATCCTTGCCTTGTTTCCACAGTTAATAGGAGAGCATTGTCTTTCACTATTACATAGGATTCTAGCTCTGGGTTTTTTGTAGATACTCTTTACCAGGTTAAGGAGCTTCCTTTCTATTCCTAGTTTTCAGAGAGCACTTTTTTCATCAATGGATGTTGAATTTTATCAGAAATTTATTTCGTTTTGTTTCTTTTGAGATGATCATCTGTATTTTCTCCTTTATTCTGTCAGTGTAATGAATTACATTAAATCATTTTTAAATGTTGAACCAGCTTTGCCTTCCTGGAACAAATCCCACTTGATTATGATATATTGCCTTTCTATATTTTGCTGGATCCAATTTATTAATATGTTTTTGAGGATTTTTTTATCTATATTCATGAGACATATTACTATATAATTTTCTTCTTATATGTTTTTCTGATTTTAATTTTAAGATAAAAGTATTCTCATAAAATGAGTTGGAAAATGTTCTCTACCTTTGTATTTTATGGAATGGATTGTGTAGAAATGATATTTCTTCTTTAAATGTTAGATGGAATTCATCGGTAAAATCATGTTGGCCTTGAGGTGTGTATGCATGTTTTGTGCGTATGTGTTTGTATTTTATTTGGAAAGTTTTAAACTTTGAGTTTAATTTTTTTAATAGATAGACATGGGATCATTCAAGTTATCTATTCTGAGTCATTAGTAGTCTTGGAAATTTGTGTCTGTCAAGGAATTGTTCTGTTGTTCTGAATTGTGGAATATTTGGGCATAAAATTATTATAATATTTCCTTATTATTTCTTTCAAGGCTGTGGGGCCTGTGGGGGATATTCTATTATTGGGTGAAATGCTCTATAAATATCAATTGTATTGATTTTATAATTGGTTGGTAGTGTTCAGGTCTACGTTCTTATTTTCTGTCTACTTTTTCTAGTAATTACTGGGGTAGGTTGCAAATTCTAACTATACTTTTAGATTTGTCTTTTTCTTACTTGAGTTCTATCAGATTTTGTGGCATGTATTTGAAACTCCGTTATTAGATATATATGCATTTCGGAGTCTTATCTTTTTGGAGAGTTGATCTCTTCATAATAATGTAGTATTCCTCTTATCCTTACCATTTCTTATTCTTACATTGTCTTTATTAATATAGATGCTCACACTTTCTATCCATTAATATTTACATGGTATATTATTATCCATTATTTTACTTTATACTGTGTGTTTTTACATGTAGACAGCATATAGTTGGATCTTCTTTTATATCTGACAATCTCTTTTAATTGATACGTTTAGTCAATTCAAATTTAATATAAGCATTTATATGGTTGAATCAGATCTGCCATCTTGTTGGCTGTTTTCCGTTTGCTCTTTGTTCTTTGTTTCTTTTTTCCTCTTTTTCTGCTCAATTTGAGGTTATTTGAACAGTTCTATGATATTTATCCTTTTCTACTTACTTTTGTATTTCCCTTTTTTTAACTAGCTTGAACAACTGTAGAAAATAGATTGAAACAAATAAATATACCTTCAGGGTCCTGTGAAATTCTTCCAAAGATCTAACATTCATGTCATCATAGGCTTGAAAGAGAAGAGAAAGAGGGCGGAGCTGAAAAAACTGGAAAGAATAGTGGCTGAAAATTCCCCAGATTTGGCAAGAGATAATGTCTATATTTTCAAGAAGTTGAATGAACCTCAAACAGGATATGGAAATAAAACTATATGCAAACATGACATAATTAAACTTTTGATTAAAACAGACTAAAAAAATTCTTGAAAGCAGCCACAGAAAAAAGACATCTTACATGAAGGGTAAAAACTATTTGAGTGACAAAGGATTTCTCATCAGAAACCATAGAGATTAGAAGAAACTGATAAAATATTCTCAAATGCTGAAATAAAGCAACTGGCAACTCAGAATCCTCTGTCCAGCAAAAATATCCTTAGGAATAGAGGGGAAATCAACGCATTATCAAGTGGAGGAAAATTAAGAGAGCTTATTACCAGCAGACATACTCAAAAAAAAAAAAAAAAAAAAAGACTACAGGAAGTTTCCTAAACAGAAAGGAACCAATAAAAAAAGAAACTTTGGCACCTAAGGAAGGAAGGGAAAACACACTAGGCAATATTCAGAAGATGTGATAATGTGGCAAAACTAGGTATGTGATGGGTGGGATCTCTGTCTTATGTCTTACAATTACATGTGAATCTACAATGATCTCAAAATAAATGGTTAATTTGGAAAAAACTCATTGTAAAAGAGGTAAGGGCTTACCTTTTAGCTCACCATATCCTCGAGTTGCAACTGCAAGTCTAGGGAGGCATTATTATTATTATTATTATTATTATTACTATTATTATTGGTTTGGAAGGAAGGAAATTCCTAAAGAGGTGATACAAGCTCTACTGATTTTACACATTAATTATAGTTCAGACAATGTCTTAGAAGTCAAATTTACCAACTTTTTTGATATTTCAGCTTTAAATGTTCCTCTTTCTCCCTCTACTCACCCTCACCCCGGCCCACCACATGCCCATAGTTTCAAAGCTACCCTCCTCTTTTTCCCTTTCCATCACAGTGAAAATTCTAGAGATATGTAAATGTCTGTAGTGGTTGCCTCCACTTATTCAGCTCTGACTCTAACTTCTTTCTATTCCAATCTAATTTCTGACCTCAGCACCACATTGAAACTTCTGTTGAACATATCACCAAACAGGCACATGTCACTGCTCAGAGTCTTTCAAACTTTATTTTAATTGACCCCTCAGCAACATTTAACAATGCCATTCACTCCCTTCTTGAAATTATTATTATTTCTTACCATGATAAACTTCCCATTACCTTATTACGTCTCTGACAGCTCTTTTTTAAGGCCTGAAAAGCCGGGTTTTTTGTTTTTTTGTTTTTTTTCTGGTCAATCTTTAAATGTTGGTGTTTCCTAGGGTTCTTTTTATGATCCTCTTCTTTTACAGGATTGGTGATAACTTTATTATCATTTATATGCTAATGATTTTGAAGTATAATTTCTTATCTGTGGTTTGGATCCTATAACAAAATATTTACTTAGATATTCCAAGATATCGTACAATTAATATGTCTAAAACCAAACTCACCAGCTTTCCCTTTCATATGCTTCTCCTGTGTTTCCCAAATAAGTGAACAGTACTACTATCCATGTAGTCTTTTAAGTGAAAAGACTAGTGTCATTGTTTTCTTCTTCTCACTCTCTCTCAGCATTTACTCTGTCATTGTGTTCTTTCATTTTACTTCCCATCCCTATTGTCATTCCACAGTATAGGTCATAATCATCTTTTGTCTGTATTGATGCTATAGCTGCTTACTGAATTTTCCTGTCCACAGGTTTTTCTCCTCTATTGTCTCTGATGGGAGATTCATACAAGGGTATAGTCCACTATGTTTGGAAACATAATTTAAACAATTAATTCTATTCACTCAATTATCAAATATGTGTTGAGTACTCTTGACCGGCCACTGTGCCAGGCATGGGAGTAGCAGGGTTTCCGCCCTCACTGACTTCATGGATGCAAATGTCATCTCACCAAAGAGATCTTCACTGACCACCCTATCTAGAATGGTACTCTACTTCCGTGTACTTCTCTTTCTCTCCTTTCTTGACATATTGTACATTGAATTTTTCCATTTGTTTACTGTTTTCCCCTTCTAAAATATAGACACTGAGAATGCTAGAAACTTAAGTCTGTTTTGTTTATGGCTATATCCCAAGGCCAAGACATTGCCTGGTATACTTTGTACACATTTTTGAATGAAGCAATAAATTCTGGTTTGAGGAAAATAAACAAGAATCAAATTTCTAAAAATAGTTACAGATTTCAGGTAAGTATTATGTAAGAAATAGGATGCCCCAGAAAAAAGTAATTTAAGCAGTGATTTACTTTTAGAAAGGTGATTGGTGAGAACTTCATTTAAGCTGAGACTTGAACATGAAAAGGACCCAACCTTTCATATGAATATCATGGGACAGAACATTCTAAGTAGGGGAAGTGACTTGTACTTCTTAATTCCTCAGGTGAGAAAGTGCTTTTGCATGCTCAAGCAGTAAAAAGAGGTCCCTGCTGCAAGAGGGTGGAACATTATACCAGATGAGGCTGGTCATGGGAAGAAATTTGGATTTTATTGTAGTCATTGAGAAAGCTAGTGGCAATAATATTTCTTGGTTGTGCACATCCCAAGTGTAATTATTTGTTAAATATCTCCCTTTCCTGCCAAAAGCTCCATGAGAACAAAGGGCACATCTCATTTACTCTGGGTGCTCATGTCTTAAGCAATACCTATACACGGCTAGCATTTACTGAATAGATCAGTTGTGTGAAGGCCTAGATCAACCACATTAACTGCATTCTTTCTCATTGCCAACCTTAATAAACACTTCAGCAGGACCTGAATATATAATCTCAACAAATGTTCTATTGAATCTATAAATATCATTCTCTAAGACCTTATCAAGGAGTCTTTACATAGTTGAAGATTTATTATTTAGAAGTAATAAACTTTTTCTTTTCGTTTGCTTGTTATTTTTTTTCTGCCCCAGATAAAAATCAGGATTAATAGGTAGAAATTTGCTCTTTGGTGATTTATGGGTTTTCCCTGGTTTCCTTTCATTGGGAGTGTTCAAGCCAAGTCTGACTCACAATCTATCAATTATTCTAAAGAAAGAATCCTTTCTGTTCAAAAGAATACAAGTAAATAAATAAAAGAATACAATAAAGAAATAAAAAGAATAAAATAAATAAAAAAGAATAACTTCCTATTCAAAAGAAAGAAAGACTTTGGACTATTAGAGAATACCAACATTCCCCACAAATATCAGATCTGAGTCTTTCATGGCTATTGTAAATACCTTTCTAATAGCTCAATGAATAAATTACAGTAGGTGACTTACATTAAAAGAAATTTTATCTTGCCTCAGTAGCTCATAACTTAGTGTTTGACCTAAAAAGGATACATTTTTAGCCTCCAGTTACACTTATGTTGTACTTTTGGTCAGTAGAAATATCAGTAAATATTTTTCAAATAAAATAAGAATGCAGATACTTTGCAATAATGATAACAATTTGGAGAGATATACTTGAATGTGAAATAGGAGGCATGGAAATTCATTACTAGACCAAAGTTTTTCTTATATGACAGTTGAATCCATTTCAATGTACTCTAAGTCCTCTCCTTGGCTTTCTTTTGGAAAAGAAGACTTAAAATCTTGTAGACTATAGTCTTTTGACAGCTCTTATTTAATGGAGTGATAAATCAAGTTACATGTGATGATGAGTTTCTATTTTCTGATTTTTTTAAGAAAGAGTCTGCAAAAATTATAATAGAAATAACCCATGTAAAATAAGTAGATTCATACTCATCTTCTGTATGCAGACCCAAGATTCATCAGAACCACAGTATTTGGGATTAGCATGACCTTTATTTTCTCAGTCATAACTACGATTGTTGAATAATTTTTTGTTCTCTTTCCTGACAGAGGAGCTTAAAGCAATTCTGTACTGATGACTTTGTTGTTAGCTTTGCGTCATTAGCTTTTTCTATGTCCTCTTTTTGATGCAGTTCTTTTTTCTTATTCCATGTAAATGTTAGTTTTCTAACTGCATATAAAAATAAGCATGACATTAATCACAGCCTAATGAGCAACCCAACTATAAAAAAAACCTCACTGAATAAAAATATACTCAGTAGCTTGAACACACCCAAATTTCCATATAAAGTAGGCTTATTTAAATATCACCACAAAGATGTGCTCTTTACAAGCTAAAAATGTCCACAAGGTTGCTGTGGTTTGGTTTATTCCCTTGATTTGAGGCACATTAATGCATGTGTGAAATATGCCAAAGCTCAATAGAAATGAATCTCATTAGTATTTAAATACAGCAATTAATTTATGTTGTTATTTATTGGCCAATTATATTAGAAATTATAGTGTTTAACAGAGGACAATCAGGTTTCCAAGAGCTGTAATTTGCCTGCAGTGTTAGAAGATAGATACAATCAATGCTCACAGCAATAGCATCCACTGTGTTTCCACCATCCTCTTCTAAAGATATCTAATTTTATAAATAAGAAATGTTGTGCTAAACTACACTTTCTCAAATTTTGCATTAGAGTTGAATGATCTAGAATAATTTTAAATCTTCCTTCTCACCACTTATTTTTCCTTTCCCCTTATCTGAGGCTGTATGTACAATAACCTGAGTTCCTTGAAAGGTCTATATTTCATTTAAATCTTTTTCACAATGAATTTACAAAATACGTATTGCACTTTTTACTTCGAGGGACTACATGATGGCAAAATATATTTATACAGGTTCTCATTCATCACAAATCCGATCTCATAAACTTTAAACATAACTGCATTATATATTGATAAAAGCAATGTAAAAATGACCTCTCGATTATGTCTTAGTTCATAGGAGTCCTACTCACTCTTTAATGTCCTGTGCATATATTAACTCTTCTAAGAATTCTTTCCTGATTTTTCTAGTCGGGAATAATCTGTTTCTCTGTTCAGCTTCCATAGCATTAGGTTTAGATTTCCCTATGGAATTTACCACATTCTGTCTTTTGGTACCATTTTGAAACAAACCAGAAATTAGGGCTAGTTGTGTATTTGATCATCACGGTAAAGCAGCTCATACCTCTTAAGATTTTGGAAGATTTCAAAAATAATTTGGTTAAAATACAAATATCTACTATCATAGAGCTTTTGCATTTCCAGATATTTTGTTTGTTTGTTTGTTATTTTGAGTGGTAAAATCAGGGAGAATGGGATGGATTTAAAGGGGAAGTTTAAAGGGGAGTGTGTGGCACTTTCATAGGAGGGGCAGGTGACAGACATGTGTGTATAGGCATGAGGTAGGAGGACACCACAACCACCGGGGGCCTTCTGAAAGGTCTTGAGAGCAATAGGCTCCTAAATGGAGGCAAGAAGTAGGTAAACCAAGCGGTAAGAGGACATTATAATCATTCTAATCTGACTTTACAATTCAGCGCTGAGCCAATGGAAGGCTCACCTATATTTTGTGTCTACAGAAGACAGACCAGATAATAAAACAGGCTTATCTTACTTGAAGGCATGGATATGTTGGTTGGTCCATAAGTTTTCATAAGAAAAACTCTTCTCTGTGTGAGTACACATCAAAATGGGATATTGGGATAAGTTTTTGTATTTTAAATTCAGATGCTTTTAAGAAAGGAATCATAAACTATTTGGATTGTTTACTGTCTTTACAATTCCTTAACAAGGTGCATAGCATTTATTTGTCTAATTTTATAAGGAAGAACAAAGTTGTCACCTTAAGATAAAGGATTTCTTTTTCTTCTTTCTTTCTTTTCTTTTCTCTTCTCTTCTCTTCTCTTCTCTTCTCTTCTCTCCTCTCCTCTCCTCTCCTCTCCTCTCCTCTCCTCTCCTTTCCTTTCCTTTCCTTTCCTTTCCTTTCTTTTCCTTTCTCTCTCTCTCTCTCTCTCTTTCCCTCTTTATCTCTTTATCTCTTTCTTTCTTTTTTGGTGTTTATGAAGGCTGTGCTTTTAGGAAATCACTGTCCAGGGTAGCAGTAATCATTTAGGCACTTCGTGGGTGGGTCACAGAATTAAGGTGATCTTAACTTCAATCCCCTTTTGCCTGTAGGATAAATGACAGAGAAAAATGATACTGATGATAGAGCATACCATATTCCTAGGCACACATATACTACTGGTCTGTTGGTAGGCCAGTAGAAAGGGGGAGTACATTTTGTATTGACTGTAGTCATTTCAGTACAATGAGCTGATATCAGCCTGATCGCATTGATAGTATTATGTGATGGCATTCTCAGCCTCTGTCATCCTGTATTTACTTTCTATCCCTTCCTGCCATCTTCCTTTGTTTTCCTCCCTTCTTTTCCTTTGACAAATACTAACTCAGTATTCATGTCGTGGTCTGAAGTGTGCATGAGAAATACATTGGAAGTCACCCACAGTCCAGGTTTTTGGTGAGCAAAAGAGTTGCAACAGTCCATGTCAGCCATCTTTAAATGATCTATCTAATCCAGAGTTGTCCTTACTAAAAAAAGAGCTACAGTTTTTTGAGTGCTTTACATTTTAGTGAATTTCCTCAACAGCACTGGGAAATAGCACTTATCATCACTGCATTTAGAAGTAAAAATTGAAGCTTGGGGAGGTTAAGTAACTTGCCTTGTTTAGAGGTGGTTAAAAGTGGGTTTTAGATTCTGGTCAGCTTGACCTGAAGAAATATGGGTTAATACAATACTGCCTATCAGATGTTGTTTTATTATCTCAGATTTTATTTTCATAATAGTATTAAAATCAGCATAATTTACCATGTCATATTTAATTGGGAGTTTGGCTGTGTGATCTGAGAAAGAGAAAAATAAGGATAGCAAAGGAGAAATTACTGCTATTTTTTAGTATTTATTATCTCATTTGATCACGGCATCAGGTATAAATAGGAATTTTGTCTTATTTACTTCCATGACTCCCTTATCTGGAACTCTACGTGTTTGTTGAAGGGATAAATTAATGAGATATGTGAGATAGGTGTCATTATCACCACTTTGTAGTTGAGAAAACTGAGGTTTAGAGAAGTTACATAATTTGCCTAAAAACCATACTGTTAATAAATGGCGGAACTTGAATTTTGGCTCAGATCTCTTAGAGCCCAACATTTTGCTGATTAACCATTAGTACAAATGCATTTTTCCCCAAAGCACCATTGCTTTAGAATCTTTAGACTGACACCAATTTTGCAACAAATGAAAAATAAAATGACCTTTTAAATGTTTTCCTCCCCTATCAGTCAGAAGCAGTGCTATTCAAAGTGCCTGATGGAATTGATTGTTTCCCACTTCACACTGGGATAAGGAGTTTCAGCCAGATAGAAATGAACTGCATCACCAAATATCCTGTTTTGTACAACTGACATCTTTTCATAACTAGACTTGCTTATGAAGGAATCATTGTGTTGATTCGCATTCTGGTACAAGCTCCTTATCTCACTGCCATAGATTGGGGACAGTGGTTCACCGGCAGGCACAGCTCCTGGCTCGTACTCTGAGTCGTCCTCAATCAGGGGCCCCATCTGAGACCTACTGAGCCAGAATCTGAAGGTACATGTGCATGTGCATGACATTTTGAAAACTTCTGGTAGAGAGCACATTTTCAAGTGCACTTTTACATGAATTATCAGGCAAAAGTTATAAAAAAAAATTTTTGGATCTTTGTTGACATCCCACATTTGGGAACAGTCCTTGAAGATGTTCAGCAAACAATCACACATATGTGAATGATGCCTTAAAATATAGAATTTCACATACACAGATTTTTTTTTTTATTTCTCAAAATGATGTGTTATTTCTGTTAACACATATGAGGTAAGTTAGGCTTAGAGAGATTAAGAACCTGGCCCAAAGCCCACAGGCTAGTAAATTGTTTAGTCAGAACTTATTCTCTGCTTTTCTCGGCCCATTTCCAATTAATTTCTTTTATGATTTTTTTTTTCTGTTCCTTTAGGAACGGGAGAGATTCACCATAATATACATCAAATGAGTGTGTATTACAAATTACAAATTTGACTTCACAATGTGTCCCGCGAAATACTTATATAATTTTTATTGCCATATTTTGAAATACACATAATTGTATATATTTAGTTTGTGAAGCAATCAGGAGAAGTGCTATAATATGCAAAATTTCAAGGTCTAACCTTTGCTCAGGGGACAGAGAAAAATATGAGTTCAATTATGTTGCAAATGAACATCTTGCAACATACAAACAGCCCAAAGCCCATTACATCACAATGCTCTAATAAAAAATAATTAAAACAAGGAAATAAACTGTCACAAGTACCAAAATGTACCCAAGAGCCAATAAAAAGGATGTAAATGAGATTCCCCTGAGAGAAATCTGCTGACTTGGGCATTTGCAGGTTATTTTCCTGGATGGTGAAGTCTATAAAGAAAGTAAAATTTGAATGAGAAATTGGTTTAGGATTGAAGGCCTTTAAGTAACATCTGCTCCCATGTCTCAGTTTTTTTTTTTTTTTTTTTAGTTTTATGTCATCCATTTCTCATTTGTGTATAGAATGAAAACAAACACCTCTATATCAAAGGACATTATTATTTGATAATGTAATTCTGCTACGACAGGCAGTCATGCGAACATTAAATGTGCATTTTTTCATTTTTATCGTTCATCTCATATGTTTGCATTGAAGTCGGCATGTGGGAAAGAATCAGAAGCCCAAGCTGTTATAGTTGTTCCCCAAACAAGAAAAATCCTAGCATTGTGCTGTGGGGATTATATGTATTTTTGGGAGAACGAAGACAAACTGAATCTCACAGATACATGTGAAAGTAAATAAGTTAGAACTGCCATTTCCCCCCGACTAGAAACACCGTGGAGTTTGGATACAGTAGCCACAGAAATGCAGTGAACCTAAGTGACATCACCTAGGTGACTGAATTATCAGGATTACCCTGTGCAAAATGATAGTCCTCATTGTGGTTACTCTTTTCTATAAGGTGATCCAGAGCACACAGCCAGGCTCAGCTAAGCTTTGCATGATTGGTGGCAGTGTCGGACAGTCCAGAATGGTTTTCTTGAGTGTTGCTCTTGTTGTCACTGAAGTCCTGGGGCCTGACAGGTAGCAGCACTGAGCAATGGAGTGGTATGCAAAAGCTGGCATTTCCCCCTCTTTCATATACTGACAATGACAGCAGGGAGTAAGTGTTTCAGATAAGAGGTCTTCTGTATGCATTTGGAGATGACTGGCAGCCTTACTAGTCAAAATAACAGAAGTGACTAATGATGTTTATTCTGTTCCATGAAATGTATGACAAGATTCACTTAAATTGTTATTAACTCTTCATATGTCTTTGAAGTAGGTATTATTTTAGAGATAAGGATGAAATACTGCTTATAATACCCGCCTGTAAATAGAAGAACTAAGATTCGAGCCTCAGGGAGAGTAGCTGCTCTCAAGGTTCAGTGACTTTCTTATTACTTTATTTTTGTCTCTCTCCTACATGAAGACATGCTACTGGCAAAGTACTATACGTAACATTGAGTCACTTGACTAGATTTTTTTACTCTGTCTTTGACTTCCCAAATGGATTTGGGAATAACTAGCTTAAGTTAAGGTACAGACTGTAGGCATAGAAGGGAACACAGCAAATGAACTCATGCAGAGATTGAACTAAAAGTCTTTGCATGGTTCTTGCTCTGCTCCTCTCTGGTGCCTCATTTAGCGCTTTTCAAAGACTGCCCTCCTGGATGACTGCTTCTTTTTTCCTCCCATTCAGCCATTCCCACTGGATCTGTTGCTGGACCCTTAAGAATCAGTTAGTCTGGTCAATTCTTTTTCCCACCATCTATAAAAATAAAATAGTGACATTAATTTCCCTTGAGGGCCATTAGGAGAAATGAATTGGAAACTAAGAACAAAGTGGATTCCCTATGAGAAGAATTTAGGGGGAAAAAGTAGAACGGAGCTCTTCCCTTAAATTTTCTGCAGGAACAGCATCTGGATGGTGCAAATAATTTATACGTGTTGCTACCTTGGAGTTTTGATGGGTGGTTTCAAACATATTATTCACATAACCAGAATCCCCTGGTAAAGATATATTTATTAATCCTTTCTACCAGATGGGATGGAACCTATAAAATTGACACGAGTCATCTTTTTTGTTCAGGTGTGTCATCAACTGGTAAATAGACTGTAAGGACTTCTATTCCAGTCTGTTTCCAATTTAATATGCAATTAGTAGCCTTATTCACCAAACACATCTATGTAATTTGATATTCTAAGAACACAGTTTATATTATTGTCATTGTTTTATGTTACTGTCATTAACTAGTTTTCTCAAATATATATATATGTATATATATATATATTTTTTTTTTTTTTTCATAATGTACAGAAACTAGCCATCCTACCTTGAGGTAAAACAGGAAAATAACTCAGCCTTGCTTCTAATAAAAGACTCATTATGCAAGTACTCTGCCTACGACAGAGAACGTAGTGGTAGAACATGTAAAAAAAAAAAAAATAAAAAGTCAGTTTAACAGCAACCAATTGCATTAAGAATACATCATGTCCAAATACCATAATCTTGAAATAATAACTAATAAAAATTGAGCTAATGTGGAAATAATTCTTAAGTAACCTTTCCTGATATAAATTTTATTTCAAAGAACTATCTTATAATCCCAGATCACTCTGAGCTACTTTATTTTGGACAACTAAACCAAGTAGAAACTTGTAATAAAAAAAACCATATGGATTTTGAAAAAAAAACCTCAAAGGTGCAGGGTCTTACCATGAGATATATTAGCCAAACAGCATTTTTTTTTTTTTTTTGAAAAACAAAAATAATTACAAAATTCCTTCTTTAAATGTTAAGTCATATTTTGTTTAGTCTTTTTATATTCTGTAAAATGTTTATTTAGAACACAGAAAATACTCTGTGAAGGCTTCATGTAGCAGGATCACTGGATAGATATTTCTCAGTTTCATTGTAAAATGAAAATTGAGCAAAATTAAGGATGGGAACTAGAAGGTTCTATGCTAGTTATGGCCAATAAATGGTTTCCTTCTTATTGTAGTAGAGGAGATTGGAGATCATTGTATATGGAGGATTTTTTTGAGACAGAATTTATGCTGGACAGCAAAATAGGCCTCGTGAAATTTCAAAGGATCAGAATCATGAAGAGTATATTGTCTAATCATAGCAGTATTAAGTTAGACTAAATAAAAATGAGATGCCTAGAAAATCCTCAAATATTTGAAAATTAGACAATATACTTCTAAGTAACCTGTGACTCAAAATGAAATTACAAGGAAATTTAGAAAATATTTTAACCTAAATGATAATGAAAATAAGACCTATCAAATTTTATGTGACTCAGTTAAAGCAGTGCTTAGAGGAAAATATATATCTTTAAATGAGTATATTAGAAAAGATTTTTATGCTTTAGTGACCTAAGCTTCCACCTTAAGAAAAAAAAAAAGAAAAGCATATTAAATAATTGCCAAGTAAGCAGCTAAAGGAAATAATACAAATTCGTGTGAAAGTAAATGATGGAGAAAATGGAAAAGAGAAAGAAAATCAACAAAGGCAAAATTTGTTCTTTAAAAGGATTCCTGAAGTTGACAAACTTCTAGCCAAATTGGAAGGCAGCTATGCTCACTACTATACCACCAATGCTGCACACTTCTAGCCAAATTGATAAAGAAAAAGAAAGAAAACTGAATTGTCAGCACCAGGGAAACATCACTCATATATTAATAATGTATCATTAATAAATATTAGTAAATTGCATTTACTGTGGTGAGGAGGCGTAGAGAATTGCAGAGAGGAGTCAGCGTGGTGCAGCCTTTCTCAAGCAGTTTGGCAACACAGATCAAGTGCCTTAAATCCTTCATACCCTTCAAATGCAACTTTTAGGATTGTATACTGAGGAAAATATCAGCTACAGACTCAAAGATTGATGAGTGATGTTGGTCATTACATCATCATTTCCATTGGACAAAAAAGATCACGGCCTAGTATTCCCATAGTAACTGTGGTACATCTTTGGGATGAAATATGTGGCCATTAAAAACCATATTATCAGTTTTTATCAAATGACAGACTGTTCACTTCATATGGATTAATTTAAAATTAGAATAGAAAACTGCACATGTGTAGTATTCACTTTTTTAAATAAAAAATAGAGCAGTGTGTCTCCCCTGAAAGTTATATTATGTTTTTTTTTCCCACTTTGATCAGAGGTAAAATATAAATATAATTTAAAGAGGAGACTCCTGTGTTACACTGAAGGAATAAAAGTTCTGGTATAGTGATGGAAGGAGAATGAATTTAGGAGCTATACATACCCACTGTTGAGACCCAGAAGGAGACTCTGAACAATTAAAGAGAATAACAGGATAAGGTTTTTAAGAAGTAGAAGGTAGGGGGACGCCTGGGTGGCTCAGTCGGTTAAGCGTCTGCCTTTGACTCAGGTCATGATCCCAGGGTCCTGGGATCGAGTCCCACATTTGGGCTCTGTGCTCAGCGAGGAGCCTGCTTCTCCCTCTCCCTTTGCCTCCCACTCCACCTGCTTGTGCTCTCTCTCTCTCTCGCTCTCTCTCTCTGAAAAATAAATAAATAAAATATTTTAAAAAAGAAAAAGAAGAAATAGAAGGTAGATGGTGTCCGGAAATGGGAATTGGGTGGACAAAGGAAATTGTGGCTCTTCTCCGACCAATTCAGTTTTGCTCAGATTGGTTCTTTTACCTTCTACGTTAGATCCTAGGGCTAGTATAACACGTTACCACAAACTGAGTCGTTTAAAACAACAGACATTTATTCTGTCACAAGGTATGAGCAAGGTCAGTTCCTTCTGGAGGCACTGAAGGAGAATGTGTTCCATGCCTGTTTCTTAGCTTCTAACGGTTGCCAGCGACCCTGGATGTTCCTTAGCTTGTAGCTACTGATGGAATCTCTGCTTCCATCATCATCTGTTTCTTCCCCCTGTGTCTTTCTGTGTGTCTTCTCCTCTTTCTTACAAGGAGACCTGTCTCTGGACGTAGGACCCGCCCTAACCCGGTATGACCTCATCTTAATTTAGCTAATTATATCTGCAAAGACCCTATTGCCAAGTAAAATCACATTTTGAAGTACCAAATGGACATGAATTTTGGGGGGACACTGTTCAACCCACTACATATTCTCTCTCTCTCTCTCCCTTTGCATTTTGCTCAATTTGGAATGGAGAGAGGGAATTGGGCTGAAGGTTGAACCATCTATAGTGAACAATTCCAAGTTGCTCTCTATGAAGAAACTGGAATGGGAATAAGCCATGTCCAGCTTTCTCAACAAATTACAGGGGGTTTATGGAAATGTCATGCTGTGGAGTGTTGGGTACAAATTTAACCTAGTAAGAGTTATGGTTGAAATGCCTGTTTATATTGGACATGAAAATTATTGTTAAGAGATTTTTTTCCTTTAGGACACAAGATTGGCTTTATAATTTTTGGTGAGTACAATTTATGTTGCATCTGGGAGAGATATGGTTTTAAATCTAAGAAAATGTTTTTCTGTATTTCTATATAGTTTCTAGTTCTTGATTTCTGCCTAACAACACTGTCCTAAACACAGAGTTTAGGAATGAGGCAGACTGTATAATCTAGTGTAAACACATATTGGGTAACAATGACTTTACATCTATCTATGTGTAGCATTTTTAAGAACCATTCATAATTGTCCATGAAATGTATTCACTAACTTTCCACTCTTTTGTTTTGGTAGCTAACATATTCTTTTGCATTTAGATGTTTGGTGGCTAATAAAGTTAGCTAATTATACAGTGCTACTGAGCCTGCATAGCTAAAAATCTACTTAGTAATTATTCACTGAAAATATTTTTAATTCCCTTTGATGACATTTTCAAATATAACTTATTTTTTCTAACATTGCTTCATAATCCTTTATTAGGAATGCTTATCTCAGAATGTAATGACTAGGCAGCTTTCTGTTATTATAAGGGCAGCTATTCTAGATATTTAGACAGTTTAAATCCAACTCTACTATTGTTTCATTCTTTTTTTTTTAAAGATTTATTTATCTTTAAAGAGAGAGAGAGAGAGTATGAGCCCATGAGTGGGGGAAGGGGCCGAAGGGGAGAATCTTCAAGCAGATCCCCACCAATGAGCACAGAGCCTATCTTGGGTCTTGATCTTATGACCCTGAGATCATGACCTGAGCCCAAACTAAGAGTCTGACATTTAATTGACTGAGCGACCCAGGCACCCCCATTGCTTCATTCTTTAGGCATTTACTAAGAGTGAGACCTCAACACTCAAATGCCATGAGGGGCTTCTGGTAGCTTTCTTGCTATTGACAATGCACCTAGCACAGTTATGACGTCCACTATTAAGTGTTAGTAATGAATTATTACAAGACAAAAAATGAGTATCTGGTAAGAAAATGAAATTGTTTTTCTGATTTCCCAGAAAAATCACGTGGTCTCTATCAGCAAGCAATTCTTTTGCTTTCATTCTTCCTAAAAAAAATTTGTGAGCCAAACAGGGTATAATCACAATAATATTTTCAAATACTGTATTTAAGAAATAAGTGTCAAACCAATTTTCATTAATTCTTAAAAAAAAATATTTTATTTATTTATTTACCAGAGAAAGAGAGAGAGAGAGAGAGCACAAGCAAGGGGAGTAGTAGGCAGAGGGAGAGGGAGAAGCAGGCTTCTGACTGACCAAGCAGCCTGATGCAGGACTTGATCCCAGGACCGTGAGATCATGACCTGAGCTGAAGGCAGACGCTGAACCCACTGAGCCACCCAGGTATCCCCAATTTTAATTAATTTCAATTATCAAATCAAATTAGGAGGAGAGCAAGTCAATGTGTTATTTAAATTTGATGCTGCCAATCAGTTTGCTTTATAGAAACCTTTTAATCAGATCTGTTGGCCTATTTTTCAGATTCAGGCTGGACTCACTTTCTCTCATCCTTTCCTGTAAGTAAAAGGTCAGTTTAGGAAAACATCCAAAAGACAAGCAATAGTTGGGAGGAGATAATCCTAAGAATCTAGCTAAGACTACACCAATTTATAATTTAATGTTAGTCCCTTGGAGTTCCTAGAGAATTGAAAAAAAATGTGTCGAGAACATTTTGCATTCTTTGCTAAATCTCTGTTAAACCCATTGTGCATTGATAGCTTAGTTTCCCCTGAATAGGATTTATATGACATATTCCTTTTAGAATTTAGTGACATAAAGGTGTTTTCTACTTCAAAAGAACAAATGTATTTTCTTTTTGTCTGAAAATGAAAACCATGAAGCCTACTGTGTTAACCACTCACCAACCACATGCAGCTAAATGTCTCCCTTGAAGCTCCCCTTGCCCTCCTAGTTTTAGATTTATATTTTTTCATTGCGTAAGTCATGCACAGAATCATAAACACGAGAAGTATCATAAAAAGAATACAAACACTCCTATTTTCTGTCATTACTCCTATGCACTATTATCATTTTGCTCTAGAATACATATTTTTAGGTAGATAATCACGTTATAGAAAATGGGATTAATTTATGAAAAGCATTTTATAATTTGATATTTTACACAAAAACATATTAATACATTGATTTGGATGAATCCTGAAAGAATTACACTGAGTAAAAAAAAAAAAACAAATCCCAAAGGTTACATATTGTATGATTTCATTTATATAATACTTTATTTTGAAATGACAAAATCGTAGAAATGGAAAATGGTTAGTGGTTGCCAGGATTTGGAAGTGGAAGGAGGTACTAGATGTGACTTTAAAGGGGCATCAGCAGGGGTGCCTGGGTGGCTCAGTCGCTAAGCATCTGCCTTCAGCTCGGGTCATGATCCCAGGGTCCTGGAATCAAGCCCCGCATTGGGCTCTCTGCTCAGTTGGAAGCCTGCTTCTCCCTCTCCAGCTCCCCCTGCTTGTATTCCCTCTCTTGCTCTCTCTCTCTCTCTCTGTGAAATAAATAAATAAAATCTTTAAAAAAAAAAAAGGGCAACAGCAGGAATCCATGTGATGACGAAACTGTTCTGTATCTTGATTATATAAATGTCAATATTCTGAGTAATATAGGACTACATTTTCGCAGGATGTTACCACTGGTAGAGATAAGTTAAAGGATACGTGGGATCTCTCTATAATATCTATTACAACTGCATATGGATCTACAATTATTTAAAAAAAGTTTCACTGAAAAAATTCTGTGATCATCTCTTCATGTCAGTAGTTATATGTTAGTATTTCAATGACTGCATCATATTTCACGGCTACTTGGAAAAGAGTTTGGCAATTTCTTATGAAGTTAAATGCACAGTTATCCCTCAACCAGCAATTATACTCCTAAGTATTATCCCACCTGAAAAGAATACTTAAGTTCACACAAAAAGTTCTATACACAGATGTTTAGAGATACATTATACATACTTGCCCCAAACTGCAAACAATATAGATTTCCTCCAACTGGTAAATGAATAAATAAACTGTTAACATCCACACAGTAAACTATTGTTTATCAGTTTAAGGAAATGAACTATTGATATATACAACAAATATGATCAGTCTTAAATACATTAGGTAAAAGGAGCCAGACTCAGATACTTGGCATAATGTTTTATTCCATTTATGTGACATTGTGAAGTGAGAAAAATTATGGGGACAGATTACTGATTAAACTTTTCCTGAAGTCTGAGGTGGGATCCTCTGCATAGAAACATAAGGGGATTTTTAGGGGATGATGAAGCATAACGTCTTGAATGTGGTGTTGTTATGCAACCGTATGTTGGTTGAAATTTGCAGAACTCAACACCAAAAGGGATGAATTTTACTGTATGGTAATATGCATATGTATAGAATATATAACTTACCTCAAAAATATAATTTTCCAGGGTGCCTGGGTGGCTCAGTTGGTTAAGCAGCCACTTCTTGATTTCGTCTCAGGTCACGATCTCAGGGTCAGGGGAGGGTGCCCTGCATGGGGCTCCGCACTCAGAGTGGAGTCTACTTGAGATGCTCCCTCTTCCTCTGCCCCTCCCCCTCCCTGGGCTATAAATAAATAAATACATAAAATCTTTAAATATATATATGTAATTTTCCTTTAAAAATCCATGCAACAGGCAAAATAAGTGCCAATGATTAAAATACCAGTAATAATAAATCAAGTTACCTTATGAATTCTAAGATAGTTTTTCATTTTAAAAACATCAAAAAACCCAAAAAGCTTATAACTTCACAATATTCTAGTTTTTCCTTACATCTCTAAGAAAAAACCTTCTAGGAATATGTCATTTTACTGATGAATATTAAGAATGACCAGGTTAACTTGATATACCTGGGGAATCTCTGGATAGGCTAAATACAAATAGACCAGGTCACTAGATTATTTAATTAGGGTAGTTTAATTCCATTTCCCAGCCACTCCACAGATTCTTACCATAATGCATAAGAAGACATTATTAAAACTTCTTGATTTTAGAGTCTCCTCTTAAATCAGTTATGGGCTCTTAACCAGACCTGTCCTGATCTGCATGAACTACAGGTAATAAGCCATTTTTTTTCTTCAAGGGTTAAAGTCTCAGTGCCTTGCTACATTAGTGTTTGTGTATATGGCCTGGTTTTATTTCAGAACCTTTTGAAGGCAGAGTAATGGATACTAAATTATTCTAATACCAGTGAGTCTTCCATCACATAAATAAATCTCTGCATTTCAGAAGCTGGAAAAAAAATATATAAAATCAGGTATGAGGAAAACAAAAGTGAATTCCATTGTGTGTTTCTAAGTCCAAGACATTGCTAAAAGCTGGAAATTTTTTAAATATTTGTAAAGAATATATTTATATTATATTTAATAGTAGTTCCTTTAAAATATGAAGCTTTTATTTATATTATATTTATCATAATCATTTTTAAAATATGGAAATTTAGCAACTGTTGCTAGTGCTTCTAACTGAATAATCAATAAATGTAATAAATGTTAGTAATATAAAAATACCAAGAAAATTTTACTTACATTCATTGGGTTTATACATACAAACACTCTTATTGAAAAAGAATATAGCATGATAAATTCTAGATCAGTATTATATGGGCAAGGCATTAGATATAACAAAAATAAAGGTTCATTGTTAACTTTAACTTTGTATTGTTGTTTAACAAATAAATGGGTTTGTAAGAGTGCATAAAAGTGTCTCCTAAGTATGAAACCTAGTTTAAAAAAAGGGAAACAAAACAAAACAAAACCATCTGGCCCAACTTTAAATATTATACTTCATAATAAGAATGATATGATTATGTCACTGTGTGGGTGTGTGATCCAATTATCAGTAATTTAAAATACTCACTAATGGAAAAATGGTTATTAAACATTTACATAAGTCCCTTAGTGTTGATAAACTGCTATAATTACTTTAAAAATATTGTTTCAGGTAAATGAAGGAGAGGTATCCGTGGGCTCTGTTTGAAACATAAGGACGATAATAAGTCAAGAGATGATTATTATTTGTGATTAATTCTAGATAGGGTAATTCTGTGTATTTTAAGTAGTTTCAGGAAGAGGACGGAAAGGAACATATGAGGACCAAAAACAGTTGGAAAACTTATGGCTTGAGTATATTTATCATGTAACTTCCATCAATATCATGTATCAAATTTATTACAATTAATAATAAATATATAACTTAAGAATTAAATAAAATCTAGTTTAGATAAGCACCGTCAAAATAGGCTGGGTCTTTTCTTGAATGGTTGGCTCAAAGGTGGAAAAACTGAATGGGAGTCGGGCATATCTTCTCACCTCTAAGAATTCAAACTGTTACTCTTTGGAATCCAGTATGGTACTGGGGTTGTTCAAAGAAGCTGAAGACTGAAGCCAGCTACTCCCTCCAGGGTGAAGTATGCTTTTATTGGCACTATTCTGACATTAACAGTGATCAGTCAGAAAGGAAGGAATTCCTTCTTTCCTCCTCCTGCCTTTCCATATCCCTCTGCTGTACTATCTATTAGCAAAACCTATAAGATAATTGACAAAAGAAAAATGTAATTAACAGAGTCCTGACCAGTGGTATGCTGACAATATGTTTAACAACTAGATTCTGGGAAAAAAGATGAAGCCCAAATTTGTAGATCTTGCCTATATTGATGGTGTAACTACTTCCCTTATAGTTAATTTCAAGATATTCACATTATATGACAGTATGATGATACTATTCAGATATAATACAGATAAGGGGATGTAAATGATTTCAAAATAGGTAATAGTAAAATGTAGTACAGTGATATGTTTTGAGTATTTCCTTTATATATAGTATAATTTATTTAATATAGAATTTGCATACTTTAGTTATAAATAGTGGTTATTTAACAACCAGCTTCAAAATTCCTGAAAATTTAACATTTGGCTCTTGTGTGTGTTGACTCCAGTACACCACTGGTCCCAGCCCAGTGTCCCAAAGCAGAGGATAGAAGATTATATTTGGACCATAGACAATAGCTTAAAAATAGATGCAGCTCACCTTTTTACTTATTCAGCTCAGCTACTCATTTGAACAACTTTACGCTGTAATAAGAATTAGCTGTCCTTTGTACAAAGAAAGATGCTCTCACCTTCACCCACAAAAGGGCATACACAAAATTCCAACAGTCTCTGTCTCATCTCTGGGCAATGATAACTCTCCTCTTACTCAGTTACTGTTGTACTTGGATATAGCAGAAGCTAAGGAATAAATTGTAACATTAATAACCCCAACAATCCTTGTATACAATAATAAGAGAAAAGAGGGAGTAAAAAGGGAATTAAATATATACAAATATAAATATATACAAATATGAGCCTGGGTGGCTCAGTGGGTTAAGCCTCTGCCTTCGGCTCAGGTCATGATCTCAGGGTCCTGGTATCAAGCCCCGCAGAATTGGGCTCTCTGCTCAGCAGGGAGCCAGCTTCCCCCTCTCTCTGCCTGCCTCTCTGCCTACTTGTGATCTCTCTCTTTCTGTCAAATAAATAAATAAAATCTTTAAAAATATATATATATATATACACACACACAAATATATATACAAATATAAATGTATGTAACAAGCAAAGTAGATTTTGTGTAGAGCTCCTACAATCCTTTTTTCTGTACATGGCTATGAAACTGTAGTTGATATTTTAACCTTTCTTATTCTCCTGGCCATTCCATTTTCCCTGAAGGCAGCACCTCACCTTATTGTGATTCCATTCTTGGTGATTAACTGAAGATTTGGAATTTTCAGTGACCTTTTTTTTCATTGATTTTTCCATTAACTTTTATCATTTGATAGGGATGTAATTAGCTTCTCAAAGAATTCCCGGTGTTTCAGACAAAGTCACCTATTAAAAAAATCCATTCTACCTTTAATAATCAGGAACAGTTATCCTCATTATTTCATTCTTTCATTTATTGGTTCAGTGACCTAAAGAGCCCAAAATGGCTAGGGGGCAGTCTCAACTTTGAAATCAATGGAATCATAATTAAATCACCCAGTAAAAACCTTTCTTGCCTGGTTATTAAGTCCCAACCTAGGGGCGCCTAGGTGGCTCAGTCCTTAAGTGTCTGTGTTCGGCTCAGGTCATGATCCCAGGGTCCTGGGATCCAATCCCATGTCAGGCTCCCTGCTCAGTGGGGAGCCTGCTTCTCCCTCTCCCACTCCCCCTGCTACGTTCCCTCTCTCACTGTGTCTCTCTCTGTGAAATAAATAAATAAAATCTTTAAAAGAAAAAAAAGAAGACCCAACCTAGGAACACCCAAAATTCCTCTGTGAGGAAAAACTTCTCTGAATGGATTCTTAGGTCTAATACCAAGAAGAGTCACTTTTACTCCTCTTTGATTCCTGTACCTGTATTATGGCATGCAAGAAATAGCACTATGTATATAGGTTGCTGATTTAATACATAATCTGTTTTCATTTCATGGCATTTATTTCACAACCAGAACTGTAACTGAGTCTCTAATAAGCTACTTTCTCCTGTTCGCTCAGGTCAGCTCCTTCGGGGCGATGGACTATATAATAAACCAGTGATTGTATGCATGACCACTGTTATGCCTCTGCAGTAGAATAAGTTCTTCAGTAATGAGAAACATTATGTGGAGGATGCACATAATGATGAAATAAGGCATTTCATAAGTTCACACATGGTAATGTTGACAGGGAAAGCAAATCCTTATCAGAAATGCATAGCTATTCCATTGGCTCAGTGAACAGAAAGCCAACAGGAATGGAAAGTCCTTTCTTCTGTCCTCCTGGTTCCTAATTTTCCTTTATTCTTCAATAACACAATGCTGACTATAGAAGAGTGGATGTCAATTTGAGAATCTAGATTAACATTCCACTAGAACATTCTCCCTCTTAACTACTCAGCATTTATGTGTCACTTAAGTATAAAACACCCATTTATTTATCAAATAATTACTGAGTACCTACTAGATGTTAGACTTTGCGCTAGATGCTGTGGATAAATTGGTGACCAAAGACAGATGTCTGGACTCTTGTTATGCTTACATTATCTTACTATATGTTAACCACATTGTCATCTTGGTTATGTATAATTGCAAACCCAAAGGAACATAGGTATATAAAAAAATATTACAAATAAACTTGAAGTGATTAAAGAAGGACTTCTCTGAGGAAATATAACTTAGCTGAGAGCTAAAGGATTAGCAAGAATTAACTAAAGTCGAAGGGTGACTGTGTTGGAGAAGCGTCTTGACAGAGGGCAGGAACAGCCTGTGCAAAGGCCCCATTGGTGGGAGTGAGTATGGTACATCAGTGAAGAACTGAAAGAAAGAGTTGAGTGTCTGCGCTGCAGAGGGTAAAAGGCAAATGATGAGAGATGACGCTTGCCAGGAAGGCAGGGTTTAGACCCAAGGTCTTACAGGATTTTGGTCCATATGTGCAGCAAAAAAAAGTTACCAAACAATTTTAAAGGAGATATTGCAGTTTTGACAATTTAAAAATAAATGTCTTACTTTTTGTGGGGGTTTGAATTGATAAATGGAGATCAGCTAATATATTAAGTGCCTTATGAATTACATTCAAATCTTCAGTTATTTATAGGAGGAATATTCACTTAATGGTATATTTTTAGCAAATCTTAAGAGCTTAACACCTCAAAATTGTCTTGGGTTGACATTCCTCTACTAAGAATTCACTCCACTCAGGAAATATACTTTTATCTTATTTTATTTAATTTAAAGATTTATTCATTTATTTGGGAGAGCGTCCACGTGAGTGGGAGGAAGGGCAGAGGGAGAGGGAGAATCTCAAGTAGACACAATGCTGAGCGCGGAGTCAACCGCGTGGCTTGATCCCACCGCCCAGAGATCAGACTTGAGCAGAAACCAAGAGTCAGACGCTCAACTGGGGGAGCCACGCAGGTGCCCCAGGAAATAGACTTTTATTTTAATATTAACCTATAGAAGGAAAAGATTACAAGATAAAATACGTACTTTTTTGTTTCAAAAAAAGTTAACATGTAACACTCAAGTGTCTTGTTCCACTATACCATGTGATATATACCATTTCTCTCAGTAAGCTAGTCCTAGTGAGTCTTCTTTCTTCCTTTCATGTTCATGGTCACATTCTGGAAATCTAAATACTGTTATTATTATTTAATGAAGACACATAAAACAGGAAAAAATTAATATTACTGAAGAGTCCCCCTATGCCTTCCCCCCATCCCCTGGTTCCCAGCTTTAGCATGCAGTAGTTTGGAGCAATAACTCATGAATAGAATTTGCTCTATGAAACCTGGTAGAAATATTTTAATAAATGTTAATGATCATGGATAAATGCTTAACAACTCACATACAGAACAGAGGGAACTATAAATATCATCTTAAATAAAGGCAAGATGAGACAGCTTTTAATATTAAGGAATTGGGAGCATATGGTATGTTTGCAAAATCTGGAAATATCCCACTTGGGTCTAGAGAAGGAAATGAAGAATTGGGGCTCAAAAGGGAAGTTTTTCATTCTGCGTCGTTATGTGTCTTTTCTTTGTGTGTATGTTTTATTCTTTTCTAATTTTAACTATTGTTACTTGTAAATTGAAAGTTGTTTACTGTGACAAAGGATGAGAATTTTTTTAAGAGTTAAATTATTAAATAACAGTGTAAGGTAAGTTTTTTTTGAGTTATGCTTTTCACCAAAAGGCCTCTCCACTCCACACTAGGGAGGAAGATGAAAATACTGAGTGGAACATCTTAGTGGTAGATGGCAGGGAAAATGTGACTAGGAAGTTTTGGACTCACACCAATATTTTTGCAATGTACAGATGATAATAATGCATGTTTCTTTATTACCTTTTTCTACAAATTGCTGTGTGGACTGAACCATGTAATAGCTATGTACACAGCGTGTCACACTTTTGGAGGCTACTATTTTTACCATGTTAAACCAATAATGCTTGGCAGGTTATGGGGCAGGTGGAAATTAGCAAATTCTATCCACAAGGAAGGTTTTTTCTTGCTCTTCTCCTAAGAGGCATCAGACAGGTTCAGGGGCTGGCTTCTGTCAACCATTTACCTTCTTTGGGATCTAGTTGGTAAATGGTATTTCCAAGAATGGGCAGCCCCCATCTGAGAATTCCTGTCACTGAGGCAGGGTGACAGGTATTTTTTCCTCCTATTGGATAAGTAGTGGTTAATGTCAGAATTCTTGACAGATGCTTGAGTGTGCTTCAAAATAGGCAGACCCTGCCGATAACTGGTAATTGAGGTTTATGCTGCTGCAAAATTCACTCTTTCTAAACAGCTCACCTAGAAGCATTTCATTTTTATATTGACTCTTTTTGACTAGATGCTTTCACCAAGTTGACAGATCTATGGTAGTTATTATTTGCTCAAGGAAATCTGTCGATGTCAAAATTTTCCAGAAAGTTGGCCTAGGTGAGATAGAGTTATAATAGATAAGATTCCCATTGCTGTTGAAGTCTGGCAAATTCTTTCCTGAGGATGATAATCTAGATCATTATTTATATTCCAACAAGCCTTTCCTATTTCCCAGATGTCTCATTCTCTTTCTTGAGAAATATTCACATCATTCTTTCTTTACATTGAGTGTTTCATCCTAATTTCTTTCTTATTACTCTCTTGGGCTTTTCTTCTCATTCAGTTGGCTGGATTGGTTTTCTCTGATTTGAAATTTTAGATATTATCAGGAAATGGTCATATTTTTCTTCTTTGATTCTTAACCTTCTTTGCCCTCTGCCTCTTATCCCTACAGTCTGTGTTGTGTCTCAAAAAGTTTTTACCTGAAATTGAAAACGCAAGTGACTTCAAAAGTCCCTTGAAATCCTGTATGTATATATAGATGTATATAGACTTATATACAGTATTATTTTTTCTAGAAAGCTTTTATATATAATCTCATTTGCTCAACAGTTATTATTATATATTGTTTTCTTTGGAAAAGCTGCTCAAATACACATTTTGAATGTGCTACATTAAAATACTTACCAGGTTCTCTTTTTATACTATTTTTTTTTGTTTTGTTTTCAACAATATACCTTACCTTTCAGCCAGTTCTTCTCTAATATAAATATCAAAATTTAGTTCACAGGGACCTTTGAGCTAGCCGATTTAGTCTAAACTGGTAGAGATCAGGAAACTGAGGCCAGAGTGTTAGATGCTTTTTCTCCCAAAATCATGTAAGTCTCCTTGTACACTCAGCACTGGAGCTGATACTTGTTTTACTTGAACGTGCTTTCTCTACTTAGTGCTGCTTTAGGTGAATTTTTAATAATTTATGCTTATATTTAATAAATAATTTCTGAATTCTTTCAAATTGATTTTTTAAAATCAGCTATCATTCAAAATAATGACTTTTATTAAAATCAAATGGAATAAATCCTTGTTTTAGGCAATTTGGGGAACTTTTATATTTGTAATAATCAATAGCTTATCAGTGTTCGTTATTTTTCCTAAGAATGCTATACTAAGACATTAGTTAATTCATTTTTCTTGGAAAAGACTTGGGCCACCATATCCTTTATACTCAAAATGGTAGTTAAAATGTTAATTAGAAATATGATTCTTTTTTACTCATGGGGTAAATGCATATCATCACATTGCCTGAAAAAAATCTGCAGTGAAACTGCAGTGATATAGTTATGGTGTGTTAGTTCTCTTTTGCTGCATAACAAATTACCACAAACTTAGTAACTTAAAATAACACCCACATATTAGCTCACGGTCTGTACTTCAGAAGCATGGAAGAGCTTGACTTACTATGTGCTCAGGGAATCACAAGACTGAAATTAAGGTATAGACTAGCCTTCCTCTCTGGAAGTTCTGGTAAAGAATCCCCTTCCAAGCTCATTCTTTTTGTTGGCAGAATTAATTTCTTTGGGGTCATAAGACTGAGGTTCCCTTTTTCTCCTTGACTGATTTAGAGGATGCTCTCAGTCTCTAGAACTGAATCACTATATTGTACACCTGAAACTAATAGAACACTGTATGTTAACTAACTGAAATTAAAAAATAAAACTTAAAAAAAAAGTCTTAGTTCTGACCAGTTCTTCAAGTCCCTCTTTTTTTTAGGTATTCATTCATAAAAATTCATAAAAATTTGAAGCTCATGTAGAAATTCTTGCTTACAGAGATTTGGATTACTGTAAATAGGCTCATCTAAATTTATTTCATAATAGGGACTCTTTTCCTTAATTTTATTTTCTTTTTCACTTTCCTTCTTTGCATCTTCCTTGGAAGACTCATTCCTTTTCTGATAGAATATTGTTGTTGGTTTTCACGGAATTCCAGTATAATGTTATTAATATAGTTTAGTGTCATGAGACACTACAAATGTGGTTCCTTAGAAAGGGTCTCTTTGTCTATTTAGCAATCAATCTATCATCTACCTGTAATCTTTTCTTTTGAAGATTTTATTTATTTATTTGACAGAGAGAGAGCACACAAGGAGGGGGAGCAGCAGGAAGAGGGAGAGGGAAAAGCAAGCTCCCTGCTGAGCAAGAAGCCCGATGTGGGGCTCAATCCCAGGGCCTTGAGATCATAACCTGAGCTGAAGGCAGATGCTTAACCGACTGAGCCACTCAGGCACCCCAGTAACCTTTTTCTTTTTATCTTTACTCCCCACCAGTTTTTCTGCTTTGTAGGTCGCCACTTTAAGAAACCTTTGAATATGCAAGTAACCTTGAAAATACATAGTATATATTTTGTATATATTTTTGTATATATTTTTTTGTATATATATTTTTTACGTACTATGGGTCTTGTTCTTCTATTGAATTTTCATCCACCACTATTTTTTTCCTTGTGATTTAGTTATATTGTGTCTACACATCCAGTTCATTCCTTCTGACTTCTGGACTGACATCTGGACTGCGTGTGTGTCCATCACATTTGACTTAAGTATTTCCTTAGGAATGGAATCTAGATTTCCCCCAAATCCTCAATACTATAAACACTAGAACCCTGTAACAGTCCTGGACTGCATACTTTAGACTCACTTTATGTAAGAAAGAAATGAAGCTCTGTATTGTTTAAGCCACTTTTCATTTTTTTTTTTTCCTTTTATGTGATTATAGCTAAGTCTAAGACATTCATTCACAGATTCTCTTACTTGCAGCCTCTGGTTTTGTTTTTTGGTCTTTTTTGGTATAATTTTTCATACTCCTGCTCCATGGTACTCTTGGTAAAAAGGATAGGTCTAATTTTTCATGTATCTTCTGCTAGAAACTAGTTGCTCTGGCTCCATGGGACAAACTCTCTTTTATTCCTGTTGTAGGTAACACTGATATATACTAGAGTTCTATACAATTGCTTTGATAGGAACCTGTATTTCCTTTCTTTCTCTTTCTTCCAGCATTAAGAAATTCCAAATTTCCCTGTACAGTCAAAAGTGGATACTCCAGAAATTTAGCCAATGGCAATTCTGGCAATCTGATAGAGCTATGTGAATAGAATTCCCCTTAATATTTTAAAACTACAAATGAAAGGAGGATAATTTGATTTTGAGGTATACGTACATGAAAATTGAATTTTGTTCGTGGATTGTTTCTTATATAATTGATTGTAATGAAAATACCAATAAATATTTTATATTAGCCTTTAGTTTTATTTCATCTGAGAAGTCATATTTAGAACTCGGAAAATACAATAGAGAATGATGTTTAAGTTAAAGGCAATTATTTTTCATTTTTAATCATTATCTAGGCCCTTTATGCTCTTAGTTACACAAATTGTGAGTCATGACACCTGAACTAGTCTAATAAGAACGTTGTCCGCACATTGGCGCACAAATGTTTTAGAAAAGAACAAGTACACATGGGTGTGAGTTAATGTTATTTACTCAGAGTACCAGCAGGGACAAAAGCATATCTTACTCAAACAGTTGATTAAATACTCTGTGTCAGAGAAGGAGGTTTATATTTCATATGATTAGTGACCTTCAAGTTGATTAAAATGGCCCGAGAGTCAAACATTTTTTACCCTTCTCTTTCTGCTTGCATTTTGATTGGTGATGGCTTTCCCTAAGGTGCAACTTATTTAGAGGTGATTTATGACCAAGCATGGAAAAGTTGCAAATGGCAATCTTCCAAGATGTATAGACAAGTATTCTCTTTCTAAAGGATCTTAATGTAGTTTTGTGTGAATAACAAATTAACTTTGTCAGTGCATTCTGAGAAGCGGAAACACAGGTTGGAGTTTTGGGTAATTTTTTGAATCACAGACCCTTTAAAAATCTGATGAAAACTCTGGACAGTCCATGATGGAAATGAACAAATAACTTAAAAACAAATGTTTGTAACAACAACATTAGGGAAATCATACACCAGTAAATTCCACTCATGCACTCCTCTTGAATTCCACGTATCTCCTGAGTGGAAAAAAAAAGAGAGAGAGAGAGCACTTGCTAGATATGTGATCTTGAGCATTTAATTTCACAAACAGACTCACTTTATTCATTTGTAATAGATGGGGCAATTTGTGGAGAATCTGATATTTTTTAAGTGTTAACATTCCCCCCTTTTTGCTAATTTAAATTATCAAAACATGTCAGCTAAATAGGTATTAAGTATAATTTAAAATATGAATGGACATGTAGTTCAGCTAAAATTAAGAATAAATTTAGTCCAACAGACAAATCAATTGTCTGTGTAGCCCAAGCTTCAAAAGTATGTGGGTCTCTCGTATGAATGCAAGTTACTATAATATAGTCTTGTATATTTTGAATGCTTGTTCACACTCACAGAAAAGAAACATACCTACCCCTGCAGAATAATAGCCTCCAATTCATAGGCAAACTTTTTGCCATAATTATTTCAATTTACGAACATGCTGAGGTATGTTAATCATTAATTCAGTCAAAGACAATTTTAAGCATTCTATTAATTTGTGCATTCCTTTATTGCTTAATTAGAGACTCTATACTTAAAATGACCACTTTCAAAGTTAAGTGGATCCCATTACATTTCTCTATCATGGATGACAAAATGAAACCATGAGTAATGTGTCTACAATTCTACAGAGTCACCCCACAGATGGAGCATGTGCATACTTAGGTGATTGTAAAATATGTTGGCAATGGGACATTTCCTTTTGGTTGATTGAAGAAGTCCTTCAGCAAGGGAGGTAATTTTGGGAGATGATATCTGAGGATTTCATAATGGGTCAGGACATTTTCAGATCAAAAACAAATATATTGGGGCATCTGGGTGTCTCAGTCAGTTAAGTGCTGACTCTTGATTTCAGCTCAGGTCATGATCTTAGAGTTGTGAGATCAAACCCTGTGTTGGGCTCTGTGCTGGGCAAGGAGCCTGCTTAAGATTCTCTCTCTCTCTCCTTCTCCTTCTGCCCCCCACCTCTCATGCATGTATGCAGTCTCTGTCTCTCAAAAAATATATATATCTATATATTTATATATATAACTCAAGATGCTCTAATTTTGTCACCAGAACTGGCATACTTTCAGGGGATGGGTTGGAGGTAGTTATCAAGAAGTGGTAGTTTCTGGTTGGGTATGAATGTAACAAAAAAATTGCCATGCAAACTACAAATATAAAAAGGCTAGAATGAAAATGTCCATATTGCATACAGAGGAACAAAATATAAAACCAGGCAAAGAAAAGAAAAGGCATGTACAGAGTAAAAAGGTAAGGATGCCTACTGTATTCTCATCAGAACCCATGCAATATTAAAAGGATGGGGAAAGATATATAATGAAAACACTAAGCCTAAAATGTTAGGGTGGCTATCTTCAAGTGTTGAAAGAAAAAAAACAAAGTGGTCAATCTAGAATTCTATATCCAGCAGAAAAGTGAGAAAAAACTTTTTTAGACAAACAAAAGCTGAAAGAATTTGTGGCCAGTAGACCTACACTACAAGGAATGTGAAAAGGAGTCCATTAGGAGGAAGAAAAATAATCTGAGAAAGAAGCTTGTATCAATACAAGGGAATGAAGAACTCTTGATTAATATGCATATGAATAGGAAAATCTTGTTTTCTCATCTTCTAATATCTTCAATTTCTTTAAAAGACCTTCTATTCTTTAAGCAAAAATAATAATCTGTTGAAGTGTTTATACCATGTGAAGCAAAATATGAATGAAAACAATAGCACAGAGAATAGGAAGGGAGTATTAAATATGTTGTCAGTTCTTAGATTATATGTAAAATGAAATAATATCATGTGAAGGTAGTCTTTTTTTTTCCAAAGATTTTATTTATTTGACAGATAGTGAGAGAGGGAACACAAGCAGGGGGAGTGGGAGAGGGAGAAGCAAGCTTCCCATGGAGCAGGGAGCCCAACACGGGGCTTGATCCCAGGACTCTGGGATCATGACCTGAGCCGAAGGCAGACCCTTAACAGCTGAGCCACCCAGGTGCCCCTGAAGGTAGTCTTTTATAAGTCAAAGTTACATATCATAAAACTGTAAAGTGGCAACTAAAAAATAAAACAAAGTGTAGGTAATTAGTCAAGAGTGTAGATAAAATAGAATACTAAAACCTACTTGATTAAGGGTCTGCTCCAGTCATGAAGGATTAATTGCCCTCTGTTCACAATGAACTAAAAAAACAGACAAAACATGTGAAACAACTGTTTTCACACACTGGACAATAGGCAGGACTGTTATAGAGAGAAGGAAACCAACTAAGGAAATCCTGCAATTTCCTGGGCTTACTGCCCAGGAAGCAGTTTCTAGGCTGCAGTGCAGTGAGTGGGTAAACAAAAAGAACACAATTGTTTTTGTTTTGTAAATAAAATTCTGGGAGTCGGAGGTGATTCTGAGCTAGAATTTTCAGGGGAAAATATGGGAAAGGAGGGAGGTGCACAGAGAGAACTTCAGAGATACGTGAAGTGAGGAGGAGCCCTCATATTTTAACTGAGTTCAGATCTTCATGATCTTCATCAGAGGCCATGAGGTTGGCGAAGGAACAAAAAAGCACTGTTCTCAACAACTCCAAGAGCTCATGTTGTTCTGGGAGTATTTGCACTCCCACCAGCCAAAACACTGGGGATTTTTAGTACATGAGTCTTGGTTGAGTCTTGAGAAGGATATTGTCTCGCTAGTGGGGAGTAAAAGAACTGTAGGCCACAGACTACTTTGGATCTAATCTAACAGGGCTTAGAAACAACATTTAAAAGCTTCAAACTGACTCCAGTTGACTTTACTAGTCCTACTGAATGATGGGAGTCTCATAAATAGATCTTATAGAGGAGAATGTCATTGCCCTAACCAATAGCCAGCACCAACAGCTAGACTGTGAGTGAGACCATTTTGGACTTTCCAGCCCCAGCCAGATTCCCAACTGAATACAGCTGCACCAGTGACCCTAGAAAACACTGCATGGAGTAGAAGAACCATCAGTTAAAAGTCAGGTAGCCCATAGGACCGTGAGAAATAATAAGTCACTGTTCTTCTAAGCAATTGGATTTTGAGGTAATTTGTTACATAGAAGTAGATGAGTGAAAATAGTATTTGCTCTTTGCAAGTGGCTCAGGAAGAAGACGACACATGAAGTATCTTCCAGAACATTAAACTGAACTATAGAAAACAATGTATTAAGGTACTATTGCCAGGGAGAGCAGAAGTAGGGCTTATTCAAGGAACAGTCTGTATTGACAGGATAAGGGTCCTAGTAACATTTTCCCATTGGAATTTCCCTTTCTATATGGAAGTGTTTCCTGGAGTTATTCTGTCCCTTTTGCACTACTTAATGTTGCCTGTTTAGGGAACAAATAATTTTTCTTTTTAGTTGACAAATCTCTAGTCATGAGGAGCTACATCTATCCTTCAAGACTTGATGCTATGTTTGGATAGAACTTTGGGGAGGACAGTGGAGATTTTTGGAATGATAGCTTTTTTTCTGCAAATGGGAGAGAAGTAACATAATCAAAAACATTTTTGAATAAGGGAGGAGACTATGGTAGATTTAGACTATTTTCCAGTACACTTTCAACTTTTACGCCTCCCCTTTCCATGACAAGATTTTATTTTCCTAACCCATTGATATTATCTTAGACCAAAGACATGATTTATCCAGTGGACCATGAGTAACAGGGGCAGTGTTTACATACTGAGTCTAGGCCTTAAGAGACATCACACATTTTGGCTTGTCCTTCTAGGAGCTTCAGATCTCTTCAATGAGAAGAATATGGCCCATGTACTTACTACACTTTCAGCCTTGGCTCCAGCGTGAACCAAGTCCAGAAGCTATAGATGCACAGACCAAAGTAGTGCCATGCTTAACTGACACATAGAGTGGAAAAACATTCTTTTGGTTGCGTGCCACTGAGAATTTGTGGTTGTTTGTCATAGAGCATTATTGCAGCAATATCGGACTAACATGACATATTTCTCTGTACTTCCTTCCTCAGATAGATATAGAAATTCAGCTAAAATTATGTGTCCTGTAGAAGCTCATATTCTGAATTGTATATGGTAAGAATAAAAAAAGAAAACTGGACAAAGACTCACCTGTATGTGGAAAAGTTTCGTACCTAAATTTATACATGGTCTTTGGCCCGAGCAATCTTTGCATTCATGATCAAATATATTACCATATAAAATGTGGATATGTCAACTCTCTGATAATCACTTTCATTTGCAGTGAGTTTGGAAAAGTTAACGGTGGGATTGGGGTTTCAGAAAGCCCTTGAGTGATAGCAGAAGGCTGAGCAGGTTATGGGAAATCCTATATGCTGTTTTACCATGTTGCAACTTGCTTAGTTGGGGTCTCTGTTGACATGTTTTTCGAGGTTCATCAGGAGCTTCTTGCAAAGTGAGGTTTGTAAGCTGAGGCATTCATTCCAAGGATGTAGCTGCTGTGATGGTGTCTCTTTACAGTAATGAGCTATAGCTTCACTTTACAATAATGCCACCTTATATTACTTTGGTCCCAAAGTTAATGAGTTTCAAAATGACAACTGAGACTTATCATTAGAAAAGAGGAATATATAGAAATTAGACACACAATCTGAGAAGGTGGCAGAAAGATGAGGCTTAAGTCTGACAGAGATATTAATACCAACTTCATAGGCTGGCAGCAAACCTTGAAGATTGCAATAAAAATATTTGCTGATCTAAATCTTATTAAGTCCAGCTGTTATAACCTTTTGCTTTCTATTTCTGCAGTTTAATGCTGTATCTCCTACAATGTTTCTTCCAGCCTTCAGTCAATAAACATTATGTGCCCAGGACTTTGATGGGGCACAAGAAATAGGAGAAGAAAGAGGATTAAGATGGTATGGTTCCCGGCACCAGTATCTGCCCTTAAAAATACACAACCTAGTTTCTGAGACTCTGATGAGAAGTGTTATTTTCCTCCCTTACATGTTCTCTGCTAGCTTATCTGAATTTGAATGCAAATAGTTTTTCTTTAAGAAGGCTTCATTAAGCCAGAGGGACTATTACTTTGTACATAGTTATGTCCCTCGCCTGGATGGACCATGATTGATGCCCTCTATTACATGTCATTAGTATTCACGGTGGTACTGGCTTAGCTGTTAGGAGTGAAAGCCTGGAAAAAACATCCAAGACTTTTAGAAACTTGAATGTGTTAGAGGTAGATAACCCCTTTTGCCTTTCCTCTTGCTGCTCAGAGTTGGCACAAACTTTAATTTTGAAGCTGTTTCAAGAGGGGTAAAAAAAAAATGTAAGCACACACATACAAAAGAAGTAAAACTCAAATAGAAAAATAGATTCAACACAATAATGTATATCCTGTAATAGATTTGTAGAGGATTCATAGTCCAAAGTGATGTAAGTCAGCCTCAGCCCATTTTTTCATTTCTGTGGCCCAGATCTTTCTACTCATGACTGGAACACATAGTTATGGTACTCAACACCCCTTTATTTCAAAATGGAAATGAGAAGGAGTTGCAGATTTCTCCTATCCTCTGTGAAGAACTGAAGAAGCATTTATTGTCTGAATTTCCTTGATTTCTTTTTTGCTCATCACATGCTGCTTAATTATGTATTGCTTCGGTCTCATAAGTAATCATTTCAAATAACACAGTGGCCCATGTTAAGGAAATGATTCATCTTCCTAATGTATTTGAAACTATGGTTTGCAGCACTATTTTAGACACTACATTATAATTCTGTGTTATGCAAAACAACTTTGGAGGCTAAAATTAATGTAGATAAGAAGCTTATGCAACAGGAAAAATGAACACGGGGCAAACCAAAGCAAAAATAAACCCCTCCTTCCTGACTCTTCCGCAGTCAATGAGACTGCACATTTAACATCCTCCTATACTCCCAGACACAGCAAAGCCTGTTATGCATCAAAAAAGGGGCAGTGGGGGTGGGGGGGAGACAGTCTGAATACAAGAGAAAAGTCTTTTATTTCCTGTTTTTCCTTCCCTGTCTCCTACAAATCCTCTTTGTGTGATATACGAATGGTACATCTTTGGCAAGATGAAAAGAGAAGAAATTTTTTATGCCAATTTCTAGGCCAAATAAATTTTGGCTATTTTGTCAATTCATAGTCTCCAGGTCACCAAGAAGAAAACATGAAACATTAATCTTGGAATTTGTAGACCACTGACTACAGTGGTGACATATGTTTATGAGTTAATGAGTTAATTCTCTTCACAGAGTCCAAAGGAGATAGGAAGTTGAGGGAGGTCCAGAAGCTGAAAAAGCAACAGTGTTAATGAGCACAGTATTTTTTATTCTTTATACAAATGAACACAGGTACTCTTTTTCCAAGTAGTAGTCTCACATTTAAGTAACAACTACATGTGAAGAGATGATTTATACCATGCATAATACATAAAAATTGAGTTTTGTCAATTTGATCATCTGACACTATATTTAATTAAGAGGACAGTAGCAATTAGAGCATAGCTGAACAACATTTTTAGTCCTATGATTTTTAGATGCCAATGAAGACCTGGAAGATACTGACAAAGCTTAAAAGGAAAGAGCCTATAAAAACATAAGAGAAGAAATTCATACATATCGTAGAACCTCTAGCGTGGTTTAGAGAAAGAAAGAAAAACATAGTAAGACCTCAAGTACCTCTCTGAGTAAGAGGAATCACAAAATGATTCTTCACTTAAAAAAAAACTCACAATTTTATTATTATTTATTATTATTTTATTATAAGGTTTTATATTTAGGTGATAAGTACAGAAACATTTAACTATAAAGGAATCCCTGTGAAAAGTGACTTTCTTCCTTCACGCAGAGTAAGAAAGCGGAAATAAGTAGCAGAAAACAAGAAGTAAGAACCTGGATAAATGGAAATGTGGCAACAGAACCAATATGAAGCCTATTTTATAGCTCCCAGAATCTTCAAAGTATTGGTGGAAGATATCTCCTTATCCTATGTTCATTCTCTCACAATTTTTCAAGCTCTATCTCATATAGTAACAGAGTGTATTGTTTGTTATTTGTTTATTACTTGGTCCCCATCAACCCCTTGACATTACACCTGACACACATGTATGAAGTTCCCTTACCCAAGATTTGCTCTGTTAACCACCTTTCCTCTATGGAGTTTAGAGCACTTCACGGACTATGCTTCTGTAATCAAATTAGGAGATAGAAGAATTAACAGTCAGAAAATGTTGAATTCCTATATAAAGAAAGGAAATAGTGATAATCATGATATCCTAAGTTTTAAAAAATTATTTTTTTCAAAATACTTTTATTTATCTTATTTATCACAGTGACATAATAAGATATTCACAGTTGGATAACACTTCTATTTCACATTTGAGTAAAATAAGGCTTAGACAAGGTTAAGTGACTTGACCATGTTCATAGTTAATAGAGCCAACTTTTGGTTCCAAGCTGTGTCTAACTTCGTTAAGTATCTATTGCTATATAACTAATTATCCTCATGTGGCTTAAAATAGCACTAAATATTTATTACATTCACAAGGTTCTGTGGTTTAGAAATTTGAGCGTGGCTTAGCTGGGTGGTCTTGGTCCAGGGTCTTCTGTCAGTTTGCAATTTTGATACCGGTTATAACCATTGTCTCTTGAAGGCTTACTAGTGCTGGAAAATCTATTTCCAAGATGGCTCACTCATGTGACTGTCAAGCTGGTGCTGGCTTTTGGTAGGAGACTTTAATTACTCACCATGTAGACCACTGTATATGGCTACTTAAGTATATTCACAACATGGCAGCTAGCATCCTGCAGACAGGTGCTCCAAGGACAGGAGCCACATGCTTTTTCTGCCTAGCCTCAGAAGTCATCCCTCCATCATTTTTGCAATATCCTATTCATTACATAGATCAGTCTTATCTAATGTAGGAGTCAGTGGGGATATTGGAAGCCATCTTCACAGCTGGCTAACACAAGTAACTATACCATAAGTTTACTTTATGATTCTTTTCTATCCTTTTTTACTTCCATTTCTAGGTTTTTGTTTTTGTTTTACTTCCATTTTTAGGTTTATGTTTTTAAAACCATATAATCATTTGGGTGGTAATTTCACATACTTGCTTTACTTCTTTACCATTTGTCTTAAATACACAAACCAGATCCAAAGCTCCCTGAGGGCAAGCACTAGAACTTTCACCTTTTAACTGTTTATGGATTCTGTTATAATATTTTGGGCATAATGGGTTCTTCATTGACCCCAAGTAAAAGAACAACTATACATGCGTGAGTAAATTGATGAAATTAAATATGTCAGAATCAGGTTTAAAATTATAGAGTTTCAGATTTTAACTCAAGAGTGCCAGAATTTGCTGGCAGGAAGAAGGTCTCAGAGCAGATCAGATTTGCCTACCATTTCAAAACCCCAGTACAAGCAAGTGTTTCAATCTCTTTTAGGTTTATTAGTCTTCCTATTTCAGATCACATTAGGACTTTTTGCAGGAAAATCATGTAAAAAAGTGATGACACAATAACATAATGAAACTAAAATATTCCAGAGGAAAATGACCAGAAAATGTTCATTTTTCTATGAATTAGAAACTTCCTGAAATAATAAGAGAAACATATTGACTTATTCTCATAGAAAAATTAAACTGATTTCAAGTAGTTTAAGATGCTTTGGAAGATTGTGCATTATGAGAACCAACTGCTAGAAGGAAGTTAGGAGACTTTTTTCTCTTCCTTAGAAATAAACAAAATGATCCTTTCCACTAATTCCATATGTTCATGTTTCAAAACAGGGAAATATTTTTTTTCCAAAATAGATCCTCTTACTCCCTGATAAACTAGCGTTAGTTTTGACAAAGAAGCAAAGAGAATACTGGGAAGAACAGAGAAACAGAAAAAAATAGAAATTTTTAAAATTAAGAAAATTAAAAATGTAAAAATTCTTCACTAATGTCTTTTAGTAGACTATTCACAAAAGTCTTCATTGTCCCTTTCCAAGTGACATTCTTCTAAACGTAGGCTTAAAATTTGGAGATCACCAAGACCACCATATACCAATTCTGTTAATCCCTCACCCAGCTCCATATATGCATATTTGTTTTGTTTTGAAACGGTTTTATTGAGGTATAATTGACTTATAATAAATGCACAGACTTAAAGTGTATTTTGATATATGCACACACCTGTGAAACTATCAACAGAATGAAGATAATGAACATATCCATAACTCCCCAAAGTGCCCGTGTGCTACTTGTTACTCTCTCCTTCGTGTCACTCTCACCCTTCTCACTGCCTGAACCTCTAGCAACCACACTGCTCTGCTTTCTGTTACTATAAATTCATTTTTTTCCCTAGAATTTTGCATACCTGGAAGGAGTCAAATATTTTTTGGCCTGATTTTATAATATAATAGTTGTCATATAGATTATTACCATATAATTATTTTGAGATTCATTCATGTTGTCATGTGTCAAAATTTATTCACTTTTATTGCCAAGAAGTACTTCATTGTATGGATATACCATAATTCGTTTATCATTCACCTGTTGATGGATATTTGGCTTGTTTCCAATTATTATAAATCTGTGTACATTTGTATTCAAGTCTTTGTATGAATAGATGCTTTCATTTTCTTGGTTAAATATGTAGGAGTGAAATGACTGAGTCTGTTGGCAGATATATGTTTAATATTTGAAGAACTGCTACATTGTTTTCTAATGTGATTGTGTCATCTTCAGTCCTACTAGTAATATATCAGACTTCCTGTTTCTCCACATCCTCAACAACACTTGGTAGTGTCTGTCTTTTTAAATTTTAGCCATCCTGTGAGGCGGGTAACAGTGTGTCATTATACGTTTAATTTGCATTGTCCTAGTGACTAATGACATAGAACATCTTTCTGTGTGCTTATTTGTTATCCATGTAAGCTTCTGAAGAAGTATCACTTTAGATCCTTTGGCCCTATCTTATTATTTTTTTTTATTATTTCCAATGATTTAAAAAAATATTTTGCATTTGAGTTCTTTATCAGACATATGATTTGCAAGTATTTTCTCCCAGTATGTGGCTTGTCTTTTCATTCTCTTAACACTGCCTTTCAAAGAGCAGGAGTTTTAAATTTTGATGAAGTCCAATCTATAATTTTGTTCTTTTATGGATCATGCTTTTGATATTATCCCTAATTCAATGTTTCCCTTACACAAGGTCAGAAGGAAAGATATTTCTACTTATTTTAGAATCCCAGGTGAACAAGTACTTGTCCTGTTAGCACCTGAAAGCATGTTTCGTCCCTCACTCCTTTGGATGATTTTAAGGTTTTCTCTTTACCATCGACTTTGGTTATGATGTACCCTACTGTAGTTTTCCTCAGGTTTGTAAGTCTTGGCCTTTTTAGATCTATGGGTTTATAGTTCCATTATATGTGGAACGATTTTGGCTATTAAATCTTTAAATGTTTTTTTGTCTTTACTCTGTTCATTCCTCTTCTTCAGGGCCTCCAAGTCTATCTGCAGTAGGCTGCTTCAGTTTTAACATTTTAATAATTCTTATCTATATATAACTTTTCCATGTGGAATCAGAAGAATGCTGTTTCTATTACATGCATGTGTATCTGCTCACTGACCACAGCTCACTGATGATACGTTCTTTTCCTTGTTTTTAGTCTTTTTTCTCTTTAATTTAACTCATTTGCTTAGTAGCATCCTTGGACTCTACCCACCTAATGCTAGAGTGCCCTCCTCCTGTTTGGCAACCAAAAATTTCTGTGAATATTTCCAAATGTCTCCCTAGGGATCTCTTCTAGAGCTAATTACCACACACTCCTGAAGCAAAACCTTTCTTTTTTTCTTTCTGAATAATATATTTAGTTTCTCACATCCCACATGTCTATTAAGAATTATTCTGTAATAAAATAATCTTCATTCATTCTTTTTAAAACATTTTTATTTAGTTGACACAAAATTTACATTAGCTTCACGTGTACAACATAGTGATTTGACAAGTTTATACATTATGCTGTGCTCACAAGTGTAGCCACCACCTGTCACCGCCATACACCACTATTACAATGCCATTGGCTATATTCTTTACGCTGTGCCTTGTATTCCCGTGACTTACTCATCCGTTTCTGAGTACTCTACCTGAACTTCATGAATTACAAGGTTTCTCTTCTGGCTGGCGGGAACAGGCGCTGTCTCAGCTTTATGGAACAGTAGACACTCTTCTTGCTAATCTTTTCAAGTAGCTCTTTCCTTGGCCTCAGGTAGTTTCTTCATTTCCATCTGTAGGTCAGCACTCTGCTGAATGGGAACCTCTGTAGATCTCCAGCATTCTTTCTTTTTGCAGCTCTCTCTTCTCCGATTTCCTGCCCTGCAAATTCTAGCTGCATTTGTCTCCTCTTATTCCCAGCTCTGTCTTTTCAACTCATAATGTCTAGGTACCTCTTGCTTGTACTGTAACCCAGAAACTCTCTCAAAATAGAAAGCTTGCATCCTTGTAAGCCTCACCTTGTTTGTTTCCCACCATCTACTTGGGATCACTGTACTGCATTTTCTAATAATGTCCAGTATGTTTCATTTTATATATTTTGTCATGATTTTTGGTTATTTCAGCCAAGAAAATACATCTGGTCCCTATTACTCTATCTTGTCTGAAATGGTTGTCTTATGCATATTCTTCAGCCATATCTATTTTACCTCTTTTCCCCATTCTAATATCTCTCTTTTGACTCAGCCACTTTATTTTTCCTCTGTTCTTCCTATCAACTACTACCTTCATGATAAACAATGAGATAATATCTGGAGTTTTAGAAATATCTACATGAGTTATTAGCATATAGCTTTTATTGAAGTTATGGAATCAGGTAAGATTGCCTATATAAAAAGTAAAGATAGAGAAGATGACTTGGAATTTATTCCTGTCTATGTGATATTTAAATTAATGTTTTTATACAAATGATTTCACATATATTTGCATGCAGGATGACCTCAGCTTATCCCCTTTTTAAGTATGAATAACCTTTGAGTTAGTATTATAAACTCCCTCATCTGTCATCCCAGTAGAAAGTATGCAGTTAACGAGGAAATTGATGAGTAGTGAATTTAGCATAGATGATACAGGGTAGGGGTGAGAAGGGAATCTGAAAAGATACTGCCTACCTTGTCATTATTTTATTTCTGCAATCAAGTTGAATTATTGCAGCCCTAATCAGATATTTATATTTACTAAGAAATAAAATTCAATTACCAATCACCAAAATAAATATTTAAATGAACCTTAAGTTGGTTATGTATCTCTAAAACATTAAGGCTTCCACGTATATAAGTTTACTGTAACCAAGACACATGCTTATTCATATGCAGTGCCCTGAAACAACTCACTTGCACTTTATGGAATGTGGTCATCTGGATGGTTTATGGTTATTTGGGTTATATACTAAAACTGAAAAAAAAAAAACCACACTTGATCTTCTTATGTGCACCCTGTAATGGTGAACTCAAATGTACGTATAAATATGGAAGGTCATTTTAAAAAATCTAATTGTTATAAGAATTCCAGTCTCAGAGAATTCCAGTCTTGCCTAAACAGAGGTCCTAATTTGTTTGGTGAATGCTTTGATAATTCTAGCAAGAGTCTGAGAAGCATAGAGTCTTCTGAAACCTTGGATTATGGGGAACTGGTGGAGTTGCTCTATGTTAAAAAGTTTAGGGATACTTTTCTTTCAGAAAAGAGAAGGGAGAGACTAACAAAGGACAAGAACTATTGGGATGGGGTCAAGGAGATGAGAAATATAAAGAACGAGTTTTTGAGAGAAGAGAAATATTTGATGACTCTCCATTAAATTGTTTGCTATTTAGTGTGCAAAATAACCATCCCTTTCTGTTTTAGGAAACATTTAGTGAAGTCAACTTGGCTTCTAGTGATTTGGGGAACAGGTTTTCTTTCCTAAGGATATGATGAAGTTCAGGGTCTAGGTTAGGGATTGGGATGAGACAAACCCAGAACTTCCCAAAGGGACATAACTTTTATAGGACAAGTATAGTGTTACAGAAACATTGAAGACTTAGGTACTCTGGATACCATTAGGGATATTTGGGTAAGTTACTAATTAACCAAAATTTTTTGGGGCTTTTTTCATATTGGTTTAGAAAGCCTCCTATGCTTTGTTCTGTAGAGGATGACAAATAACACAGATCACTTTGCTAGTGGTCTTATTATTTCAACAAGCAAAGCCGATTTAGACAAAAACTTTTTCATTACTTTACCTTCTAGGGTTATTTTGAAGATTATATTTATAAATTTATTTCAAAGTGTTTCTAGACAATTACCTGTGAAATTTGTACAGCTCTGGGCCAAAGGCCTTATTAATATCTGGCAGTTTTCACTTAGATTTTTTAGATAATTCTAATTTTCTTTTTTTTTTTTTAAGATTTTATTTATTTATTTGACACAGAGAGAGAGAAATCACAAGTAGGCAGAGAGGCAGGCAGAGAGAGAGGGGGAAGCAGGCTCCCCGCTGAGCAGAGAGCCAGATGTGGGGCTCGATCCCGGGACCCTGAGATCATGATCTGAACCGAAGGCAGAGGCTTTAACCCACTGAGCCACCCAGGCGCCCCTAGATAATTCTAATTTTCAGTGAACTTGATGGCATTTAATGTTTCTATAAGTTGATAGAGTTTTCTTTTTTTGTTGTGTTTGTTGTTTCTTAAAGTTTTGTCTCCAAAGAATAGAGGAAGATTGGATAATAGAAAAGCAGGATTGTATTTTTAGAGGTGGACTCCCTGTTGATAAACTGGAATGGACTTTGAAGTTGCCATAGTATTTTGAGATGAGTGGAAAAATATTACAGTGCTTTCAAAAAAGGGGAACGAAAGGCAACTTCCTGTAAGAATTTTTTAAAAAAGAATAAAATGACATAAGGCATTTAATTCCTCATTTTTACTGTTAGTTCAGGTTTGAGAAATACATGATAATCATGTATGCTATTTGATGACTCACTGGTAAATATGATACTGATAAGCAAAGTGGAAAGTTGTTGAAAGAGTGGCTTAGAGAAACTCTTTCAACATTTGTACTTATATTAGGATCAGCACGACAGCAGTATTATGCCAAAAACGTATTTTAACTGGACTTCCACTTAATTTTTTTTAAAAAACTGTTAATAACCAGGTCGTATGTGCTCCATTCCCACTAGTCATTTTATCTGAAAATGTTCACATTTTTTTTCTTTCAACTGTATATGATAGATTCACATTTTATTTTAGGCCAAAGGATGGACTAACTAGCTAATGTCTTGATAACCAGGATACAAATTTTTCAGTAGGAAATCTTTTGAGTGCAGGCTGCCTAGGTGATATTAACAGTGGTGGTAGATGGGAGCACTCCTTAATTTTGAGTTAAACATAACTTTTTAACTTGAGACATCACCAGATAGCACTGCATCTAGTTCATGAAATTATTTCTGTTGTATAGTTGTTAATCTCTTTCAGTTGTACCTTATCCCCATCTTGCTGAGGAGGCCCAGAAATTTTTATTAGTTTTCTTGGAAAATCAAACTATAGGCTGAAAGTCACAAAAGATTACTTTTATTCTAAGTAATAGCTAATCTGATTCAGTTTCTCATTTATTTCCTATAAGTCATCTCGTGTTTGTTTTTTCTTGTTTTGTAACTAGAAATGAAGAAACTAAAGATTGGAAAGGCCAAGTCACCTGCCCTAGATCACAAAACTACCAAATAGATGAGTCAGCTGTTTAAGAAGGCGTAATTCCAGTTTCTGTGTTCCTTTCATCACATCAAAATGGACATATTGAACAAGGTAATGGGGTAGAATATGGGGTACTGGGCATCATATAGTTAATCATATTAACTCATCCACATTATTGAGGGACCCCTCCAAATGGACAGTCTCTAACCTCAAGGTGTTGAGAGATTGTTATAAGAATAGAAGCATACAATTAGGTAGACTACAGGCTCTCTGGATAAGTGCCATACCTTATCATGATGTGATATACAATCATTAAAAAGTTCTGAGACTAAAGAGGAGGGGCCTATTACAGTTACCCAAGAACATTGTAAGATGAGAAGATATTTGAAAAGAAAGGCCATTGTATATTTAGTCATTGCATGAGAGATGATAAATTCTTGAATGATAATTTGTGGCAATGATAATGGAAAAAAAGGGAAGATTCACACATTCTGGAAACACATTGCAGAGGTGGTTACACAAGAGTTAACACCCATCTCAAAAAGAGCCTACATTAGTTTTCTATTGCTGCATGACAAATTAATTACCACAAAATTCACAGCATAAAACAATATCCATTTATTAGCTCATAGTTCTGTAGGTCAGAAGTACAGGTAGGTTTATCTGTGTCCTGTGCTCAGAATCTACAAGTCTAATAATATCAAGGTCATAGCCAGGTCTTTTCTTATCTGGATCTTAGGGTTCTCTTTCAAATTCAGGTGCATATAGAAGAAATTAGTTTCTTGTGGTTGTAGGACTGTGGTTTCTATTTCCTTGCTCTTGTCAGCCAATGTTGTTCTCAGCTCCTAGAGGTTGCCTGTCTTCTTTGCCACGAGGCCCCTTCCATCTCCAGACCCAGCAATGGAGAATCTCCCTCACATCAGATCTCTTCATACCTTTTTCAGTCTTTCCATCAGAAAGAAATTAATTCCCTTTATGGACTTACTTGATTAGGGTAATCTCCATATTTTAAGATCAACTGCTTTGCTACCTTATTAAACTATAAAATCCCTTCATACAAGCATCTAGATTGATGTTTGACTGAATAACTGAGAGAATGAGAGAATGTGTGTACACCAGGTGCAGCAGTCTTGGGTTTCTTCTTAGAATTCTAACTACCACTAGCCTGAGAAAATAGAGGGAATAAGAAGAAAGTTTAATATAACCTCAAAGTTTTTAGAAGCGGTGCCTTCCAGAAAAGGTAATGGTCACTTTAAATGAGTTAGTAGGTACAGAATTTGGAGTGGATTGAGATCAAGGTGCTGAGCTTAATTTAGGTCACTTTGAATTTGAGGTTCCAGTGAAATAGGATATCTAGCTGTCCGCTGTAACTCATTTTGGAACTTAGGGGATAGGTGATGGATATTTGTGAATTAATGTTTTAAGATTTAAAATTTTTGTGAACAAGTTCACCTTAGAGATGATTTAGTGAGAAAAATTTCAAATTGATTGGAATTTAGAAGAATTGTTTCATTTTCAGTGTAAATAGAGAAAGAGAAAAAGGCAAAAGAAACAGAGAAGAAAGATGATAATAGAGAGCTATATGAGTAATCTTAGTTTCTTTATAGCCCATAAGCCTTCTGAAAGCACGAAGATTATCTTGCTTACTGTTACATCTTTATTTGTTTTATTTAAATTCAATTAGCTAAAATATAGTACATTAGTAGTTTCAGGTGTAGAGTTTAATAATTCATTAGTTGCATATAACACCCAGTGCTCATCACATCATATGCTCTCCTTAATGCCCATCACCCAGTTACCCCATCGCCCACCCACCACCCCTCCAGCGGCCCTGTTTGTTTCCTATAGTTAAGAGACTCTCATGGTTTATCTCCCTCTCTGATTATTTCCCATTCAGTTTTTTTCTCCCTTCCCCTATGATCCTCTGCAGTGTTTCTTATATTCCACATATGAGTGAAACCATATAATTGTCTTTCTCTGATTAACTTATTTATCTCAGCATCATACCCTCCAGTTCTATCCACATTGTTGTAAATGGTAGGTATTCATCCTTTCTGATGACTGAGTGTTATATCTTTAGTACTTAGTAGTGTGCTTGACACAGAGTAAATACTCAGTAAATATTTATTGAATGACTTGATGAATGAGGGAGTGAATACACTCTCATGAAGTCATGGGTGGGAGGTGCCCAGTATTGCAGAGAAGGTAAGTGAAATGAGAACAAAGAAAGTCAGTGGATTTAGCAATTCAGAGATAATTCATGTATTCCTTTTTTCCTTTTTAAGATTTTTATTTATTTATTTGACACCAGAGAGTGAGAGAGCACATGCAGGGGACGCCTGGGTGGCTCAGTTGGTTAAGTGTCTGCCTTTAGCTTAGGTCATGATCCCAGAGTCCTGGGCTCCTTGCTCGGCGGGGAGCCTGCTTCTCCCTCTGCCTGCTCTGGCTGCTCTGCCTGCAGCTCTCCCTGCTTCTACTTTCTCTCTCTCTGACAAATAAAATAAAAATAAAAATTAAAAAAAGGAAGAGAGAGTTCATGCAGGCAGGCAGAGGGAGAGGGAGAAGCAGACTCTCTGCCAAGCAGGGAACCCAACGTGGGGCTCTATCTCAGGACCCTGAGATCATGACTTGAGCTGAAGGCAGTCACTTAACCAACTGAGTCACCCAGGGGCCCCTAAATCATGCATTCTTAAAATAGCTTTCAGTACAATGGTGAAAATGGATATTGGGTTATAAAGAATAATAATTTATAAATAATTACTCTGAGAAGTAAGAAGTAGGAACTAAGTTTGTCATTCAATGTAAGAGGAACTTTAAAAGGTAGTTTAAATGGGGAAGTCAGTCATATATCAGGAAGAAATGTCTGTGTCTGTGTGTGTATGTATTTGCATGTGCTTGGGGTTAGAATATATATGCATATGTATTTTGGTCAGAAGGACAGAATTAGAAGGAATAGAAGAGACTAAAATTAGTAAGTGGAAGAAAGTAATGGCAACCAAATTGTTTATTGATATTTATGTATTGGTAAATATTTATTAAATACCTCTTACATAGTGGGCACTAGTTGAAGTGATTGGAATATATTTTCATTCTTGGGGAGCTTTTATTCTAATGGGAAAATAGAATATAAAATATAAAATGAGTATAATGAAGATCTGTATGAAAAAGGGGCATGTGAGGCTGACTAAGAATGAAGGAAAGTGAAGGATAATGATGCTTGAAAACAAAGGATGGAGAGACTATTACTGCAGAGAGTTGATGCCTATAAAGGAAAGTAAATATGAAACTGATGCTTCTCAGTAACTTGTCATGGTTAAAACATGGTGAGCAAGGGAAGGGTATTAGATGAGAAATGCAGGAAAGGATTACATCATGAAGTTTTTATTTTTCTCCTGAAGGTAATGGACATTTAGGCAAGAGTTTCAAGCAGTGGCACGGGTGCGTGCGTGCATGCACACACACACGCACACAGACGTACACATACTTTGGTAAGAATATGGAGGACAAGTACATTGAGAATGAGTTGTGAAAGAATGCTGAGGTCAGAACAAGTTCTAAAAGCAGTAAGGGGAGGAAACAGGGATGGACATGCTAAATAGAAGTAGATTTAGGTCTACTGACTGCTTGGATGTAAGAGATGTGGGCAACAGATGTCATGTGGCTTGATAGCAATGATCAGGATCGACAACTCTGGCACATGAGTAAATTTTAGGGCAATTCTAAGGTACTTATGGAACATTTGAGGCAAGATATAATCAGTTGAAAACACCATGTCTTTATAGCTCAAAATGAGGACAGAACTTTCGAAATCCTCAGCACTGAATAAAATCCTAGAAGACATTCAAACAAATAAGATCAAGGTAGAAAATTAGCCTCAGAAAAAAAACTTGAGATGAATTAAGCTCTTATATGATAAGGAAAGAGATGGATAAAGGAATATGACCATTTAAGGACAAAGTCTAATGAGACTGTGAGACAGTCCATAACAGACTTTATTTGTGACATATTAGGCAAGAATGTCTGGTAAGATTCAGGGAAGAAAATTGGGAGGGTGAGGAACGTGAAGAATGTTTGCAGTAGTTGTTAGGGCAAGTTTAGAAGTTGAGGTGGGGACCTATCTGAAGAGAATAGGACAGAGGAGCATGAAGGCATAAAGAAACTATAATCAGTTTGGTTTGGTTGTATTATTCAATATTCATCTCAGAAAGGAGACAAAGATCAACTAGGTTAATCCCGGCTAGAGACTTGACATGATGGGCGCTAGAAAAGGTAAATATGTCTTTCTCTTTTTGAGGGTGCTCGATGAAGTATTTGACTATAGGATCTAATAGGCTGATAAACAAAAAATTCAAAATACTGAAAATCACAGAAAAGCCTAAGGACAGGATTGGTAGATTTAAAGAAATCTGAGAACTTGAATCATAGGAAGTGGTAATCAGAGAAGAGTACTTGAGATTTTATGTGTTTTGAGTTAGAGTACTTCAGAGTAATTTGAGTTGATAAAGTGGAGAAAATATGAAATTCAGAGATGATTCAGGAGATCAACGGTCTGTAAAGACTGAAGATTTAAGGCTTATCAACATATGTTTAATATGGTCATTCTAAACTAGGAGTGATTTCATCGTTCCAGGTAGGGTTGCCAGATAAAATACAGAACACTCAGTTAAATCCGAGTATCAGATAAGCAACAAGTAACTTTTGAAGAATAAATATGTCCCAAATATATGCGACATATTTATACTAAAAAAGTTTTGTTGTTTATCTGAAATTCAAATTTAACTGAGTTTCCTGTATGTTTATTTACCCAGCTCTACAGCAGGGGACATTTGGCAGTTTTGGTCATCACGCTGGGGGAAGGGATGCTATTGGCATCTAGGGGGTAGAGGCCAGGGAGGCTCCTAAACATTCTACAATGCACAAGACAGCCCCCCAAAACCATAAAAGAATTACACATTTCAAAATATCACTAGTGCTGAGCTTGAGAAACCTTGGCTTAATGCAACTTTTTCAGAGAAGCTTTCCCTGAAAAAAAAGCTTTCTTCGTCATACAAACCTTCATGATACCCGTGTTTATAGGTATATAGGTATATATATATATATATATATACACACACACACCTATATATACACATATATTTTACATATTTCATATATGAAAATGTATATATAACAGAATGTATATATAACATAATTTTGTTCTCCTAGGTAGTATGTACTTATGAGAGTTGCAATAAAATATTTACTTGTTCAAGGACAATTTCTCACAAGTCATTAGAAGCCCCATCAATGATGTGATCTTAGCTCTTAATCCTGTGCTAAAGCACAAAATAAAAGTGCAATAAATATTTATTGAATGTGTGAATGATAAATGGGCTTTGTACTCACCTGGGATAGTGAGAGTGAATGAGAATGAGAGACATACAGTTAACTGGGTGCCGAAGTTCCTATAGAGTATAGAGCAAGATTTTGGAAGAGGTCAAGCAATGATGATACTGACAAGAAGAAAGTATAATAATCGGATCTAATGTTTCCAAGGAGAGGCTCCAACATCCTGACAGAAAAATTACTATTAGAAATTTTATATAGTCATGAATATAATTAACAAAAAAATTAGTGAGAACTTGTTAGTTCTAGGTAATGCAAAAGAGTTTTAATTCTTCAGAGTGACCTTTGTCTTCAAAGTACATACAGAATTTTCAAATGTAATAGAACACCTGGGGCTGCTTTGAAAATATTAATTTGTTGGGTCAATGACTGAAAGACCAGAAATTCCCTGAAATATTACTCTAAATAGCACTTTCACAATGTCACTGTGAAACTCTGAAAAAGTGCTATATGATCTTTTTAAAAGACAATGACATGTTTACTGGATTTCTTTGTTGTGAAACTAGGAATTTAGAATTTATGATACCTTGCACTTCATCATGACAACTACATATTCCTTAAATGAGTTTGTTACTCTAAGTATAAATCTTTCTCAAAACTCTGAGTTGGTTTTGTTGCTTCTTCTATTTATTGCTGAAAGTATCATTTCTCAGATATTTATAGGAATATAGTGGTTTATCTCATTACCAGAAGGTACTATTAAACGAGAAGTTTTAATCATTCTGCCATGAGGAAATCTATTTTTATAATTTTGCATAATGAATAAATCAATCACTTAAATAGCACTCATTAAATAACCAGAAGGTTCTATCTCTCTCTGTAGCATTAGCATACATATTAATTCATATATATTAATACAGTTAAATATTTAATGAGTATCATGTTTTTGTAAGCTCTGTCTTGGCAAGGAGTAAAGAGGGTTAAAATGATAGCTCCTACCTTCATGAAGTTTGCTATCAAGCAGGAGAGCCATTTAGTAAGTAAATTACTTCAAAATAATAATTTAGTTATAATTATAAAATGTATTATGAATACATAATGAATATGCCTAATAACACATATGCTGGGAACACTCTGATAGTTATGGATGCAGCATAATAAATTATTCCAAAATATAGCAGCTTAAAACAACAATTGTTTATTTTACTTCACCATGACATTTGACAGTTGCCCAGCTGGCTTGTACTGGCTCAGCATCTCTCGTGAGACTGCAGTTAATAAGTCAACTGGGGATATTGTTATGGGAGGCTTGCCTGAAGGATCCACTTTAAAAGTGGCTTACTCATGTGACTATTGGCAAGAGCCCTCATCATGTTGAGAGTTCCCCACCACGTTGGCTTCTCCATAGGACCGCCTGAGAGTTCTCATCATAAGACCACTGGCTTATGAGACAGCAATCAGGAAGCCACAATAGCTTTCGTGGTCTAGTCTCATAAGTTACTCCACGTCATGTCCACCATATTCTGTTTGTGAAACGGGTCACTAAGGAGAGCCCACATTCAAGAGGAGAAGGAATGTAATTAGGCATTACCTTTTGAAAAGAAGAATATCAAATGATTTGTGGATATAGTTGAATATCATTATATCTCTTCTAGTCTGAGGCATGGAAAAAATGCTTTCCTGGTAACATGGCATTATGCTAAGAATGGAAGGATAAACAGATTTATCACTGCACGTGAAAGATCAGGAATAGTTCCAGACACAGGGAACATACACAGGTGTCCAGGCAGGAGAGAACACATAAAGGAAAATGAAAAAAAAAGAAGAAAGAAAAGAAAAGAAAACAAAAATGATGTGGCTATAGAGGCAGTAGTGGGAGGAGAGTTGTGAATTGAGGCTGGGAAGCTAGAGAGAGAAACTAGGATGGACTGATAGAGCCTGTAGATCAGGTTAAGAATTTTATACGCCATCCTAAGGCAATGGAAACCCTTTGAAGGGTTTCACGTAAAAGAGGAACTCGATTTGGGCAACATTTTACTAACAGTACAGTATTCTGCTTTGTGGCGAGTGGACTGATAGGGATAAGAGTGGATGCAGGGAAAGAGATTAAAAGGTGGTTGCCTTGGCATTGAGGCTTGAATCAGGTGGTGACAGTTGAGGAAGGAAGAAGAGGACATATTCCAAATATATTTAGAAGGTAGGCTATGTAGGAACTACTAACTGATTGGTGGTGGTAGGAAAAGGAGAGGAGGTGACGAAGATTTGTAGGTTTCTGCCTTAGGCAATGGGTGGGCGGTAGTGACACCATTTACTAAAAGCAGGAACACTTGAAGAAGAATAGATTGGGGGACTAGGAAAAAAAAAATCACAAGTAAGATAGGGATGGTCCAGTGAAATTACTATGAGATATGGGAAAATGATAGATGTAACTTTCCCAAAGCACAGAGTTAGTTTTGGCAGAACTCATATCCTTTGACAACTAGCCGCAGGTAATATCTACCACATTATGATTCTCTTTTTATAATCATTTTGCTGTTTTATTTCTACAGAGGGAAAGAGAAAATGAATATAGCTTCCCTGAGTAAACTCTTTATAAGTTTATTGACCTATATTTGTATTTAAAGAGAGAGCTTTTTTAAATGTATGATTGATTAAGGTAAAAGAGAAAAAAACCCAAGACATAAGTGTAGCACTTTCTTAGTGCTGTAAGGCTGATGTTTGAGTATCATTTAATTGGGTTTTACCATGCAGGAAAAGTAGATCAGAAAGATAGACTTTTTGGTGGGCTCCTGGACATAATCGAGTGCCAATAAATTATGATCTGTCAGTGTTGTTGAAGAAAGGGTACTACCTGTGGGGCATAGGCTTGGCTGGCATTTGCAATTTAAAGCACCTTCAGTGTATTCAGCTTAGGGCAAATATAGTCAGCTAGTGAAGAGTCGGAGGAAGAATTTTGATTTGTTAACATGTGGTATAAATAATTAACTAGGGAGATTCATAGGGGAGAGTGTTCAGGGTGCTTCGCTGTAGGAAGAAGATGGACTCAGGAAGGTCCTCTGTCAACCTCATCTACAATGTGGGCATTTTGTTAGATTAGAGGCTTGTGAGAGCCAGATTGGATTATGGCTTTATATAGAAGACAGTCCAGAGAAGTAGATGAGATAATTTTAGGAGTCTTATAAACCCTGATCTGAGACTTGATTATCTGAGCAACCTTGGATGAACTAACCAACTTTTCTGAATTTCACTTTTTTCCTTTCAGTGTAGGAAAAATACCTTCCTGGCATCTCTGCTGTTCTGTGGTCTGTACTTTCTGGCTACTTTAGGATCTTTCTGTTCTCTTGCCCCATCGTTCTGTTACCGTGGATATGTTGATACCGTTGGGAGATCGGAGAAATACTTGATTGAGTTGCATATGCTAACTCACATAAGTGATATTTATGGGACATTATCACTGACTGTGAGACCAGACCGATTATTAGCTGACACACAGATTTAAATATTAGCCAGTTGTCAGATAATCTGAATAAAGACGGGAGACCAAAGCCCAGTCTAACGGGAAGGAACCCCAAAAGGCCGAGTTGAAGAGAGAGCAGTGGTTGTCCTAAACACTAGAAGTCCTGTGAGTCCATGTGTTCTATATTTGTCTATAACCTAGCAGATATGGCAGGTAATAACGACAAACATTTCATATATTCAGAAAGTGTGATTGCCAGGTCTGATTGTGGGAATGACTAAATCATCATAATGTTATCATGTGGTTTGCATGCCGTGTTCAAGAGTGAGACCACCTGGGTGCAAATTACTATCTCAGACACTTAGAACCTGTGTGTAATTGGGATATGACTTCTATCCCCCTTATCTCAGTTTTCTCATCTGTAAAATGTGGATATTTGTAGTACTTTTCAAAGGGGTCTTTTAAGGATCAAATTAAATGCCACCTGTCTTTCTTAGCCCAGTGCTTGTCACCGACAAGTGACCAATAAATGCTTTATGTTATCTGTTGTGGTTGTTACCTTCAACAACACGTATGTGGGTGCCTATTGTAATATATTGTAGAGTGTTAGGAAGCAAATATTCTCTTCCTTTAGGCTCGTCTTCAGGGCAGAGTACGCTTCCTTAACATTGACTTTGGCTTGACCATGTTACTTGCTTTGATTATAGTTACCTGAGTGGCTTGATGTGAACAGAGTTTAAATGTGCCTGAATGCATTAGTGTGGTTCTTTTTCTAGATTTGCCTTAGGAAGAACTTGTCTAAATAGTGCTCATTCGAAGAGAGTGTGGAGACATGTAAAATGGTTTTGAACCCCCCTTGAAGGCTTAAACTAATTCCAGCCAATTCATAGCCTAAAAGCTGACCCACAAATTAGGTGAGGAGGAGAAAACTATTTATATTTTAATCCACTGAGTTTTCATGGGTTCTGTTACATAATATTATTCTAGCAATAGCTGACTTGCCTTTCATGCAACAATGGTTCATCATTACTGAAGAAAGCATCAGGTATCCACTGCTTATTTACTCGAACATCCTAAACCGGAGCCACCAGCCAGACCCCCATTAGATGAGCCAGACTAATTGTTATCTGAGTTTGTGAGTGTTTTTTATTGTGACAGTGGAGGGCTGATATACCTACTTCGTGCCGGGTATAGGAAAGAAAACAAAATCAGTTGTACTGTGGTGTTTACATTCTAGTGAATAAATAATGATAAATAAACTAGTGATAAATAATCCTATATGCAGGCCAAATGCCCTCATTCCTGACCAGAATGTTTTATAAAAAAAATGATACAGTTCACTTTTTTTTTATCTTCCTCCAAAATATAAAGCTAAAGTATACACATCTAATTTAATCCCCAGCATGTATTACAAAGGAAAATGATAGAATATCTCTCGTAAAGAATTTAAAATATAACATAGCCAACCTTTTGGTTAGAGTGTTTGGATATCTGCTTGCCTAAGGACAGGAGCGGGGACTAGAAACCTGAGATTACACTGGTTTTATGGTTTTATTATTTTAAATGCCAGTTTGAATTGCAAGGTAGCTAGGCATTTTCTAAATAGTTTATAATGGTTTATGAAGGTAAAGGTGATAGATGGATAGATAGATAGATAGATAGATAGTATTTTTGTTTTATCCTGGTCCCGATAAATGAGGTCACCAGCTTGGAAGTCTTTGTTCTTAAGAATTTGAAAATGTAGTGAACAGCTTGATGAAACAGCTAGTGCTGGGCATATAGTTTTATACCAGCTGGACACTTTCAGGTTCTAATCAATCAGTTATACCTGAATGATAAGTTGATACACAGACACATTTATCGTTGTTCAGCTGGTTAGTTCCACTGTATTACAACTTTTTTAAAAAGGGTTTTGAAATATGAATAGTCAAGCTGGAAATCAATGTTATGATTTTCATTTTTGTACTCATAGTTTGCAATCTAGAACTTCTTTTCCTATGTATATATATTCAAACATAGTGGGGAAGTACTAACCTTTTTCCTACTATGTTTGAATATACACAAGATAACATATATGCAGGGGAAAAGTTTTTTAACATAGATGTCCACTTTAGAAAATCTTAATGATTATTTTTAATAGGTAAAAATTATATATTATATTCACCACTTCAAATGAATTGAATAATTGTCTTTAAATTCTCTAAATTTTAAGTAACTTGAGGCTATGAAAGCTTAGATTTCCTAAAACATTGGATTAGAAGGGAGTTTGCACATTCAAGTATCTCCAGTTGCCAAGAACCAAGGGAAAAATCCTAAGGTTAATTTGTGAATCTGAGTAAACGTGAATTGAGAATGGGGGTTTGGGGTGGGTAATACAAGATGTCCCAACTAAAGGAATTCACATTCAAAGTTTTGAAAATAGTGTGCAAGGGATTTCTGTTCCTGATTTAGACAGCCACAAAGAATGTTGCTCCCATCTTAGCAATGAGAAAAAGCGTAGTAAACTATCAAGTCATTCCTTTGAACCATCTGAAAACTGAGGTCACAAAGCCACCTCAATGTGAATTCCAAAGTGAGCAAGCCCCTCCAAAGAGATGGAACACACAGATGACAAGACCTGTAGCAGAGCACAGGGGGAAAAAAGGTTCTGTCCAAAATCAGTTACATTTTAACAAAGTTCCAAAGGCCAAGTATGAACTAGCATGTCAGTCAAAAGTAAGTGGGGACCACAGATTGAAGGCCAGATCACACTCACTTGTAAGCTCTTTCCCATAAGCCTTTATCAGGAGCCTAAGAGGAAGACTGAGGGCAGGGCAGGAGACCCATGAGGGCCTCTGTTCACTCTGCAGGTGTGAAGAAGAGGATTGGTCATTGCTGGAGGGTAGGCACAAAGACCTGCTTGCTTCTTTAAACTCTTTTCCCCTAAGAAGCAAAAGCTGCTGTACTAGTAGGAATGAATCCTCTTTCCCACAGGGCTCAGAATTGGTGATGAGCTGCACAAGCTTGGCACAAAGCTCTTCCTACTTCCCAGACACTTTTTTTCCTATTACTGTATCTGGAAGAGGATAGAAGAACTTTTTACCACTGGGGGAGGGGCAAGAAACTGCCTGGGGCTTAAAAATCCTATAATGACACCAAGGAAAGGTCAGATACCACTGTGGCATGGGCTGAAAACTTCTAGGCAAGACCAGTGTCACATACAAGGCAGGATTGTCTGCCATGGGTAAGAGGGGCAGAAAGATGGAGGAAGGCTCACCCCTAAGACACACATGCACACATGCATCCCTTAGACTGAGGTGGAACCAAACAGCAGAAAACATCATATATACACCATGAGCCCAGCACTGAGACCAACTACAGTAGACCACCTCTGGGGAAGGGATGGTGCATGGAGAAGGGTCTTCTGTGGAGCAGGAATGAAGGGACAGCTGGACAAGAAGAAAAGCCCTCTAACACCTGAACCTCAGCTGTACCCACAGGGCAATAGCAGAATAGAAGAATAGAATAGATTAGCTGCTAGAAGAATAGAAGAACTGCTAGAAGGCCTGAAGTTCACTGCTGGTAAGCTTCACAACAGTGAACCCAAATGTAATTCCTGACTAGACCAACTTAGTCTCATATACTCAGGGCCTGAAAATACAAGAGGCAGGCCCGTTTCCAGGTATAAATACAATGACTTCAGTCCTAACTGGCTTACCCAAGACATGTGACATTCTAGAAATTATAAAATATACAAAAAAGGAAGGAAAAGCAACCCACTGTCAAGTGAAAAGGGAGTCAACAGCACCAGACTAGAGATGACCCAGCTGTTGAGTTACAAACAGGAACTTTGAAATAATTATGATGACTTTGTTCAAGGATCTAGCAGGAAAGTACACGAGCAAACAGGAGATTTCAGCAGAGAGCTGGGACTCCACAGTCAAAAGGAAATGCTAGCCTACTAAATGTGGAAAATGTGATTTCAGACACAAAGTTTCCCTTGGTAGGTTCATCAGTAGAGTTGACAGAGCCAAGAAAAAAAGTGATGAACATGAAGGAAAGTAAATAGACACCAAAAGACTAAGATAATAATAATAATTTTGATAAGAGTGAGCTTAGAGGTCAAATTTTTCTAAGCACTTCTAGACCAGGACTTGTTTTGTTCAACATCTTGATTTCTGCCTTGTACTATCTGAGCAGAGACCCCCACTCATCTTCCTTTTTCATAGCCTTCTTTACTAAAGCACTTACTACCTTCATTAGGCTCAAGATCTCCCAGCTAATACTCTAGTCAGATGAGTCTCCCTCAGTATATAATATGTATTTTACATCTCTCCCCTCTTTCTTCTTCAAAAATGACATGGGAACAATACATAATAAAAATGACTTATACCATTTTATTATTGAGAGATGTAAAAGAAATATTTTTGTTAGGTCTGTTAACTTTTTAAATGACAGTGATCACTGAGGAAGGATCCTTTTTTGGGGAAGGATGTTCAGAGAAGAGTTCTTTCTTGAACCCTTAATACCATGTCATGTCAGAAAACACCTATGTGTTAATAATATTAAAAAAAAAATGTGTCAAATGACATTACAAAAGGTATGCTCTTAACTCTTGGTATTTGTTTTTCTTTTCGTTCACCCAGTAATACAATTATTTCCCATCAGAAACCTTGACCTGGTCAAAATAAGCTAAATCTTTAGGCAAGACTGTTCTTTAACAGATACAAAAATCTAAGTGATAGAGGAGAAGATTGTATCAGCAAGAAACAGTTGAGCTATTTAATGAAAATGACAGGTTGGTGTTTTCAGAAGAATGGAAGGAACCCAGCGGTTCTCTCTCTAGTTAGGCTCTTGTTACTGCTGCTACAATTGTCACAGAGAGCAAGCAATCCTCAGTGATTATTTACCGCATTTCTGAGCTGTCAGAAGAGAAGTCGAAACCTTTAAATATTTTTAAAATAGATTAAAGTTTAGTGATAGAACCAGAAAAGAATTTAGTATCTTTTTTTTGAATCTTTGAAGAAGTATCACTTAGCAACACTTTAAGACTCTTTTTGTTCTTAAAATGTCTAAAAGATTTTTTTCTCAAATATTGTGTGTATGTTGCATGTCTTGCTTTTTGCCCTTCAGCCGTGATGATAATTTAACCAGAATATTAATTTTTAAAAAGAAACAAATAGTTTAACTTGATATTTTAGTTTGTATATATTCCTTTCTAATTTTTTCCATGTTTATATATATACTTATTTTTTTTTAAGATTTTATGTATTTATTTGACAGAGAAAGACAGTGAGAGAGGGAACACAAGCAGGAGGAGTGGGAGAGGGAGAAGCAAGCTTCCTGCTGAGCAGGGACCCCAATGTGGGGCTAGATCCCGGGACCCTGGGATCATGACCTCAGCCGAAGGCAGATATTTAACGACTGAGCCACCCAGGCACTCCCATACTTAGTTTTAATTATTGTAGGTATATGATTATGGACTTTTTAAAATTGCTTAATATTTTGTTAATCCATTTTTCATGCCACCATGGCCTTTATAAATTTCTACTCAAGTGGCTTTTGTGTTTACTTATTTCACCATTATAGGTAAGTGAACCATAAAACTTGTGGGATTTTTTAAGCTATTGAATTATTGAATGAGGAGATGGGAAGAACAAGAAAGGAACTAGCTTGGTGAGAAGGAACTAGTTTGGGTCATGTTGATTTTGAATGAGATGTACAGTGGGAAGGCCAAGTAGACTATTAAATATTTGGATCTGAACTTAAGGGAGAAGTTAGAGCTGGGCCATGAAAAGGAATGGCTTCTTTAAACGTAGGAAAGGCACTGAGGTTGCTGTGCACAGAATGAAATAGAGTGCCTAAGATACTGTGGAATAGTGGTTAAGAACCTAGGCTCTTAGCTACTGAATTCAAATCCTGACCTCACCACTTACTCGCTGTGAGATATTTCCTAATCTATAAAATTGGTGAAAGTTGTGGGGCGCCTGGGTGGCTCAGTGGGTTAAATGTCTGCCTTCGACTCAGGTCATGATCTCAGGGTCCTGGGATCAAGCCCCACATTGGGCTCTCTGCTCAGTGGGGAGTTTGCTTCTCCCTCTCCCTCTGATCTTCCTCCCCACTTGGGTGCATGTGTGCTCTCTCTCTCTCTCTCTCTCCCTCTCTCTTTGTCTTAAATAAATAAATAAAATATTTAAAAAGAAAACTTGGTGAAAGTTGAAAGTTGTGACTACCTTGTAGGATTGATGTGACGAGTAAATGAAATAATTTTTTAAAGCATGTTCTATGAAGTCGGGTTCATTATAACACTTTTTTAAATTAACATATAATGTATTATTTGTTTCAGGGTTACGTGTCTGTGATTCATCAGTCTTACACAATTCAAAGTACTCACCATAGCACACACCCTCCCCAGTGTCCATCACCCAGCCATCCCATCCCTTTCACCCCCCTCCCCTCCAGCAACCCTCAGTTTGTTTCCTGAGATGAAGAATTTCTTACAGTTTGCCTCCCTCTCTGGTTTTGTCTTGTTTCATTTTTCCCTCCCTTCCCCTATGATCATCTGTCTTGTTTCTCAAATTCCTCATATCAGTGAGATCATATGATAATTGTCTTTCTCTAGTTGGCTTATTTCCCTTAGTATAATACCCTCTAGTTCCATCCATGTCATTGCAAATGGCAAGATTTCGGGTTTTTTGATGGCTGCATAATTATAACCCTTTAATAAATGTCTCTCCTCTTGTTGCTGCTACCCCACGTACCTGGGCAGCTTAACGTGGCTGAGGCATAAAAACCAAATGTACTGACTCACCTTACTTTAATTTCACAATCACTGGCCTCAGGTGGGCCCAGGCTGCTCTAGTCCATTTTCTTTGTCACTCTCCTAGATCACTATATTATAACTTACCAAATGCATTTCATTTGCCTTTTCCATTGTGAGATAAGTGGACCCAGGGTGATGGCCGTCTTGGTTTATTGATGGTTCCCACGTCTCTAGATGACTGTATCTCAGTCGACTTCTCAAATCTCCCAATTTCCAACTCTTCCTGCCCCATCTTTGTTCTAGCTGCCTGTACTTGCTGTCTCCAGTTACTCTCCTCTTGACCCCATTTCAGGCAGGCTTTTTACTTCACCTTGCCACTGAATTGCTCTGGTGGAGTGGACAAGTGACTTCCTCTTTGTTCAACTGAATGATCAATTACTAGTCCTTGTTTTATTCTGATTTTCAGCAGGGACATTGTTGTTCCTATCTTCATTTCTAAACACTAGTCTCTTCCGGTCTCCTTCCATATAACTGGTACTTTTCAGTGTCTTTCCATGGTTTTTTTTTTTTCCCCATCATCTTGCTGACTTTTGAATATTGCTATGTACTTGGCTTAGCCTTCATACTTTTTATATTCTCTAGATATATTTGTAACCTTGGTAATTTTACCAAGTTCCATGGTATTAAATATTATATATACTCTGCAGAGTTCTAAATTTATATCTCTGTTTACATCTGTATTATGTAATTATAATAAAAATCCATCAAATCACCATATAGAGAGTTTTAGGCAATAGCTGACATTTGGCCTAATTTGCAGAGTCCACCCATTCTCTGGTGACATAAGCACTTCTGCACATGATCAATCATGGAAGTTAATTCTCTGCTATAAAAAAGATTTGGCCTATAATTAGGGCAGAAAAGTTATCATTAGAATGTTTTGTTTGGTTTTGTTTTGTTCTACCAAGCAAGATTCCCAGTACATAATTAGAAATATTTATGTGCCTGGGAGTAAAACTGGCGAAATGGCTATGTAGTTAATTTTTATAAAGGTAGATTGCCCTGTTATTTATCCTCTTCCTTCTCCACCACAATAATATTGTGCACCTTTAACACACATGCACACGTACACACATACACACACATATCTCTTGGGCCTGTGGAATTGTGGAGCATAGGCAGACTAACAGATCACATTCATTTGTTTGCGCTGAGCCCAATTATGATGGGTGGGTGGAACAGGGACACTCTTCTGATTGCAACATTAGTTTGGCGGGAGGGGCGGGTGGTATGGGTCAATCTTCAGAAAGCCAATGTAAACTTATCTCATCAGTTTATCCTGGGCCATCTGTGCCAAGCATACCAATTTCTTCCTTTATTTCACAGTATCAGAACTATCCCTGTCTGCTTCTGTGTCTTTGCCATTTAATTAGTGTTGATATTCCTGTCATCCCTTCCCCCGGACACCCTTCTCTTGTCTTTTTATTATTTTTTTTAAGATGTGGGTTTTGATCAGCCTGGCTAGATTTCCTAGCCTTGGACAGTCAAAGAATTTCTCTCTTTTCTCAGAAAATATTGTTGCACCTACGTGTCCATAGCTCCAAATATATTTCAGATGCAATGACAAACAAAAATGATAAAGACCAAGACCACATTTTGTCTTCTGAATTCTCCACAGTAAATATTTGACTGAATGATTGAGTTACTAACTGAAGATGGAACTGTTATTTACAATTTTGCACAGTTTTAGTGTGCTGAAACGATTGACTTTACTAGACATTTTATAACTAGCTTTTCAAAAAGGTATTTCCCGATGTTATTTTTCAGTTTGTCAGTTTCTTTTCATAAAGAATTACTTCTTTTTATACTTGGTATCACAACTCTAGAGTTAATAGAGGAAAATTTGATTTTTAAAGTATGCCTATAGTTTGGATTTTATGTTTTGGTCTAAAAATTTATAAGTAGAACCAATATTGTTTAAGTGGGCCGGTTGATGTAAAGCTAATTCAGTACTCATATAGAATTTCATGCTATGGCAGAAAACTACTTGGATAGACTATAATAGACTGTGGTCCTAAAACTGTCATCTCTGCCTAATGCCAATATTTTGAAATGATCTACAGTTGTGACTTCTACAAGGATTTTCCAGAGGCATACTCTCAGATTTGCATATAATTTATGTTTTTAGTGACATTGAAATCCAGCCTTAGGCATTGTCCTCATTAAAGTTTTATCACTGCTCTTCTCAAGGTCATTTTTTTATTTATCTTCTCCCCTTTCAAATCTATTCAAAATAATTGGTCTAACTACACTAAGCAGTGATTCTCAAGCTTACGATCATCACCGGTTGAGGCACCTTCAAGAGCAGTGGCTCATTATCACATTGATTGAGACAGAAAGAGAGGGAAAGGAAGGTTTTATTGTTTCTATTCCCTTTCACAACTCCTACATAGTACCTGGATTACACTTGATAACTATTTGTTCAGTGATTGAATGAATGAGAGTCTCATTTGGAGGATGACTGATTTTGCAAATGAAGCAATATGGCATATCAGGAATTTGAATTTTAGACTCAAGTGTCCTACATTAAAATACCAACCCTGCCACTTAATTGCTATTGTATTAAACAAATTATTTAGTTTGAGGCTCAAGCAAACTTTCCCAAGGGGAAAAAGGTTATAATTATTTAAAAATTATATAAAATTATAATAAAAATTATATAAAAAATATATTGCTATCTATTCCTTCTTTCTTTACATTCTTTCTTCTGCTAACTGGTGTCCTGTTCTTCCCTGAGATAATGTGTTATCTCCTGGAAAATGGGTATGCTGTGGTTTCACGCTCTTGGGAAACATGAAGCTTCCATTTCACACTAAACACCTTTCCCTTGGAAAATTATCATTACTATTCCTATTCTATCCCCACCACTATATTGTCAATGAAAAGGAAAACAATTGAAGTAGAAATTGCACACACACACAAAAGACTTTTGCATTGTTACTCAAACAATATAGGTTCTAGGAAGGGAAACAAACTATGGCTGGTGTACCATACCCATCAAATCATTTCCTTTTTTTTTTTTTTTTTTTTAAGATTTATTTACTTATTTTAGAGAGAAAGATAGAGAGAAAGTGGGGGGGAGGGGCACAGAGAGAGGGAGGGAGAAACTCCAGCAGACTCCCTGCTGAGCAGGAAGCCAATGCAGGGCTCAATCTCATGACCCTGAGATCACGACCTGAGCTGAAATCAAGAGTTGGATGCTTAACCAACTGAGCCACCCAGGCACCCTCCCATTAAATAATTTTCTGGCTAAAATTAATGGCTTCCCAAATGGGAGTCTGCTCTTCTAAAGGCAAAATCTATTCTAAAGACATTCTTTTAATTGTTTAATTTGGCAAACTGCAGGATTTCGGGTCCATTTAAGAATAAAATGATCCAGAGAGTTTGAGACAATGATTAATACCAGGAAGGCAATGCTGAAAATAGGGTGCAAGGATTAGAATGGGTGGGAGTTGGTGAGGAAAGGTTAGGAGAAGCCAAAATTGCTATTCTCTTTCCACACGGGACTTTTCTTTACTGGTCTTCTTTGCTTATACATTATATTTTGCAAGACTCTGTTTATCTCGAAAATGGAAATTTTGAGAGTATTCGAGGCCCTGAAAGGCAAGACTGTGGTGTCTGATGGAGAGGTCACTTTGAGTCACAGCAGTGCAGTTGGGCAAGAGATGTCTGGTAGAGATAGAAAGGCAAGAGTCAGCTACTTGCAACATTTTCTTGGGCTCTACTCAGTGTGCCTGACTACTGTTTCCTAGGTGGCTAAAACTCAGTGACTGAACTGAGAGGAAACCTGACCTACTCTTCCTCAAGTCGGCTAACCCTTCTGAACTGTAAATGAAAAATCCAGCTATGACAACCATACCACTGTGGGGATTAGTGACTTGGAGTTAACAAAGCCTTTTTTTGAACCCTTTGAAATTAACAGGCTGATATGAGATATTTGAAACTGACACAAGTGCTATATTTTGCTGTAAGAATTTAAAGTTCTTCCTGAAGCCAGTGATGCGACACATTTCTTCTAGCAATCTGCTTATGACTCAAATTCAGAGGTGTGAATTTCTTTCTGATTCCTAATACATAATGTGCAGATGGGGAAGTATGAAGAGTTACTTAAGGAGTTTTCTCTTTCCTCTGTAAAAGTTACATTTGTTTACTATTGATGCTTATATCATGTATTTAGTAAGATACTGCTTTATTGGAGGAGGATAAAAAATCCTTGTGTGGTATTTAACTTTGTCATTTCAGATGTAATATAATTGAGCACAGCTCAATTGACCATATTGATCTAAAACTATGGCTCAAGTCAAATAAAAAATGCTCGTCACAGGCATTTATCCTTAGTCTTATGTTTTGCAAGAGGAAAGTCTTCCAAGATTTCACATGCTCCTCTTTTTTCTTAAAGCACTAAATGGGTTACGCTTCAGAACTCACTTTATTTCCTTTAGTTCTCTCTTCTCTCTGACCCTCCCTCATTTTTTATATTTTGTCTCAGCTGACTAGCTTCTAGGCCAGTAATGAACCAGGGCTGGCATAAAATTCCTAACTTGGTGCAAAGCTGCAGGGGTTTAGAACGTGATTGAAACCTGTACTGTTGATAGATATATCTTAAAAATGTTTAATATATGTTGTATTACATGGTGTTTGATAGCCTTCACTGAGTACGAGTAACACTAACATTAGTTTTTTGTATGTGCATCATTTAATGAAGAAAATGGTCACCCTCCATAGGAGTTCGACATTTTCGTGATGCAGCATGGTGTCAGCTACACATTTATCATGTCAAACAAATCACCATTTACATTTCACCTTCTTTATTCTGTTCCTTTTCATTTAAGGTGACTCCTTTAAATAGCCTTGCCAAAAAAGGAAAAATGTTTTACCCTTCTTTAATTCAGTGTTTTATCTGACAGTTCCCAGGAGACAGAAACCCCAATGTAGTTGAATCTTAGTCTAACTTGAATCTTAAAATTCCTCATGGCCAAGAACTGAAAATTTTGCCACATTTCTTCCCTTATTTTCAATAAATAAAATATTTTACATCAAGTTTAACTTGAATAATAAAAATATAAAAGAATATTCTTTGTCATCTTTTTGGTGGGCTGGATTCTTTGCTAGGTTAAATGGAAATTTCTGGCATCACTGAAATGAATCATCCCACAGGATGTTGGATGCCATAGAATAAAGATGGCATTTAAGGGGAATCTTTACTACAAATTTTGGTTGTGGCTCTGGTGGTAGAGGTTAGGAGGTAGAATCCGTTGGCATTTGTGAGTTGCATTTTAGTACAGGATACAAAGGTTTGATATGCTTCATACTTTAATATGAGATAGAAGGTTTTTTAAATGCCATCACTATTAGCCAATATAATCAAACAAAATCTAAGCTCCAGTCTCTACATTAAAACTACATATCAGGATTTTAAGCAATTGTCACGATAACTTTTGTATAAACAAAGTGTAGAAACATGTGTAGCTGGTAGTTGGCATTTCTTAGTCTGGGACTGCAGATTTCATTTGAATGGGAAACTACGCCCCAGGTGGCAACAATGGGAGCAGTGTGTCAGTATGAGGGTAAGTAGATAGGTTTGTCCAAAAAAACTGAGGGAAAATAATCGATAGTTTCTACTTATAAATAAAATTTTATTTTAAGAGAAATAGAAACCATTTAAAATTTTAGCAATGTTTTTGGAAGGTAAATGACCATGCTATTTGTTGGTGGGATTCCAGAATTTTCCAGAGTCAATGAGAAGAAAAGAAGCCCTATGACACTAGCCTTAGTGCTTTAGCAAAGAAGCTTATTGATGTCAAAGAAGTTGTATATTTGAGAGAGGTAGGCAAGTTTTGATACTAATTACAAAAATTTCACCACAAGATTGATTTCTATGGTGATTTTAAAATTTATAACTATAGTAATTTTTGGCAGCTTGAATATGATATAATTTTTTCCTTCGTTTGCCTTAAGAATTCTCATAAACTAATCAAAATATCTAGACCAGTTATTCAAGAATATAACCCAATATATAAGGCTTTGTTTTAATAAAGATCTTTACAAATTTGAATGTCCTAGTCTTAAATACTGCAAGATAAGCATCAAGCCTGCACATCCTACAATCCTGTTAGTGACATGAAATGTAAGAGAAACAAACAAGGGCATCTTTCTGCTTGTATAGAAATGTATTTTTTGCCATCTCACACACTCTGATACTGGTAATGGCATCAAGCTCTTGCCATTTTCTGCCAAGGAAATGATATCACTAATTGTGTTATCTTGGTAGGCTTTCAGAGATACAGTCATTTCTTTCATCTAAATATGAAATATATGCATATTAGAAAATGCATTCCTTTTAAAGCTGTTGTTGCGGAAGGTAACTTTGAAATCTAAGTATATCTTGCCATAAAGAGTTGAGTTTTTTTTACACATCTCTATTGACTTTTACTTGATGCTGGAAATGGTGCCTCGTGGTGCTTCTCTGTGAGGTTTTCCTGCATGTAAAATGAAGAGAACAGCTGTCACCCCCTCATTCCAAATTGGAGTGATTCATAAGAATCACACATGTGAAGACCTCGTACAGTGCCGAAAAATGCTAGCTCAGCCAAAGCAATTATGGAATGAAGGTTAGTGTTCATGTCTGTCTCCATCATAGCCACCTGCTCTGTTTGTGTGTATATTAAAATTGCTATCACTTTGTATCATCTCCTACCCTTGCTAGAGAAACCACATATGTTTCCTGAAAAATCTCAAAGCAAAAATGATATGTTGTGAGTTGGTTTATTTTTCAACAGAAACAGATAAACATGTGGCTATAAAACCAGATTTTAAATAAAGACCATTCAGAGGAAATTGTAATGACAGGTTTACTTACTAACAACTGTGATGTCATTGAAGAATGAGACTCCTAAATTTCCCAAGTACATGTTTGTTGTTGTTGTTGTTTTAAGGAGATGCTACTGGCATGTCTTTTTTGTGGGGCATAATTTGATTTTAGTAGCAATATGGAGCCAGAAGGAAATTACTGTATCCTGGAAAATGGTTTGCAAATATATTAACTGTAATGGTCTTTCTTGATGTAGAAACACAAGTATCCTTAAGTTATATGTAACATGATGGAGTGCCTCTGAAAAGGAATTGTGTTTCCTTTATTTTTAAATCCAAACCACCTAAAATAAGGGTTCCCACTTGGCAGACATTAATAAACATATGGTAAATAAAATAAATACAAAATACATAAAAAGATATATACATATGTATCCAGGGCTTTGCAACATGTGAAAAAAATTGCCTGAACTAGATATAAACAATGTGAAGGCAGGGATTTTATCTATTTTATTCACCAGTCTTCTCTGAGCTCCTGTCATAATATTTACCTATAACTGGTCCTCATTAAATATATTTTAAGTAAGTAAGTAAGTAATGAATCATGAATTCATTTGGCTACTGCAGTAACCCTACACAACATATTTAGTGAGTATTAATACTGACTACTCACAGATGAAGAAACCGATGCCCAAAATTTCTAAATTATTCACTCAAGGTCACATTGCTGATAAATGTTGGAACAGGAGCTGAAACCCAAATCTTCTCACACCATGGCTAACATACGATTTGTATATTGCCATAGTATCATCTCGTTCATTTAAAAGTATGATTGAGTATATAAGAATTGATTTGTATTTGAGTAGTTTTTGGCCAATGAGTTTCTATATAAAAGATATACCAACAAGATGTTTTAACTTCAGCAGTTTCAGATAGCACTTTCAGGCTTGGCAACTACCAGAAAAAGAAATAGAGCACTCTCTCGTCTTTGTTTTCTTTTTGGGAGTGAGGAAACCCTACTGCAAATTCCTCAGTAATCTCCCCCTCAAGTCTCATTGGCCAGGTTATCATCACGTGCCTGTTTCTAAACTGATCTCTCACCATGGGAATGAGGTTGCCATTGTTTAGAGTGAAATAATGTTGGAGAATTGATTATAATGTTAAGACTTAGGGGCAATATCCTATTTTACCACCACGTGCGGAGTGCTGGGTGGCTCAGTCGATTAAGCGTCTGCCTTTGGCTCAGGTCATAATCCCAGGGTCCTGGGATTGAGTCCAGCATTCAGCATCAGGCTCCCTGCTCAGTGGGGAGTCTGCTTCTTCCTCTACCCCTCCTCCCTGCTCACAATCTGTCTTTCTCTCATGTTCTCTCTCTCTCAAATAAATAAATAAAATCTTTAAAAAACACACACAATGAAAAAATAAAATAAATTTTTTTAAAAATTCCCTGCCTATAAGACTTAAAAACACACACACATACACACACAATTTATAACACCACTTGCTGATACTGTGTCATGTAAGATTACTTGGAAAAAGGCAAATATGTATGTCTTTCTCTTTAAAAAAAAAAATCTATGGTGATTCTTGGATCCACACTGAAGCAAATCAAACAGATTTCACTATGAAAGTAAAATAAAGAGTCTGACTTCATTTTTTGAAGTTTAACTTCTGCTAGCTTTAAATATCACCCCTCTCTCTCTCTTTTTTTTTTAAGATTTTATTTATTTATTTGAGAGAGAGATCACAAGCAAGGGGAGCAGCAGGCAGAGGGAGAGGGAGAAGCAGGCTGCCTGCTGAGCAGGGAGCCCCATGCAGGGCTAGATCCCAGGACCCCGGGATCATGACCTGAGCCGAAAGCAAACACTTGACCAACTGAGCCACCCAGGTGCCCCGTTACTCTTCTCTTTTCCTTTTCTCCCCTATTCCCTGAATCTGGGCATGCTCATCAGAAAACCTGTATGCTTCCTCCTCTGGTGCCAGTGTGAAGTTCAAACCATGCCAACCCCTGCCCACCAGCAGAAACCCTCATCTCAGCCCCAACTCTTTCCAGTCTTAAAAACCTAAAGCCAGGCACTTGTCCCTGATATCTCAAACCATTTGCAGATCATCTAGGGAGACATGCCCTGGTTCCCCCAGAAAGTAAAAGAAATAAAAAAGTTTTCATACTCTCTTGGGTATCATTGATAACATCTGGTCTGAATTTTGAATGGGGATCTATCATGTCTTTACAGGGTGATCACAACAGGAAGGATGACAGCTATCAGAGATTTCTGCCGTATAAACGTTGAAGTAGATCAACCTTATTAATAAACTGTTAACCTATTGGTTATTATGCGTAGTTTGAGGTGTACTCTGAAGTTTAAATGAACCTGCTTCTCCACCCCACAACATTCTAACCCTACTGCGATTATTGAAATTGCTGCTGGAGTAATTTTCAAGGGTTAAACTGTCATCTCTGCTTCTAATGTTTTTGCAGATCACTCCAGGAGAGCCTATATTTTAAGACCCTAATGCCTCTTTCTAAGGGAGTTTTTCAAATGTTTTCCACCTGATTGAATAGGCCTAAAGCTACATACGTAATGTCTGTTTGGTAGACTGGAAATGGTGTGAGAGACACAGAAAGAGAAAGAAATGGAACCGGAAAAATAAATGAGACAGCAGCTCTGCTATAATATGAGAAACCCAAATATTTTATGGCACTCTGAATAAGCAAGGGTCATGAGTAACCACTGAACTAGGTATACCACTTAAGGTTCTTGGATGCTACTTTCTAAACTATCACTGTAATTATTTCATTGCTACTTTTAAAAATCTCCAGTTATGCTATTTTCTTTTTCTTTTTTTCTTTCTTTTTTTTTCATCATGATAAGTATACTCTTTAATCCCCATCCCCTGTTTCACCCCTCTCCCAACCTCCTCCCCTCTGGCAACCATCAGTTTGTTCGCTACAGTTAAGAATCTGTTTCTTGGTTTGGTTTCTCTCTCTCTCTTTTTTTCCTTTGCTTTTTTGTTTTGTTTCTTAAATTCCACATATGTGTAAGATCATATGGTAGTTGTCTTTCTCTGACTGACTTATTTTGCTTAGCATTATACCACACTCTAGGTCCGTCCATGTTGTTGCAAATGACAAGATTTCCTTCTTTTTAATGACAGAATAGTATTCCATTGTGTGTATGTGTATACATATGTGTGTGTGTATGTCTTCTTTATCCATTCATCTATCATCTATCGATGGACACTTGGGCTGCTTCCATAGTTTGGCTATTGTAAATAATGCTGCAATAAACTTAGGAGTGTATACATCCCTTTGAATTAGTGTTTATGTATTTTGGGGGTAAATACCCAGTAGCATGATTCCTGGATCATAGAGTAGTTCTATTTTTAATCTTTTGAGGAACTTTCATACTGTTTTCCACAGTGGCTGCACCAATTTGCATTCCCACTAACAGTGCAAGAGGGTTCCCCTTTCTCCACATCCTCCCCAACGCTTGTTGTTTCTGAATTGTTATGTTTTCTACAGCAATGAGGCAGGCATTCAAGTTCTCTTTTATCTAACCTCTTTCTAATATATACATACGTGATTCCCAATATTTGTCAACTCCTTTGCTTTGCTTTTTTTTTAATACTTTATTTGAGAGAGAGAGAGAAGGCAAGCACGAGCAGGGGAGAGGGGCAGAGGGACAAGCAGACTCCCTGCTGAGCGCAAAGCTGATACAGGGCTGGATCCCAGGACCGTGAGATCATGACCTGAGCCAAAGTTAGATGCTTAACCAACTGAGTCATGCAGGCATCCCCCTTTACTCTACATTAACTAAGTTAATTTCTTTATTCTTTAAATTCTTTAGTAATTGACTGACTTTATTCTTCCTGCTGGGAAGTCTCATCTTTTTACTTCAAACCACCTAAATCTCATAAGTCTTTCCAGAGTCAGTCAAGCCATCCCCTCAATTTAAACTGTTTGATTCCCTATTTTTGCCTAAGGCACTGTTCTCAGTGTTGGGGATAAAAAATAGAGATACGGACAGAGTGTCCGTCCTCAGTGAAATTAGAGTTTAATGAGGAGAGAGCCAAGTTAACCAACAAATACATAAGCATTGATTCCTTGAATCATATAAAGCTCTGGGAACACACTGGAAGGACACCGCAGCAAGTTCCTAAACATTCTAGCTGTTGCAATAATTTCAGTTTCTTCACATCTACGGAAGCCTTTCCTTGCACTAGTCAGCTTAGCACTTAATATTTTCTCGTGTTTTTCAATGTTGTTTCAGAAGCTGAAGGTGGAGAAACTTTTTCTCACTATATTTCTCCTGGGAAAGAAAACCGTTTCTTTCATAGAAATATTTTGATAAGTAAGTTGGGAGTAGAAGTTGAAGTTTGATGGCACGCACATCTAGCTGAATTGCTATGAAATAATGAGAAAATAAGAACTCCTATTGTTACTGAAAAATAAGGAGGTGGGCAGGAAGAGAAAAGGCGGAGAAAGCAGAGGAATCAAAAACAGTGGGAGTTTATCCAACAGGTGATGTGAACACTCACTATTGGTTTGAATCTTCAGCACTGTAGCTAAACAGCCAGTTTGTGATGCAGTTGCAAGTAGGTGTGCGTGCGTGTGTGTGTGTGTGTGTGTGTGTGTATTATGGGGGGGGGAGGAGACAGACTTTGTCCCTGACATGAGTGGAAACAGATAACACACTTGTGTTAGTGCTAGTACTCCAACTAATGATAAGCTCTCTAAAGTCAGGGGCTGTGATTCATTTTTCTGTATATAATACAGAACAAAGAAGGCATCTAATTTTTTGTAACAAGTTCTGTAATTTCTGACTAATCAGAATTCATGTAGGTGGATGTAGGTGGATGTGGTGGAAGGTAACAGAGACAGAAGGGGACAGCGTTTCTAGAAGTGAATGCACATTCGTTGAATAACCAGCCATCTATGAGTGTTGCTTCTCACTGAGGATTTCCGTAGGATCAGCCGCACAGCTTTTCTGCCTTTCTGATGTTCTGAATGATGTTCAGCTCCAGACCTGCTGAATGTGATTGAGCGACATGAGTAACAGCATGCCTCGAGAGAACTGTGTGAGGTCGTCTGTGCTGTGTGGTTGGAGCGATTGGCTCTGTGCCACCTGTCAAGATGCATCACCTTATGGGCCGGAAAGGTCACAGCCATTGCCTGCGTGGATGCAGCAAAGCTAGTGAATGAATTCTTGACCAGAAAATGTCCTTGGTCAACAGACACTAGGGGGAAAATAAGCCCCGTGCTATAATGGGATTTACTTCCAACAGCTTTGGGCTTGGAGGAGAAATGGTTGATCAACTCTGACAAAATTGTTATGCGGAAGGAGCTGCCTTGCTACTTGTGTATTTACACTCACTGATAATAGCTTTCTAATTATATTCCAAAAGCTCTCCAAACTGCAGTTTCTGTTTTTTGCTATTGGGGCTTTCCATGACATTTTTCATTGAAACCCCACGGGAAGCCAACCCCCTTATGTTGCCCAGTCTCTTTGTTTACTTAACATATTTAATTCAAGCTTCAACCATGGTAGAATTTCACCAGTCTGATTTCAGACTCTCAGAACCGTAGATTTCATGGTCGTCTTACAGCTTTGGAGCTGGAATCTCTGGAAGCTCTGCCTAGTGTCTGCATTTATAAATCCATCAGAGGTGATTTTGATGAGTGGTTAGTCTCTGGATCCTTGTTCAAAGCAGATATCATGGTCCCTACCACCCAAGTTATCGAACTTAAGTCTTGGGCAGGGCCCTAAAATCTCCATTTTAACAGAGATTCCTGGAGATTCGATAAAGCATCCTTGAAATTAACCACATGAGAGATGTAAAACACACCAAATTACACCTATCTGTTTTACATAATAACAACTAAATAGCTGAACATTTCCATTGATGGTATTAGTTGTTTTGATGATAATTGGACAGAACCTCAGAGTCTCAGTTTTAGACATTTAGATACAATAAAAACCAAACAAATTAAGAGGGAAATGAAACTTGCTTTAAAACTTGTTTTATACATTCACCAAGGGCCCTGGTAGAATATTTACAAACAATTAGTGTAAATTGAGAGGAATTATGAAATTAACCAGGATATTATTTGCTATACTTTAATAAGAAAAGAAGTAATAAACTACATTGCTCTAAGTAAAATGGTCATTAAGTACCTTCTTTATTTCAGAAAATAAAGGATCTTTCTCAGAAGACAGATTTTTCTAGGTCCCACCTCACTGAAGATTTGGGGAGTAGCCAAAAAATATTTCTGAAGCTGCAAAGGATACACAGCACTTTCTTTGAATCTCATGTTTTGGGGAATGACTATTGAAGAGCTCGTGTTCTAAAGAAGGTTTAGGAATACCACTGACAGACTGGAAAATTCTGTCAAATATAGAAAACATGAGAAATATTAATTGATCATTTAAGAGAAAGAGATAAAAATTTTAAGAAATTCTTTATAGAGTCTGGAATTATATAATTAAAAAAGATTTCATGTTTCCTGTGGGAGAAAGATGTCTATTTTCAGAGAGTAGAAATAAACATATTCATTTATTTAAATCTACTCCCTGGTAGGAAGATTCGAGCATGGATTTTGAGGGCAGCTGATTTTCACTTTTATGCTATTGGTCGTATAGTGACCCACCATCTTGATTCGCCCGGGCCTGAGAGGTTTCCTGGGACACAGAACGATTAGTGCTAAAACATGTCTCAGGCGAACTGGGCAGTTGTTCGCCCTAGTTGGTTCCCTCCACACCCTCCACCCACAACTTGAGTAGAGAGTGATTGGCCTCGCCCCAACTGCCCTTACCACAGGATTGGCTCAGGAGGGATATAAAACCTTCATACGTTTGACATGTGTGAAGCCAAGGACTTTTGCTTGATGGTTTGAAAAAAAAAAAGCCCTCCCCTTCGGTGAACCAGAACTGTTACAGCCATTTTTGCAACCATGAAGAAGACAAACCTCAGGATGAAACTGACACATGGAGAAGGATTGAGTTCTAGAAAGAGCAGAGAGAGACAGTGGGATCCTCTCTAGCAAACCTTGTGTGAAGCCTACCGTAGGACTGCTTTTCCAGTCCAGTAAATTCTGTTACCTTTTCCTACAATTTCACAGTGTACACATAAAGTTTAAATACTATGAATAAACTAACACCTAAGCATCCAACATCCAACTTAAGAAATGGTATGTTATTTATACCTTGGAAACCGACTGTGTTCTCCTCCCAGTTGTCTTTTTCTCCCATTCTTCTCCCATTCTCCAGGGGTGACTATAATCCTGATTATTGTGTTATCATATCCATAACAGCTTTCTTTATGGTTATGCTACATACATATACATTTATAAATCCTTAATTTTTTAGTTTTACCTATTTTGCCCTTAAAAAAATGGAATCATATGCTATTATTCTTCTGAAACCTGCTTTTGGAGATCTGTCCATGTTTAAGCATGCAGCCATAGTTTATTTACCTAGTAAATATTTTTCTTCTTTTTACTTCCAACTTTTCTGTGTACTTATACTTTTCTTATATCTAAGGTAAATAGCAAAGTCTCAATGTTTCCTTCTTAGCTCTTCAGTAGATTTTAGTTTTTAGAGTTTTTTGGCTTACAGAAAAATTGGTGGAAAAGTACAGAAGGTACCCCTATACCCCTTGCACCCATACATATGTAACCTTCCCTGCTGTTGACATCCTACACTACAGTGAGTGGTGCCTTTGTTATGATCAATGAACCTACACTGCCACATCACTTTCACCCAAAGTCCCTTGTTTGTATTAGGATTCACTCTGTGTGTTGTGCATTTTGCGAGTTTAGAAAACATACAATAATGTGTATCCACTAGTATAATATACAGAATAGTTGCACTGCCCTAAAAAATCCTCTGTGCTCTGCCAGTTTTTACCTCACTCTCCCTTCCTAACCCCTGGCAACCAAAGGTCTTGTCTCCATAGTTCTACCTTTTCCAAGCTGTCGTATAGTTAGAGACATACAGTATGTAGCATTTTAATATTGGGTTCCATTAACTTAGTGATGTGTATTAACATTTCTCTTTTCATAGCTTGATAGCTCTTTTTTTTTTTTTTTTTTTTAGTGATGAAATATATACCACTGTCTGAATGTTCCACAATTTATTTATCCATTCAGCTACTGAAGGGCATCTTTGTTGCTCCCAAGTTTTGGCGATTAGGGATAAAGCTGCTATAAACATCTGTATGCAGGTTTTTATTTGGACGTATGTATTCAGGTCCTTTGGGTAAGTACCAAGGAGTATGATTAATAGATTGTTTGCTGAGAGCATGTTTAGTTTTTTAAGAAACCACCAGCGTTTTCCAAAGTGGCTGTACCATTTTGCATTCCCAACATCAATGAACGATCGTTCCTGATATGCCACATCCTTGTCAGCATTTGTGGTGTTGGTGTTCTGGATTTTCGCCATTCTAACTGGTATATAGTGATATCTAGTTGTTGTTTTCATTTGCATTTTCCTGATGACATATGATGGGGAGTATCTTTTCACATGTTTATTTTCTACCTGCATATCTTCTTTGGTGAGGTATCCAGGTTCTTTGTCCATTTTTTTCTGGTTGTTCATTTTCTTCTTTTTAAGAGTTCTTTATATATTTTAGGTAGTAGTCTTTTATCAGATGTGTCTTTTGCAAATATTCCTCCCAGTCTGTGACTTGTCTTCTCATTCTCTTGACACTGTCTTTCACAGAGCAGAAGTTTCTAATTTTAATAAAGTCTAAAATAGCAATTCTTTCATGGATCATACTTTTGGTTTTATATCTAAAAGCTCATCCCCATATCCAAGGTCATCTAGATTTTCTTCCATTTTATCTTCTAGGAGTTTTCTAGTTTTTCACTTTACATTACGTCTGTGTTCTGTTTTGAGTTATTTTTTGCAAAGAGTGTAAGCTCTGTCTCTAAATTATGTTGTGTTTTGTGGGTTTTTTGTTTGTTTTGTATATGAATGTTCAGTTGTTCCAGCATCATTTATTGGAAGATGATTTTTTTCTCCATTGTATTGCCTTTGCTTTTTTGTCAAAGAGCAGTTGACTGTATTTATGGGCCTCTCTTTTTGGGCTCTCTGTTATGTGCCAGTGATGTATTTGCCTATTCTTCTGCTAATACCACGCTGTCTTGCTTACTGTGGCTTTATACTAAGCCTTGAAGTCAGATAGTATCAGTTTTGCAACTTGTTCTTCTCCTTTAGTATTGAGTTGATTATTCTGAGTCTTTTTCTTTTTTTGTTTTTTAAGGTTTTATTTATTTATTTAACAGAGGGAGACACAGTGAGAGAGAGGGGACACAAGCAAGGGGAGTGGGAGAGGGAGAAGCAGGCTCCCCACTGAGCAGGCAGCCTGATGCTATGTGGGGCTCATCCCAGGACCTTGGGATCATGACCTGAGCCAAAGGCAGAAGCTTAATGACTGAGCCACCCAGGTGCCCCTCTTTTGCTTTTTCATATAAACTTTAGAATTCATTTGTCTATATCCAAAACTAACTTTTTTTACTATTCTAATTTCTGTCTTTTAACTGGAAAATTAAGTCAGTTTGTTGCATTTTGATTAATGATATATTTATATTTTAATAGTATAATATTGTACACATTGTAATTTACATCTAGATTTTTAAAAATCCATCTGTATCCTAAACCATAAGCAATAGAAAAGGATGTGATTTATGGCACATTGTAGATATTGACATTTAAAATAAAACCAGTTGGCACATATCATTTCTTTAAATATTTCCAGTGGAGACCTAATACAATAGCAATTTGCTACTAACTATAAACCAATTAAAATAGACAAATTCCCCTCTTTATGATTATAAATTTTACATTGCTCCCGTTTCTCATGAGTTTGCATTTTCAATCTACTTCTTCAACAGAATTTTATACTAATGTAATATATTTTTATGCTTGAGAGTCTTTTAGTAATCACCCTGTCATTCTTCTCTACAATAAAACTATGTACATAATTGAAAATTTTAATTAATTTTCTATGGCCATATGGATTTATGTGTTAATTTTTCTTCTCCCTTGAGTTCTTATTACGATTATTAAAACAACAAAAATATAAAAACTTGAATGTATTAAGCATTGATGAACAAATTACAGAAAAAACTGTATTGGAATATATCTCCTCTGAAGACGAATTAGTGAATTATTCGTGGTAAATTGTAGGTTGTCTTTTAGGACTACTCACCTGAGGAGAGGTACCATAGTTCCTCTAGAGTGCCTGGAGGACACTGTAATTCAAACCGAGTGAGAGGTAATCCTAGAGCTTTTAGAGCACGCCAAAAAAGGGCAGTTATAAAAGGAGAGGTGAGGAAGAAGAACCAGCATGATGCCTCAACCAAATGTACACACGTGCTCAGGCAGATAAGTTTAAAACAGAGAAAATAGAGATGTTAAGACTGATTATTCAGCCATGAAAGGGAATGGAGTACTGATTCATGCTAGGAGGTGAGTGAACTTTGAAAACATATACAATAAAATAAGCAGGTCACTAAATTCTCCATATTATAGATTCCTTATATGCAGTGTGTAGAATAGGCAACTCCAGAGACAGAAAGTAGATTCATGATTGCCAGGGGCTGAGAGAAGGAGTAATGGGGAGTTACTGGTAATAGGTACAGATTTTTGGTTTATTTATTTATTTTTTTTGTAGTGATGAAAAATGTTCTGGAAGTACTTTACGGTGATGGTACACTAAATACCCTATGAACCACCCCTTCATAATGAGACTTGTATAGTGACATGAAATTCTCTGTGTTCATTTAGAAATAAGCTCATTTTCCACATCCTTCTCTGATGGAAGAAAATGGTAGAAGAAAGTACTTCCAGACTTTAATGTTAGGGGAGAAGAAATTAAGCCCTACATATTTAAGCCACTGTACATCATTTTTTCTGTTACTTGTAGCTGAAACATTCCTAACGATATCAGAAGATCACTGGGAAATCATATTAATCGAGCTTCCAGTTGTTTGTGAAACTGCATTTCAATAAGCAACGTATCTGGCAACCAAAAGATGATTAAGAGCAATTGGAATCTTTCTTACATTTTCTAGAAGCTACCATTTTAGCATAGAAGAAAACTCCTCAAAGCCTTGTTTCCTACCTAGTTTTTCAGTCTCACACATAAGGTGCAGATGTTTCTGAGGATTTTGCCATTTTATCATAAAATTCCCCCAAGATTACTCTCACATGGTCCACATGGACTTGCCATTTCCCACCACACAGCTCTATTGTATCCCGTCTGCTCTACCTCAGCAGTAAATAGAAGCTCTTTCTAATGAGAATGCTTCACAACTCCAGTGCTATTCCTCTCATCACTCAAATTCTTCTTGCAAACAAACAACTGGAAACAAGTGGCTAGAGACACAATGTTTAATATTTCAGGTAATAGGAAGGGAAAAGGTTGAATGAGCAAAGATGGAGTTAGAGGGCAGGAAATTGGGGGAAATTATGACAACTCGCACATTACCTTTTTTGGTCCCTTCCACTATAGTTTTCTCTTTCCTGTGATATTGCTGTTGCCTCCTTGGCTGGCTAGATGCACATGTAGAGTTGGCAGCTGCTTATATACCAGGTTTTGAGGGCCCACTGTATGTTCCATGTGTTCAAATCATCATTATTTTACTCCCCCACCCTATTTGTAATTGCCCCTATTAATCATTATTTGACTAAAAGCCATATCTCATCGTAAAATGGGCACAAGTGAGAAAACTAGAACCTCTCTTTGTCTCCGCAGACTTATCTACAAAATGGACATGATAATTTCTCTTCTGTTTGCCATATGGGCTGCCATTCAGTCTATTAATCTTTTATTCATTGGACAAATACTTATTGAGTATTCACCATGTTCCAGACAATGGGATTAAGCAATAATGAAGTCACGTGGAGCTTAAAAACTCACTTTTGAAACATGGAAAAATTACAGAGGGAACTACTGGAGGAGTGTCACTGTTTTGGGGGACATTAGGAATCTGGGGAATGGGGTGGCAGAAACAGATGGTAGGGCACGTGTGTGTGTGTGTGTGTATGTATGTGTGTGTAGGAGTGGTCTTTAAAAGATGAGTGACTAGAAGAACTCTGGACATAAGCTTCACCTGTTAAACAAATCAGTCCATGGCTAATCTTGATCTTCTATAAATCAGTGACCTGGTAAGAAATACAGTATCAACTACGATTCAATACCATATAACTTGTTACCAGAAAGACTTGCAAAACTACTGATGTGTGTGCAGTTGCTGTACAACTTTTAGAACCTTTAAGGGTCACAGCTATCAGTAGATAGAACATTTCCTGGGGGAAGGGGAACACTTCCATCATAATAGCCTGCCTTCAGAAGCCTTTGCTTCTGTTCATCTCTGATCTCTTTTCCTCTCTCCATCTGTCAAATCTTTGATGAAGCTTTTTTTTTTTTTAATTCCTTCACAAAAAAGTGAGCTCTTTCTCTTAAAGCTCCTGGAGAATTATGTCTGTACTTCACTTTGACACTTATCCTAGATGCTCTTATATTCTTATTGTTTGTGTTACTATTAAGTTCCTGATGGAGACTGCTCTATGTATAATCTACTATAAATATTTAGCAATCCAAACAATGTACACTGAGTAGGGAACTGGATTTTTCATAATGATCCCATAATGTGTTGTTTGCCTCTTTTGTGAATATAGTCTTTGACATACAGTTTCTGCAAATTCATATTTTAAAAATGCTTTCACTTTAAAACCAAACTGTTTTCGTCTGGAGAAAAGTGGAAACAGTAGTAGACAAATATGAAGACAAATAAGTAGACAGATATTTTTTTCCCTAAGAAAACTATCATTTTTTTGTCGCCTTTGGAAGTTCAAATGCCTGTTATTGACTCTTCTTTTTATCCTATTCCTGAGTGCCGATATTATAGATGACCTGAAAGGTCATCTTTTATATGAAAAAGAAACTAATTCTCCCTAAAGAAACAGGGAGGCAAAAATCCCGAGATGGGTAAATGACAGTAAAAGACCAGTTTGCCCTTTGTAGTAAGCTGAAAAGAGACCTCAGAGATAACCGCAAGAATTTTCAAAATCACAGAAATTATGTTGGCAGGAAGGGCTGCAGGAGGAAAGATATTCTCATTGAGGTTATCTTTGACAAATGATGTTCTGCAAGGTAGGCCTATTGTATATAGTATGTGTTTCTGACTTATTGCAGCTGGTCCTATTTTTATTTAGCAAATACATGGTTTCTTGTGTTTTTGTATTTATCACTTGTCTTTCATGATACTTTTTCACCTAGAAGTACCACATACTGTTAAGTAGACAGGAAGTATTTTATTACATTCAGAAAAACACAAAAAGGAAGTCCAGTGAATACTCATTATCACATATACGCACAAAGCACAAGATTCAGACACATCGTTGTGTCTCAAACAGGAGCAACAATAGGCTTCTGTTGGAAGAGGAGTGAAAGACTTAGGGTGGGGAGAAACATTACAAAATAAAATTACAGGAACAAAGGAAAACTAGGGGTGAAAACGGAGCTACAGAGCTAAGACGGGTGCTGGAGGTTTTTTGGTAAATGTCCTTATGAAGCCTTTTGCCCTGAATCTCAATGATGAAATAAAACATGGGCACTCAGGTAGGAGAGCAAGTCACATAGAAGGGGAAATTGAGCTGGACTCAGACTTCTTTACAGTCAGCTACAATTCTAGAAATAATATCTATAAGGGTGGCCGAAGAAGGTCATGTTCTCTCACCGTTCATCTCTAAAGAAAATAGGAAGACAGTCTTAAGTAAAGCAGAACTGTGGGAAGACAACATAAGTCATTCTTAAAACCAATAAAACTATTACATAACAAAATGGAACATAAAAAAAGAAAAGGAGCAAGTCTATATAAAATGCTCAGGAACAGAGAAACTATTCTAGGGAAAAGAGCAGGTCTAAGTATTTAACTCATCTAAATGTAGAACCAGTTTTTTAACGATTTCAATTAAATATTTCCCAATATTTTTGTGTTAATTTCATTTGACTACAGATTGATATTTTAGAAAAGAATATGTCTGTGGTAAAGAAATTTTATCTGAAATTCACCCCAAATTTTAATTTCATTTCAGTTTTTTTCTTCATCAAAATATGAGAGAAATAATTAAATATCTCTTTTAAGAATAACGTAGGGGCACCTGAGTGGCTCAGTCAGTTAGGCATCCAACTCTTGATTTCGGCTTGGGTCATGATTTCAGGGTGGTTAGACTGAGCCTCACTTTGGGCTCTATGCTGGGTATGGAGTCTGCTTGAAATTCTCTCTTCCTCTCCCTCTGCCCCTGCCCCCTCTGCACAAGTGCTCACTCTCTCTCTCTCTCTCAAAAATAAAAATAAAAAATAATAATGTTGTAATCTGAACCTCTTTTTCTGGGTTTTTTTCTTTCTTTTTTCTTTTATTTTGTCCTTGGCATATTGGCATATCTGAGACCAAGTACATCAAATAGCAATAGCAGTTTCTTCACAGTGATGTGGGTTTGCTTAATTTCAAACTTTCTTTTGTTGACTTGGCCTGTGTGATTTATTTCTTTTTAATACTAAGCACACCATTTTTATAGCAAGTCATCTTTTAAAAAAAGAAGAAATTATTCATACACTATTACCATGTTGAAAGTATGTGAATAAAATCTAAAGGAATAGTTTTTTACAAATGATATTCAGTATAGTTTAGCCAACCAGATAATTTTATGATTGAAGCTTACATCTTTCTTGAATTTTTATAACTATCTCTTTTGGTAAATACTCTTCCACCCTGTCGGTATCACACATCTATGTAGCAAATGGTTGTCTTGCAAACATCATGTAAGTATATTGGACTCCATCTTGCTATCTAACAGTCTAAACGTGTAAAGGACAATTTAATCACAAATAGAATCACAGAGAAGTTCTGCTCATGCCACATTACTATTTTTTAAAATACCAACTTGACTTTCATATATAAAAATAATAGTTGTGATACATTTCTATTTTCTGAAAATTTTCAGAAAATTTCATTTTCAGAAAAAAAGGCTTACTGTCTTTCAAGTCTTAGAAATGGCCTTTTAAAAACTTGCAGTATTACAAACTCAGACTTTTAGTGTCCATAAAGTAACACTACAAATAAATTTGGTCCCTTCCTGGCTGTTGCTGGTTCACTTAGCATTTATAGTTCTCTAGGGTTGAAGTAAGGACAAGGCCAAGTACAGTTTCCTAAGGCGAAGGGAGAGCAAGAACTGGAGGGACACTGCATACCAGCATCGCCTAATTCCTCAAACACTGGATCACACAGAGGCCTTATATTGATAACAGCATCTTACACGCATATGAAACCAGGAACTGTTGATAAGATCTTTACAGATAATAACACGTCTAATCATCACAGCCATTCCTATCGGTTGGTTTCCACAGATGAAGAAACACTGAGGTTAGGTAACCTGCTTCGTGTCGCAAAGCTAGTAAGTATCAGAGCTGTGACTTGAACTCAAGAGGCTTGGCTCCAGAGTTCATTTATACTGTTTATCTGTTATCCCAGAGTATAATTTGCCTGGGTAACTAATAGCCATATTTTTAGTTTTACAGTGGTTAGAATGGCCCTGTGAGTAGCATTACTGTGAAGAATATACTCCCTAAGGCTAATATTATAAACATCCTTTAAAGTTGTTCCAAAAAGGGAAAGTACTTACTGACTGGTGGTATTACCACTATACTTACTGTCTTTACTCTCTGGGAGAGTACCCTTTAAAGGTGTGTGTGTGTGTGTGTGTGTGTCTGGAAGATTTGCAATTAAATGAATATGAGAAGACATAGGGAAGCAGATGTTCCTGCTGGATGCTCCTTTGGGGTTATATTGAGAGTGTCATTAATGTTCTAATGGTCATAAAGATAGATCTTCTTATGTCTTTATGGGAAGCACAGAGGGAAACAGATAAGGGGAACAACATAAATCCAAAGAGTAAAAGTATTAGCAACTAACAATATGCCAGTGTGAATCAAGAAATAATAGTCTCTGTAAAGAACAAGGCATGGATATTTGTTTTTATTGCGTAGCACTTAAGATTATTATGAGGCAGTGCTACTTATGTTCCTGTTGCCAACAGCATTTGTAAAATTGACAGTTTTACAGGGAGGATTGTGAGCAGCTATAAAAATATTATTTCTCTATAGATAAAAGTTAATTCCGATTTCCATCAACCTATGAAACATGGCTAGGGTTTGATCAAAAGAGTCAGAAGGAATGAAGTCTAGAATCCTATCTTGGTTGTTGACTTTTTAAGTTTGCAAGTATCAGACCATATTTTCTTTGACCCCAGTTCCTTCTCCAACAGTTAGTTAAGAACCTAGAGATAATTTAGTCTTTCAGTCCTTTAGGCGACCATTTATTTCATTACAGTGGCCATAAAGATTTGAATATAACAATTGTACTGGCTCCCATTGAACAGTACATTAAAAAAAGAAACATTTTCCAGTGGCCATTTTGGAGGTGAGAGGAAACACCTAGTGCTAGAGTTCAGTTTTTGACAAAATATGTGTAATAGGTATGATATGCTTCTGCTTCATTGATACGGTCATCAACATGTTTATATATGCAAGTTCACCTTTCCAGATAGAAAAGCTTTCTGAAACAGTTTGACTTACCTGTATGTACTTTAGCTTACTTGAGAGGATGGAAGAATACAATCCATAAGGAATCCATAAAAAGAAAATGAAAGTATGGAAAGTCATAAAATGTGTGTTTGTGTGTTAGATAAGAAGGCATTACTTTTGTAATCTAAAAAATGGAGTCAGATGAAAATTGCAAAAAAAAAAAAAAACCCAACACTAGAGTTTGTCAAAAGGATATGGAATATAGAGGAGAAAGAGAACGAAGTTAAATAAGATTACATTAAACTAGATTTTATTTATTTATTCCTTTTACAAACATATATTGAGCCCCTTCTATGTAGTAGGTATAGATGCTTGAGATATATCAGTGGGATAAAACAGATAAAAAATTACAGTCTTTATAGAGTTTAAGGTTTAACAAGAGAAGAAAGTAATAATAATAATATTAATAATAGTATAGAACATTAAGAGGTGATAAACCATATAGCAAAATTAGAGCAAGGCAAGTGGGTATGGAAGAGTTATATGATTAAGTTCCTAGACACTGGATCTGGATTATAGGAAGCAGTAGAATTTCATGTTTTTAACAGAAGGATGAGGAGGTTATCTAGGCAATAATGGTTCAAGGAAAATTGTTGATAACCTGTAGTGGTTAATTTTATATGTCAGCTTCACTGGGGTAAGGGATGCCCAGGCAGCTCATAAAACATTTTGGGGTATGTCTGTGAGGGTATTTCTGGAAGAGATCAGCATGTGACTTGGCAGACTGAGTGAAGAAGAAAGATCACCTTCACCAATGTGGGTAGGGATCATCCAATCTGCTGAGGGCTTCACTGGAACAAAAATGTGGAAGAAGGGTGAATTCACTCCTTTTGAGCCAAGATATCCATCTTCTTTTGCCATAGATATTGGTGCTTCTGCTTTTTAGGCCTCAGGACTCAGACTGAATTATGTCACTGACTTTCCTGGCTCTTGGGTTTGCAGGCAGCAGATCATGGGACTTCTCAATTTCCATAATTGTGTGTGTCCATTTTTATAATAAAATCTCCTCCCATATCTGTATGACTATGTCTATCGAAGCATCCATCTATCTATGAGGGAAGAAGCACACAGTAATAGAGACTCCCTTTAGGTACAAAATATTGGCTACATAGACATCGGTATTTCTAATAAAAGGTAGCCGTTTTCCAGGGTAGAGATGTAATATAGGGTCCTTTACAAATCACCAGCCTATATAAGAGTATGTACTTTTCCTCAGTTCCATGGTAATACATCACAATATAAAAAATACCTCATTTGTGATTATGAAGAATAGAGACGGATGCTGATCAAGGGCAGAAGTATTTCCTCTAGTCCTTTTTCTGGTGAAGACCATGCTTTTGGAAGAGAAAGATATATGGAAAGCCAATATTGAAGGTCAGACTTCCATAATTTGCAGTCTTGGTTTATGGGGTAAGACTCATGGGCAAGGGGTACAGCACAGATTGCAAAAACGAGAAGACTCTTTTGGGCTGGACATTGGAAGTGTTTAACTGAAATTTCAGGAGGAAAGAGAAGAAAACAGCTAATAAGAACTGTAAGTCTGACATAGAATAACTGCCATTAGAGGGTTTCATGTCATTTTTGCAGAAATTAACAAGGAGAAATGATGTACCCATGTCTATATATCTGTGCTACATTATATCATAAAAAATATCTTAAACATTTTAATATTATCACAAGTATCAAAACTTGGTAGGTAGTATGTTGCATATGCTTGCGCCGTGGAAATAAAAACTATCGAATCAAAACAATGATATATAGAGGGAAAGAACTGTATGTATGAAGAAACCAACTTGTAGTGCAAACACAGTAGAGAGAAGATAGGTGAAATTAAAAGGAGAAAGAAGTGGCAATGACTTTGGGAATGTACATATCCACATGTGCTATAGAATATGCATGGAGAAAAAGCTGCTTTTTAATGGGGTTCCATGAAGTTGTGTTGTGAAATATTCTTAATTTATTATCAATTAGCTACCCTCTCAAAAAATAAGACGGAACTGGCTTAATTTCAACATTTGGGTGTATTCTAGCCAACGTTCTTTTGGGTATTAAGAAAAGAGGCCCATTCAAACAAGTTTAATAAATGTTGGGTTTTATTTTAGGGATACAGAGACTCAAAGAGTAGGGACTGAAAAATGGTTAAGTATCGCAGGAACTAGAAAACTGGGATGCCTGACTCAATCACTTATCTTTGTGTGTGTGTGTTCCATTTTCTTCTCTTTGCAGATTGACTTTGTTCTGTCCCCAAAATAGTGATTAATAGGGTCAGACCAGTATGACCTTTCAGTTTGTCTCTACCCAGCTAACTGATCCAGTTTTACTGACTTGGATTTCATCATCTCCAGAGACACATCTGATTAGGGCTAGTACATCTTTTCTTACCTTATTATTGCCATCTAAAATTGTATACCCATTTATTAAAAACAAGAAGTGAGTCATTAGTATTTTTGTAGTTCATAGTCCCTTAATATTACTGATAATTTTTATACATATATGTGCTCATTGTGTCTCAGGTAGCTCCTGATTTCAGATTGGTTCATTTTTCTTCCTGATGAACAGCTCTTTTTAAATGAATATTTATTGGTAATGAACTCATAACACTATGTGCACTTGAAAATTTCTTTATTCATGGGGTTTTGGAGGAGGAGAACGAGCCTTTCATTTTTGAATTACAGCTATCTCTGGGGTGTGTCAAGAACCATGAACAGTTTGAGACTTTAACCCATTTTCCAAGCTAACAATTTAACCTACTGCCATTTTATGAATACTGATGGAAGACACGAGAGATTCCTATATGGGGTCAAATAACTCACTGTACCACAGATAACATGAGATTCATATTCACATTGGTTCTCTCTGCCCAACCCCTCCTAACCCATGAGAGTAAAGGAGAGTGGCTCAAGTGATTGCTGCGCACACAGTAGGTCTGTGTCCCAGATGAACACTGAACTCAGGAAATCCCCAGTGTTATAAGTGTTTGGAGGTGGTAACCGGCCCAAACTTTGCCCTGAAGGGAAATGCTCCCTGTATTACCCTGTCAAGAAAGAAACTGCCATCGTCTCTGGAGATTATACTAGCTCTGTCTTCCAAGGCTGTTTGCTACATAAGCATCTTTGAGAAGATAGCTAAGGACAAAAATGGCCAGTGTCTCTTTACAAGGTATATAGAAACTGAGGAGATCCATGGAAAATTGTCTCCCAAGATTATGGTTTCAATTGTTGATTATACTGTCTGCTATTTTATTTTTATTCCCTTTCATATAGTCCCTAGTATTTTTAATCTTAAGTAGCTTTGAGGGTTTTTTTGTTTGGTTTGGTTTTGGTTTTGTTTTTTTTTTAAAGAGAGAGCATGTGTGAGTGCAAGTAGGGGGGTGGGGGGAGGGACAGAGGGGGAGAGAGAGAGAATCTTAAGCAGGCCGTGCAGAGCCTGATGCGGAGCTCAGTCTCCCAACCCTGAGATCATGACCTGAGCCTAAATCAAGATTTGGACACTTAACCAGCTGAGCCACCCAGGCTTCCCAGTAGCTTTAAATTTTTTATTTTTAAACTTGATGTTTTGCAATTTTAGTGTGTTTAACAGGAGAGTTGTTTTTATTTTTTCTACTGTTGATCTGAAAATACATGTCTTTCTTACAAGTTCTTAAATCAGCAAGCAATAAAAACCTGGACTAGATTCTCCTTCATTTCCTCTTGTCTCAGTCTCTCTCTCTCTCTCTGTTGTGTGTGTGTGTGTGTGTGTTTGTATGAATATATGCAGAAAATGAATAAATTCCAAAGATGGAAACCACCAGGACTTTATTGCTTGGTTATTGTCTCGCTTGACGCCAAAGCCGTTCCTGATTATGATGTATTAGCCATTGTAGAAAATCTCTGTGTTAAAAAGAAGTACTGCCTGTTGGTTATCAATGCTACCTAAACCACTCACACTCTTAGTGAATATTTTGAAATTCCTTCCATTTGTGTTTTCTGCTGCCGTGTTATTGGTCTTTCCTGATGCTTGACTCTGTTATAGGAACTAGAAGGTCATTAGATGGGGTGATGAGTGGTGGAGGGATGCCTTGGCTCAACCTATTTTGTTCCCATTACCAATCATATTAAAAACTAACACTTGGCTTTTACATCAACCTTGTTCCTTTTTGAGCATTTTTAACTCCAACCCAATAATGTTCCATGTTTGCATTAGGGAAAGGAGAAGGAAAGCTCTGCTAATCTTCATTAGAAGTGATATAATAGATTGACCACTGTCCTGGACTCTTGGAAACATTTGCCCTTAAACAGTATTTGAGTAATTCTCCAAGGATGAGCAAAACATTTCAGGGGGAAAAAAAATTAGCCTTAGTTTTAACTAACGAAAGCCGTTTGGTAGAGTCTAAGAGTAATTTGCTAAGTAGTAACCTGGAGGCGTCAAAGAAGTAATTTTCCTTATAAATTGCCTGAATTCCTCTCAAAAGGGTATTCAGACAGACTCTTTAAACTGAAGTAAAAGTAATAGCTCCTATCCTTTCTTGGGTCATCTTCCAGAATGTCTTTAGAATTTGAACATTTCAGAAATAATCATATGCCTATTTATAAAAATATTGTGTGAAACTCCGAGGTGGGGGGCAGGCTGCACAAGTTCACTGCCATGTCTCACAGACTCAGTAGCCACTGGTTTTTCTTTCTTCCATCTTACATCTTAGTCATATTGACTACTCAATGATTATAATACATCCTGAACTTTTTTGACCCCCTACCTTTGCCATGATCTTCCAATAGTTACAAGTAACAGGGTTATTATTCTGATGAGCCAAGATCATTTGGTAAATGCTCTCTTGGTTGTGCATGACTTGAATAAGCTACAATAGAATGCCTGTAGCAACAAAGCTTTGGTTACAGTTGGCAGTAAGACTCATGAGACATAAATGAAGAGACATTAATCTAATACTACAGTTGATTAGCTTTTTAGAAGTATACAAAACAGGAAATACAGAAAGTACATCTTCATCTCATTAAGAGACCTGACAGGTACCCAAAACTGTAGCTTTTTTCTTCTTATGTATATATGGGGCATGTATGGTTGCCATGGTTGAGAACCAAAGAATGTTCTCTTGACCTATAGAAGGCCATAGCCCCCCTGCCCACTTATAAACCATTGTAGTTGAAAGCTTACATGACAACTCATATCTCCCCTGACCCAGTAATGACATACCATGAAGGTATAAACAACATTCTTCACTTGTCTTAAGTAGCGTTTCCAAGGAAAATTTTCTAGCAGCCCTATCTTACCCCAGGCCTAGTAATACCCCTTAATTCACACTGCCCTTTGACCTCTAGTAGATTCTAATGTTAGATTGGCACACTAGTATGGAACCAGTACCACAGTGTCAGGCTAATTTCATAGAAGTTTACAATGCAGTGTGGATTATAAAATAACGGATAATTATGGTAAAATATAGGATGTAATCAGTAATATAGGAGGTGTCTAAATCAAATGCATCTATTTGACTCTGATGAGGTTGATTGAGGAGACATCATTAAACCTTCATGAAGAACATAGCATTTAAGTGGTGGTTCAGAAAAGAGGCTAAATTTGCCTGATTTTTATTTTTTATTTTTTGATTTTTATTTATTTATCTTTAAAGATGTTATTTATTTATTTATTTATTTATTTGAGAGAGAGAGAGAGAGAAAGGGTGAGTGGGGAGAGGAGCAGACTTCTCACTGAGCATGGAGCCCAATGCCGGGCTTGATCCCACAACCTTAAGATCATGACCTGAGCCGAAATCAAGAGTCAGAAGTTTAACTGACTGAGCCACCCAGGCACCCTGCCTGATTTTTATATTACAATGAACAAATGTTTTGAGGAGGTATAACTTCTTAATAGAAAGGTGGTTTTTCTTAAGTAGTGTTACCCATGGCTACACGTTAATATTAATTAGCCCCACAAAGTTCCCTCAAAATATGTCTAATCTATGGAGCAAGTATAAAATTTTGAAGTATCTTCCATATGTGCTAGGTATAACGTTGAAGTAGGTTTAGTTTTATGTGAGGAGACTGAAAGGAAAACTAACATTTCTCACGGACCTAGTATATATCAGGCACTGTGCTGAATGATTACAAATGCTATTATCTCCAACTTCATAACAATTCTGTGAGGTTAATATTCTGTCCATTTAAGGCCCTAAAACTCAGGGCCATCAAAAAGTTGCCCAAGCACTCATATCTGATAAGCACGAGAGCCAGCATGTTAACCAAGGTCTAATTGAATTTAATTAAAAGGATGTATTTTTTACCAATATACTGTGGTGCTGAGACTGCATTGTTAGAGGTGCCTACACAAAGTACAGAATATTAAGGAAAGGATAAACATAATTTTGGAGATTAAGGACAGCATGTAAGAAAGAACACTGAATGAACTAGGGATTATTAGAGGAGAGCTGCCAGATATGAATAATACTGAGACTCATTCTAGCTTCTGAGGCAATGGAGATGAAGTGCAAGGATTTGGTTGAAGGATGGAATACATCCGGTATCAGTGTTATTATCCAAAGCACACAGCTTGCTGTTCACGTTGAATGTGAAAATGTGGCTTGGACCTAAGGGCGAAGAGAGGCTTTCTGCATTCTCCTTTATGAGCTGATCTCCCTTAGCTCATCCAGATTCAGACCAAGCAGTTCAATAACAGTAATTTCTTATAGTCAGGAGGCTTGTGGAGGTCTTTAATGGTGAGTTTGCCATGTAAGTAGAGTTGAAGAGATTATCTGCCGTTTATAGGCATTCTTGTCATCTAAGAAATTGCTGAGAGGCCAAGACATATATGATCAGTAAACTTTGGAATATTAACTCTGACCATTAGAGAGGAGTGAATATTAAGATGAATTAGCCTGTGTTAATCACTTTCTCTGCATGGAATAGAGAAGAGGAAGTAGGTAGATGGGAATAGACAGAGAACCTAAAATTGTGTTTCCTGGACTCATCTCTTCTGAAAAAAAGAAATAAAGCTATCCGTATGTTACCCTGTGGGTGAAGGAATACTCCCATTTCCCCATTCCTGCAACTTGTAGACACTGGAAAGAAAAAACAGAAATGAGAGGGGAAAATAGCAGCTGCTTTCAATTATTTAAAAGGCCCTAATGTGGTAAGAGAAAAGGTCTCATTCAGAAGACAAATGTTGATAAGTTAAGGCAAGCCAGAGTTCTGCTTATTATAAGAAAGACTTTTCCATGAATTAGAGCTAGCCATTAGTAGAACAAGCTGCTTCAGTGTTACATTAGCAAAGACTTATGCCAAAATAGCTTATAATTAATGTTCCAATGACCAGCAATCTCAGGAAGATTGCTTCTAATGAAAACCCTGAATCCTTACTTATCTTTAATACTTGAGGGTCTTGACTCTTCCAACTTCTTAAATACTTGGATCGCTTTTCATCTTTTTAAAAATCAGTAGAGTCATTTATCAGAAGCATTAAAAGTAAAGGCTGGTGACCATTTTTTTTCTCTTTCTCTTGAAGCACAGCATATAGTTTTCCAACATTGCAACAGAGAGACTAAGTTATTTAAAAAGTTCAACATTTGTTAGCATTAGAACCTAAATATTAATGAAATATTACTTGCAAGATACTTTACCATTTCCACTGTGAATTGAGAAGATACTGTACCATGATGACTTCAATGTCTTGTCCAAATCCAAGTCTACATGTAGTGATTTTCCAGTTGTGCAGAAACTATAATAATCAAATGACTTTTAGTTTTGAGTAACAGGAAACTCAAATTGACTTAAACAATAGAAAATTTATTTTCTCACAAAACAACAAGTCGAGACATAGGGTGGTTCCAGAATTTGTTGATTCAGTGGCTCACCAGTGTCGTCATAGACTTAGGTTCTTTTCTTCTCTGATTTTTCCATTGTGTGTCCAGCTTTATCCCTGGGCTGGTTCCTCCCCTGGGTTCCAGATGACAGAGGCAGGTCCAGATGCTTTATTGGCCTAGAGGAATCCTGCCAGGAGTCACTCTGAGAAGAAGAAGTCTGAGTGAATAAAGATTTAGGCCTTTTTCTGTTTTGTATATAATTTTATCCAGATAAAGTACCCATTCTCTATATTCTGTATACATTGATCAAAAAAATATTCACAAAGCTTATCCATTACTAGAAAATTTTGAGGGCCACTTTAAATAGCACATGTAAAGATATAACCTGTGGTTTTATGAGCCAATCTGTTTCCATTACTAAAATTAATTTACTTACAATTTTAAAAAAATTACCTAACACCATTATTTGAGACATATGCATCACTGCAAATGAAACCAAGACAAAAACCTGAATTTTCACTTTTTCTATTAAAAAAAATTTAATCCAGAAATATTTATTATTCTTTGAAAAATGTCATGAGTAAAAAATATTTAAGATGTATATGCACTGAGTTAATTAAGTGCTCACTATAAAATAAAACTATGAGTAATGCTATTTGAATTTTGTTTCAGAAATACAATTATTTGCATTTTCTTTCTTGAGTAGTTATACTTTTAATTATTGATTTCCTTTAAATATACTTAAATATATTCAGTTGCCGTATATTATAATCAGGCTTTACGTTTACCATCAATTTTTATCTGAGTCAAATAACACACACAGACACACCATATATCATATGTACATATCACAATTGAAATTATATTCCTGTAAGTAAAAGGCTGAATTTTTAAAGAATATGTGTCCTAAAGTGGCAGCATGGGGTTTCATTTATTCAAATCTTTGGCACAAAAATGTGATAAAATATTTTAGAATTTCTTTTTACTTCTTTTAATAGTTTTACTTCTGTTATCCACTGTTATTATTGGAGATATATCCAAATGGTGGGAGTTCAGTGGATTTTTATGTTCTTTAAGAAACCCAGGAAGATACATGTACAGGATAAAGTAAAAGGTTATTAACATCTGCCTATATTTTACAATTTCGTGCATTGTAATAGTTTGTCTTGTGCCATCTATCCTCCCTTACTGTAAGCTCACTGAGGATGGGGGCTGCCTGCACACGTAGTGCCTAGTGCAATGCCTGGCTGATAACGAGAATTTCTTTATCATCATCATAATAGTCGCTACGACTTATTAAACACATTTTTAATAGCAGGCATTTCTAAAACAAAACCAGGCTTTGTGCTAAGGCTTTTAAATCTCTCATCCGTATAGCACCGTGGCTAGTATTTTTTCAGCTTTATTGGAATGTAGTTGACATACAACAAGGTGCGTGTTTAAGGTAGCTGTGGGACCATCAGGATGACCCAGCCTCCTTCAATCTTATTGCTTCCCCATCCTCAACTTCCATTTTATAATCTAAGATGTCGGCTGAGTCTCAGCCGCTCATGACAGCATTACAGCCATCAGGAAGGAGAAAGGATAATGAAAGAGTGAACCCTTCCATAGTGATGATTTCTGGAGACTTTCAGGTTCCTTTGACCAGAGCTTTGTCATAGAGCCAAGCCTAGTATCAAAAGAGGCTGGGAAATGTACCTTTCATTCCAGGCAGCTCATGTGCACAGTTAAAAATTGGGGGTTATATTACTAAACAAGTCAGGGAATACATATAATGGCAAATAAAGTTGATGCCAAAGACAGAAAGGAAAGATATCAAACACTATCTAGAGAGGGGTGCATAGCTTTTGTTTTGTTGTCAGTGCTTTTCTTTGCTATTTTCCTTTTTTTCTCCTCCTGCTTCTTCTCCTCCTTCTAGCCTTCCCTCTTTCTTGTTGCTGTTCTTGCTCTTATTTTTAATGAGAACAATATGGGCATATTTAAAGGCTAAGGAGTCAAATCTAGTAGGCGGGCAGACATCTAAACTCTAGATGATGTATTGGTGTGGACTGGTATGACCTATGTCCTTGAATTCCAGTGTACATTTGAAACAAATCCTGACTGAAATCTTTTTTGTGCTGCTTCACTGGCAAGTACTCTTCCCAAGGCACTTGTATACAAGAATTGTATTTTGCTTATTATTCCATGCCCAGTTTGATTCACTCTAATGATAATAAAGAGTAAGACTCTCACAATTTTATCGCTAGTTTAATGTGCTTCGCTCGTGCACATTGTTTTCTTCTAATCACTGTTTAAGAAAGATATCTAAGATGGCTTGATGCCTGTCAAGGCAGTCCGACAGCTAATACAGAGTGCTGTCCTTTGCTAGCCCTGATAATATATGCTCAAAAAGGATTATATGATAGTATAAGTAATTAATAATTGCTACAGGAGAGAAGATCCCTTCATCAGAACTCACCATTTCATTTTTCGTAAAATGGAGCAAAGTTTGGGTCTTTGACTTTAGCCTGAAAAGCAGACCTATAAACTGTACATACTGTATGCCTAGATTGGCACCAAATAGCTACATTAGAGCTGCTACAAACTAGCAGAATTTTAGTTTTACTAATGTTATAATCCAGACTTTCTGCACCAAGTCTGGGGGGTCAGATATGGAACCCTGAAACCCAAAGAGCCTAAAGTACCACCTTCTGGAGGCCCGAGATGCTACTAATTGCAAAGAAGTAGAAGTAGAAGTCAAAGAAGTAGAATGGTCAACCTTCATAATCTTTCCACCTGAACTGTGCTAACGATAGCGCTGGTATCTCCATTCAGGCATGAGACCCTTGGCCAAGATGTTAGTAAGTGGGGACTAGGGTTTGGGAACAGGTGTTCTGGTGCTTTTTAGACTTCGGATGTTAGGCATTAATAGTCGCATCCTAGGCAAATGCTTTCCTTGGTGTAGAACAATAGAAACTTAGGAATGGGTGGTGCTGGGTCATTTACTCAACATGAAGAAATGTCCTGTGTTAGGGGAGTAGGCCCATTAGAAGTCCTGGATGGCTCTGATCGTTCAGGCTGCTTAATTCATGCCAGTATCACATCCTGGGTGGAAGGGTATGGGTTTTCCTAAATACAACTCTCATCTAATAGCTAAATTAGGAAGGTTGAGTAACATGTGAGGATTACTATCAATAAAATGAAAATGTGGTACTCACAGTGGCAGTGGGACTGATTAAGCAAAATAGAGGACAGAATCAATAACTCTGTAGTCTTAGGATTTGGGAGAATTGCTATTATTGCTTCTTAGCCACAAAGATCAAGTCAAAATATGTTGAACTGGGGAGGAAGTGACCCCTCCTCCCAACCCTGCACCTGTGGCTCCTAGTGATCAGCATTCTGGCTGCATGACTTCAGAATCCTAAACTTTGGCTAATGACCTTCTAGCGTGGCTGGGAATCTGTAAGAATGTCAGTTCCTTCAGCTGAAAGCGAGCTTTTAAAACTCGAAGAGGTCTTTGGCAGCAGCTGAATGAACATCTGCAGTTTTAAATCCTGGGCAATGTAAGATAAAAGATACACACTGACTCCTACAACCTCAAGGGTTGTGTTGGAATTTTTATTGTTTAGTAACTTTATAATGGGTAGAAGAGTAGAGAAGGTCAGAATAGATGGAGTTATAATTAATATCACCTTTCACAGGTGCTTTTTTCTTTTGAAAATTCACTGTCACCAGGTTAATAATTTTTGAAGTGATAAGAAATTGTTAGGAAATTAGGGATGGTCACCCATATCAGTGACAAGGAATGGATTCTAATAGACTGTTCTCTGGCCTGCTCCATTGAACATCGGATTGGCTCGATGATGCATTAAGAAATGAAATGTTGCAGGGCACCTGGGTGGCAGTTGGTTGAGGGTATGATTCTTGCTTTCTGTCTCAGGTCATGATCTCAGTGGTCCTGGGATCGAGCCTTCCATTGGACTCCACGCTCAGCAAGGAGTCTGCTTAACATTCTATCTCTCCCTCCTCCTCTGCCCCTCCCACCCATGCTGTCTCTCTCTCGCTAAAATAAATAAATAAAATATTTAAAAAAAAGAAATGTTGCAATGTATGTTTATGATGCAACAATTTACATATGTGGCAATCAATACGAGGAACTTCTGAGTATCGATGGGCTTGCTTTACTGAAACTGTTATAAAAAGCAGAAATCACAGATCTGTAAGCTTCTAATCACATGGCTTTCTGGACCACCAGCCTTCAGGCACACCTCCAGGAAGAACAGTTGGAGTCACGTGGTTAGCCTCACACACAGCAAATGTTAATTTTTATTCTTGATTGCCAGCATAACCCTTACCCTGCTGCTTTGCTTGTTTGGCAGTAAACCTAAGAAATAGTAACGCTAGCTGAATCTGAGCTAATATTTGAGGATAACATATGTCAAGGCGGAAGCAATGACTTACGTATGGGTGTTCTCAGTGACCAAAGCAGCAAACAACATCAGTTATCAAATGTCACAGATACTCCACAGAGCAAGAGTAATGAGATTTTTTATTTCTTGACATTTTTGTATGGTAATATCCTTTGTAAGATACGAAGGGGTCTAACAAAATCAGATGACTTTTTCAGTGGTGTCAGTTTGCCCAAAGTAGATGAAAATCCAAAGGTGGGTGCCCTAAAAGGAATTTCATCGCATTTCATCCTGAAGATAAATGCCATAGAAGAAACATCAGCAATTAATGATTCTAGAGCAGATGATATTTGAGATGTTGCTGCTGGAGCTTTCTTCTGCTCCAAGCCAGAAAACTAGCTTAACAATTTTAACGATACCTGGCCTCACCAATGTTCCATAATAATGATCTTCTTAATTTTTTCACCAGGTGATAAACAAATTTATACGATTTTTTATGACAGGACTTTGATGGGAAATAAACATTTTTAAATCAGATTTTTTTTTTCCTTGAGTAGTAGCTCCACACTAACCCAAAGTGTTTTCGGAATGGGCAAAGCAAAAGTGCCCTTTCTGATACCTTTATGTTTATATTGGCAAGAACTTGCCACAGGAAAAAAAAATATTGGAGTTTTTATATTCTATCACATTTAGTAGTGAATGGAAAACCAATTGACATAAATGTTTTATCATATTTTCCTGTACACTTTTATCTTATTCTAAATTCAGCGTAAAAATAGAGGATCGTATAAAATAACAATGGCAGAATTTATCATTATTTACTGCTTCATAGAATTTTTATATTATTTTTATTTAAAAAGGGCTTTATAGAGGTATAATTAACATACACATTGCACATACACAAAGGGTAAAATTTGATATGGTTGGTGTATATATAAAACCTGAAACCATCACCAAAATCAAGAAAATGAAGTTGTCTGTCACCCCCAAACATTTCCTTGTTCCCCTTGTAATTCCTGCCCCTTCTCTATCAATCACTGATCTGCTTTCTGTTACTGAAGAATAACTTTCCTATTCTAAAATTTTTTTAAAGATCAAAACGTACAGCGTATACCCTGACTTCTTTCACTCAGGTAAATATTTTGAGAGTCATCCATTTTTGCATATGTATCAATAGTTCATTCTTTTTAATGCAAGGAACTATTCCATTGTAGGGGTGAACCATGCATTGTAATATTGCATTTTTCTTATGAGAAATTGTGGTTGTGCTTATATCTTGTTTCTTTTTACATAACATGTCTTTTGCATTTGTTTCTTTGGTTTTAATGTTTTATTGTGGGTTTTAGGCAATTTGATTATGATGTGCCTTAGAGTAGTTCTCTTCACATTTCTTTTCTTGATGTTTATTGAGTCTCTTGGATTTGTGAATTTATAGTTTCCATCGAATTGAAAAATTGTCATCATTGTTTCTTCAAAAAAACTTTTACTGCCCCTTTCCATTCTCTTCTTCAGGGACTCCATTACATTTATATAAAGCAACTTAAGTTTTAACATTTTAATGCATATGTCTCTATAGTAAATTATTCAGTATGAAATCACATGAGTACTATCTGTTCAATTAGTATTATACCACCCTACATGCGTTTAAAATAAATTTTGATTTAATATGGTTGCAAAATCAACTGTTGAAAGTACAGGCTTAAAACAGATGTTTATTTGATTTTCCATTAAACCTAAAACATTGATCTCGAAAAAAATTTTTTTAGCATATCATTGAAAATCCACTTACTTAGTGCATCAGAATTTTACATCCTAAATATAAACTCTAGGATTATGACTTTTTTGTCTGTTTTTCCATACCATTCAAAAATATTAAAATGACAATGAACTATTTTTTTGTTCACAATTTTAAATATGGTATTTTATGCTTGGAATGTTGCCCACTAATGATATAGAAGTGGCCCACGTTAGATGATATCTAAATGTACATTATTTTGACCTTTTACCCTCTGAAATTGGAGGAGGTATGTGGCCATAGTGACAAAGTTATATGAGAATGTTCCATTGACACCTTTTGGTAAGATAAAAAAGTAACAGTATGGAAATACTTTAGGCATGTAGAGATATTAGGATATATTATAAGAGCTTTTAAATGTATTTTTCTTCCCTTGACCCTCTCTAACCTGAGTTTATGGGATTTTATATAAGAATTGGTAGTAGACTGTATAAATTAGAAGACCTAAACTTAATTTCCAAACCCCTTCTAACTAACTTTCAAAAATATGATTTTTTCATCCTTCTTGAAACTAGAAGTTGCCAAAAGACACAATGAAACTTAAAGGCTGGTCTCTGCCAGTGCCACCTCTTCTCCTTACTCCTCCTTTCTGTCTGGAAGGGGCTGTCCAGGCATGAAAGTGAGCAGGCATTACTAAGCGTGCTAAGAAAGAAAGATAGAAGGAGTTTCTTTCTGAAGGCGTTGTTAAGCCTCTACAGCAGCCATTCCTGGTACTTCTTGGTGCATGAGTTTTTAAATAGATTCCTGTGAAACTTAGTACAGGTTTTCTTTTACTTGGGGCCAAACACATTCCTAACTGATAACAGGAACAGGATGATCATTAATGTCAGCTTTTGCATTGGCTTTAGCTTGGATTAGATTTCATGAAAGCTTCTATATCTGCTTGAGGATAGCAACACGTGCTTGGTGAACTTGACTCTAGTCTGGCCTCCTGTATGGGGCCTTGAATGCACATTTCATTTTGTCTCTCTTCAGCAACTCAAGAGAACTGTGTGCGATTCTGTATTGTATGTTGTTCTATAATGAAGCAGGATATAATGCACAAAAGTCACTTATGTCTACATTATACACTAAGGAACATTACTGTGTATTGAAATAAGTTCTGGTTTTTCATATGCATTATGTGTGCTGTACATGTGATCATTTATAGGTGTGTAATTGTCACTATTCAGTGATGAAACCAGGAGTGATTTCCAGCTCTGGAGAGTCAGGGTCCCCATATTACTGTAATCTAAGTTCTTAGATGGCAAGATTTAAACCTTTCTCATGTTGATAGTTTCAGCTGCTTCTGGCTTATGAATGACAACCAAGTGATTGATAAGCAGTCTCTGCCATCAGTGTGCTCTGTCACCTCAATCTGATGGCTTTGAGTTGCCTTTTGTGGAGCCCTGTGTTTCCTTCCTGGAGGCCGGAATGGCTCTCCAGACCTGTAGGGCTCCAGAAACCTAAGCCTTTCTTAAACATTACTATTTTAGAAACCTGGTTCACATGCTAAACTTCTTTGTAACAGTTTAGAGAAAAAAAGACATTTCATAATCAAAAAAGCTTTTTAAAAAAAAAATTTAAAAATTGATAACATTGAGCATGCAGGATTATGTGCCTAGGATACTGAAGACCCTCCATTAACTTGCTTCCCTTTCCAGCCTCAGTTCATCATGCTGTGTGTACTTGGCTGCTCTAAAAGCAGATTTGTAATTTTCTGAATTTTATGGTACAGAGATTTAAATAGTCTCAATTTTAGATTAAGGCAGTGGTCTATCCCTCAGTCTCTCCCTTAGTCCATTCCTTGTAGCCTTCAAATTCATGTGTTAGTTTCATTTTATATACATATACCTTCTTTCTCCCTACATATTTTGCATGCTATCTCCCCATGAAACTTAGAATTCATGATTCTGCTTATTCTGCAAACTTTTGCTGAGCCTAAATTATTCTAGGTACTGGGAATACAAGTGGATGCCTTTAACAAGTTCATCCTCCAATGAGGAAACAACACAGAGAATCTATTAAATCATAAATTCTGTGTGATTGGGTTCAATAATTTATAGACATATTTTAAAAGCTTCCCAAGAACGCTAATTTTCACAAGGTTTTAAAATCACAAGTGGACCATATCAGAATCCCTAAGTAATTTTACAGAATGCTTCTTGTAGACGTGTAGAATTCCTGCCATATTTTACTGCTTTGGTCCTCACCCCATCCCCACCACCATCTTTTAGAATGTTTTTCTACTTACATAGAGTCTTACATAGTCTTACATAATCTTTCTACTCAAAATCCTCATTTACCCATAAGAATGTCAATGAACAGAGAGATAGAGTGGTGTGGCCAAGATGGTCACTCCAGCACTCCGGTTATTACATGGTTGGTTCTTCTAAGTTCTGGAGTAATCCTCTCTTACATGAAAGAAAAAGAACATCCTTTTGTAAAATGTTTCCCGTTACACAAAAACACCCTATTGGAAACCACCAATGTCTTCAATGATTCTCTACATTTTCTTTCACACTTAGCCTTTTATTTTCTGTTTTCTTTTCATGCGCAATGTCTGGAGACATACGGTTATCACACTGTCATGGTATTTTATTTTCAAAACCACATTCTGACTTCATTAATTTTCCCTACCACATCAGTTACTCAAGGATACATTTCATAATATGATTTTGAGATGGGACCATCCTCTGGAACAGCTGTCAGAATCCTTCTCTAAAGGTTTAAGGGCCAAGAGCAAATCCTAAGGTGCCATTAAGAGTATTCTGATGGTAGGTCTGTTTATGGCATTGGTCGTGGTGATAGTTCCATGGGTGATGGCTTCATACTTCTCTCTGGACTCATCAAGACATATACATTAAATACATACAACTTTCTGTATGTCACTCATAACTCAGTGAAGTGGTTTTTATTAAAAAGCAGTAAAATTTAACAAGCTATAGACATCGTTATGCCCTATGAGCTAATGACTTCATACTTTGTACCAGGGCACCAATTTTCAATAAGTCTAGTTAATAATCACATTATTATTTTTAAAACTTGTGAGGAAAATCTAAAAATAAAAGCTTTCTTTAAAAAAAAAA
>CM052885.1:28697258-28720430 GCA_028534135.1 Potos flavus | reverse complement strand
TACTGTTTTCCACAGTGGCTGCACCTCTTTGCATTCCCACCAACGGTGCATAAGGGTTTCTTTTTCTCCACATCTTCACCAACACTTGCTATTTTTTATCTTTTTTATTCTAACTATTTGACAGGTGTATAGTGGTAGTTCCTTGTGGTTTTGATTTGCATTTCCCTAATGGTGAGTGACATTGAGCATCCTTTCATGTGTCTTTTGGCCATTTCTGTCTTCTTTAGAAAAATGTCTATTCAGGTCCTCTGCCCATTTTTAATTGGATTATTTGTGGTTTTGGTGTGGAGTATTATAAGTTCTTTATATATTTGGGATATTAGCCCCTTATTGAACATATAATTTCTCCCATTCAGTAGGTTGCCTTGTCATTTTGTTGATTGTTTTCTTTATTGTGCAAAAGCTTTTTTATTTAAATCATTGATAAATGCTTTTTTAAGATGTTAAACTTAAAACTGTAAACTTTCACTGGTTTTAAATACATTTCTAATTACTTTCTTAGTATCCAATCATATCCCTCACTAAAAGTGATAGGTTTAGCTCTCCTTTCAAATACTTATACATGCTGGAAAATCAAATGGCACTTTTGACAAAAGACAATTTCTTATAAAGTTAAAACTGCACCTACCATTTGACCTAGTAATACCATTTCTAAGTATTAATGCAAGAGAAATAAAAACATGTCCACAAAAAGAATTGTGCCTGAATTTTCGTAGCAGCTCAGTAGGGAGCCTGCTTCTCCCTCTCACTCTGTCTGCTGCTCCCCCCTGCTTGTGCTCTTTCTCACTCGCTCTCTATGGTGAATAAATAAGTAAAATCTTAAAAAAAAAATAGATAAATAATCAGCATACAAAGCCATCATTAGAACAAAATGCTTTTTTTATTCAGCTTGTCTATGAAATCAATCTATATTGTAGTTCCTTCTTTTGTATTGCTGCACTTAATTCCATTGTAGAATTAACCACATTCACCTATCAGTTTTCTGTTGATAGACACTTGGGTTGCTCCTAATTTTAGCAGTATTTGCAGAGTTAGAATTGGAATGTGGGGGCTCCTGGGTGGCTCAGTCGGTTGGACAGCAAACTTTTTATTTCAACTCAGGTCATGATCTCTGTGTCTGGGTCCCTTGTTGGGCTCTGTGCTCAGCGGGGAGTCTGCTCAAGGATTCTGTCTCTCCCTCTGCCCCTCCCCCCCCAAATGAATAAATAAACCTTTGGGGAAAAAAAAGAATTGGAAGGTGTACCCTTCTTGATAGCCAAGGAGATTTTCCAACCTGTTCTTTGCCTTTGGGGATAGGAAAATTGAGGACCCAATATATTTTTGCATCTCAAGTATCTCAATCTTTAAGAGCTCTTGGGCATTGCTTTTGCTAGTACATTTCTTTTTTCAAAGATGGATCAATTTTTTTCTCAAAAGCCACCTTCACAATTCTTTTTGAGATATAACTCTCTATATATTTAATTTCAGGTAAATTGGGTATATCAGGTATCTATGTAACAAGGCATTTAATCTTTCTGGAGCCATTTAGGTTTAGGAGAAAGGTCCACTAGGTACCATGTAAATTTTTTCAAAAGTGTTGACAAATGGGATTGGCATACTGTAAAAAAAAAAAAAAAGATTTTATTTATTTGAGAGAGAGAACATGAACGGGGGGTGAGGGAGAGGGAAAAGCATACTCCCCACCGAGCAGGTAGCCTGACACCGGGCTTGATCCCAGGACCCTGGGATCATGACCTGAGCCAAAGGCAGACACTTAACTGACTGAGCCACCTAGGCACCCCAGGACTGCCATACTCTTTATTTGGTGTTTACTGGAACCCATTTCTTAATGTTTGCATGCTGTGTTTGGTCTTTTTCCTTCAGCTGCATTTATTTATTTATTTATTTATTTATTTACTAGTGATGTTGAGCATCTTTTATTTTTTTAACATTCACAATAGAAGCTTATGACATATCAAACATTTTAATGTCCATAATGAAAAAAGCAAATACCAATCTAAAAATATAAACAAAAGTCTTAGAAAGTCCATTTCATACAAATGACAAAGAATATACTAAAAATTAAGATAGAATAGAAGTAAAGTACCACTAGGCATATCAAATTGTCAAATGCAAAGAATAATGGCAATACCCATTTTTAAGGATTGGGCTTCTGGAAATTTTTTTTTTTTTAATTTTTATTTTATGTTAGTCACCATACAGTACACATCATTAGGTTTTGATGTAGTGTTCGATGATTCATTGTTTGCGTATAACACCCAGTGCTCATTATAACATGTACCCTCCTTAATACCTATCACCCAGCTTTCCCATCCCCTAACCCCCCCTCCCCTCTAAAACCCTCAGTTTGTTTCCCGGAATCCATAGTCTCTCATGGTTCGTCTCCCCCTCTGATTTCCCCTCTTCATTTTTCCCTTCCTTCCCCTTTGGCTATTCCTTATGTTCCACAGATAAGTGAAACCATATGATAATTGACTTTCTCTGCTTGACTTATTTCACTTAGCATAATCTCCTCCAGTTCCATCCATATTGATACAAAAGTTGAATATTTATCCTTTTTGATGGCTGAGTAATATTCCATTGTGTATATGGACCACATCTTCTTTATCTATTCATCTGTTGAAGCGCATCTCAGCTCCTTCCACAGTTTGGCTGTTGTGGATATTGCTGCTATTGGGGTGCATACGGCCCTTCTTTTCACTACATCTGTATCTTTGAGGTAAATGCCCAGTAGTGCAATTGCTGGGTGATAGGGTAGCTCTATTTTTAACTTTTAAATGGCTTACCTTTCATTTGGCAAAAAGCTCTAACTTTGAAATTTATCTTTTATTTTCCTTCTGAATTATTTTGTAAGCCAGGCAGTCTTATTCTAAGCTCATCACTTTCTTGTATCACTATAACAAATGCAACTAGCAAGAGTCAGCTCACACTTCATACTTCCAACATTTTCTTTCAAAGTCTCATTATCCAATTTCATCAATTTGGGGGGGGGGTAATGTTTTAGGTTATTTAGGCAATACTTTTTTTATTTTAGGCAATACTTTTACTAAGTATTTCATGACTATATGAGTCACTATTTTGCAGCCTTCTAGTTTTCTCATAAGTGGTGCAACTGTGCAAGCATGTTTTAAGCTTCTACTCATGTCATGTGTGCTAACATCCTGTTGGCCAAAGCAATTCATGTGGCCAATCCCTAAGTCAACATGTTGGGAAGTATAACCTTCCCATGTCGATGGTGGTCATGGTAAGTGAATGCTTCCTGAACACTGATCTTTATTTACCATGCTACTCAACTAGTATTATGATACACTTAAAAAATAGCCTGTCTACAGAAAAAGGGAATTGGAATATTTGAAAATCATCCTTTGGATTTTCAAGCAGGCATTTATTTCATTTGTGCCACAGAAATATTTTTTATCACAGCGTGGGCACACACTCTTTTTTGAAAGGATATTTACAAACATAGGGAGTGATTGAAGTCTCTTATTATTTCTATCACCCTTTTATAGAAAATTTGTAAACATTCCCACTATACATGATGGACACAGACTATAAAGAAAACATTTTTATATGCAAAAGTTTATTAATTTTCAATCCACTTGATATTTTCTGACATCTTGCACAGAAAAAGAGGAAGTAAGTTCTGTTAAGAGAGAGAGGGTTGCACACATGAACATAATCCTAATGGTTTTGATGCAGGCAGGCTGAGTCCAAGAACCCAGAGGAAGGTCCCACAAGACCAGCCAAGAGGGTCTTTGGCTTCACACAGGATGGAAATCAAACACGAGCCAGAGAAAGTAGAAACAGTTTATTGAATAATGTAAGTGACAGGTAGAGAATAGCAGACAGAGTGTCTGGGAAACTCGGAAAGGAAAGGAAAAGAAAATGAGTCTTATCATTGCTTGGGATTAGGGGTTTATATTGGAAAGGGCATCATAGGGCATGTGTTCCTTCTGGAATCCATGGTAGGGTCCAATCAGAGGCAAGTGTTAGGTGAACAATAGCTGTTGTTCTGTAAATTACCAAAGGTAAGGGTATTGCTGCCAGCATCAGCCAAGGTTTGCTTGAAGCTAGTGTTCTGGAACATGTTTGGTATCTGGCTCTTCTTAGGTGTTATCGGGTGTTTATAGCCTAGGACAAAACTCAGAGAGTGATTAACTTTCTTGCCTTCCCCCTCAGAGCAGGAATGTAGCTTATTTGGCTTATTCAGAGGCAAAATACAGACCGTGAGTAATGGGGCCTAGCCGAAAAACAGTAGAGACAGACCTTTCAGAGTCCCTTTACCTTCCCTACTTCAATTTGACCATTTTATAGCAAGAGAATTTCTGAGAAGTACACTTTGTAGAAATAATTTACCTTACTAAATAAATCAATTTGGGGAATTCCAAAAAAACTCTAAAGATGGCAAATGTTTTTATTTTCTGCTTTGCTTGTTTTTTTATGAATTATGATTATTGACATTTGAGGGATTTGTGACTGGTCAAGGAAGAAGCTATGACCGTGACAGGCACCAGCACACCAAGCTTTATCTGGCCCTGCCTTTACAGGGTTCCACGTGGGTGGTTTCCCTTCCAGCGCAAGTCGGTCAGTTTGTCTAAAGGCTTGGGGTCTGCTACTCAGAAGGAGTGGGAGATAGAACTCCCAGGGGAGGGGGGAAACTGAGAGTGGGCGCAGGGATGATGTTGCATAGCTCCCTGGTGGGAGTCTTCGGGGTCCGAGAACTCTGAAAGACAGCAGCAGCTTGGGATTTAGAACTGCAAAGCCCCATTAGATCAATAGGTACCAGATTTGGGTGAGGTTTCATGGGGCATTCAAAGCATGAAGGCTCTAAATGACTAAACATGTGCTTGTTTGGGTTATTTTTAAAATAATTAGATGTGTAGAACTTTGAGTCTGGTGCTGACAGGCTTTTGAGCTAAAGGGTCTCAGTCCACTGTGAAGAAATAAACAAGCCAGGAGCCAATACACAGAGGCCATTTTTTGCTCGTTTATATAACGATGCAGTGGAAAGAAATAGCAGGTTAGGATAATGGAACCTTGGCTAATTTGAGCTCTGATACAAAGTTTTTAGGGATTTTTGGTTAAATATGTCACTGAGTATCTCTGAACCTGATTTTCCTCTTCTTTAAAATAAAGAGGTTAGATTAGCCACAAACTATGGCTTGCTGGCAAAATCTGGTCGGCCACCAGGTTTCGTAAATATTGCAATGGGGCACAGCCACATTCGTTTGTGTACGTATTGCCTGTGTGTGTATGGCTGCTTTCCTCCCGCAAAGGCAGACTTGAGTAGTTGTGAAAAAGACCATATGGCCCACAAGCTTAAAATATTTACTACTTGGCCCTTTATAGAAATGTTTGCAGACCTCTGGACTAGGCTATCCCATAGGCTTCCTTCTGCTTAAAGCTTTTTTGATTAAAAAAAAAATTAAAAGCCCAGCTCTTAAACTCTTGATCAGATCAGAATCAGATCAGCAGAATTCCTGCTTCCTTTTTTTTTTTTTTTTTAACTTATCTTTTGAACTATCAGTGTTGCAGTTGCCTGGTCTCTGTGTGTGTGTATGTTTCGTACCAAACATCACAAGTATCCTTTCCTCTACCATGTTGACAGTCTTCCGGAATCAATCAGTAACTTGCATTTTCATGGCTAAACAGACATGGAAATGGATGAAAAAGAGCGCAGGAAAATAAAAAATACAACATTTAATTGAAATAACATGACTATCTTATGTTGAAAAAAATGGAATTACCTAATTGGATTTCAGCCAGTGGCATACATCCCCTCTCTGTCTTCCTGAGAGTAGCCCCAGTCATTCCATCTCAACAAGGGTTCAAGTCCACATTTTCACATCTATGAGAAAGGAAGAAATTGGTCAGAAGCAACCCATTCATTTTAGTCACTTAGATTTCTTTGGCAAACATTGTCCTTAATTATTAATTCAGGATTTCAATGAGCAATCACTAGTTATTACAAGAAGCTTCAAATTGTCAGATGTCAAACTGAAACCTCTCAGAAATCATTAAATCTTCCTTCCATGATAAAAATCAAGATTGCTTTTGCTATATGATGAATAAAATTTTATATAGATCTTGATTATGTTGCCAGCCCAAGAATAGTAAAACACATTATATAACTGTGCATCATATATATTTTTAAAATAATTTAAGCATAATAAGAACACGCATTTTAAAAAAGGATATGTGTTCTTCTCAGAATGTTTTTATCATATATATCCAAAATAATTCCTTCATGAAGATTCTTTTGAATGTGATTGGAATCACAATTTATTTAAATTCAGTTCTACTATGCAAACTATGGTAAAGGTCTAACAGATGTAGCAAAAAGATAATGGCCATGGAGTTTCATTGACTTTCAAATAGAAAACGCAAATGAGAATTGAAAAATTTTAAATATACTTTCTGTTTACATGAAAAGTACAGTATGCTATTTGACTGGGTTTTTAAATTTCAGTACATACTATGTTTGCTGTTTGCGCAAATTCATAATGGACCACATCTAGATCTAGCTGATATATGCTAAATCTTTACAGTGTTCCAGGAACTGCTGCTGATGCTTTTGCAACTATTTCCTTATTTAGTACTGATGACAGCCCTGTGAACTAGGTTCTTCTTGTTGTTCTTGTTTGATTTTGTTTTTTTGTTTCCATTGAATAGTTGAGGATATCGAGTCTCAGAAAGGTAAAGTGTACACTAAAAACACAAAACAAAAAAGCAGGAGAGCCAGGTTTCAAATCAAAGTGCTCTGGCATTAGATATCCAAATAGAATAGACAAAAAATATTTTCTCTCTCACCTACCTAAGCCCATGCTGATTCTGGTCTGGTTTACTGACATCTACATTGATGATAAGATGGGTGAAATCCTGGCTTAAAAAGTGACAATTAAATCAAAATCCTTTATAATACTTTTTTTTAAAGAACTTTCATGGCAAATATCAAATGATGCAGGAAAGATGTTGGGGTCCAGAGCCCACAGCCAAGAAAGAATTCTTGAGACATCTTTGGTGCAAAAAAGTGCTTTTATTAAAGCACCAAGACAGGACCCCTGGGCAGAAATTGCTGCACTGGAGTCCTGAGGAGTGGCAATTATATACTTTCAAGTTGGGAGGGTGTTAGGAATAGCACCAGCCTCCAGGGTATTTTGGAAACAAGGTTTCCAGGACCTCGAGAGGGCTAGCTATTGTTAGGAAAAGTTCATTAATTACTATTCAGTAAAAACTCTGTCTTGAGACCTTTCAGATGTATATCAGCTAGCCAGATGCTTGGAGGGGTAGAGATGAAGGAAGTTTCCAAAGGAATTTTTATGTGTTAAAGTAGACTTACAGGATCCTGGGGGTCAGGCTAAGATTGCCTTTTGCCTTTAACAAAGTATCAACATAGAGGCAGCTGAGTTCCTAGAGGAAGGTCACTCTGCCCCTTCCAAGGACTTGTCAATGGATAAATAGAAAGGAAATTTAATTTTTCTTTTGCCTTTGTTTCCCACATCATCAAGCATCAACAAAAAACAATGGTGGAATGGAGACAGTGAAAGAAAAAATGAAAGCTTATAAGCAAATATTAATTAATAGCAAAGTCAGATTGTGGTGGTGGTGGCCGTTGCTTAAAACAAAAATTTTCCAATGTGCATTTCCTTTGTTCCCTGGCTGCTGCTGCCAGCACTATGGCCCCACATTTTTTCACATACTCGAATTTCTGCAGTATTTAGGAGCTCCCCCCACAGAGCACCGACTTGGACCTGGTTCGGTGAATGGCGATGCTGCGTAAGTAAGTGCGATGGAGGGGGCGGCACGCCAAACCAGTGTGCCCAGTGATTAGTGGGAGCTGACGGCCCCTGAGGCAGCTACCAGGTCATATGGATCATGCTTCCTTAAACGCAGGAGACCACCTGCCTTCACGCTGCAGCTTTTGTTGATGCTGGGGAGTCTTTCCAGCCCTTCTCCTGAACAGCGGAATTTTGACAAGGTTTTTAGTTCCTGCTGCTGAATAGTGCACATTCAATGCCTTGTCAGCTTGCCGCCGTGGTTAAAAGGACCCTTAGCCCACTTTTCTTTATGTAAAGCTGTTGGCAGGTAGTTAAGAGCCGTGTGGCACACCCGGATATGTGCTGAAATAGCTTGGGTTTTGAGGCACATCTCACATTCCAAAAGGCATGTGCTATAAAGCAAATGCCTGTCAGGTGAATAACTTCTTCCCAGAGCATTCCATTATAGAAGTGAAGTGAAGTTTTCTAATATCGAACCAGGAAGAGTTTAAAAAATTGTAACCAGTTAAATAGTATACTTAGTATTTCCGTGGCAAAAAACAAAAACAAAAACAAAAAACAAACAAACAAAAAAAACCTTTTGAAAAAATTTCTATGGCTATGCCCTGCTGGCGTCCACTCCCCTTTCTATCGAATTATTCTTTCTTAGATGGTATTATTTGCTTCCTTGGCTAGAAATCCTCTCTCCTCCATTAACTGCCTACTCTGTGATTGCCATGTAACAAGTTTGTGATAAGAGCTTCACAGATGTTTTTCTAAAGCCTGCTTTGATACTCCAGTGGTTATTGATACACTCATTGATACTGAACATCATTTGAACACTTTCTGCATTAGGAAATTTTTAGTACATTAGGGGTCCAGCCTACCCAAGTGAGAAGGCGGAGTTTCTTTCTCTAACTTCCTTCAGTGAAAATCAGACGAGTGACCAAGGCTCTGCCAATCAGACAGAAACACACGAGAATGTGATTCAGGAGAGAGTGATAGAAAAAAGAGGATGCTGGGCAGAATTTCCCGGAAAAGATATGCGGTATGATGATAGGATATCTGTCAGAGCTTCCCACGACCAGAGCTGGCAGTGAGAGTGTCAGAGCTTGAGTCTGGGGGGGCAGCTGCAATAAGGCTTCCACTAGAGTAGCTTGCCATGTAATAGTCATTTCAATCCTTTGAAAACAAATATGCAATTGTAAAATTTAATGACAACTGTCTGGAATGTTGTCTTAATTTTATAGTAGAGGGTGGAAAATGCCATACAAAGGATAAAGTCATAAGTCAAGCCACCAACACTATCAGAGTAATGTCCCATTTAGACTAGACTCCTTTTTACTGGGGTGATGGAAGGCTAATAAAGTTGTTCTTGAAGCAAGAGGCATAAATGATTCCAACTAATGTAACTTCAAAGGTGGAGTAGGAGTGTCTGATTAAACAAAACAAGAGGGAGATGGGCCATTTTCAGAATGTCTCAGGCTTTTTTGGGACAGTGCTCTCATTTGGTTACCTCTTTCTTTACTGAATTTTTGCAATGAAGCTAATTTCACTTCCTATTAAGTGTCACCAATTCAGTTTTCAAAACCTGCATGTCTCCACTCACTTCTGCCTATTCTAAGAAAAAAGTCATAAGAATTCTTCAAATATGAAAGAAGAATTGGGTCAGAAAGCTACTCTTAAAACTGCATCATTCTCCCACAGTAGGTGAAAGATCAGCGAGGTATGTGAAGTGCAAATGTCAACATAATGAAAATGTAGGATCAAAAAATTTTGGAGGTCAAAAGACTTTAAAAATCATCTTCACCAATTTTCTACTCCCTTAGGACTCTTTTCAGCAATATCTCTAGCAGATGACTGTCTAGTTTCAGCTTAAATAACCCGTAGCGGTAGGACTCTGTTTCCTCCGAAAGTGTCTATTTACCTGACAAAATAATTATTTTGTCGGCTACAAGCATAATTCTAGGAAGAGTTATGCTAGATACCATATATGAGATGTTAGGGGAACATATCTTTAGAATGTTTTCCCCATTTTACAATGAGCTAAAATCAATCTCACTTTAATTCCCATTATTGGGCATACACTTATTTAATATTAGTAATGAAAATGTCTATGTATTTTGAGTTTCATGATCCAAACAACTAAATTTAATTGGTAGGTAGAGATATTGGTACATGTTCCATTTAATTACACTTTTTTAAACAGAAAATGCTTCCTATTAAAATATCAAGGCTTACTAACCTAACACATTTTTTCCCCCAAATACTTTTATTTTATTTTTTCAGTATTACAAGGTTCATTGTTCATGTACCATACCCAGTGCTCCATGCAATATGTGTCCTCCTCAATACCCACCACCAGGCTCACCCAACCCCCCCAACCCCTCCAAAACCCTCAGTCTGTTGCTCAGAGTTCACAGTCTCTCATGGTTCATCACCTCTCCGATAACACCACATTTAAAAGAGGATATATATTCAAATTTAAGACGAAAGGGATGTAGTACATCTAAATACCCTTTATCTCCTCATTCCTCACTGTTTTTAATAATCTGCTCTAATTGCCAATCTTATTCCAAGGTTTATTTAAAAATCAGCTGTAATTACCAATCCTATTCCAAGAGGAGAATATATCATTCTATATCCTAATCAAAATATAACATTTTCTTAACTTTCAATTAAACATCCATAATTGAATGTAAAGCCTACTTGGCTTTATCCTTTTAGAAATTCTACCACTGTCAAAAATATATTTAAAAGTTGTGGTCAATTCTTACCGCATAATAGAATTGTTTCAGGAGATTTAAAAAACGTGAGGTTCACCCACTACTACCCATTCTAATTTAATTTTATTTTTGTGAGATCTAAGCATTGGTAGAATCCAGGGGATTTTACCACATAGCCAGGTTCCAGAACCACCATTTAAAGGAAAGCTTGAAATTTTTTAATGAGTCTCTTCTATGTCTGTATATTAATTATCAGATACAAGACTTGCTTTCTTTTCTGATTCCATTTTCTCATGCCTCTTTCCTTGTATGTGTCAGTAGCAGGAAACTTATAAGAAAACAAATGACCAAGTAAAAAATGGGTCAAACATTTGAATAGACATTTTACAAAGTAAGTATATAAATGTGGGACCTTATAATAAACACCTAAAAGATGCTCAACAACATCAGTTGTAAGGGACAGACAATTAAAATCACTAGAATGGTTAAACCCATTAGGATATTAAAAAAAAAAAAAAAGCTGGCATAACCAAGTATGGGAAAGAATGTGAAGCAACTGGAACTGTTGGTAGGATTGCAAAATGGCACAGCTAATTTGGGAAATTTAAAGCAATATCTTATAAGGCTAAATAACACATTATAGGACTCAGCAATCCCATTCTTGTGTAAGGCCACACACACAAAATAAAATGAAATGAAAACATGTACACATAACTTATACATAAATTTTCATAGCAGTGTTATTCATAATCAAAATCTGGAAACAGCCCAAGTTGTCCATCAAATGGTGAATGAATAAACAAATTATATTAGAACCATGCTATGAAATACCAGCCAGCAATGACAAAGATCAACAATATGGATGTAAATAAAAATCATTTTGCTAAGTGAAAAAAAAAAAAAAAAGACTACCCACTGTATGATTCTATTTATATGAAATTCTAGAAAAGGCAAAACTAATAGTGACAGCAGATAAGTGGTTGCCTGGACACAAGAAGAAGGGGTCTGAATTCATCTATGAGGAAACTTTTGAGGGTTGCATTCTGCATTTTGACTGTAATGTAAGGTACATGACTGCTTTATACAATAGTAAATTCATCAAACCGTCCTAACATAAGTGAATTTTGTTGTATATAAGTTATACCTCAATAACTATTAGAAAATAAATCCTAGAATTAGGCATGCTTGTATACTGTAGATGGAATTGCAAATTGGTACATTATTTTTGGAGGACAACTTTGGGACATCTATGACACTAAAGTAAACATTTTTGAGTATGTAATTCTACATTTAGATACTTATCCTGTAGAAATATTTATTTGGCCATAAATATATAAGCAGAAGATTATCAAACATCAAACAGTATTCAGCTGAGACCTTCTTAACTCAGTTTGTATATCCATACAATGGAAAACCATGTACCTCTTATAAAATGTAAAATTTCTAAGTGAAAAATTTCTGTCGTATATAAAATCAAACGTGTAAAGCACAAAACAATGCGGATAGTATGTAAATGTGCCCATAAAAACCCTTACCTTTCAAGACACATAAAATTTCTGGAAGGATACCAGGCTGAATGTAAAATGACACAGATTTTACACACATACACACACATATTTATGATAAAACTTTAAAAAATGAGTTTAAATTTCTCTAAAAGGTAATCGTTTAAAACCGAAAAAGTACCAATATTATATGGCAACATTTGTAGAATGTAACAAGAGCACAAAGGGCAAGAAAGTGTTAAATGGAATTATAGTCTTGTGAATTTCATATACTGTTTGAAGGTAGGCTGTGGTAAAGATACATATTGTAATCTCTAGGACAATCAAAAAATAATGCAAAGAGGCATATGTCAAACTCACTTGAGGTAATATAAATCAAATACTAGAAAAATATTACTCATTAAAAAATAAGATAAAAAATTGAACAAAAATTATATCAGTATTTGGTATATCAGTATCAAAATATGACAATACTTACAATAAATAGAAAGGGTATAAAAATACTCCAATTAAAAGGTCTTGATTGTAAGACTGAATAAAAGAGCAAGACCTGCCTATATTTCATTACACAGAGTTCTCAAGGTATACTGTGAGAACACTAAGCATAAGAAAGCAGGCATATATTTATTAATATCTGACAAAGCATGTTATACTTCATGAAGAAAGACATTATTAAAGATAAATCCATATGCACATAATAACAGCATTTCAAAATACAGAAACAAAACTGACAAACTTAAAGGAAAAATAGACAAATCCATAAGCAACTTTGGAAATTTTAACACCACCCTGTGAACAACTGATAGAATGCATAAAAATTAGTAAAGCCAAAGAATTTTTGAACAGTAATTTAAAAATTGACATATTTGACTGTGATAGAAGACTACATGTAACAGTTATAGAATATACATTATTTTTAAGTGTATATGAAACATTCACCAAGATAGACAAAATGCTGGGTCATAAAACAGAACTCAGGAAATGTCAAGGATTAAAATAATACAAAATATATTATCTGACCACTGAAATATTAATTTAGAAATCAGTAGGAAAATATCATGTTCCTCAATACCTGGAATAGCCCATAGTTCAGAGAAGAAATCTAAGGGGGAAATTAGTCAGTCTTTATCAGATTATGCTAAAATGGTTAGAGTGAAATTTGTAGATTTAAATACCTGTATTAGTAAAGAAAACAGGCAGAAAGTTGATGATCCAAATACCCACCATAAGATAGGAAAATCAGAGTAATTTTAAAAATTATCTAGGGGCACCTGGGTGGCTAAGATGGGTAAGCATCTGCCTTCAGCTCAGGTCATAATCCCACATCAGGCTCCTGGCTCAGCGGGGAGTCTGCTTCTCCCTTTCCCTCTGCCTCTCCCCCTGCTCATGCTCTTTCTCTCTCTGTATCTCTGTCTCAAATAAATAAATAAAATCCTTAAAAAATTGTTTAAAAAATTATCTAGAAAAAAAGGAAATAAATATAAAATGAGAAATCAGTGAAATAGAAAATGAACAAAACACAAGTGCTCCTGGGTAGCTCAGTCATTTAAGCGTCCAACTCTTGATTTTGGCTCAGGTCATGATCTCAGGGTTGTGAGACTGAGCCCTGTACGAGGCTCTGCTCTGCTCTGAGCATGGAGCCTGCTTGAGATTCTGGCTTTTTCTCCCCCACACACGCTTACTGTCTCAAAACATAAAAAAGAGAAAATTTTTTAAATAAAAATTTGGTTCCCAAAAGGAGTAAACTCCTAGAGAAACTGATCAAAGTTAAAAGAAGAGGAGAGAGAAAACTAGTAAGAAAATACAAAATGCCAATATTTTGAATGAAAAATGAAGAAATATGCATATCGTTACAGAGCCTTCATATATTGAAAGATTAATAAAGAGTAGAAATAACTTAATGCCAAAAAATTAGAAAACTTAGATAAAGTAGGCGTATTATTTAAAAACACAATTTCAGAACCAAGGCTTTCTCTCCAAAGTAGTGCTTCTAAAACTTGAATGTACACAAAAATCACCAATGGGATCTTAATAAAATACAAATTCCAATTCAGAGGTCTGGGTAAAACCTGAGATTATGCATTTCTAACAAACTCCCAAGTGATGCTGATGAGATAAATATGTATTGCCTGAGAAGAAAAGCCAACTATGCTATTAAAATCCTTTAGTATGCTGAACATCATTCAGGACAGGTATATTTTGATTAGGTATATTTTGATCTGGATTCTAGGGAAGGAGAGGCAGATAAACGAGCTGTTAACTTACATGCGACACTTCATAAGGATCGCTGAGTGGCTATCTGGTTGGAGTGGACACCTTGGAACATGTTGAAGAATAGACTCAGTACCTAGAGAGGTGAAAAGAAATCCTTACTTCACAAAGTTCAAGGTCCTTCTTGAATTGAACCCTACTGATCCAAGCTAATTAGGTGAAGATACTTAGGCTAGGATAACATCAATAATGTAATTTTGGGTATTATTGGTGATAATGGGTACAGTGGAAACCTATGGCTCTTTTTATTTTTACTGCCTTTATAATGGAGAGAAATTTTTGAAGATATTAAAGTGATCAAAATTGGTTAAATTAATTAAAGGCTACATTTAAAAAGCCCTTGATAAAAACAACGTTAAACATTTTTCTTGATATAATGATCTTTGTCATCTAGGTGGCTTATGTGAAGAATTTAAATAGACTTCTTTTAAAAAGAGGATCATTAGTCTTCAAAAGTAGTTTATCTTCAAAATAAAAAATAAGGCACTTTTTCTCATTTAATACTTGGCTAAACAGTCAATACAAGGGCATTTTGCCTTTTGTTAACACTGTATGTCTTCAAAGCTCAGCATAAATAAAAAATCTATATACCAGATTATTTAATCCTTGACATATATTTTAATTTCAGTAATACTCTACATTCTATTCTGATTCATCTTAAATAAATATTGACTTCTAATTTATGATCATATTGCTGGGAATAATCTTAGTGGTTTAGTAAAAAGAAAATAGTAGAAAATAAAACAGCAAATTATGTCATAAAAAAATGAGCTAGCTATGTGATGTTTGTACTATGCTAATTTCTTGGAGACTAGCAGTTGCAAAATATCACCTCTCTTAAGCAGACTCCAACTTGATGAGGATCTCAATGTTAAAGAGATGGACGTACAAGGCAGATAAAATACATGTAAATACATGATGGCAAATGTTAATTCCGTCTGATCACGTTTTACTCCTTTTAATAATTTATATATTTTTAATAAAATAGTGTATATTTAAGGCATTCAGCATGATTTGATATACATGTATGCAGTGAAATGATTACTAGAGTCAAGCTAATTAACATATCTCACATAGTTATCATTCATTTCTAAGATGAGTGCACCTTAAATCTATTCTCTTAGTATATTTCCAGTATCCAATACAGTATTATTAACTGTGGTCATCATGCCTGTACATTAGAACTCTAGATGTATTCATCATAACTGCAACTTTGTACCCCATTGACCAGCATTTCCTACAAGGCCCTACAAGACCTACTGGATCTTTGCTACTTTTCTGACTTCCTCAGAGAAGAGCTGTAATACCTCTGGTCCCTTCTTAGTTAATCAGACAATTACAACATCAGGAATTGCCCTGGCTGTTCCTGCTTCAAGGAACACTCTTTCACCATATACCTGTATGGCTCACCCCCACATCTTTCTAATCTTTGCTCAAATGTAACCTTCACAGAGACACCTCCACTGCCCACTATATTGAAAATTGCAAACCCAACCCTGGCATTTCTGGTCATCTTTCCTTGCTGTATTTATCACTAATAAACTTCTAACATACATTTAATCTCTTTCCCCTAACTAGACAATACAAGAAGAAAGGAATTTATTTATTTCTTTAGCCCAAGTTTCTTGAAGAGTTGGTTATACAGCAATGAAATTTTGTTGACTAGATGAATATGCTATTCACTATATTAAATGCCCAGGAAACTAATAATGAATAGGACACAAATACCTGCTGCTTTATGGAGCTTATAGGGTATTATGCTAGTCAAAGCTTTTAGAGTTTGAAGAGATATTTAAAGTGCGTATAGTCAAACCCCAGCATTTTGTATGTCAGGAAACAGAGGCCCATTGACGTTATGTGGCTCTTTGATGATCGTCAAAGGACCAGAGCTCAATGAACTGATTCATAATGTAACAGTCTTTCACTACACACTATGCCTAATAATTTTCATTTATTATTGATTGTCTTAAGGTGCAACAGGTACTAAAAAAGTAAATGTAAGACATAGGAAGTTAATGTACAATATTATAAATTGTATTATTAATGCTGAAGGAAGGATATGAACGAATTATCTGGAGGTAGTTCTAAATTATAAGAAATCTTGGTGCCCTAAGATTGTTATGACATTCTTTAATGAGCTGCAAGATAAGTAAAATAAGAAAAATGATGGAGCTAGGTGTAATATGACTGAAGGTGGGAAGGTAGCACAAGTACATTTTGAGGAGAAAATAAAGGAGAGTGATAGCTCTGCTGAGTTCATTTAAATCTCCAGGTCTCAGTGAATTGAAATCCTGCTGGAGATTAGATATTGAAGATGTGATCACAGATGACATATGTGGAAAAGGGTGACTTGAATTAAAATTCCTTATTTCTAAGAAAAGATTTTGGTGTATATGAGTGAAGAATTCTATTTAGCTGCTAATAAAGATAGTCAGAAATCCTAGGCTACATTGAAAGTATTGACCAAAGGGATAATAGTTCCATTCTATTCCTCTTTGGGAAGAATAGAGGCACACTGGGAGGACTGTGCCCCGTTCGTTATGTGGTCCTTTGTAGAGAGCAAAATGGAGTCTCTTGTGTCAAACAGGAGCCTGTGTCAACTAATGACGCAAGCAGTTAAGGTACTGCAGCTAGGAGGTATCGCCGGGACCAACATCAGCTGACACCCCAGAACTGATAATGAGCAGAACCAGAGGGGGTCTGCGGGGGGCCCAAAACCAATTAAATCCCTTTAAAAAGGGAAGGATTTTGGCAGCAAACTGTCAGACTCTTCAGATCTGACTCCTCTACGTCTGACCACTTAAAAAAGGCAACTACCACCAATGGCTTGGCCAGATTAATCTCCAAACAGAACTGAGATCCTTCACTGCTTGAACATAAGAAGCAGAAAGTGCCAGAGCTGACCCTGACCGGACCAAAGCCTTATCTCAACTGCATGCGTGGCACAGACTGACTTCACGTTTGGTTCCTTAACTTCCTGCACCCTCTGTTACTTTCTTTGTTGTGTGGTTTCTCTTCTGTCCTGCTCTGTGTGTTAGAAGCCAAGTTTAATCACATGGTGAATTGTCACTGAGTTTGGAATCCTGAACCTGCTTACAATTTTGATGTACCTTTGCTTTATGACTGACTAAAGCTGACACTGTGGGAAGACACAACTCATGTGTGCACCTTCAGAGGGTGCTCATGACACCCCTAAAGAATTGTATTGACAAGCAAGAGAGATTCATATGGAGTATGAATAAGTAGGATGATAGGACCTTGAGCACTTTCCTTGCTTATCTATTTATTGTTGTTCCTAAAATGAGCTGGTATAGAAAATGTCCCAAATTTCTGTTTGGGAAATGCATATAATAGTCTACCTAGTCCTACAAATTGATATGTCCAAATCCAAATAATTAGGGAAATATATGAGATTTGAACTCACGCAAGCTTACTGGGTGGATCGAAGCTCTGAATGACTTTTGACAGCAATATGAAGTACTTTTGGTTAAAGCAAAATAACAGTACAAACAAAACCTCATAGGGCTAGCACACTAAGAAAATTTAGCTCCACTGAAGTTTTAATAGAAGCATAATTAGGTTTTCTAACTATATGGAAGTATTATAAGATGTATTTATAAGCATATGTATTTATGCAAACCAGGAATTTGCTTTCTGTAAGTTTTCCTAATACTAAGGGTGCTCCAAAACATTTTACAGTCACCAAGTAAGAGTGGGAGGAGAATATAAAGCACTGTAGTCATTACAGCATATCATGCAGGGTAACTTGACCGACTTACATGAAAAATTACACTGCTCTTCATCACACTCTGTTAGACTTGCAGACAGTTCATTTAGCCTTTGATTTGTTGAGTATATGAACTTCAGTTTGGGCTTTCGAACCAGTTCCAACTGATTTGACAGAAGCATAGGAGACTTCTGCTTTCAATTTAAAGACTATGATCAAAGAAATGGCGAATGAGATTTTTCTATCTGCAGCACTGGTTTTCTCAAGTGCCTTTAGCTATGATCTGATGCATTTATTGTTCTTTGAGGAAGAGTAAGGCAAGACTAATTTAGCAGAAATACCTGCAGCTAGAATACAAAGAGGATTTTCTGTGCCATCTCAGGAATTTCATCAATTAAGAGGAAGTGCAGCAATGAAAGTTAATGCTCCATTAATATGCTGATTTTGCTCCCACCAATTGCAGGAACTCTACCAATTGGAAAAATTATTATTTTAATCTTTGTCAATTTTGTTACTCAAATATGCTAGCAAAGATCATAAAGGGAAAAGTCATAAGAATTTCCACGAATACAGCATTGACTATCAAGATTACTTTGTTTGAGTCATGTTAATATATTGTGCCAGTGACCGTGGAGTATTTTTCATTTAGTTAGTAGTCAGTGCTGTTATTAGTGGACATGTCTCAGATATACATGAGATAAAATTGCCTCAGGTGACACTTCAGAAGCTGCAAGTTAGAAATGTGTTCACTGAAGAGAAACACTCTATTTAAAAAATATATATATTTATACATCTTTATACATCTTTTCAATATCTCTGCTCCCTATAAATATCAAAGATATGATAATATTACTGTTAATGCAAGGAACAGACTGAGCTGTATTTATTGGCTTAGGCTTCTAAGGTCACTGAGACTTTTGGAATTAAAATTCAAATTCTAATTAGAATTTGAATTGGAATTAGAATGTACTCTAGGATAAACACAAGTATAATGCAAGGCTTCACACAGTTCAATTGATGTGCTCTTTCAAAATCTTTACATTATTCAATCCGTGGCTCAGGAATTTATTGCTAACTACAACAGAATTAATAGAATACCATTTTAAAGCTTTTGGATAACTTCATTTTCTCTCTGCACTGAGGAGGTCATGAAGAGCAGCTACATCAAAAGAAAAAAGAAAACAAAAAGAATGAAAATTTTCATACTTTAAAAGGATCTAGCCTGAACTGATGTCAAACAGGTTTATGACCCAAAGTCCAAATTAATCAAAAGCATTGGCTCTTTTGCTTATGTCTGCTTAAATTTTACACTTTGCTATATTCTATAAGGCAGAGAAAAGTAACATAAATGTGGATATGAGCATGGGTCAATAGCCTCTGAACAAAGTCTTATGGGAAATCATGTTCTAAGTCAGGATACAAATTATCATCTAGGAATATGCATTCAGATTAATGCCAAAAATGTTTAAATGAAAGCCAAATTTTAATTTATCTTCTACAAACAGTAGAGTGTCATGACAAGATTTTCATGGGAAGGATGCAATGGAAGCATAGGAATGAGTTTGATGCTTCTTTTAAGTGTCCTGGCAGGACATGATGAGGATCTAAACTAAATAAAGCAAGAGCATGGTGAAGATATGGAAGGGATAATTTGGGGTCATGTAAAGAAAAAGAATCTACAGATTTTGGTGGTTGGATATAGAAAAATAAGAGAAAAAATTGTCATTGATGACTACTGTATTTCTGGATTGGAGGTGCTGCTATTTCCCAGGAAAGACTAGAAGGTAAAGAGAAAATGGATTTGAAGTATCTGACTTATTTCAAAGTTTCTTGTGCCATTTAGTGTCATAATCTGGTGAATTAATAAATGTTTTTTTTTCCCACTAAGAATCTACCGATATAAGGGCACCTGGGTGGCCCAGTTGGTTAAGTGTCTGCTTTTGGTTCAGGTCATGATCCCTGGGTGCTGGTATCAAGTCCCACATTGGGCTCCCTGCTCAGCGAGGAGCTCTCTCTAAAATAAATAAATAATTTTTTTTAAAGGATTTTATTATTTATTTGACAGAGAGATTGAGAGACAGCACGAGTAGGCAGAGCTGCCGGCATTTATTGGTACCCCAATAAATAAATAATCTTTAAAAAAAAGAATCTAGTGGGGCGCCTGGGTGGCTTAGTCATTAAGTGTCTGCCTTCGGCTCTGGTCATGATCCCAGGGTCCTGGAATAGAGCGCCACATCGGGCTCCCTGCTCAGCAAGAAGCCTGCTTCTCCCTCTTCCTCTCCCTCTCCCCCTGCTTGTGTTCCCTCTCTCGCTGTCAAATAAATAAAATCTTTAAAAAAAAAGAATCTAGAGATATATTATTCATATTTACAGATGATTTTACAAGTTTTCTAAATATAAGGTTAATATAAAAAATTAAGTGCCCTTACAAATACCAACAGTAAACAATTTATAAAAATAAATTTAACAAATGTACTATTTATAGCAGCATCAACAAAATCAAATATGTAGGAATAAATTGAACAAAAGTTATGCAAGACTTTTAAGTGAATACTACATCACTACTGAGATTAATTAAAGAAGACCTAAATAAATGGAGGATACACCATGTTCATAGATTGAACAAAAAAATATTGTAAGACAACAATTTCCAAAAGCTGCTTATAGATTCATTGCCATACTATTCAGAATCATGAGACTTTTTTTCCTTATGGAAATTAATAAGCTCTTCCTAAAATTTATACAGATATTCAAGGAATCAAGAATAACCAAGAAATCTAATGGAAATCAATGTGGAATCAATATGGGAAAAGGGGTGAACTTTTAACCCTATTTTGTATATCACACACACAAAAATATCAGTTGCAGTTGCATGGTGAAAAAAAGGTGAAAGATTAATAAAACAAAACTTCTAAAAAGTAACAAGTATAATTCTTAATATACTTATGGAAGGTAAAGATTTTGTATACAGTACACAAAAAGCAGTAATATTAAAGGAAAAGATTGATGAATTGCACTCAGTAAAATTAAGAACTTCCCTTCATCAAAAGACACAACTAAGATGGTAAAAATACAAAGCATAGAGTGGGAAGATATATTTGCTATACACATTTTTTAAAAAGTACTTATGTTGAATAAAAATAAAGGACTTTTACAAATCCATATAAAAAAACAACTCATTTTTTTTAAATGGGCAAAATTCTTGAATACACACATTACTAAAAAGGGATATGCAGAGGTATAGCCAACTGGATTTATTGTCTTTTTCGCTTTACATCTAGATCTCAAATTATTTGACATAAGGAGAGAATGAAATGTTCAATAATGTCTTTTCTGTAAAATGTAATTAACACAAAAAAGATGCTCTTTGTCACGATTCCTCACACAAAGCTGCACCATCTTTATTGCAGCCGCGTCAGTGTCAGTTCCTGAATAACTGGTTTTCTCCTCACCTGCTAATAATAACACTAATGACAACCAAATAATAGAAAATAGTGGGTACATTTTATTGAATACTTACTATGTGCAAAACACTCTGATAAGAATTCTAAATCACTATCTCATTTCATTCAATGAGTAAGCATACAAGATCGGTACTATTATCATGACTCTCCTCTTTCTCAGAAGAGAAAATTGGGACTAAAGGTGTTAAATAATTTTCCCCAAACCAAAGCATTAATGGAACACAGAGTTCAGATTCAAATTGTCTTCCTGCCTGTGGAGATCATGCTCTTGAGCTCTATGCAATATGATAATGAATTCTAGTAAATTCCCCTCAACTTTTAGCAGATTTAGCACCACGTTTCCTTATCAGTGAATCCCAATGGGAAGGTTTATTTGATAGTTTTTCTGGTCTTAGAGATCCACTGAAAGGCCGATATATAAAGCTGCGGAAAAATAATGGCTGAAGTTAGGTTTGGAGACAACTGGAACTAAGAACGGAATGTCAACAAGATTCTCTGTGTCTGTCCTTTCGTATTGGCTTCTCGGGGTGCCTGGGTGGCTCAGTAGGTTAAGTGTCTGCCTTCAGCTCTGGTCATGATCCCAGGGTCCTGGAATTGAGCCACATGTCTGGCTCCCTGATCAGTGGCGAGTCTGCTTCTCCCTCTTTGCTTCTCCCCCCTTGGTCTCTCTCATGCTCGCTCACTCTCTCTCTCTCAAATAAGGAAATAAGATCTTTAAAAAATATATTGGCTTCTCCATTTAGGCTGTATCTTATATGCATCTTAAGAGGAGATCATGTTCCTAGCATTGTGAGTTTAGTTTAGTTTAGTTTAGTTTACTTTTAGTTTAGTTTAGTTTACTTTTCAAATGAAAGAGGAAGGGAGCTTCCTTACAAGCTCCAGATGGAAAAACTCTGGGGAAGGACTCGGGTCCTTTCCAACCCCTTCTCAGGGTAGTTTGCTTCCAGAAAATTTCCAGAAATATCAAGCAGACTGGAAACAATACCCACTGAGGTCATCAAACTCCACAATTGATGACATTATAAACAACCAGAACAGGTAGGTATGCCCATTCTAAAACTCACTGAGCTCAATGTAATATGCTTAGAACAAACTATGTATGTGGAGATTAAGTAGATACATGATCTGTCAATAAGGTTAATAAGGATTGATAGTTTGACCATTTATTTTTGCAATCCTAATTTTTTTTGTATCCTTACATCTTACAAGACACGAAAGGGTACTGAGATTTGTGTGTGTGTGTGTGTGTGTGTGTGTGTGTGTGTGTAAATTGGTGAATGGGAAAGGTAAACTTTGAACTAGTTTTTTTAAGTTTAGTTGGCTTATGATATGTGGTTGTTTGAGATAGCTGGTCACAGTTTTTCTACTGAACTAGGGTGATTTTGATGTTTCTTCAACTGTTTGAAATAGTAACTATTCTACCACTTTTGCTTGTGCCTAAAGAAAAAAAAATTTGTATTCTACTAAATAGGAATATATGTCAAAGATCGAATTTATATTTTAAAAAATCCAGACAAATGTCACAATGTCTAAATTTAGAAAACAGGTTAGGGCTAATTTTGAATTCTTTGCCTCTAGTTATTAGAAAATGAGTACCATATAAAATTGAAATCTTCTGTCTCAGCCATGGGTAAAAGATTTTTATAAGACAGATATTGACTTTACAATCAGAGAAAGATAATTATCATATGATCTCTCTGATATGAAGAATTCGAGAGGCAG
>CM052885.1:28564536-28696758 GCA_028534135.1 Potos flavus | reverse complement strand
AAATGCTGCATTTTTTACACCTAGTCCTTTTAACTCTTACTATTAATACTACCAAATAAAACAATCTTTGCATTTTGTATGAAATATTTCAGTAGGTTTCTAACTTGTTTACCACCCTTCGTTTTAACTCTACTCAGTTCATAGTACATCATGCTGAGAGATAGTCTTTCAAAGAACAGCTATGAATGTGTCACTTGTGTTGGTTCCAAATGATCACAAAAGAAGTTTAGACATGTTGTAGATTGTCTTTTCCTTTTCTCTAGGGGTTGCTACAAAAATTTATCATATATCGATAGCCTTCTTTCTTCCTTTAAATTCCTCATTCAGGAAAAAAAAAAAGTCTTACCCTTTTCTTCAGAGAGAAAATGAATATAATCTGCATGGAACCCTGTAACTTGCTTGTCCCTTCCCTTCCCTAAAAGTACATACATCACTTTCTATTTCAGAGGAAGCCATGTACCTTTTCCTCTCCAAATGCTAACTCAACCTATGTACTCAGTCATCCTTCCCAGTTTCCCCAGGTCCTTGATTCAGAAGTTTTCTTTAATCTTGTGTCTTCATACTTTACTTTTCTGTGATTCCATTCTTTCTGTAGGTTGTTCAGACTGCCTTCATCCTTAAAAAGCTCACCGCAGCCTTACCTTGTACTCAAGCCACCGCCATCTGTTATGACTGACACATTACTTAAGCTAAGCCTCTAATTATTTTTCACTTTTTAAGCTTCTTCTATTCTTCATTTCAATTTAGATTTTTCATTAATTTTGAAATCAACCTTGATAAGATTCCCCAGTGAACTAAAAATCATTCGTTCAATGGCTCATTTCACTGCTCACTAAATAGACCCCTCTTGAACATTTAACACTGCTGATCTCATTCTTTAGACTCTCTCCTCTGATATATAGGAAACTAACCTTTCTGATTTCCCTTCTGTTTTGGCCTAATTAATGGTATCCACCCCTTTGTCATTCTTTTAAATGTGATATTTTTCATGGAGTTCTCGATTACTCATTCTCCTCTTCATCTACATATGCTTCCTTGCTCTGTTAAATGTATACTCACGGGACTTCATTTTCTCCCAGGCATTCATGTCTAATAAGTATCTCTCTCATGAGACTGCATCTCCACTGTCTTTCCGTACCACAATTGCCCCAGTTTCACACTATCCATCTTTAAGGGTCTTACTCAAACTCCTCTAGTAGGCCCCCCTTACTTCTTCCTCTCCCTCCTGAGATATCCTATATTGTATTTTTTTTGTCCTGTTTGTGGTGCATTACTTTCTACCTTGCTTTATTTGTAGAGATTTATAATGTATGCTACCTAAACACAATGTTTTCATTGTTTTATCTGCATATCTCCCACAGCACTTTTCACAATCTTTTGTGTAGTGATTTCTCAATAACCGCTTGTTAAATGCACGAAGATGACTATGACAATTTTAAAAAATCTTATAGAGTATTAAGTTCTATTTTTAGTATCAATAGCAAAAAGTCAGTCTGGAGAGTCTTATAACTTTGGCATTGTCCTGTACTCAGAATAGCCTCATTTTAGATTCTAACAGTTAATGGAGGGGCTTTGATAATACACACACACACACACTGAGCTGACTACAGTGAAAGGGATGTATAGGAGACAAACCTCAGAGGCAAATTTAGTTCTGGAAATATTTTTATAGTTGCATATAAATGCAAAATGCAATGGCTTCCATAAAATTTCTCTGATCAAGCAAAGTGAGGTGGCAGGGATCCTTCCTCCCTTTAAACCCAAATTCCTCCTTTTCAACTGCAAAAATAATGACATGATAGATAATACATAGCATAAATATTGGTTAATCCCTTCAGACATATAGTTTTTACAATGTGTCTGGCCACTCTCATTTATGGTTTATGGTTTTCTGATATGAATGCATCAAGGGAAGAGGGGTATAACAGGAAAAGGGTTGACATGTTGCTGGGAAATGTTTTTTAATTTCATTATGCAAAGCAATATGAGTGAAAGAAGAGAAACAGGAGGCTTTTAGGCTTCATCTATAATACTGTGATAATAGCAGTTCCTACAAACAAATATTTAGGGAATATATGGAAAAAATGAGATCTGGTTCCTTAATTTTATAGGCTATATGAAAAGTTAAGGATGTTTGATATTATAGAAATTTATTTCAGAATAATAAGAGTTTAGCTGATATAGGTGAGCACCAGTGATTACTGACACTGTAGTTAGATTTATTTTATTTCTATTTTCCAACTTTATTTAGATATAATTGACAATTAAAAACTATATATTTGGGCATCTGGGTAGCTCAGTCAAATAAGTGTCTGCCTTTGACTCAGGTCATGATCTTGGGGTCCTGGGATTGAGCCCCACGTCAGGCTCCTGCTCAGCATGGAGTCTGTTTCTCCCTTTGCCTCTGCCTTCCTCCCCCCCCACCCCAGCTCATGCTCACTCTCTCTCTTTCTCTCTCAAATAAATAAAATCTTTTTTTTAAATATATATATTTAAGGTATATAATTTGGTGATTTGATATATGTATACATTTGGAATGATTGTCACAATCAAGCTAATAACATATCTATCACCTTATTTAGTTACATTTTTGTATGTGTGAATTGTAAAAATACTTAAGATCTACTCTCTTAGCAAATTTCAGGTATATAGTACATTATTAACAATAGTCACAATGTTATACATTAGCTCCCCAGAACTTATTAATCTTATAACTGAGAGTTTAAAGCCTTTAACCAACATCTCATTTCCCCCATTCCCAGCCCCTGACAACCATCATTCTCATCTGTGCTTTCGTGAGTTCTACTTTTTTAGATTCCACATATAAGTGAGACCATACAATATTTGCTTTTCTCTTTCTGGCTTATTTCACTTGGAATAATGTCTTCCAAGTTCATTCATGTTGCAAAGGACAGGCATTCCTTTTTTTTTTTAAGGCTGAATAATAGTCCATTACATGTACCGAACACATTTTCTCTGTCCACTCATCCATTGACATTCATTTCCATATTTTGGCTATTGTGAATAATGCTGCAATGAACTTGATAGGGCAGATAGATACCTCTTCAAGATAGTGATTTTAGTTAATTTGAATATATACTCAGAAGTGGTTTAGTTTTAAAGTTTTGAGGAACCTACATACTGTTTTCCATAATGACCATATCAGTTTACATCTCCACCACCAGTGCACAAGGGTTCCCTTTTCTCCATACCCTCACCAGCGCTTGTTATCTCTTTTCTTTGTGTCTAGTTTTAGCAATGTGAGTTCAGGAGGAAGACTCAGAGGACTGAAAGGTCAAAATACAAAATGACTAAGATAGGACAAAGATGGTTGGGGCACATTATAATCTAAAACAAGTAAGTTAAAATGAAGAGGCTAAAAAAAAAAAAAAGAGGTAATTTCCTACCTCTATAGAACGAATCATGTGAACTGAGATAATGCAAAGTCCTTACTCAAATAACAGAAGGCTTTTCCCCAGAAATTTTGACTGGGCTGAGATTGGTTGATTCAGTCATTCAACAGACATTTGTTAAAAATCTGTGTGCTAAGCACTGTTTTATGTGCTCAGGTTATATCAGTGACTATAATAAAGTTCTGTTATTTCTTGTGACTTCTATTCTAATGAGGGAAAACAGATAATAAACAAGCATGATAATAACTAAGGAAATTATATGGTATGTTGGAGGATGAAAAGCATTATGGGAAAAGATAGCAGAGCAGGTTAAGGGGAATCAGGGATTTTGTGCCATATTAAATGCAGTGTTCAGAGTAGATTCACTGGGGGAGGTGAGGTGTGAGCAAATACTTGAAGGAAGTGTGTTAGTGAGCCAAACTAGTCAGTTACCGGTTAGGATGTATTTCCAAACTGTTTTAAGGAGCTTGGACATTAAACATGGTCAGAAGAGCTTTGCCCTTGGAAATGAGCAGACTTAATTCCAGGTATTTATTCCTCTCCATATATGTGCAGCCATGTGGCCCAAACCATTTAAATTCTATGACTCAATTTTCTCATCTGTAAAATGAATTTTGCATTATTAATACAGCTAATTAATATAATAATAAATAAATAATTAATAATAATTAATATAGCTTCACATTCAACAAGTCTTTAATTTTAGAATAAATTTAGATTTGTAGAAAAGTTACAAAGATGGCAGGGTTCCCATATATTCTATATCCACTTTGCCCTATTATTAATATCTTACCTTGATATATTTGTCACAACTAATTAACCAATGTTAATGCACTATTATTAATCAAAGTCCATGCTTTATTCATATTGCCTTAGTTTTTACCCAGTGTCCTTTTGCTGTCAAAGGATCTCATCCAGGACACTATATTACATGTAAGCTCATGTTCTGAGGCTCCTCTTGGCTGTGATGGTCTTTCAGATTTTCCTTGTTTTTATGACCTTGATAGTTTTGAGGAGTAATGCTCAGGTCCTTTGTAGAACATCCCTCAATTGGGAATTACCTGATGTTTTAGACCGAGGTTATGGATTTTGGGGAGGAAGACCACACCAGTAAAATGCTGTTCTCGTCAAGTCATATCAAAGGCACATATTAGCAACATAACTTATAAACTCGATCAGCTGAGGTAGTATTTGTCCAGTGTCTCTAAAAGCTTCACACTTAAAAGCGGATTTCCTAGAGACTAGCAAACTAAAATCTGGGCCCATGTCACTGATGACATTTGTTGAGTCTATCTCCCTGGTCAGAAAACCTATATCCATTAAATGCATACTGCAGAATCTAGTTTGTGCTCCATTGTTCTCATAGACATCAATTCCACAAAGCAACATATCTCTATTGTGAAAGAAAGTGATTTCTGATTTGTTTTCCCTAAGATGAATTTTGTGGGAAGATCAAGAGTTTTACCATGTACTTTCTTGTTGCTATATATAAACCTTTGGTCTTATTTTGCTTCAATTCTATTTTAACACAAAGGGGAAGAACATGTCTCTTTTAACTTGCAACATGTCAAATGTATATGTTGCTTCAGAATGTAATTGTACGACTGTCCAGCAAGTTCTGTTTGGGAATTGGAAATACATTTCCTTGTGACAAGAGCATATTTCAACTGAAGCAGGAAGTTGGTTATAAGGCCCCAGGTTATATTTCAGAAAATGAAAAGCAAACCAATCAAAGAGAAGGATAGGCATGCCTCTCAGGCTAGCCAAAGCCTTCATCTCTTTCTAATTTTGCTTTCACGATTCCCACAGAGTAAATTACATTGCTCCAAGTGAAACAGGGCATGAAACATGTTCATGCTCTTGTTCTTTTGTATATGTTTCAAAAGATGCCAGACCCAGAGCGAGCCCAAATTTTAGAGCCTCACTGTCATCACCAGTGACAAAGACATTTGCATTGTGTGTTGTTTTTTTAAGTTTTTTTAATATTTTTTTCTAAGCAATTCATTTCAATCAGAAGCAGTCCTGGGAGGGCACAGAGTGGCAGCTTGAGTTGGTTCATTATAGAGTATCTGGTTTATGATTTTGATCTGTCAAAGTGCAGCAAGCAGCTGATGTAGCTGCTGGTCTACTGCAGGAGGTCAGCTTTCCCTCGAGGGAGAGATTTGATCCCTGTCCAGAGAAGCACATTTGTCTTTGGATGTCCTCTCCTGCTCTGTGCCCAGGGTCCCTTCTGCTCTACACTCTCCCATTAATCCAGAACTTGGATTCTGTGAGCTGGAAACCCCAAAGAGTTATGGAAATTGATACAACTTTGAAAAATAAAAAACACAATATTCTGTATTCAAAGAGATACATTTCTAGTCATGGAATATTAGAGGAATTTTTTTTTTAATTTTTTTTTCTCTTAGATGATTCTGTCCACTTTTCTCAAACTATTAAACATAGCGTGGCCCTGGGTAGCTATAAACTATTTTTTTGCCAAAGACATTCTGGTATTTAGCTGTATTTGTTAAGTTTTACTACATTAATGTTACATTTAGCCACTCCTTCCCTTTTTCCAAACTCAGTCAAAGCTGCCATCATTGGAAGTCCTGATTATAGCATATTGGCTAGAAAGAAGGAAAAAGGAATAATTCGTGATGGGAGGAAAATATTTTTCCTTTAATATTTCTTTTTAAAAATAGTACATGTGCCTTTAAATAGCTGATGTTTACTATATATATGAACAAACTTCTGTCCTCTATTCCCAATTTTTTCAAATCCATTTTATTCCCATTTCCAATCCATTATTTAACTGTCATCAAATTCTCTATTTTTCTTCCTGAGATACTTTGTTTAATTCATCTTTCTTATTTATTTAACCCTTCTTAAATATCCTTTCTTAAGTAATGGGTAAAGTTCCCTTTATGAATTATGGAAGAGCCCCCAGGAATAAGTAAGTAGTTGAATCAATTTGTTTGCAAACAGTCATCCTATATAGGAAGTAAAATACTAAAAACATGTTAGCAGAGATGTGTGTGTTCAAATTACATAGGACTTACAGCAAAGTTATTCTGACATATGTTTAACTGTATATTATTTTATTGCATGATAATTAAGCATAAATGAGAAACAGTTAAGTGTCTATATTTAATATTTCTTATGCTGAACCAAAGCATGCTTTTCTCACTTCTTTGCATCTTTTTCCAGTATGTATAAGTGATACACACTGGAATATGAGTTCCCCAAAGGCAACTAACATCCTCTTCACAGTGTGTCCTCAAGCCTTAGCATGGTATCTGCTTTATGGGAGTTTCACAATAAATGATGAATGAGTAAATCTACTTATCTATCTCTCCATGTCTCCAAGTTGATGGTTGTCCATGAAAACATATTATATAAGGCTCATTTCAGATTGCCTTACTGACCAACTGAGATGATCATCCAAACTACTACATCCAAACTAGCTACTACACATGAGTGAAATAATATGGTATTTTTTTGTTTGTTTGTTTTCTCCTTCTGGAATCCCTAGAATGCAGATGTTATCACACTTGATGATGTCATAGAGTTCCCTTAACTCTAGACTCATTTTTTATTATTCTTTTTTTCTTTTTGCTCTTATCTTGGTTGCTTCTCATAACCCTGTCTTCCAGATCACTGATCTGTTCTTCTGCATCCTTCTGTATAGCTCTGGATTTATTTCTGAGTTCTTTATTTGTGTCTGGGTCTACAGCCAGGTCTACAGAGATGAGAAGCAACTGTCCATGCACACCAGGAGCTAACATATAGTGGGGATGGTGGACAAGACAAACAATGTGAATTGGCTGGACCACAAATTCCCTATGGGAGATTAAAGAGGCTGGAAAAGGATTCTTAGAAATTTTATTATCTTAGAAGTAATGGGTGACTTTTAAGCAGACCGTCACAGGAAACACTTACTAAAAGGTAAGTGGTCTAATACTCCAAAGCCATAGTTATGTGTACTCATAACTTTAACCAATGCCAAGAATTCCAATAACTGCTTTGCTAGCTTCTTTCTATCCCAGAGGTTTTCAAACTTATCTGCTTATGAAAACCATCTGAAAAAGCATATAAAAATTGGTATAATTAAAAAATAAATACCATATTTCAGGCTTTTTCTGTCTTTTACACAATGGTGCTCTTTTCTATTGTTTTCAAAGAAACATCTGAACACTTGAATTTGCATATTCTTATCCAAAGGCATCCACATATAAGTGGGTTTTTTACGCTGATTAAAATGTTTTTCTTCACCTACAGTAGTTTCTACAAACCTGTGGCCAATCAACTCTGAATGTCAGTAGTATGACTATGAGAAAGATGAACATAGTAGATTAAAACTCTTATAAACACTTTAAACCAAATTATGGACTTGTACCATGATTTAACAGTATTCTTGGATCTTTCTTGCACAGTGATTCATACCTTTATTTGAACAGGATTACTCTGTGAAATGTTGCTGTGAATTGATATTGTAATCTATAAAGTGCTTTTAACCAGAAAAAAAAAGAATTGACATAGACTGAGGGCTAAGGCATCATTTTTTTAAAGAAGCACCCCAAGACAATTGTAATTTTCAATTATGGTTGAAATCATGGTTCTGTTTCTTTTCTTCCTTCTACAACTTGGTAAAACTAGGTATCAGAAATCAGATAGGAGGCTACAAATGGATAGCTAATACTGGAAGCTATTGTATTATTGTGATGCTGAAAGAACTTATGTTAGTTTATAGCTCACCCATGTGCTGATTTGAGACACATTAGTAATGTTCTGTTCTCCTCATTAACTTAGGAGCTCTTGGTAAAGACCCTCTAGCACTGCCAAGCAAGTCAGGTCCAGATTTTACATTGATCTTTTATCTTATTTTAGAGTTGTGGTAGGAGGAGAAAACAGAAAATATAAGGACCCTAGAGATAGTGGAACTGAAAGTGAAGGTGGGGAGTGGATGGAGAGAGACAGATGTGAAAATAACTTGAAGTTACAAATCCCTTTTCATCTTCATTTTGCCATCATATTAACATGAATCTCAGAGGAGTGAACCAAAAATGTTTTCTCTCCAAATCTGGAGAAATAATCTAATGTGGAAGTGATAGATCTTTCCGTGAAAACCTAAGTTTGTTCTTTACATTTAAGAAGTCTGTTTTGCTTTGTTTGTTCGTTTTTTAGCTCCTACACATAAGTGAAATCATATGGTATTCTTTTTGTCTTCTCCTTCTAGAATCCCTAGAATGCAGATGTTATCACACTTGATGATGTCATAGAGTTCCCTTAACCCTAGTCTCATTTTTTTATTATTCTTTTTTCTTTTTGCTCTTCATCTTGGTTGCGTCCCATAATCCTGTCTTCCAGATCACTCATCGGTTCTTCTGCATCCTCTAATCTGTTGTTGATTCCCTCTAATGTATTTTTCATTTTAGTTATTGTGCCCTGATGATTTTCAAAGCCAGACATTATAGGAACTCCTATTTTGCTATATTGCACTTTGTTTCTTTCTACTGCCTCCTCACAGTCGTTTTGTTCCCTGAGTTGGGGCCTTAAATGACCAGTAAGTATAGTATGATTTTTGTCTCAGTTGGGCGTGACCAATAGATAAAAACAATTTTTCGCTTTCAGACCAGAGCAAAGGTGAATGTGGAAGTTACTCTCAAAAGCTTTATTATCAGTGTCAGGGGCCATACAGGGAGCCCCCCCCCGCCATGGCTATGGGATGTGAGCAGTCCCACATGTGGGGGGGCAATAAACACCTGGCACTGAAAAAAAAAAAAAGCTTTATAATAATTTCTTTAAATATACTAGGGACAGGCACTCTATCTCTTGTATAATTTAGAATTATATCTAAATCTAGAAACATAAAGCTTTACTCTAGTTGCTTAAACAGAGAGCAGCTTAATTTCTTAAATAACAAGATATTTGGGGTTGGACTCCAAGGTGACCGCAAATGCCCAAGGACTTAATTTATTTCATGTTTAGGCTTTTTATTTTTTTTATTTTATTTTTTAGCATATAGCCTTTGTTCTCATGATCAAAAGATGATTGCTGCTTCTACAGACATTATGTCAATTCCCCTGAAATAAAAGGCAAAGAACAAGGAGAAAAATCCAAAGTTCCATGCCAGCTGGGTTTATCCTTTTTATAAATCTTTCCCAGAAGCCCACCCAGAAATTTTCTTTTAACATTTCACTGTCCATTTTGATCATATGTCTGCCAGTACTGCAAGGAAGACTGAAATGGACTAACTTGGTCAGCCTAGTCCATCACCCAATTTCTCTTATTTACCTCACCCCACCTTCCTTTGTTCCTAAATGCTAATATCCGGAATGAAATTAAGAAAATCAGTTCAAGCTACAAAGCTTAAAGTCAGTCTTAAGATTGTTGATACTCACATCAGAAACCACAGGGTTATGACAGGGTTGAGAAAGTGAAGGGTCACTTCAGACATGGAATAAAGGAAACAACATTTTCCTCTTAAAAGTGCTAAGAGAATATTTAAAAACTTTAGACTTTGAAATAATAGAGTAGTTGTTTTGACTTCAGCTTACTCATTTCTTGCTAAGAATTGTGCCACTAGATGCTCTCTCAGAAAAAATAGAAAAAAGTAACTTCAGAAAAAGAAACACCTGATTGATTTTATTTTCAAATTATCTTAGGATCTAGATAGCAATTTGTGTTGCCAGATTAATATGAGAAGAACATTTTGGTGGCGGTGTTGCTTTTCTTATATTATTAACTACCAAGTCTACATACCAATGAGAGGACATTGATATTTGATTAATGAAGTAGTTACTTCATCCAAGAAAATCAGGCAGAAATAATATTTCTGTAATATTCATACAGAAATAATATAATGAATAATGAAATATAAAGAAATATAATGAATAATGAATACATTCATTTATGCTGATTAGAAGTACTTAAGCCAATAAGTGTGTCCATGTTACACCTAAATAATACATACTAATTTTAAAATCCACTGAGTTTTCTTAATAAATATTTGAATCTCCATTAGGAGTTTCAGTTTCCAACCTAACCACTTGTTATTGACTTTTTCTTGGCATATGACCACATGCATATCAACACATACAAAAAGATACAGTTCTCCATTTTCCTTATTAAATCAGTCTTTGTTACTCACCAATAATGATAACAATTAAAACACAACCCCCCCACACACACACATGCACACTCACATGCCCATCATTACTCCAGAGAGTATTTAAGTTTACTTCCCTCATTCTCTGATTAAGAATAGAACTTTCATTTCACTTTGATGTTAACTACAGTTGAAGAATTTAAAATACTAAAAAAAAGACAAATTCACACAAATTAAATTTATTTATTCATAAAGAATGGTTCCAGGAATTCTTTTTAGAAAACAGATTCAAATTTTGCTTATTGGTTCTAATTTAAATATAGCAACAGTTTGATGAATATTCAGATCTTGGTGAAGTATGGTGGAACATATTTATCAAAATGGTTTCAATTAATTTGTTACCTTGTATTTTGTGTTATGACTGTCACATTTAAAATAGTCATGACATTGCTGACAGAGATCTGTGCTGTGTTGTAACTTTATTGTCAGTAGAAATTACACATGAGTTGCTTATATATTCTGAGGAAAGATATTCTTTGCTTGACGGTCAAAAATTTGATTTTGATCACTTTACTGTTAGCTTACAGAAACATTCACTTTTTAGTTTTAAACTTTTTTTTGTTTTTTTGTTTTTTTTTGTTTTTTGTCAGGAGCACAAATCTGCATTCCATCCATACCTAATTGCCTAATGCTTTTACAGAATTAACTTCTCCTAGAATAAGTCAGGAAAGTAAAATGGGTAGAGCTGTTTTTTTTTTTAAACACATTTAAAGTTGACTGATTTTTCTATTGGCAATAGTCATTCACCAGTCGATACTTAGAATGTTAATTAGAAATTTTCCCTTGAACTTATTCTTTAGTAATACAAATAGTTAGCAATAGATAATCTAACTTAGACAAGAGTAAATCCACTTTTCTAAGATTAGCTGATCTTCAGTAACAGTACCAAGGCCATTCACTGGGAAGGAATAGTCTCTTTAGTGCTGGGACAAATGGACATCCAGATGTAAAAGAATGAAGTCCACATAATATAAAATATTAACTCAAAATGGGTCAAAATGTAAATTTAAGAGCTACAACTATAAATATATATATTTCAAAATTTTCTACTTTGTGATAGAATGATAAGGTGATAGAGCTCTTTTGGAGAACAATTTTCACTTCTAAAAAAAAATAAAAATTCGGTTCACCATTTTGATCCTCAAAAGGGAGGATAAGATTTTTGACACAGAGATTTCCATGATGTCCTTAGAAAGCTGAAAGTTCAGGGGCGCCTGGGGGGCTCAGTGGGTTAAAGCCTCTGCCTTCTGCTCAGGTCATGATCTCAGGGTCCTGGGATCGAGAGCCCTGCGTTGGGCTCTCTGCTCAGCAGGGAGCCTGCTTTCCCCTCTCTCTCTGCCTGCCTCTCTGCCTACTTGTGATCTCTCTCCTCTCTGTCAAATAAATAAATAAAATCTTTTAAAAAAAAAAAAAGAAAGAAAGCTGAAAGTTCAGCCAAAAAGTGTCAAAATATATAATTAAGCAGAACATTTGTAACTTTGTTTCTTCTTTCCAACAGTTAGCTTGAGATAGGTTATATTTCCTATTAAACAATAATTGATTCTAATTATTTTCTCTGTTTTTGAGTTATAAAAGTAGGGAAAAGTTATTCGAGATTGCTAGTATCTCTGTTATAATAAACAAGGATTGTCTCAAGTTTCTAAATGTAAAACTAGGATGATTATTATTTTACAGTTTCTATTTCAACAAAAATATGTGTTCCATCATATATACTATCATATCATATGAATGTGTAAAGTATCTTGAGTCATACTAATACCAAAGCCTGTCATTCAAATATATACATACTAATCCATACGTACATCCATATGAGTGTAGATTTATCAAATGTTTATATACACATATATTACTTTTCCATTATGTTTTTATTTCTTCAACTTGGATGTTTGATCTAGATGCTTTAAATGAAAAGTACTACAAAATTATTACATAATATGTAATGGATGTGTTTCATACATCTTCTCTATGATACTTAAGGGATAAATGAGTCTACCATATGCTTGCTGAAAGACTAGGCATTTTTACATATACGACTAGATAATCTTATAATAAAATCACTATATTCCCTTTATGTATGCTCTGCAATTTCTGCATGAAGCAAAAACTACAGAAGGAGGTTTCCACTGGACAAGTTTCTGCTTTTATTGTAGAAAAAGGACTATCCCTATTTAAAAAAAAAAAAATCTGAGATTAGAGTTACTCTTTCTCACTCTTTAGAGACCTTTCAAGATGTTTATTTCGTCCTTTTCAGTTCTTGCTCTTCCCTCCTCTCCCTCTCTCCTTCCTTCCATCTCTTTTTTCATCACGACCTGTCATGCATTAAGAGTTGTGCTAGGTGCTAGGAACGAAAATAATCAAAACAAAATTTTGAACCCCAAAGAACTCTCAGTCTACAAAGAGAACAAAGAAGCAAAATTAACAGTTCAGTGTAAGTTAAGTTACAAGAGACAGGCACAGAGACAGTTCTAGAAGCCCAAAAGAGAATATCTCAACTTTCCTCAGGGTATCCTGTGATATCCTCTGGTTGAGATGATACCAGAGTTATAGTCTAAAGAGTAAGTAGATCTTTAAGGGAGAGGGAACATTTTTAATTGGAAAAATGCAAGTTATTTGATATGACTGTAATTTTAGGCATATATGCATTTTCATTTTATAGTTATCACTTTGGCCACCAGGGAATAGAGGATTTTCAGATGACAACATCATCACCAAGACAATTTTTTCTTGGTATTGATTTGAACCTACTCTTTGTTCTAATCAGAAGCAAATTATTTAAAAGGTTTTTAATCTACCCATATGTAGGTTTATCATTTTTTTCATATGAGAACTATTTAGCTGTCCAAAGGTTTTGTGATTGTTTCCATGAGGCGTACCTCCCCTCATTTTTCTCATGCACTTGTAATCTCCCATAGGGGAGAAATTAAGGTGAAATGGTTTCCTCATATCTACATGGTGATTTCAGAAGGAAAATGGGATTAAATATATGATAGTTCCTTAATTTGGAGACTATTGCATAGCTATTGCATTTCATTTCTAGTTATCTATCTCCTTTTTACTATATATGCCCCAATACACATCACTAGTGATGAATCAACCTGCTCTGGAAACACCCTCAGCAAAATCTTACATAGAAGAATGCAGTTTTCCTTAATTTTTTTTAATTTAAACATCTAATTATTTGTATCTTAATCCTAATATTTGATTAAATCATAAAGTCCTATAGACTTCCTGAATTCAACATGAGAAGTGCTATTTCACTACTGTTTCCTGATATGTCTTGAACAGAATAAAAAGATCAGAAGAAACTCTATTGGGCCTTCAGAAGCTTGTGCTTCACATCAGAACATGCTCCATGGATTTGAGGCCTTTCTGAAACAGAGCTAACTCTGTAGTGAAATTACTCTCTATTCTGCTTTCACGACTGCACAAAACTGTACACGTACATCCTCTGTCCAGGACAGACATTGATCTGTTTAGAGATTCTTTAATATAGAGACACTTAATAGGAAAAAGAAAAACCAATTACATTGTTTACAGCTCATTCTCCTTTACCTGCCTTCCAGGGTTGGAAAAATACTCCATGAAAAAGATTCAGGGGTACCTGAGTGGCTCAGTCATTAAGTGTCTGCCTTTGGCTCAGGTCCTGGGATTGAGCCCCATCAGGCTCCCTGCTCAGCGGGAAACCTGCTTCTCCCTCTCTCACTCCCTCTGCTTATGTTCCTGCTCTTGCTGTCTCTCTCTGTCAAGTAAATAAATAAAATCTTAAAAAGAAAAAAGAAAGAAAAAGGATTTGGAGTAACAGCCACCAGATTAAACCAGACTGAATTGTGGGAGCAAATATAAAGTAATAAAGACACACAGACACTTATATTGCTATAGAGAGTTGATAACAATTCCATTTGTCTTTGAGAGTTGAAAGACTAGGAGTTATTTGAATACATTTGGAAAGTCCTCAAAAGTAGTTGGATGTAATGTTAGTAAACTGTGCTGTAGTTTCGTCTTTATTTCTACAAAGGTGGACATATTCCGACACACACAAAGATGGTAAAGACCATGAGTTTTGGAACCATACAAATAAGAGTTTGAAATTATCTCCTATTTCCTGGCTGTATGACACTAGGCAAGTTACTTTGTCCACCAGAGGCTTTATCTCCTCATCTGGAAAATGAAAACAGTAATAGAATATATGGAATATATACAATAATTATGTGAGTTAATGATAATAAAGTACTTAGTGAAGCAGTTGGCAAATCAAATGCCCCAAAAAAATAAATGGTAGCATTTGATTAGGCTGAAGTTGAATAGTTACGTTGTAGCCTCCCAGATAGGGGTTTTATTTCTTGTACACAAAGTACTTGGGAGAGTAACTGGATATATGAACTTGTTCAATAACAAAGATACTATTTGTACTGATATTCAATAGTACTGAAATGTACTATTAACATCAGGGGTTGAAGGAAGAAATGGTTCTTTTAATGAATCTTGGTGATCCGTTTAATTGATTATATAGGAAGTATCTACTACCGCCTTTTTTACTTGTAGTATTTACCCACAGATAAACCCATAGAGAGCCTCCTGTAATCCTCCTCATTTGTAAGATTTTAATTGTTCAATTTTTTTAGAAATGATTATAAGGGAAATTCAGTTCCAATCAATCTACTAAGTTTTGTTGGTTAATATGTGCATGAGTTATCAGGTTTCAGTAAAGAAAGTGACTGGACTATTGGTGAGCTAATCTTTTATCAGGACCATGCATCAACTGCTCCTTTTATAAAGAGAATGAAAAATGAATAGACAGGGAAACATATTCCCAATAAAGAACAAGATAACTCTCCAGAAACCGATGTTAATGAAACAGATCTTATCTGATGGTCATAAAGATGCTTACAAAGGTCAGGAGAGCAATGCATAAACAAAGTAGCAATTTCAACAAAAATATAGAAAAAGTTTTAAAAGCACCAAAAGAAATCATAGAGCTGAAGAGTACAGTAACTGGACTGAAAAATTCAAGGGTTCAAAAGCTGACTAGACGAAGAAGACAAGATCAGCAAACTCAAGGACAGGGTAGTGGAATTCACCCAATCAAAGAAACCTAAAGAAAAAGAATGAAAAAGAGTGAAGATAACATAAGGGATTTAGGGGACACTATCAGCAGATCAATATATGCATCATAAGGTTCCCAAGAGGAGAAGACAGAGACAATGGGGGATAAAATTTAGTAAAAGAAATAATGGCTGGAGACCTCCTTAAACTGGGTAGAGAAACAGACATCCAGAACCAGGAAACCCAAAAAGTATAAAAAAGATGAATCTAAAGAAACCTACATTTATTCCCCGAAATAGACTTCTGTAATTTTAAGATGTTTTCTCTAAACATTAGAGTAATCACAAAGCAAAAACCTGTATAGATTCACAAAAGAACAGAATCAGAAGCCCAGAGGTAAACCCATGCATATATGGTCAATTGATTTTTGACAAAGAATCCAAGCATATACAATGGAGAAAGGACCACCTCTTTAATAAATGATGTTGGGAAACTGGATATCTACATGTAAAAGAATAAAACTGGACTTCTATTATACCATACATATAAATATCAACTAAAATGGATTACAGACTTGAATATTAGATCTGAAGCCATAAAACTCATAGAGGAAAACATTGGGGGTAAGCTCCTTGATGTCTTGGCCATATTTATTTGGATTTGATCCCAAAAACAGAGGCAATAAAAGCAAAAATTAACTGGGGCACCTGGGTGGCTTAGTGGGTTAAAGCCTCTGCTTTCGGCTCAGGTCATGATCTCAGGGTCCTGGGTTCTGCCTCTCTCTCTGCCTGCCTCTCTGCCTACTTGTGATCTCTCTCTCTGTCAAATAAATAAATAAAATCTTAAAAAAAAAAAAAGCAAAAATCAACCTCAAACTCAAAAATCTACCTCAAACTAAAAACCTTCTGCAGAGCAAAGGAAACCATCAACAAAATGAGCAGGCATTTTATGGAATGGGAGAAAATATTTGCAAACCATATATATGACAAGGGGTTAATATCCAAAAAATGCAATGTACTCACACAACTAAAGACATACAAATGGCCAACAGGTACATGAAAAGATGCTCAACATCACTAATATTAGGGAAATGCAAATTAAAACAACAATGTATTATCACCTCATACTTTTAGGATGTCTTTTATCAAAAAGACGAGATAAGTTCTTTTGAGGGTATGGAGAAAAGAACCCTGTACAGCGTTGGTGAGAATGTAAACTGGCATAGTCATTATGGAATATAATGGGGAGGTTCCTCAGGAAATTAAAATAGAACTACCATAAGATCCAGCAATTCCACTTCTGGGTATGTATTCAAAGAAAACAAAATTACTATCTCAAAGAGATCTCTGTACTTCCATGTTCACAAGGGCATTATTCTCAATAGTCAAGGTCTGGAGCCAACCTAAATGTCTGTCGATAGATGAATGGACAAGTATAATCTGATATATTTATATACAATTGAATATTATTCAGCCTTAAAAATGAAGGAAGTTTTACCATTTGTGACAACATAAATGAAGCTGGAGGGCATCATGCTAAGTGAATTAAGCCAGCTAGAGAAAGACAAATACTATGTGGTATCACTTGTAGCTGGAATCTTAAAAAAAAAAAAAGTTGAATTAATAGAAGCAGAAAGTACTGTGGTGGTTGCCCGGACTGGGGTTAAGGGAAATTGAGGCTGCTTAAAAGGTATGAACTTTCCATTATAAAACGACTAGGGCTTGAGAATCTAACATATAGCATGGTGAGTATAGTTAATAATGTAAAACTGATACTTGCTAAGAGAGGAGACACACACACAAAATGAGGTAATAGTTGTGTTCACTAACTCAATGGTCAGTGTCTTTTCACAGTGTATATGTATAGCAAATCATCATGGTACATATTTTATTACTTTCATTTGTCAGTTCTATCTCAGTAAAGCTGAAAAAAACACAGAGAAAAGATTAAGATGTGAACATTTTGTGCAGTCAAGTCCATACACTTTTATGTATGCAGTATTTGCTTCTGTTTACTGATTCTTAGAATTGTAGTAATACATGTTTAATCCTGCTGCTTTTGCCTTTTATGTTTGGTATGCTTTTGTTTTTCTTTTTTTTTTTGAAAAAACAATCAATCTACCTCCACTTAGTCTATTTCTTTTGAGGATGCTGACTAACTCTCAGTATGCTTTTACCCACATCGTGTTTGAAATCATCGTATTATTATTGATAGCATCAAAACAAGTGACATATGTTTGGATGAGATTAATAGCCATGCAGCTGGAGGATTAGATTGCCAAGCCATGTACTCAAGTTAAGAGTCTGTATTTATTACTGTTTAATATTGGCAGAACTTTCTCAAAGAGAGTCCAAAATCTGCTCTGAAGTTCAGAGGTTGACATGACCTGTCCCTGTGAAATGAGGCTGGTGATATAATTTAGGCATATGCTTGGTGGCTCAGTAGTATAGTACAGAACAAGGTAGGAGCTTAACTTTAATCATGACCTTTGAAAATTTCTCAGTGATAGTGTGGGAGGCTTTTTTAGGAATGGAATTGGAACAAGATGTGCTTCCTCCCATGAGTAAACTGTGAGATCAGTCTTTTAAATTGTTTTTAATTACAATTTCTGAGGCCAGTGCTTGAAGGTGCCAGTCGAGCTGAAAAGCAATGTTGTTTATTTCATTGTCAGGGTGAGTGAGTGATGGAAAAGAGGGTTCCCAACATGCTTTGGAACCAATTTAAACCTTCTGAAGAAAAAACTGGCCCTAATTGATACTTAGGTAAAATATTTTCTTAGAGTGAATTTTGAGTTCAAGAAAAATTCATATCTTCTCTAAGAATTTCTGTTAGTTATTTATACTTTTATTTAACATATTAAACAATAAGCACAATAGGAAAGTTTTTCAGGCCACTTTTTTTTTAACCAAAAAACAGTTAATTTTTTATTTCGTAGCTTACAGATGTTGAAACCTAAGAGTTCTTCTCATTTATACATGTTTCTTTAATTTTTTGTGTGTTTTCTTTTAAAATTAAGCCAGTGACAAAAGAAAAAAAAATAAGTAGAGGGAACTATGTCAACCAATTGACACAAATGAAGTTTGGCTGCTAGGTTCTAAGTCTTATATAATAGTGATATTTTTAAGTTGGCAATATATTTTTTTAATTTATATATGATTGGATATCAAGAATCTATGAGGGAGAGAACAAATAAAAAAGCAAAACAAGTAGCAGCAGAGGAGATGAATATGTTTTGCCCTGTAAGTTTTATGAAAAAATGGATAGAGAAGCTTATGAAGGCAAGCAATAATGAGATGGTCTGTCACAATTATTCAAACTCAAGAAGATATATGGAATTCTCTGGAAAATGGCATTTAATAACTTCAGGGATCCACATTAGTTAAGTCTGCCTTATTTTATATCATATTCGGTTTCCTATTTTTAAAAATCCTTTAAGTGATCTGGAGAAATTTGTTATTTAACAAAACCATTTCTTACACATTTTCATAAAATAATCACTTGTCAATATAAGCCACAGTGCTATAAAGAATTTTATTATGCATGTTTATTAGTTAATAAAAAATTAACACACAACTGTAATACACTATATATTTCATCAATTCTATAATGTATTTTTTTACTTTTTAATATTTCTGAAACAGAATGCATTCCACAACTATAAAGAGACAGCTACTCATAGTTTAATATTTCAAGTTATGTGCCTTGATGGTTCTGTGCATTTTTTTTATTAACATATAATGTATTATTTGCCCCAGGGGTACAGGTCTGTGAATCATCAGGCTTACACATTTCACAGCGCGCACCATAGCACATACCCTCCTCAATGTCTATAATCCAGCCACCCTATCCCTACCCCCTTGCCCCCAAGCAGTCCTCAGTTTGTTTCATGAGATTGAGAGTCTCTTATGGTTTGTCTCCCTCCCTATTCCATCTTGTTTCATTTTCCTCCTCTACCACCCTACAACCCCCCACCCTGCCTCTCAAATTCTTCATATCAGAGAGATCATATGATAATTGTCTTTCTCTGATTGACTCATTTTGCTTAGCATAATATCCTCTAGTTCCATCCACGTCATTGCAAATGGCAAGATTTCATTTCTCTTGATGGCTGCATAATATTCCTTTAGGTGTAGGGTTAGGTTAAGTAGGGTTAGGTACAGTTAGGTTGTGTATTCAAGACCTTTCTTGTTTCTTGAGAAAGGCTTGTGTTGTTATACCTTTCCTCTCAGGACTGCCTTTGCTGTATCCCAAAGATTCTGAACAGTTGTGTTTTCATTTTCATTTGTTTCCATTTTTTTTAATTCTTCTTTAGTTTCCTGGTTAACCCATTCATTCTTTAGTAGGATGCTCTTTAGCCTCCACATATTTGAGTTCTTTCCAACTTTCCTCTTGTGATTGAGTTCTAGTTTCAAGGCATTGTGGTCTGAAAATATGCAGGGAATGATCACAATCTTTTGGTACCAATTGAGACCTGATTTGTGGCCCAGGATGTGACCTATTATGGAGAATGTTCCATGTGCACTGGAGAAGAATGTGTATTCTGTTGCTTTGGGATGGGATGTTCTGAATATATCTGTGATGTCCTTCTGGTCCAGTGTGTCATTTAGAGCCTTTATTTCCTTGTTGATCTTTTGTTTAGATGATCTGTCCATTTCAGTAAGGGGGGTGTTAAAGTCCCCTACTATTATTGTATTATTGTTGATGTGTTTCTTTGATTTTGTTACTAATTGGTTTATATAACTGGCTGCTCCCATGTTAGGGGCATAGGTATTTACAATTGTTAGGTCTTCTTGTTGGACAGTCCCTTTATGTATGATATAATGTCCTTCTTCATCTCTTATTATAGTCTTTGGCTTAAAATATAATTTATCTGGTGTAAGGATTGCCACCCAGCTTTCTCTTGATGTCCATTAGCATGGTAAATTGTTTTCCACCCCCTCACTTTAAATCTGGAGGTGTCTTTGAGTCTAAAATGAGTTTCTTGTAGAGAGCATATCCATGGGTCTTGTTTTTTTATCCATTCTGATATGCCTTTTTTTTTTTTTTTTTTTTTTTTGATTGGGGCATTTAGCTCATTTACATTCAGGGTAACTATTGAAAGATATGAATTTGGTGCCATTGTATTGCCTGTAAGGTGACTCTTACTGTATACTGTCTCTGTTTCTTTTTTGACTATGTTACTTTTAGGCTCTCCCTTTGCTTAGAGGACTTCTTTCAATATTTCCTGTAGGGCTGGTTTGGTGTTTGCAAATTCTTTTAATTTTTGTTTGTCCTGGAAGATTTTTCTCTCTCCTTCTATTTTCAATGACAACCTAGCTGGATATAGTATTCTTGGCTGCATATTTCTCTCATTTAGTGCTCTGAATATATCATGCCAGTCCTTTCTGGCCTTCCAGGTCTCTGTGGATAGGTCTGCTGCCAATCTAATATTTCTACCATTCTATGTTACAGACCTTTGTCCCGTGCTGCTTTCAGGATTTTCTCTCTGTCACTAAGACTTGTAAGTTTTACTATTAAATGACGGGGTGTGGACCTATTTTTATTGATTTTGAATGGGGTTCTCTGTGCCTCCTGGATTTTGATGCTTGTTCCCTTCACCAAATTAGGGAAATTGTCTACTATAATTTGCTCCAATATACTTTCTGCCCTTCTCTCTCTTTCTTCTTCTGGGATCCCAATTATTCTAATATTGTTTCGTCTCATGGTATCACTTATCTCTCGAATTCTCCCCTTGTGGTCCAGTAGTTGTTTGTCTCTCTCTTTTGCTCAGCTTCTTTATTCTCCATCATTTGGTCTTCTATATCACTAATTCTCTCTTCTGCCTCATTTATCCTAGCAGTAAGAGCCTCCATTTTTGATTGCACCTCATTAATAGCTTTTTTGATTTCAACTTGGTTAGATTTTAGTTCCTTTATTTCTCCTGAAAGGGATTGTATTTCTCCAGAAAGGGATTCTCTAATATCTTCCATGCTTTTTTCGAGCCCAGCTAGCATCTTGATAATCCTCATTCTGAACTCTAGTTCTGACATATTACTAATATCTGTATTGATTAGGTCCCTAGCCATTGGTACTGCCTCTTGTTCTTTTTTTTTGTGTGTGTGTTGAGTTTTTCTGCCTTGTCATTTTATCAAGATAAGAATAGATGAATGAGAGAACAAAATACTAAAAGGGTAGCAACAATCCCAGAAAAATATACAGTAACCAAATCAGAAGAGACCCGAAACCAAGGGGGGAAAAAAAGGGGGAAAAAAAGAAGAAGAAAGAAAGAAAAAAAAAATATGTATATATTAGACTGGTGCATAGAACAGAGCCACACACTTGATTTTGGGTGAGTGTATTTGGGTCTGTTAGAAGAAACCACCTCCCAAAGTTTTAAAGAAAGAAAAACTTATGTGTATATATATATATATATATATATATATATATATACAAAAATAAGGGTAAACACGATGAAGGGATGGAATATGATCATAAAGATGAAAATTCAAAAAGATTCTAAAAAAGAATTGATAAGATAAGAAGTTGGTTGAAAAAAGAAAGAAAAAAGAGGAAAGAATGTGATCAGGCTGGAGACTAGAACAAAGCCGTGTGCTAGATTTAGGGTATATTTTGATCTATTAGAAGAAATTGTATCCCAAAATTTTAAAGGAAAACCTATATGTATACAAAAAATAAGGTTAAATACGATGAGGGGATAAAATATGACTATAACGATGAAAATTAGAAAAGATTTTTAAAAAGGTATTGATAGGATAAGATAGTTAAAAAACGTTAAAATAGGAAAGAGGAAAAATTTTAAAAAATAGAATAAGAAAATAAAATTTAAAAAATTTAACTTTGAAAGACTAAAGGTTCATGGGAAAAAAAGCCATGAGTTCTATGTGTTGCTTTCCCCTAGCTCTGGAATTCCACAGTTCTCATTGATTGGTGAACTTGGTCTTGGCTGGATGTTCTTGCTAATCTTCTGGGGGAGGGGCCTGTTGCCATGATCCTCAAATGTCTTTACTTGAGGCGGAACTGCACTGCCCTTGCCAGGGGCCAGGCTAAGTAATCTGGTCAGGTTCGCTCTCAGGAGCTTTTGTTCCCTGAACGCTTTCCCTACTGCTTTGGAGGACAGAAATGAAGATGGCGGCCTCCCAATCTCTGGCCCCATAGGAGCCGAGAGCTCAGGTCCCCACTCCTTAGTGTGCCCTCAGAGAAAAGCAGTCAATCCCTCCCGTCTCCCTGGTCTCTGGCTGCACTCCATGCTCACCCGGCCTGTGACCGAGCATTTCTATCTCTGGTGCACGGTCTTGTTTGTAGTCTCCAAACCCAACAGATTCCTGTAGCATGGTCTCATGCCACTCCTCCCGAAGGAGGAAGAAGGGAGTCTCTCCAGATCTGCCACTTGTGGGGTCCCTGCTCAAAGAGCAGTGGCCCAACTGTGTCTTGGGTCATGGTTTAAGGTAACCCCGAGCTGAGAGCCCACTCCTTGGCTCCCTCTCTGTAGGCAGCTTCCCCACTCCGATACCTGGGAGCTCTGCCAACTCAGACACCCCTGGTCTTTTTGTAACCCTGCAGGTCCTGAGACCCCACTGTCCCCACGAGGGCTCCACCCCCCGCTTAGCCTCTGGAGCAACATCCCTCAGTGGAGCGGATTTCTAGAAGTTCCGATTTTGTGCTCCGCTGCTCTACCACTTGCCAGGAGCTGGCTCCTCCCCCCACGGTCTATCTTCCAGTTGCTTTGGATTCACTTCTCCGCACATCCTACTTTCCAGAAAGTGGTCGATTTTCTGTTCCTAGAATTGCTGCTCTTCTCTTCTATCTCCTGTTGAGTTTGTAGGTGTTCAGAATGGTTAGATAACTATCTAGCTGAACTTCTGGGACCTGATGATATCTCAGTCTCCTACTCCTCTGCCATCTTGCTCCTCCAGGTTAAATAAATAGGATCTGTGCATGTTGAGTTGAATTGTCATCTAAAAGTCTTCAGAATGATTGTCCTATAATTGGACATTGAAAGAAAGAGACATTGTGCAATCAGCAAGGCATGAGAGCAGGGTGGCACAGCACAAATCCAGTAAAAGTGAAGCCAACGTTGTCCTTGGAAGAATGACTTCCATTCCATATTTTCTTGCAAAGAAACAAAATCTATTACATATCCAAAGGCAGCAAGATACCCCCAAGCAATAAAGTTGTGTTTTTATTATCTTTTAAAATTCTTTTCAAAAACCAAGTAATGCAACTGATGACAGCCCAAAAGATATGAATGCCTTAGAGTAGGTTAAAGAAATTCCAAAGTGGAAGCATCTATTGTGACCAAGGTATGTGTTATTCTGGACTCTTTAAAAAGCAAGTGTCTTAGGATTTTTTCCAACAGCGTATTTTCTTAACTAGTGTTACATAAAGTTGTAATGTTATGAGTGGTCTCAGAGTCTTTATGAAATGTGAGGTATTATAGTAAGTTAAATATTTATAAATGATATGCATGTACTACTTGCCTATTTTATCTGAACTGTTTTAATAGTCTTTATCAATTATTTATGTAATATCTACATAAAAGTATTTTATGCACACACATTCATGTTTTCTTCCTGAATGACCCATGAATATTGCTCAGATCCTGCAGTGCATACATCATACACTGGAGAACATTTATGTAATCAAATCCCCTCTAGTAGGAAAGTTTTATTTACTCATGTACTAGTTTATTATTTTTTTTTCCCTCTGAAAAATCTCTATGTGTGTGGGGCTAAGAGTCATGACTCCAAGATTAAGGGTCACATCCTCTACCAACTGAGCCAGCCAGGCACCCCTTCATTACTTTTTGTTAAACTGCTAGATTTGGATTTTTAAAAAGAATAATGGAATAAATTATTATTTACCTGCCTACATGTACAGAATACTATGGGGTCTAGTACATCCTCGCTTTCTCCTCCCCTCCCCCCATCCTGTTTTCAAATGTCAGTGCAGTAACTACTAGGAATAACAGATGCTGACAGGTCTTAGCTTTTTCTCTTGCTAGGACATGTCCTAGGCCACACAAAACTATTTTCCCCAAGGTTATAACCCTTCCCAGGGAGCATGGCTAGTATCTCGTTTAGAAATACAAAGACCTGGCTCCCATGCCTCAATTTGGGATAACACCAAAGGGCCACCCCAGCTCTAATAGCCTTATGGGACCTAGACTAAGGCTTCTGTTGCTGCCACACTGTGGGTCTGCTTCTCTTTATGCTCAACCCTACCTTTCTCACTTCCTTACAGGTGTTCCCTCCTGATGAGCCTTCTGTACACGACTCCCCATCCCAGAATCTGATTCCAGGTAAGCCAATCTAAGATAGCACATTATATTCTGATTCTTAGTGTGGAAAGAACACTGTTCATGGAGTTTCGAATGCTAGCTAGTTTATCTATGGATTTTTAAATAAATTTTATTTGTAATATAAACCACAGTACCATGAATTAAACAAGGTAAGAGAATTACAAAGTAGTATTATTAAGGCAGGCTGGTCTGTGATTTTAAAAGGAAAATTAGCCTGATGCATAAAGACTCACACCCTATAGAAGGTTTTTTTTTTTTTCCCCATGAAAGAATAGATAAGTGGGTCTTATTGTAGTGACTCAGTGTTCCTTTCATAGTACAGCATACCTAGGGCATTGTCATAACTTACATTCTGGGGGCAGCAGAATGGGAAAGAAAGTAGAAAATAGGTAATACTCCTTAAATGCTGTAACCTAAAAATTGCCTCCATCACTTGTGTTCACATTCCACTGGCCTGACTCCATTAGTTACTTGCAGGGAAGACTGGGAAAGGTAATCTAAATGGGGCCCAGGAAGAAGGGAAATGCATTTTGTATAAACTGCCAAAGCCTTCATTATAAGTACCTTTCTCAGAATGCAAATGAATTCCCAGGAAATATGGTCAAGTAAATATATATTTACCTAAACCTTACTCAGTCATCTTGAGATGAAAACAAGTGAATCAATCACAAAGAATGAGGCTTATTTTAAATGGTTAATTCAGGAATTGTTACAACCTTTTACTAATGTTGTATAGCGAGACACCATACAATTTTGAAAATATTGGCAAAAGGACTCCAGATGTAATATACACCTTCCTGATGTAACCAAAAAGTGAAAACATATCCTAAGATGCCTGCGAATAGTCTCTACTTTGAAGGGATGAGAATGAGTAATTTGTTTGAATCTCTGAGGAAATTAAGAACACTACTTGAAATCCAAATAAAATTTCAAATGGAATTTTGAAAATTGACAAAATTATTTTTGATTTGGAGTAATAAGTAGATGACACGAGCTGGTAAAATATTGAAAATGAAATATAATTAAGGGAAATGTTCTTCTATTTAAATGTGCTATACAATAGTTAAAACACTTCTAATACTGCTACAATAACTGACAGATAAATCAGTATTCAGTGCAGTGACTGATGCATAGTTGGTGGTTGAAAAATAGTTCTTTGATAAATGAATGAATGAAGTCATAAATAATAGAAGAGCCAGAAATTGATAAAATTATAAGTATTTATTATATATTTATCATGGCATTTCAAATGAGTGAGGAAAAGATGAGTTATTAACTAAATACTGATAGAATAAGACATTAATAACCTAGAAAAAAAACAAGTCTGTTGTATTAGAAGCAGCCAACTCTAAAACATGCATTTTTCAAATATCTTATTTTTATTAAATAAATAAAATCATAGACTAGTGAAAGAACCAGAAAGATTATATTGTTCATCCTTATCACCTTACATTAGAAGAAAACTGATTTTGCAGAGGTTAAGTTTCTGTCAAAAGGCCTATTAATTTAGTAGAGAGCCATAACCTGGCATATTGTGTTTGTTCTTCTATGTTATACTTTCTTTGGGAGAGAGATAAACACACATAAGGCCCTTTATGAGGCTTAAATTTGATTCCTTAACATTCTCATCCATAGAGACATAAATGGAGAATGGAATTAAAAGGTAATTAAGCTTATAATCTTTAAAGTATAAATATTTCTTATTTTCCAAAAACTCCAATAAAAGTGACTTCACGACAGTTCTTATCAGAGTAAGTAAGCCCTGGAGTTTAATAATACCCTTTGTCTTCCAAATGTCTAAACTCAATCTTACTTGCTTTGGCTTGAGCTTTTTCCCTCTTATTCTTCTTGGAATCGTTCAAGAAAAATTCTACAGAGTTGACATTTATGTAACTTAATTTTAGAGGGAATCTAGAGATAGCAAAAAGTGCATTTTTTTTCAAGCAACATTAAATTAGTTTGACTCTATTTTCAGAAGTTTCAAATGTAAGAAATCACACAATCAAAGGAATAGACCCTATTCAGATATTATGTTGATATGAGAAGGTTTACATCATTTTCTGGAATACTTGGTATAGCCCTGAAACACTTCTGTTTTGGGGGTTGAAGAATGTAGACATGCTTGGTGTCTTGCTCAGTTCTCCTTCCCTGGCTGGTCCACTCCTGTCCCAGCCACTGTTGAGTACTGGTTGCTAACAGCTCAGAGTCACCAGTCTCCTCCTGAGAATTGCCACTTGGCCTGGAAAATGACACCATCGCCACAAAGGATAGTCTATAGCTCATGATTGACTGATACTGCAGGACAAAATGACATTGCATTACTCTTCATGCTCCACAGTTCACCTCGGGTCAGAATAGCTGTGGACTTCAGCTGAATCCTCATCTTTGCCCACATTCCTTGTATCCCATATCCCCCACAGGTTTTACCTGAGCACACTCCCTCACTAAATTCCTTGCACAAGAATTCTCGCATCAGGCTCCGACTGTAGGGGGCACAACTTGGAAAAGGAATGGGCAGTACCAGTTTGAAGGTCTGAGTAGCTATATCCCTTTCCTCTGCTATCTCAACTCAACCATCTTTGGCAAATGTGGCCAAATCACTGCTGCCTCCTCATAATAACTCACATTGGCATAGCCCTTTGACACTGACAAAGCTCTTTATTCCTTTTCCTGGGCCTAACCTACACTTTTGCTCTTACCTGCTAAAGGCTAGTCCTTGTTGATTCAAATGACACTTCTACTACATCGGTCAGATAGGCTGTTTTATCAAAATCATTTAAGGGGATGGGGGAATGAGGCTAAACACTTTTAAGTGACTTTTGTAAATTAACAGACCAGGAACAGATTGGATTTTGGACATCATCAAGGTCTCTAGATGCCATGTCCAAATCTCATTCTAAAGCGCTATACCCATCACATGTCCATCCCAGTCCTTCCCATGGCTTCACGTCTCCACAACATAGAGGGCTAGATTAAACACTTAAAACTTTGGTTAAAATCATTAGCTTTTTGAGGCATGGTATGTATGTCTGTCCTGTTAGAAGAGAATGTCTGGTGGAAATAAGGTTCTTTCTTATGAAAGAAAGAGAAAAAAAAAGTATCATGATTTTTGAAGGTTTAGTTTTTAAATTTTCAGTTTTCAGACATTTCAGTATACAAATTGCACTAAGAAATAAAGATCAGAAAAAAAAGAAATAAAGATCAGTAAGTAGAATAATCTCAAATTAAGGATTGCTTCAAACAAAATTAATGATGTCTGTTGTGTGTTCAATGGAAATGATGACTAAGTGTGTACATTATTGCAACTGAACTATTACTAATTCATTAAAAAGATATATATGTGGAATTACAATTCAATTAAATTCTGCATGTTACAGTGCCTGGCGAACGTCTCCATTTTCTAATAGATGAAATAGCTTTTTTTTTTTCCTGATAATGATAAAACCTTCTTTGTTGTTGCTCATTCTCTGTAGGAAATTAAGGACATTATTTGAGAAAATGTTTAAAAGGTTCATATTTTCCACATGCTGAGAAGGAATAAGTTTTCTCACAGTAAGAGATATTTAAAGATATTGATGTTTTCAATCAATTTCCTTTGTGGTAATCACAAAGACTCAATCATATGGTGCAGGTCCATCACAGAACTTTGATGTGTGCTCTGTGATGGCACTTCTTTTTCTGAATGAAGTACAAAAAGCAGGGAGAAGTAGTCTGGCACATGATCAGGGAACATTTTCTTCAGTAGCCCAAAGAAGACCAACATTCTGAAGACAATTGTGAAATAAGAAAGCTCCATTGAGGTCTTCCCTCATCTGTTGCCAGTGTTCACTTCTATGCCTTGTAGTCCTCCATCCTTTCCAGCAGCTCTTCAATCATTGTTTCAGCATTTCTTTGTCAGACTGAGCCTTAGGTATCTGGCCATTGTTGTCAAGTTACTGTCTCTCCCACAGGGTGTTTGATTTTTAATTCAAAGTTCTCTTTTTTTTTTTCAATTTCTACTTTATGTACTGTTTGGAATTTTTGAAAGTGTACATTAGTTTTATAATGAGAAAATGAAAATGCATTTTCATTTTGTGAAGATGAGATGTTTGTGGGTGAGCTTTTTTAAGACTGAATTACAGAAAAAGTTCCATCAGAAAAGTAATGGGGAAGACAGACCCTGCTTCATTATTCTGCTCCATCACACTTCATTTGTCCCCTGACAGTGACAGATAACAAGGTATTTCTTTTTTTAAAGATTTTATTTATTTTTTTTTGAGAGAGAGAGAGAGCATGCAAGAGAGAGCACATGAGCAGGGGGAGGGGCAGAGGGAGAAGGAGAAGGAGACTCCCCACTGAGCACGGAGCCCTACAAGGGGCTTGATCCCAGGACCCAGAGCCCATGACCTGAGCCCACCCCAGGCGCCTAAAGATACTTCTTTCTTCCTCTTTTTTTTGTGTGTGTGTTCAATTAGCCAACATATAGTGCATCATTAGTTTTTGATGTAGTGTTCAACAGTTCATTACTGGTGTATAACACCCAGTGCTCATCACAACACATGCCCTCTTTAATACCCGTCACCCGGTTACCCGATCCCCCCACCCCCTCCCTACTGTGACCTTCAGTTTGTTTCCCAGAGTCAAGAGTCTCTCATGGTTTGGCTTCCTCTCTGATTTCTTCCCATTCAGTTTTTCCTCCCTTCTCCTATGGTCCCCTGTGCTATTCCTTATGTTCTATATGTGAGTGAAACCATATGATAATTGTCTTTCTTTTCTTGACTTATCTCACTTAGCATAATCCCCTCCAGTTCCATCCATGTTGGTGTGAAGGGTAGGTATTCATCCTTTCTGATGGCTGAGTAATATTCCATTGTGTATATGTACCACATCTTCTTTATCCATTCATCTGTTGAAGGACATCTTGGCTTCTTCCACAGTTTGGCTATTGTGAACATTGCTGCTATGAACATTGAGGTGCATGTGCCCCTTCTTTTCACTACATCTGCATCTTTGGGGTAAATACCAAGTAGTGCAATTGTTGGGTCATAGGGTAGCTCTATTTTTAATGTCTCGAGGAACCTCCATACTGTTTTCCAAAGTGGCTGCACCAGCTTGCATTCCCACCAACAGTGTAAGAGGGTTCCCCTTTCTCCACATCCTTGCCAACATTTGTTGTTTCCTGTCTTGTTAATTTTAGCCATTCAAACTGGTGTAAGGTGGTATCTCATTATGGTTTTGATTTGTATTTCTCTGATGGCTAGTGATGTTGAACATTTTTTCATGTGTCTTTTAGCCATTTCTGTGTCTTCTTCAGGGAAGTATCTTTTCATGTCTTCTGCCCATTTCTTGGCTAGATTATTCTTTTTTTGGGTGTTGAGTTTGCAGAGTTCTTTATGGATCTTGGATACCAGCCCTTTATCTGTAATGTCATTTGCAAATATCTTCTCCTGTTCCATGGGTTGCCTCTTAGTTTTGCTGACTATTTTTAACAGAGGGAATTTAATACTGGAGATTGGTTACATTGGTGATGGAAGTGCTGAGAAACCAAATACGAGCTAGGGAGACAACATGGAATTAAGAAGTTATCATTAAATAACAGTAAAGAAAACATAGTGATTGATTTAAAATGAAGTTTGTAAAAGATGATTTCAAGATAATACCATATTTTTTCTGAGACATTTCTAGGAAAATGATCCTGCCTTTGACAGAAATTTGGAACTAACGGGAAAACCTGGTTTAGAAGGAAAGGTAATCTAATGATTTGAGGTGACTTTGGGAAATCCAAGTAGACATTTTTAATCGGTATTTGGCACATATGAGATACTGGGAAAATGCTTTTTTTGTTATGTGAGAAATAGCGTTTTAAAATATTATGGTTAAATCATCTGTGTAAATTTAATATTTATCATATCACTATTGATAAATCACAAAGCGTATATGTAAATGATATTGATAAAATCATAAAGGGTATATGTAAATGATAGATGAAAAGCCAAGGAGGAGCCTTAAAGATTGCCCAAATACTAGAGCTGGAGTTAAAAAAATAAAAGGAATTAGGAAAGAAGAGGAAAATAGCATATACTGTGCATGTTGGATGAACCACATACAATGTGAGTTGCTGTATGAAATGCAGAAAAGTAATTATTATAAGCCTCCTGAGAAAGAAAAACACAAAATTGGAAATATAAGTTTCTCTTTAGAAAGAAATCAACATTTAGTTAAAAGGAAGGAATAATCCTAGAATGCTTTTTCAAATGTTCAGAAACTATACCGTAAACTTCTTTCCTTGACTGATAAGAAAAGTTGAATGATAGATAATATTTATGAACCATGGAAGCAAGTAAGGATCCCTTCTTTTCCCCAGCTTTATTGAGATATGAGTGACATGTAACAATGTGTAAGTTTAAAGTATACAGTGTGTTGACTTGATACAGTTACATACTGGAAAATGATTATCATCCTTAGCCAGTCCTTCCCATCATGTCACAAAATTACTATTTCTTCCTTGTGGTGAGAACACCTAAGATCTACTCTCTTAGCAACTTTCAAGTATATAATATAATACAATATTATTAGCTGTAATCACCAAACTGTGCATAGATCCCCAGAACTTGTTAATCTTATAACTGGAAGTTTGTACCATTAAAGATCTTTTATGATTTAGTTTCAGGCAGAGGTCTCAAGAATCATTTTGCGCATATCCCTATCTCTTTCAAAATTAATAGGCTTCTTCTCATGTATTTTTTTTCGCAAAGAGATAAGGAATTTCTTGCTGCCAAAGTCTATTACTTCTGAGTTTGCCTCTATCCAGCTAGAGATTTAAACATAGTATTAGCATAGACATCGATGTTCAGGAGATATGTTGCAAGTAATTGTGGAAAGTCATAAATCATGGCATATTTGTTTTCTATATGAGGGTGTCTTCTCTGCATTGAAGATGATACAGTGATCATCTTTATGGCACTTTCGCTTATGAAACAAGAGGAAGAAACCAACCTGCCATGTGGATTCCTCTTCTAATATCTACTTCAGAACCTAGGCAGCAATATAAGCACAGATACAAATATATACTCACATTGGAATCACTAAGGACTTTTTTATTTTTAAGATTTTATTTATTCATTTTAGAGAGAGAGAGAGTGCAAGTGGGGAGGGGTAGAGGGAGAAGGATAAAGAATCTGAAGCAGATTCCACACTGAGTGCAGAGCCCCACACGGGGCTTGATCCCACAACCCTGCCACCATGACCTGAGCTGAAATCAAGAGTCAGATGCTCAACTGACTGAGCCACCCCGGTGTCCTGGAATCAATAAGGGCTTTCAATGGGCAAGACCTTTTGTGAAGTTGGATACATGAGGCAGAAGAATGGAAATCAATGCATCTTCACTTTAATTACTAGGAGTTCTAATGACTTATTTAGATTGCCCGCCCACACACACACTGAATTTTATTAGTTGTTTTTTTCCCATAGTCAAGAGAAAACAAGAGAGCTAGCCAGTTCTCCCACTGGTTTGACAATTCCTTTGAGCATGAGAATCATAAGTAATAATTTGTAAATAATGATTCTACTAAGTCAATAAGAAGATTTGCCAAGTTAATGATAATGACTGCTGTATTCCAATCAGAAGTTACTCTGTGAAAATAGTTCCTTTTCTTGTCCTAAGCCAAGGTATCACATCTCAGTCCACTTACCTGAAAACACAGGGAAAGATATATATCATATTATGCATCTATAAAATGATGTATCCCTCTAAAAAAGGACTTCAGACTAACAATTTGATAAATTATATTCTTTTTTTTTAAGATTTACATATTTATTTGAGAGAGAGAGAGAATGTGTGGAGTGAGGGGCAGAGGGAGAGGGAGAGAATCTCAAGCAGAATCTGTGCTGAGCACAGAGCCAAAGCAGGGCTCCAGCTCATGATCCTGATCACAACCTGAGCTGAAACCAAGAGTCGGGTGCTTAACCCACTGTAGCACTCAGGTGCCCCGACAAATCATATTCTAATGGAAAGCTCCTATTTTCTCTTTGACTTCATCTTTTACTGTTGTGCCTTGCCCATTCCACTCCAACCAGGAGTTGCTTCAACTCCAACCAGTTTCCTTGCTGTCTTTTATTTTTTTAAATTTAATTTTATTATTTTTTTAAGATTTTATTTATTTATTTGACATAGAGAGAGAGATCACTCACAAGTAGGCAGAGAGGCAGGCAGAGAGAGGGGGGAAGCAGGCTCCCTGCTGAGGAGAGAGCCTGATGCAGGGCTTGATCCCAGGACCCTGAGATCATGATCTGAGCCAAATGCAGAGGCTTTAACCCACTGAGCCACCCAGGCCCCGCCCCCTTGCTGTCTTTTAAACATGACAGCCATGCTCCCATTTCAGAGCCTTTCCACTTCTCCTATTTTCCTAGATAGCTTTGTTTCAAGGTATCCACCTGAGTTACTCCTTCATCTTCTTCAGAATATTACTTAGAGGCAACCTTCTCACACAACACTTCCTGGGCACCCTTCATAAAATTTCAAACTCCCAACTTAAATTCTATATCCTTTTCCTGATTTATTATTTTTCTTCATAATACTATTTATCTTTCTTGTCTATCTTGTCCCACCAGAAGTCATAAGACAGAGGCTATTGACTGCACCCCCAGCAGGTAGAACTTTTCTAGGAACTCAGTAAATATTTCTTTAAAGAGTAGATTTAAATGACACCTAATCTAATTCCAGAATTCCAATGGGTAGCTTTAGTATATACTAACCATTGAATTCTTTAGAGTAGGATCTCTCTCACTCTCTGTCTCTCTCATTTGTTTGTTTTGTTTTTACTTTGTAGCTCCACAGTTCCTGGCAAAAAGTAGTCACTTGAACATTTGATAAATTTATATTTGGTGATATTTTATAACATCCCCAGAAAGAATGGGAAAATTATAGCTAACTTTAAAGAAATTTGTTGTCATAGAACAGCTTTTGAGTCCCAGATCTCTTTGATTTTATGCAATAATTCATGAAACAAGATGCATTTAGTACAGTGGATAATTTTTCAGGGAAATGGTAATTGGGAAGAGAGTTAAGTCCTTTCTTAATAAGAGAGAATTAACTATACTTACTTTCACTTCAAATAGTTTTACCATATTCAGAATAGGATGATTTATGCTAGAGAAGAACCTTATATAAATACCACAAAAATACTATTTCTGAGAAGAAGCATGGTATGTGGGAGGAAATTCTGGCAAAATGGTCACTAACTAAATTCAGCCAAATTTTTGATGGCTTAAGCAGAAAATATGGGTATTTTAAAAAGTCATAACCAGAATAGAATACTTGAAGGTTGCTTCAGTTTAATTATAAATAGCTCACTGACCTTCCTGATTTTTAAGCCAGTTTGTTGCCCATTGGTGGCCCTTCACATAGCACTAACATAGCAATGCTTTGCGTTATTACCAATGATTCTCCACTGCTGAACTGTCTTGCTCAAGCCAGCTGAGGTGAGGGTGACTTCTCTGCACTGAAGGTGACACAGTGAACCTGCCTTATGGCACTCACTTACAAAACAAGAGGGAGAAAGCAAGAACCCAATGGTCAACCCACCATATGGATCCCTATTCTAATATCTACATCAGAACCCATCCAGCAGTATAAGCACAGATATAAGTATATACTCACATTGGTATTAATTCAAATATTATATACTGTAATATATATATATATATATATTACATTTTCCACATGCTAATACCAACCTATAATATGAAAAACTAGGGGGTGGGGACAGGATAAATCCAGAAACTCTCATATATGCTGAGATAATATTAGGGGAGAGTTGGTGAATGGATTTTTTTCCTTATTTTTGTTCTAGGTCTATCTCTTTTAACCCCTAAATTCTAACTATACACATAAACCATAATTTCTATATTGTCCTCCAGTAACAAGGAGAAGAAGGGTTTTTGGAACTTCTTAAATCCAGGATTCAATGTGGAAAAAATATTTCTTAGGTGTTTTTACCAGACACCAAAATATAATATGATGTTTTTCTAAGATCCTCTCTGAGGTAACATTGTACCTATTTTCTCTCTTGCGGGTTCTCTTTGCTCAATCCCGGTATTATCTCCTTTGCCCTTTTTAAGTATTAAATACTTTACTAGAAAATTTGTGAGTATAAAACAGACAAGATTTTGAAAATTTACATGGTATGAAGCTTGCTAAGTTCTCTTTCCCTCTAGAAAAGAATAATCTAACACAAAATAGTATTAGACATTGTCTAAGGAGAGTGCTTTGAGAGAAGCAGTGTTAAGCTTTCCTATTTCATCTGATTACTGAAAGATATTTTTGATGTTTTCATGAGTTAACTATATTTACTATAGCCAACTTTTTCTTTGGCTGAGATAATATTCTAACTAGGAGGTTTTCCTAAAACTCAAATTGCTACCTTTTGCCTTTCACTGATATATGTATTTATGCCACTTAAAATGGGAAAGCACTGGCAGTCAAAAGTTCAAGATTAAATCATAAGATTGTTTTAAAGAACAGCTGTAATTTTCAGACTTAACAATCAACCTATTGCTTGTATTTCCCCTGAGAATTTGTTATATGATTAAGAAAATCAGTTAAAATGGATTCAGTATAATTCAGCTACAAATAATAGCTCATTCCAGTGTAGATGGGAGCATCTTAATTCTCATTGACAAAGCAATTGTCTGTGATTCTAGAAAGGCTATGTGGTTTTTTGTGCATTAAGAATAGACTTCTGGGTGCCTGGGTGGCTCAGTTGGTTAAGCAACTGTCTTCAGCTCAGGTCATGATTCTGGAGTCCCGGGATCGAGTCCCACATCGGGCTCCCAGCTCCGCGGGGAGTCTGCTTCTCCCTCTGACCTACTCTCCTCTCATGCTCTCTCTCACTTTCTCTCTCTCTCAAATAAATAAATTAATAAATAAATTAATAAAATAAAATCTTAAAAAGTAAGAATAGACTTCTATAATGTTACAGTGGAGAAACCAGATAAATGCTATCTTAACCAGATGATCAGGGTTAACATCAACAGTGATAAGTAATGTCGGTTAAATATAACCTTAATACTATGTGATGAGAATTGTACTTTACTTTAGGACTTCCTCCCGCAAATCCATAACCCCTGTCTAGCCATTAGAAACACATCAAACAACTCCATGTTGTAGAATATTATAAAAAGTGCCTGAACAGTACTCCTCAAAAATGTCAATGTCATTAAAAACAAGGAAAGTCTGAGAAATGGTGACAATCAAGAAGAGGCCAAGAAAATATGATGATTAAATGTAATGGGGTATCCTTAATAGTATCCTAAAACAGAAAAAGGACATTAAGTAAAAACTCAGGGATCTAGGAGCGCCTGGGTAGCACAATCGGTTAAGCGTCCGACTCTTGGTTTCAGCTCAGATTATGATCCCAAGGTTGTGGGATCCAGTCCTATGTTGGGGCTACACACTCAGTGCAGAGTCTGCTTGAGTTTGTCTCTCCCTGTTCCTCTGCCACTCCCTCCTGCTCACTGACATGCTCTCTCCCTCTCTCTAAAATAAATAAATCTTAAAAAAAACTAAGGAATCTAAGTAAGGTATGTAAATAATAATGTAATTCTTTATCAATATATAATCAATAATTATGTGTGTTATATATTAATGTCAGTTAATAGTTGTGACAGATGTAGCATACAAACGTAAGATGTTTATAATAGAGGAAGCTCAATGTAGAGTGTATGAGAATGCTCTACAATCTTTGTAACTTTTCAGTAAATTAAAACAATTGTAAAATAAAAAGCTTGTTTACATAAGTTTATTTATGTAAAATAATTAAATCTGTACATGTGTTTATAAAAAGAATGTAGCAAGACATGGAGCAGTAAATGCAGACAGCAAAATCCATGAGCCATAAAATCTTAGTATTAACCCTAAGATTCACCTAGTGATGAATATCTAACTCAATCTAGGGGTTTCCTAAAATACACATGTCAGATGACTATTAATACATCAACTAACTGAAAGCTTAGTACCTTTCAAGGCAATACATATCAGTATCTGACAGTTCTGATGATTAGAAATGTAATTCTTATACTGAGTAAAATTAATTCATTCTCTCTCTAGGTCATCTTACCTATTAATTAGTATGTAGGAAATTCCAGTATCTAAATCACCAGCCTTATTCTCCTTAGAAATTCTAGGCTTGAATTCTAAATTGTCTTTTATTATCACTAGCTGTACAGAGAGTAAACCCCTCTAAATCAAGATGAACAAAATTATATCTGAATGTCCTTATCCTTTTCACATCTGTATTACCCATCTCACACTCCTAATTACACTGGAAAATATCTTTAATTTTGGCCTCTACTTCACATCACATATGTAGTCCTTCATTAATTCATATAAATTATACTTATAAAATGTCGCTTATGTTTATTTCCCTCTCTTCATTTCCATTTTGATAGCCTCTGCAAGTCTTTTTTATTTATCATCCTTTTCCTCCTCTTCCTTCTATTGACTCTTGGATGCAAATAATGGTTTTGATTATAATCTCTAATTTAGGATATATTGCCATAATTACTGAATGCATGGGTCTTTTGCTTTACTTATTCTAATGATACAATGAACACTGTGACCACATTACTGAACCCCAGAACTAGAAAATTAACAACTATGTGCTTCTCTCTGATCCTAAAACCCTCTCTTCCCTGAATTCCACTTTAATACTTTGCTCTTTTTTAATAGTTTTATCATATATCTTTATTATCGAACTATATGTTGGTTACTTTTTTTTTTAGTTTTTACTTAAATTCCAGTTAGTTAACATACAGTGTAATATTAGTTTCAGTTATACAATATAGTGATTCAGCACTTCATAGAATCCCTAGTGCTCGTCACAAGAGAGGCATTCCTTAATCTCATCAAGTTCACTTCCCCTTTGGTAGCCATTAGTTTTTTCTCTATATTTAAGAGTCTGTTTCCTTGTTTGCCCCTTGCTCTCTTTTTTTCCCCTTTGCTTGTTTTGTTTCTTAAATTCCACATATGAGAACTTATAAAACTCGACTCTCAAAAAATGAATAATACAATTAAAAAATGGGCAGGAGACATGAAGAGACGTTTTTCCAAAGAAGACATACAGATGGCCCAAAGACATATGAAAAGGTGCTCAATATCACTCATCATCAGGGAAATGCAAATCAGGGAAACACAAATCAAAACTACAATGAGATGTCACTTCACACCTGTCAGAATGGCTAAAATCAACAATTCAAGAAACAACAAGTGTTGACAAGGATGTGGAGAACAGGGAACCCTCCTGCACTATTGGTGAGAATGCAAACTGCTGCATCCATGGTGGAAAACAGTATGGAAGTTCCTCTAAAAGTTAAAAATAGAACTACCCTACAATCTAGCAATTGCTCTATTAGGTATTTACCCAAGGAATATAAAAATACTAATTCAAAGGAATACATGCACCCCGATGTTTATAGCAGCATTATCTATGATAGCCAAATTATAGAAACAGCTCAAGTGTCCATTGACTGATGAATGGATAAAGAAAATATGGTGTGTGTGTATATACACATCATGTATGTACATATATCCATCATGTATATACATATATATGTTTTTCCTTTTTCACTCATTTTTAGAAGTTCTTTGTACATTTTAGGTATCAATGTCATGTCAGTTTTATGTATTTGAGATGTGTTTTCCCAGTTTTTAGCTTGTCCTTTTACTTTTTTTAAGATGAAATTTGATGAATAGGATTTTTTAATTTTAAGGTGGTTAACTTTATAATTGCTGACGTTTAATGATTTGTTTCTTGTTTAATAAATCCTTGTCCACATGGTAAGAAGGATTTATGTTATCGAAGTACAGTTGACATACAATATTATATATTAGTGTTAGGCGTAAAACATAATGATTCAACATGTATGTGCATTACAAAGTGATCACCACAGTAAGTCTAGTTACCATCTGTGACCATACAAGGTTACTATAATATTACTATCTTCCCTATGCTGTACTTAACATCCCCATGATTTATTTATTTTATAACTGGAAGTTTGTACCTCTTAATCCCTTTCACCTATTTCATGCATTCCCTCATGCCCCTCCCCTCTGGCAACCACTAGGTTGTTTTCTGTATTTGTGAGTCTGTTTTTGTTTGTTTTGAGATTTTACATTTGTTTGTTTTTGAGATTTTATGGTATTCATCTTTCTCTGTCTGACTTCTTTCACTTAGCATATTACTGTATAGTTTCAACCATGTTGTCATAAATGGTAAGATCTCATTCTTTTTTATGGCTGAGTAGTATCCTATTGTACATACGTACCACATTATTTTTATTCATTCATCTATTAGGTTGCTTACATATCTTGGCTGTTGTAAATAATGCTGCAATAAACCTAGGGGTGTATATATCTTTTTGAATTAGTGCTTTTGTTTCTTTTAGATAGATACCCAGAAGTGGAATTACTAGATTGTATAATATTTCTGTTTTTAATTTTTTGAGGAACCTCCATACTGTTTTCCACAGTGGCTGCAACAATTACATTCCCATCAATAGTGTATGAGGGTTGCCTTTTCTCCACATCTTCTCTAACTCTTATCATTTCTTGTATTTTTGATAATAGCCATTCTACTAGGTGTGACACCACCCTTATTGTGGTTTTCATTTGTATTTTCCTGATTATTAGTGATGTTGAGCATCTTTTCATGTATCTGTTGGCCATTTATTTGTCTTTGGAAAAATGTCTATCCAGGGGTCCTTTGTCCATTTTTGAAGCAGATTGTATGGAGGTTTTGGTGTTCAGTTGTATGAATTCTTTGTATTTTTAGATGTTAACTCCTTATCAGATATTTCATCTGCAAATATCTTCTCCCATTCAGTAGATTGTTTTCTTTTGTTTTCTTTTATGGATGCTTTCCATTGCTGTGTAAAAGCTTTTTGTTTGATGTAGTCCCAATTTTGTATTCTTTTGTTTTTGCTTTTGTTGTCCTTGCCTAAGGAGACAAATCCAAACAAATATTGCTAAGATCAATGTTCAAGAGATTGCTGCCTACTTTTTTTTTTTTTAGGAGTTTTATGGTTTCTGGTCTTACATTTAGGTCTTTAATCTGTTTTGAGTTTATTTTTGTATATGGTGTAAGAAAGTGGTCCAGTTTCATTCTCTGGCTGTCAATTTTCCCAAAACCATTTACTGAAGATCAGACTGTGTTTTCCCCATCGTATACTGTTGCCACCTTTGTCATAGGTTAATTGACCATATAAACATCGGTTTATTTCTGGGTTCTCTTCTCTTTTATTCTATTCTATGCTATGCTATGCTGTGCTATTCTATTCTATATGTCTCTTTGTGCCAGTATCATACTGTATATGATATGTATATCATATGTATATGTATATGTCATGTATATGTCATGTATATGTATATATCATATGTATATGATTACTATAGCTTTGTAGTGGAGTTTGAAATCTGGGATTGTGATACCTCAAGTTCATTCTTCTTTTTCAAGATAGCTTTGGCTATTTGGGGTCTTTTGTGATTCCATAGAAATTTTGAATTGCTTGTTCTAGTTATATAAAAAATTCCTTTAATATTTTGATAGGGGTTGCATTGAGTCTGTATATTGCTTTGGGTAGTATGGGCATTTTAACAATATTTTTTAAATTCATGAGCATGGTGTATCTTTCCATTTATTTGTGTCATCCTAGGTTTCTTTGATCAATGTCATAGTTTTCACAGTACAAGTTTTTGACCTCCTGGTTAAATTTATTCCCAGGTAACTTATTCTTTTTTATGCAATTGTAAATGGGATTGTTTTCTTAATTTCTGTTTCCAATAGTTTGTATATGGTATGTATACATTGTATATACCATATACAAACTATTTCTAATAGTTTGTATATGGTATATATACATTGTATATACCATATACAAACTGTATGTGTATGGTGTATATGGTGTATGTTGTATAGGAATGCAACAAATTTCTGTGTATTAATTTTGTACCCTGCAACTTTGCTGAATTCATCTGTTAGTTCTAACAGTTTGTGTGTGTGTGTGTGTGTGTGTGTGTGTGTGTGTGTGTGTGGTGTCTTTGGGGTTTTTTATGTGTGGTATTATGTCATCTGCAAATAGTGACAATTTTATTTCTTCTTCACTAATTTGGATGCCTTTCATTTCTTTTACTTCTCTGGTTGCTGTGGCTAGGACTTACAGGACTGTGTTGAATAAAAGTGGTAGGAGTGAGCATCCTTGCCTCGTTTCTGATCTTAGAGGAAAGCTTTGAACTTTTCAGCCCTGAGTGTTTGGATCTGTCATACGTGGTCTTTATTATGCTGAGGTATATTCCCTCTATGCCCACTCTGCTGAGGGGTTTTATTATAAATTGATGTTGAATTTTGTCAAATGTTTTTTCTGCATCTATTGAGATTATCATATGATTTTCATCATTCATTTTGTAAATGTGGTGTACCACACTGAATGATTTGTGGATATTGAATCATCTTTGCATCCCTGGAATAAATCCTATCTGATCATGGTGTATGATCCTTTTAATGTATTGTTGAATTCAGTTTGTTAATATTTTGTTGAGGATTTTGTAGCTACGTTCATCAGGGGTATGAAGGATGTTTATTTATATTTCCTTTTAAAACTTTTGCTTCATGGAGCACTGGGTGTGGTGCATAAACAATGAATCTTGGAACACTGAAAAAATAAAATAAAAAAAACCTTTTGCTTTATGTATGCAAGTTCTTAGTCCATCTGAGGTTAATTTTGTGTATGCTGAAAAGTTGGGATTCAGCTTCCTTTTCCTTCTATAAAATATAGAAGGAAATACATATAGAATATATATATAGAATACCTTTCTTTATGATCTATAGTGATACATTTGTCATTTATCAAATGTCCTTAAATTTATAAGTATGTTTCTCAGTTATCTATTTATTTTGAGGATCCCATTTATTACCTACTGTGGAGGGCAGGATGAGGGATACTAGGTAGATGAAGAAGAGACTCTTGAGCCCTGAGGAATTAGTTTTCAACAAGTCCAGAATTAAATAATCTTTACCAAGATGAGCCATAATCCACCCAAATGATACAGTGTCACCTGACAGAAGTATTGATGATGCCTGGACTTCTTTGTTGACTAGGTTCAAACATAATTCACTGTAAATCAAGATTTATCTTAAAAGGTCAGAGCACTATAAAATAGCTTCAGAAATGTTGAGTCTAATTCAAGATCAAGCTTTTGGTACTAACCTGTGGATTTCTGTCGAAAACTCCACAAGTCCAGGACTAAATTCCCTTCCTCTGTTACCTGTGAGGCAGTGTTGCCCCGGGGGGTGGGGGGCAAGAATGGGGGGGTTACAGCGATAACTCCATAGATTTATTAGTCTCTGCCCATGAAGTCAGCCAAAGGAACCCTCATGCCTGGTGATATGAGTTTCTTTCTTAGTCTTGCTACTCCCTTTTGGTCTGATAGAACTGGAGATTTTTCCCTTCTGCCTTTTGGACAGTGTATGTTTCACAGGCCCAAGTTTCCTTTCCTTTTCTTTTTTTTTTTAAGATTTTATTTATTTATTTGAGAAAGAGAGAGCGTGCACGCACCTGTGCATACATAAACTGGGGGAGGGGGAGAGGAAGAGGATCTCAAGCAGACACCACCCTCAGCGCAGAGCCCAACACTGGGCTCCATCTCAGGACCCTGAGATCATGACCTGAGCCGAAATCAAGAGTCAGAAGCTCAACCGACTGAGCCACCCAGGTGCTCCCACAGACCCAAGTTTTCACAAAATTATCCAAATCTTTTATCCTATGGTAAAAACTAGACTCAAGAGTGAAGGGGAATATAATTTCTTTATATTATTTTGCTAATGTATGCAAACAAAAAAAGGCTATTCATCAAACTGTTTTTCAGATACCATCCTTTCCGTTTCTATACATATAGTGTACTGTATATAAATGCATTATATAAAGATATTGATAGATGCAAATTAGAATGATATTTTCCCTTTCCGATAGAATATGCATCTATCAAAAGCTTAAGTTCTTAAAGAAAAAATCATTTTGGAGTTGTGGCAGGCTTTGAATTTTTGTGATTCTAATTTATATCAATAAGAAGTCTGGACTGTTGGAACAGAAACTCCATTAACAATGCATGTGCCTTGAAGACAGAATGAGATTTGTGTTAGTTTCCTGAGACTTCTGGAAGAATTCTCAAATCTGATATATTTCACTCTGAAGGAGTGCCTGACCCTAAGAAGATTTATAAGAAAGGCTTCTTGTAGTGGGTCCAACAAAAAGCAATGTCTAGTGATGACAGATCACACCCAACAGGTGGCTCAGAGTGATGCCAATGAAAGTGTGAGGGATAGAGAATTGTTGTCAGACATTCTTCTATTGATTCACTGAAACCCTTGAAAAACAATCACCATGAACTAATCATTGTCATCCATTTCTAGTGATTATTACTTAAGGAGAACTTTGAAAAACCTAATGGAAAAATTTCTGACCACTTAAGCCCTCGGAAAGTCATCATTAAATATTTATTTTTTAGAAGTAGTTCACATTCTCTTTTTCAACCTAAACATTTTTTTAATTTTTAAAAATTTTTAAGAATTACCATACAGTATAATATTAGTTTCAGGTGTACAATATAGTGATTCCACAATTCTGTACATTACTCAGTGCTCATCATGGTAAATGTACTCTTAATCCCATTCACCTATTTCACCCATCTGTCCACCCATCCCACCTCCCCTCTATAACCATCAGTTTGTTCTATATAGTTAAGAGTCTATATTTTACTTCTCTTTTTTTCTTTATCTGTTTTGTTTCTTAAATTCCACATATGAGTGAAATCATATGGCATTTGTCTTTCTCTGACTGACTTATTTCACTTAGTATTATATCCTTTAGATCCATCCATACCACTGCAAATGGCAAGATTTCATTCTTTTTTGTGGCTTTATCCATTCATTTAGTGATGGACACTTAGGCTACTTTCATAATTTGGCTTTACAAATAATGCTGCAATAAACATAGTGGTGCATAAATCTTCTTGGATTAGTGTTTTTGTATTCTTTGAGTAAATACCCAGTAGTGGGATTGTTGGATCATGTGATAATTCTATTTTTAATTTTTTGAGAAACGTCTGTACTGTTTTCCACAGTGGCTGCACCAGTTTGCTTTCCCACCAACAGTGTAAGAGGGTTCCCCTTTTTCCACATCCTTGCCAACATTTGTTGTTCCCTGTCTTGTTAATTTTTGCCATTCTGACCAGTGTAAGGTGTTATCTCTTTGTGGTTTTGATTTGTATTTCCCTGATGGTTAGTGATGTGGAGCATTTTTTCATATCTGTTAGCCATTTGCATGTCTTCTTTGGAGAAGTGTCTGTTCATGTCTTCTGCCCATTCTTGGCTGGATTATTTGGTTTTGGGGTGTTGAGTTTGAGGAGTTCTTTATAGATCTTGGATACCAGCCCTTTAACTGTAATGTCATTTGCAAGTATCTTCTCCCATTCCATAGATTGTCTTTTAGTTTTGTTCACTGTTTCCCTTGCCATTCAGAAGCTTTTTATCTTGATGAAGTGCCAATAGTTCATTTTTGCTTTTGTTTCCCTTGCCTTTAAAGACATGTCTTGCAAGAAGTTGCTGTGGCTGAGGTTGCAGAGGTTAATGCCTGTGTTCTCTAGGATTTTGATGGATTCGTGTCTCATATTTAGTTCTTTCGTCCATTTTGAGTTTATCTTTATGTATAGTGTAAGAGAGTGGTCTACTCTCATTCTTCTGCATGTGGCTGTCCAATTTTCCTAGCACCATTTATTGAAGAGACTGTCTTTTTTCCATTGGATATTCTTCCCTGCTTTGTTGAAGATGAGTTGACTATAGTGTCGAGGGTCCATTTCTGGGCTCTCTATTCTGTTCCATTGATCTATGTGTCTCTAACCTTTTATTGGATAAAAATGACCTTTTATTGTCATTTACGAATATCTTTCCCCTACTTGGTAGGTTGTCTTTTAGTTTTGTTCATTGTCTCCCTTGCTGTGAGAAACTTTTTATTTTGATATAATCTCAATAGTTTATCTTTGTATTTGTTTCCCTTGGCTCAAGAGACATATCTAGAAAAATTTGCCATGGCCAATGTCAGAGAAATTACCTGTGCTCTCTTCTAGTATTTATATGATTTCAGGTTTCACATTGAGGTCTTTAAGCCATTTTGAGTTTATGTTTGTGATGGTGTAAGAAGGTGGTCCAGTTTCATTCTTTTGCATGTAATTGTCCATTTTTCCCACCATTTGTTGAAGAGACTTTTTCCCATTGCATATTCTTGCCTTCTTTTGGAAGATTAATTGATAATAACCATAACCAGTTAATACCATAACTGATAATTGTGGGTTTATTTCTGGGTTTTCTATCCTATTCCACTGATCTGTGTCTATTTTCATGCCAGTACTTTACTGTTCTGATTACTAGAACTTTGTAATATATCTTGAAATTTGAGATTGTGATACCTCCAGTTTTGTTCTTCTTTTTCAAGATTGCTTTGGCCATTTGGGGTCTTTTGTGGTTCCATATAAATTTTAATATCATTTGTTCTAGTTCTATGAAAAATGCTGTTTGTATTTTAATAGGGATTGCATTAGATCTGTAAATTGCTTTGGGTAGCTTAGACATTGTAACAATATTTATTCTCTCAGTCCATCAACCTGAGCCCTATATAAAATTCCAATTTAGAAAACTAACAAAAACAGATCAATTTTTGCAACGGGAAGGGGAGATCACAACTAGTAGAATCAACTTCTTGGGTTCTTCTCAGAGTTTGAGATTAAGCACATAAAATATAAATATAAAAATAACAACTTTTCTGGAGTGTATTACCTATTATAGGTCCAGTTACATCCATATATTAGTCATTACTCAGTGTGTTTCTTTTATATTGAGTTATATCCCCTATGACTTTTCTTTGTGAAATTTTATTGATAATTAACCATTCCTGATGGGTAATCAGGAATGTTGGGAACTCAGGAGGCAACCTCTGAAGTAGTTCATTTTGTGAGTACTTTTTACAACAGAGTATCAGTCTATACCCACCCTTTGCCAGATTCGTCACCATTGGTGTGCAGTCTTAGAAACGTGCCTTCCCAAGAGTTCTTCCAAAGACTCTCTCTTTTCTGTCTCAAAATCATGTGATCATTCACTTTTGAACAGTATCAAATTCTTTCCTGGAATATACTTTCCTGTTCTTTTCCTGTTATTTTTTCCTACCTTGTAAATATTTGAGGGCTTATTTGATTCCTTACCAAGACCTACAAACATCTTGCATATGGCAGGTGCTCAGTGAATGTTTGTAGTGGTAAGGAGGTGGGATTTGGAGCCAGAAACCTTGGGTTGAATGTAGCAGCTACATAAGTTGGTAAAGCCAATCCACTTTAGTTTTTTAGTCCCTACATAGCTAAATGAGGATGATAATTTTAAACTGGAGAGAAAGGGGTTGTGAGAATTAGAAGAGATTTTTAAATGACATCTGGTATATTATCTGTATCTGACACATAGTAAGCCTCTGAAATGCTTGTTGCTTTACTTTTTAAATGAATATTGTTAAAGTCATTGCTGAATTATTTCATTATACCCTATTCAATTTTATAAATGTTGTTAGTCTATAGAAGTATGTTTATATTTAGTTAGACTTGAGAGGTTTGAGAAAAAATAATTTCTTTATAATTTGGCTAACTTTATTTATGCAAGAGAAAAATATTAGCATGTGCTGAAGTACTAGAAAAATTCAATTTCATGAACCCTGAGGACTATTTCTAGGTGATGAACCAACACAAAGCCATAGATAGTGTCACTAATACTCAAGATTCTTTGCTCCCTTATACTAAATAAGATATAGGTAAAATATAATACCTAATAAGTTCTCAAAAATAAGTCACTCTCTATTTTGTAGTTGGAATCGTCCTGAAATATTAGATACACAATGTTAATTCTAACCTTTTATTTTCTAGTTTATTAGTTTCCCTGAAATGGTAACCAAAGTTTATGCTTGGTGATATAATGCATTAAAGTGTATTAACCCTGATTGCCCCAGACAGTCTTTTCAAAATAACTTTAAGGCAAGTTTTCAATTGTGCACTGACAAAAGACATTAATGAGTAGGCAGTTTGTTCTTGGATTGGGAAAGGGGCTTGATTTTATAAGAATTGCCATTTCCTCCTACTCGCTGCTCCATTCACTTAACAGCTGTTAGCAACAGGATATGTGGGAATTTTTTTTTATCAGGACAAAATACGCAACATCATTTTCTAGCAAAGCCCAGGAAGTAGAGTAAAAAGGCTCCGTCCCATTAGGTTGCAAAGTGTAGCAGAATATTTTTTAAATGTGAGATACTCTGAACTGTTCACTGAGCAATCTGTTCAGCAGGTTGAAGTTCCTAACAGTGAATGTAGAAACAATAGCCATAAAAATCACAAACTCAGGCTTTAATATATGCTGCTTTTGAAAAGAAAATGGATGGGAAAACTCAGAGAAATCAAATTTCAGATATGACAGCAATCTGAACTAGAATTTGAAGTAATTGATTTTCTAAATTTGAGATTTCTTTTGTGATTCTAGGAGTAAGGGGGAAATTAAGTAAAACTAATACTCTAAACTGACTGCAGTAGTGGCAGAATAAGATCGAAAGAGGTAAATTAGGGTAGAAATGGTTGGGTCAATGATGCAGGGCACTAGAGGTGATGGGCAAAATTAATCTAGCAAAGACAGATAAGAGATGAAAATTACAGATAAGTTAGAACAGCATGAGGTCATAATTAATATTTACCTGGAAACAATATGAATATAAAATCTGTTATCAAATAAATATGATTCTCACTGAAGATGAGAATAGAGAATCAAAAATGCAATAAGAAGGGAATGGCACCATATAAAGTAAATATTTTGCTAAGCGAAATTGTAGAGGAATACATTATTATGCAATATAATAAATCTCAACTCTTGGAAATAACTTTGCCTAGCTGAAAGGGAAATAGAGGTTAGGATATGGACTTTAATACTACTTTGGTTACTAAGAATATGGATATAGGTAAGCCAATTTATTGCCTTTGAACTCAATATAACAATATCTGCTCTTTTCAATTAATTGAAAAATATTAATTGAACACTAATTTTATGCCCAGAGCTATAGGCTACATGCAGGGGTTAGGCAGTATCTGCAGGGGACTCATGGGAACAAAAGAGCTCAAGAAATCAAAGACACTGAGCTAATCAACTGGTTAGGGAACACAAAACAAACACACAAAGACCAGTTGAGAACTAAGTAATATGATGCTTGTGCCATGTGTTTATAGAACTCATCTTTTTGTATGTAAGGTGTGATTTTAGGACAAAATAAAATAATATTTTTTTAAATCGAAGATGTTAAATATATATCTGGATTGAACTTGGACTCAAAAAGAGCTGGCCTAATTTCCTTATTTCTAAGAGCTGCGTGAGCTAGCATAGGTCATTTTTCTCTCTAAGCTCTTATTTCTTAACTACAAAACAGGAATAGTATCATTTTTGTTTTGTGGTTTACTAAGTCAGTGGACTTAAAAATTTAATGCTATGCCTGACATCTAATAAACATTAAATAAATTACACTGTTATTTATTAACTAGTTGGATTATAATATTAAAAAGGGAATAAAACAGATAATATACCCATTTTATATTTATAAAGTATTGCAGCTTTTCATTCTTTTATCTGACTTGATCCAATGGATACATACTGAAAAAAAAAGTCATACTAAGCAAGGCAGAGTAAAATAAATTTTCCCGCCATATATCCATATAAAAGAAATCTATGGTTTTCTCTAAGAAAAAAAAAAGATTTTATTTATTTATTTTAGGAAGGGAGAGACAGCACAAACTGGGGGAGGAGCAGAGGGAGAGGGGCAAGCAGACTCCTCACCGAGTGCAGAGTCCAACTTGGGGCTCAATCGCATGACTCTGAGATCGTGACTTAAGTCGAAATCAAGAGTCCGTGCTGAACTGACTGAGCCACCCAGGTGACCCCCAAATCATGATTTTCAATTAACCCTATGTATGCTATGGGTGGTATATGTTATATGATAATTTAATGTCCAAAGCTACAATTAAATCAGTTAATTTTTTGGTTTCATCTTATTTTAATGAAATAATTGTATACAAGGGAAAATCCTACCTTTATAAACATTTCAGTTTCATGTGTTTTCATCTATCCTACACTTATTTCTAAGTAGCTATAAAATCAACACAGGAATATTATAAGGTTGCATGGATTATTTGATGCCATTTTGACACTCTAATGATCTATTTACTTATCCCTATTTTCCTGGTTTTCTATCTATTCAATCTGTCTTCTCTTTTTCTTTCTTTCCGCTTGAGGACAATTAACTTTTCATTTCTTCAAGTGGCATGGTCAGTTAGAGAAAGGGGATTCAATTACTAAAACTTAGTAAAAATTACTCTGTGGGAAAATCAGTCCTTATGCATCTGTTAATTTCATTGAATAAGCAAGAAGTCCTCCCAGATATCCTTCCCTCCTCACTCAAAATGCCAGGAGACTCAGGAAAGGCTTATAGGAATACTTTTGCCGACACTGAAAATTGGGCACTCAATTGTTGCTTGGGTCAATACAGTTGATCACGGTGTTTTGCTTTTTTGTGAGGATGTAATACCTCTATATCCACAGAAAGTCTTGATCTGATTTTATAGGTAACTATCCTCTTTCATTTTCATCACTTCATTTATATTTCTTTAGAAATCCCCACTCAGTTGAAAAGGATATCTCTCTCTCTTCTTTTTATTGAGGTTTAGTTGGCAGATGAAATTGTAAGACATTTGAAATGTATGTGATGATTTGATGTACACATACATTGGGAAAGGATTCCCCCCAAGTTTAACACATCCATTACTTCACAATTTACCCATGTGTGTGTATGTGTGTGGCAGGGGGAGGAAGAGAGAGAACATGTAAGTCATACTCTCTTAGCAAATTTTAATTATACAGTACAGTGTTATCAAGTAGTCACCACAGTATACATTAGATCCTCAGACCTATTCATCTTATAACTGAAAGTTTGTACCCTTACCCGCCTCTCTATTTCTCCCACCTCATGACAACCACCATTTTACTTTCTGTTTCCAGGAGTTCAACTTTCTCTTGTTTGTTTGTTTAAGGTTCCACATGTAAGTGATACCCTGAAGTACTTGTCTTTCTTTGTCAGGCTTATTTCACTTATTATAATGACCTCCAGATTCATCCACATTGTCACAAATGACAGTTTCCTTCTTTTTTTAAGACTGAATAGTATACCACTGTGTGTGTGTGTGTGTGTGTGTGTGCGCGTGTGTGTGTGTGAGACATTTCCATAACTGACCAGTGGACACTTAGGTTAGTTCTATCTTTGCTCTTGTAGATAGTGCTACAATAAGCATGGCAGTTATGTCTTCAAGATGATGGTTTTGTTTCCTTAGTATATATATACCCAGCCCAGTGAGATAACACCTCATACCTGTTAGGATGTCTATTATGAAAAATACAAGAGATACTAAATGATGGCTAGGATGTGGAGAAAAGAGAACCCTTGTTAGTGGGGATGTAAACTGGTATAGCCACTTTGGAAATCAGAATGGAGATTCCTCAAGAAATTAAGAATAGAAATATCATATAATCCAACCATCTCACTTCTGGGTATCCAGAAAATGTCTTTTGTAGAATTAAAAGATGCTAGCACATTGTAATTTACCTATCCAAACTTGACTCCTTTTATGGGGAATCATTTAATAAACTTGTTCTCCACATTGTTATTCTTTACATACCAGCCAACAATATAGCATAAAGATTAAGAGCACAGATTTAGAAACATACAGAACTGATTTAGGTTCCCAGTTATACTATTTACTAGCTAAAAATAGTGTTTTAAAAATACCTAAATCACAATTATTGTAAGTATTGGATTTTATAATGTGTCTATAAAGCCCTTAGCACAATGCTTAATAACCCATGACACAGTCAGTGGCAATGGTATATATATTTTTTCTATGATATTCTACTAAATATAACAATGAAAATGCTATACCAATTCATGGTTTCAAATATTCAAATACTACAACAGTCAGCAAGTATTTTCTTAAAAGGTCAGATATTAAATCTTTCTTTTTACTTTGCTGACCACACAGTCTCTGTCACCAACTAGTCAGATTTGCCATTGTAGTATGAAAGCAGGCATAGAGAGTGCCTACAAGAATGGATGTGGCTGTTCATAAAGTTCCAATAAAACTTTCTTTATAAAAACAGGCAGCTGGCCACATGTTTGCTGACTCCAAAGATAGACTATCACAAGTTTACTTGGTACTTTTGAAAGTAATGTAAATGTTACAAATTTGACCTCAACTATCTGAGATATGTTACGTCTTTTATTATACTCTATCATTATTTATAGTTAAATATTATTTCTGTACATACATATCTTCATTTGTTTACATATTTAATTATTCATCAGATACCCATAAAGTAACAGTCAAGTGCCAAACATTGAATGGACCTTGTGCCAAGAAAACAAAGATGAATAAGGCATAATCTCTTTCCAAAATGGAAACAAGCAAACAAAACAATGTTATTCTTATAAGTCTGTATTCAGATGCAAGGAGAATAGGATTAACATTATAGAGCTATAAAAAAATGTATAGGCTCTCAAAATCCCCAGCTATGGTAGATTGCAAAATTGTCAGAATATTTGGCAACTCCTCCACACTCAAGAGGTGGAATCCATTTCCCCATCTCTTGAATCAAGCTTCGGCCATGTGATTTTCTCTGATAATAGCGCATTGACAAAAGTGATGCAAGCAGAGGCTCACCTATTCTTCAGAATTGGGCTTATCTTTTCTTGCTGCTCTTTTGGATCCAGAGACCACAATATGAAGAAGTTCAGGAGGATAAAAGATCATGTGGAGCAGAAATGAGCCATCACAGTTGAGACTCCTCAGATTAACCAGTCTGCCAACAACAAATGTACCAGTGAGGCCATCCTAAGTCATCCAACTGTAGCTGAGACTCCTGTTAACTATAAATATCAGACAAGCTGGCACAAATCAGATAAACTACCCAGATAACCCGTAGAATCATAGGAAATAATAATTTTTTTTGTCTTAAGTCATTAAGTTTTGTCATGGCTCTTATGCATCCAAAGATAACTGAAATAATAGTCATCGTTCTATCCCTAAGAACATACATACGATACATTGAAATACCCACATGTATGTTTCTGTATATGTGTGTTTGGTATGTATATTTATATAACAAAATACTCATAGCCTTCTACTATTTTATAACTTTTTAATGTCTACTAGCTCTGTTAACTAAATTGAGATATTTTATAAAGGGTGCCAACTAATGTAACATTGTATTGACATCTTACAATTGGCATTCTTCAGCTACTGAGAGAGGGTCTGTTTTCAAGGAAAAAAAAAAAGGAATGAAGAAACAGGCACTGCAATGAACTTTTGCCCAAAATTAAAATGTGTAACATTTAAAAATATGCCATGTGCCATATGCCACCTTGGCTTCTATTACTACAGTAATTCATAACATTTCTAGATGCCAGCAAAACTTAGTAGTCTGTACAATATGGTCTTCACTTCACTGGCATTTGCCATTGCTTTATGTTATATTACTAACTGTTAGTAAAGGGATGAAATTTCTGACCATTTTGAGGGCCATTAATTCCTATAGCTCATTTAGTAACAATTCCTATGGTAGCAACTAATGAAACTCCAGGGCTTGTAATAGATAATACCCCCCAACTCTCCACATAGTTGAACAAATTCTTCCTTTTTCTGCAAGCAAAAAAAAAAAAAAAAAAAAAAAAGATTAAACAAGCATAGAGCATACTTGGATCAAGATGCTCACCTGCCTGAAAACCTCATAGCATCTAAGAGCTTTGTGGACTCTCTATTGGGGCATGCTCTTTCTTCCACTGCCCAATCCAATTCCCAACATGGGGCTTTCCTTTTTGGCTACTTCCACAAATGATCCCAGGTTATCCTTAGGAGTGTACCCTAAGAAAAGCATTCTTTCTGGTGGTCTTCCATTTTCTTCTTGTTCTTGGAAAGACAGTATATTTGTGCAAATGGGGTGGAGGAGATGTGGATAGTTTACTGCAATGAAGATTCTTCACCTACAGAGAGGGTCTCTTTTTAAGGGGAAAAAGGGATAAAGAAACAGACACTGAAATGACGTTTTGCTAAAAATTAAAATGCATAACATTTAAAAATATGCTTCTCCTTGATGTCCTGTCATTTCTGTAAAAACATAAAGAATATCCAAATAAACTTGACAGTTCCACAACTTTCTACCTCCCAAACTTGTAGAATTTCTGAGTTCCAGGGACCACAATTTTATGAATGTTATTCTAATATGACCACTGTGTCAGTTCTCTCCAGAAAAAAACTTCCTAAAACTTAGTGGCTTTTAACATTAGTTGTTATATTCCTTATGACTCAGTCAATTGACTGAATGGTTTCTTGCTGGATTCACCTGGGTTCATGCAGCTACATTCAGCAGGAGGATTAGTTGGTTTAGAAGATCCAAGATGGCCTCACTAACATATTTGGGACATGTAAGTTCTCCTCTTGGCCTCTCATCCTGTATTAAGACATACGGCTTCCTTGTACATTAATTTCATGGCCATATTTCAAGCAGGTAAGGGAAGAAGAGACAGACAAGCCAGAGATCTCAGGATCTAAGGAATGACATGGTTAGGTTCCCTAGGCTTTCTTTTGCCTCATCAATCTTGGGCTGAGTGTTGGAGAAGTCAGCAACCGAGAAATACCAATGGGCACAGACAAAACAAAGCCCGAACAAAAGTCTGTTCTCTCTAACTAGAAGGCCAGGAAAGGGGAAGTCTACTAAGATAGAAAATAACTGTTTACTCAAAACAAACACCATAGAAAAACTGTGGTCCCACTTACTCTTCTAGCAGGAAAGGCTGAGCAAAGAACCTAGATTGTGAGGCTGTAACGAGGTGCTCTAACACTCTACTAGAGTGGTGTTAGAGAAGGCTCAGTAGGAACTAGGGCATTTACCTTCCACCAGGTGGTGAACAAGGCCCCTCTTCCATGGTGTCAATGGAGACCATATGGGGAGCTGGACTTCCACCTCCCATGATGATAATGAGACATGATGCCTCCTTCCTGCTGGGGTGGTATGAGAGGAAGTTTTTTGAAGATTCAGAACTTTCATGAACCACCCAGGAGTAAGGCCTCCTCCATTCAGTGTCAGTATAGGTCATGTGGGTATAGGCTCCAGGGTGTCAGTGAAGGAGGGAACCTATATTTTTCATTCATTGTTCCATATGACATAAGTGAGGAGGCATCCCCTTCACTTGCTGGAGTGGCATCAGGGAAAGGACACCAAGACAAAAATACCTAAATAAGACCCAGAGTCTCATAAAATAATACTTGAAAGTCCCAGGTTTTATTTGAAAATCACCCCTTATACCAAAACCCAGAAATAACTGAACTTGAATGAGAGAAAACAATCAAAGGAATCCTACAGCTGTTAGAATTATTGGAAAAGGATTTTAAAACAACTATTATAAAATTGATTCAATGAACAATTATGAATACACTTTAAACAAATGAAGAAAAAATAGAAATTTAGCAAAGATGTAGAAATTCTCAGAAAAGAAATATAATACACAAAGAAGAACCAAATGGAAATTTTAGAAATAAAAATACAATAACAATGAAGCAATCCTCAGGAATGGAGGGAACAAAGGAAACAATCAGTGAAGTTGAATTTAGGACAATAGATACTAATCTGAACGATGGAGAGAAACGTGACTGAGGAAAAAAAAATAAAATAAAACCTCAAGGACTTGTGCAACTATAACAAAAGATCTAGCATTTGTGTCATCAGAATTCCTGAAGGAGAGGAGAAAGAGAATTGGGTTGAAGAGGTATTAAAATAATAACTGAAAATTTCTCCAACTTGGCAAAAGACTTAAACCACAGATTCAAGAAACTGAGCAAATCCCAAACGGTATTTTTAAAAATGCCAAAAAAAATCATAGTCAAACTTAAGAAAATTAGGGATAAAGCAGTGAGTGAGAAATGATATCTTACCTGTAGAGTAAACACAATTCAAGTGACAGCAGAGGTTTCATAATAAACCATGGAGGCCAGATTGAAGTAGCACCACATTTTTCAAGTAGTGAAGGAAGAGAACTGTCAAATCAAAATTCTTCATCCATGGGGAACAGCCTTCAGGAATGAAGAGGAGATCAAGATATTCTCAAATGAGGAAACACTAAAAGAATGTATGGCCACCATATCTACTTTAAAAGAATGGCTAAAGGACATTGTCTAAACCTAAAGTACATAGATTAAAAAAAAAGTCTTGAAATATCAGAAAGTGAGAAAGAACAACCAAAAGAGCAAACATATGGAAAAATACAGTAGAAAAATACAATTTCCTTATTTTCTTGAGTTTTCTAAACTATGGATGACAGCTGAAGCAAAATTTATAACACTCTTTGATGTGGTTCTCAGTATATGTAAATGAAATATTTAAGACTGTTATATACAAGGGAAGGTAATGGGACATGGAGTTTCTACACTTCACTTGAACCAGTAAAATGCTGACACCAATAGATTGAGATAAATTATGTATATATAAAAGAATACCTAGAGTGAAAACTAAAAATTATACAAAGAGATACATGCAAATATACTACAGAAAAAGCAAATTGGAAATTTAAAAAAAACTCCAATGAACTCATTCCAGGAATGCTGGAAAAAGAAAACAAAAAAAACAAATAACAGAATAGGGAGAAAACCAAAAATAGAATGTCAGACTTAAAACTTAATATATTAAAAATTAAATTTAATATAAATGGAAAATTCACAAATTAAGGGAAAGAGTTTAGTAGACGGATGAAAAAATATGACTAAATAGTATGCTGTCTATAAGAAACTCACTTCAAATATAACAGTATCTTTAGGTTGATATTAAAGGATGGAAAAGGATATACAATATAAAAGCTAATCAAAGGAAAGCAGGAGTGGCTAGATTAATATCAGATAGAGGAAACTTCAGATGGATTGAGAGGTGGATAAAGGAATGCGTACATTTATATGTTATGGTTTATAACTATATGTAATAAGTGGTAATCACAGAACGTAGGTGATAGATCTATAGTTACTGTAAACATCGTAAACATCTTCTAGTTTTTCTGTATTTTTAAAATTTGTAATCAAGTTTTGGGAAATATATCCATGTTAAAAACATATTAGAAAACCCAAAGGAATAATAGTGCCTTAGTACCAGATTAAAAAATTAGGCATAGATGAGAAGTTGCCATGGCTCTACCTAATAAAGCTTAAAAGCAAATCTCTAAAGGGTAAAGCAGTTTCTACATAATTTAACTGCATTTTAGAACAAGGATAAAGAATATTTAAGGAGGTGGGGGGGGGGTGCCTGGATGGTCAGTCAGTTAAGCATTTGCCTTTAGGTCAGGTCATGATCTCAGGGTCCTAGGATCAAGCCCTGTGTCTGGCTCCCAGCTCAGTGGGGAGTCTGCTTGTCCCTCTTCCTCTGCCCCTCCCTGCCTGCTTATGCTCTCACTCCATCTCTCTCTCAAATAAATAAATAAAATCTTTTAAAAAAGAATATTTAAAAAGATTAAAAATATCCAGCATCAAACAAAGTAAAAATTAACAATACCTGACTACCAAAGATTACCAAGCATGTAAAGAGGCAAGAAAATACAAGACATATTGAAAAAAAAATCAATATAAACAGATAAGAAATAGATAACATAATATGCAAGGACATTAAATGAGTTATTATAGCTATATTAGTTATGTTCAAGAAGGTAGAAAAGAGCATGACTCTGTTAAGGGGACAACTGCAACATATGATAAAGACCAAAATTGAATTTATAAATATTAACAAATCTGATGTTTATTTTTTTTTTAAGATTTTATTTATTTATTTGACAGAGAGGAGAGAGATCACAAGTAGGCAGAGAGGCAGGCGGGGGTGGGGGGGAAGCATGCTCCCCACCGAGCAGAGAGCCCAGTGTGGGGCTCGATCCCAGGACCCTGCGATCATGACCTGAGCCGAAGGCAGAAGCTTTAACCCACTGAGCCACCCAGGCGCCCCTTAACAAATCTGATGTTTAGTATGAAAAACATAGTGGTTGAATTAATACACAATTAGACACTGCAGAAAAAGTGAGTAGTAAACTTGAAGACATAGCAGCAGAAATTATGCCAAATAAAACACAAAGACTAAATAATAGTAACAGTGATTAATAATAATAATAATAAAAATAACAATAATAAATAGAGCACCAGTAAGCTGTGAGACAACTTTAAGTGGCCAAATATGTGAGTGAATTTTCTGAGGGAGAGAGCAAAATAAAAATTTGAAGAAATAAGGCTAAAAGTTTTCCAAATTTAATGAAAACTGAAAATTCACAGATCAAGAAATTAACAAATACCAAGTATAAAAAACATGAATAAAATTCCACTAACGCACATCATAATCAAATAGCTTAAACAAATTGTAAACAGAGAATGTTACAAACAACCAGAGAAGAAAGATATAATATGTACAGAAGAATAAAGAAAACAATGACAACAGACTTATTTTGAAAAAAGTACAAGGCTGATAATAGCGAAGTGACATATTTAAACATAAGAGAAAAGTCTCCTGGAATCTGCACCAAGCAAAAATACCTCTCTTTTTAAAAAGATTTATTTATTTGTTTTAGAGAGAGGGAGACAAAAAGAGGACACAAGCAGGAGGGCCAGAGAGAGGGAGAGAGACTCTGCTCAGTGTGCAGCTGGACACGGGGCCCCAGTCTTACAACCCTGAGATCACAACCCTGAGCTGAAACCGAGCGTCAGACAGTTAACCGACTATGCCACCCAGGAACCCTAAAAAAAAAAATCTTTTAAAAATACAGTGTAAATTTTTTTTCAGACATATAAAAGCTAAAAAAATTTGTCCACCAGTAGGCCTGCTACATGGGAAATTTTGAAGGAAGTCTTTTAAAAAGAGGGAAAATGATGTCAGATGCAAATATGGATTTATAAGAAGAAATGAAGAATAATGGAAATGGTAGATATATGGGTACTTGTAACTGGTCCACTTTCTTACACCATACACAAAAATAAACTCAAAATGGTTTAAGGACCTAAATGTGAGCTCCAAAACGTAAAAGTCAGAAAAGAAAACATAGGAAGTATTCTTTTGGACATCAGCCTTAGCAACATATTTATGGATATGGTTCTTCAGGCAAGGGGAACAAGAAAAATAAACTATTAGGACTACACCAAAATAAAAGTATTTTGCACAGCAAAGGAAACAATAAAAAAAACACAAAACGGCAACCTACTGAATGGGAGAAGATACTTGCAGATGATATATCTGATAAAGGGTTAATATCAAAATATGTAAAGAACTTATACAACTCAACACAACCCCCCCTCAAATCTGATTAGAAAATGGGCAGAATACCTGAATAGACATTTTTCCAAAGAAGACATATAGATGGCCAGCAGACACATAAAAAGATACACAAGGTCACTAATCATCAGGGAAATGTAAATCAAAACCATAATGAGGTATCACTTCACACTAGTCAGAATGGCTAGTCAGGATTCTTGTCCCTCTTTTAAAAATGTTTCAAAATTGAGCACATACTATGTATTAGGCCTTTTGTATCAAAAGCATTATATGGAGGAAATTCCTTCCTATTAATGACATGTATATCCTGAAAGTAAAATTATTATGCTCATTTCATACAAGGCAAAACAGGTTGGAGAAGCTATGGAGGTTGCTCAGGGTCACTGACCTACTAAGTTACAGGAGCAGAACTCAAAATCAAGCAGTCTGATTTCAGGATCCATATTCTTTATAACATATTTTATCTTACTAATGCTAGTATTTTACTTTAATATCAATGTTAAAATCAATTTTAAAATAATTTTTAAAAAGCTTGGGTAAAATTTGCATCCCGCAGTTCTTTATCTTCCTATAAACCCCCACCCTCACTGGAGTTGATTTTTAGTCCTGCCCAGAACATTTCATTGTCTGTTTTGGTGTGCATAGCTCAATATTTATGAAGAGCCATTTGCTGTCTTTGTTTCAGTCATCTGAGAAGCTTATCAAATTCTTCTCATCTGACCATTATTGTTTGAGGTAGAACACAAACTCTGAGAAAATACATATAATTAATCTGATTATCCATGAGAGTTACTCATTAAATATGGTTGTTTACCTTAATGAATTTCCTTGTGGAACTGGAAATTATGTGTTAAAAATCTTGAATCTGAGGCGCCTGGGTGTCTCAGTCGGTTAACACGACCAACTGTTGATTTCAGCTCAGGTCATGATCTCAGGGCCGTGAGATCAAGCCCCACGTCAGGCTCCATGCTGGGCATGAAGCCTGCTTAAGATTCTTTCTCTCTCTCTCTGTACCCCTGACCTCCTGCTTGCTCATGCTCTCTCTCTCTCGCTCTCTCTCAAAAAAAAAAAAAAAAAAATCTTGAAACCAGATCATATTAAGTATTTGAAAAATAGTCAGGCTTCTGATCTGGGCTCATGCTCTCTCTCTCTCGCTCTCTCTCAAAAAAAAAAAAAAAAAAATCTTGAAACCAGATCATATTAAGTATTTGAAAAATAGTCAGGCTTCTGATCTGGGCTCCTCTCTGCTCTTCTTTCTGATTGGGAAATGGTATTTGGAAATGAAGCATGCAAACAATAAAAAAAATAATCCATTGTATTTAGGCTGAAATAAAAACAGACTAAACTGAGAGGTGCCTGGGTGGCTCAGTTGGTTGGGCATCTGACTCCTGATCTCTGCTCAGGTCTTGATCTCAGGGTTGTGAGTTCACGTGTTGGGCTCCACATGGAGCCTACTTTAAAAAAAGGGAGAAAAAAAGAAAGACTAAACGAAGAATTTTTTGCCTCCAGATTAATAGCCATTTCATCAATTTTCCAGTCTGGAACATTGAGGACACCTTTCTTATCTCCGTTTTTTCATCTTGTTAAGTGTTTTTATTTATTCTGTTAAAACTTTAGTTCGATTTGATTCTTATTCATACCTTCATTCTGGCCCGGGGCTTCAATCCTGAAACACAAGGTGACCGAAACAATATCTCATCGCTCTGAAACAGTTTCATCATCTCCACAAATATCCTGCTGACCATTTCCAGACCAGCCATTCTAAGACACAGTAGTTTCCTCAGGTTCTTCAAGCTCTTAGAACATCCCTGTGATTCTGTATCCTATCCAGACTTCATAAAATTTCCCACTTCTGCCCCCTCCCACTGCCAGCTATACAATATCATTGAAGATTTTAGATATCCACAACTTTTTGTCTTTAGCATGTGACATACCTATTCTCAGACCAGAGCCTGAGCTCAACCCTTCTCCCCAGTAAGGAATCCCATCTAACTTATTTTGGAATATCTGAAATTCCAGCCTTTCTTTTATACTGAAATCAAACTCTGTGTTCTTCATTGATCCTCCAGACCACATTCATATCCGTTCTGTGAGAAGGCCTTTAATGTTTATAATCACCATTTAATGCTTAACTCTTGTTTATTGGTTTTAGGTAAGTCTTCTAAGATTATAAACACTTTCAGAGCATGACAGACTTTCTCTTTTGTATCAACTACAGGCTTAAGTCAGTTGGTATATTTCTAAGTAATTACTAGTTTTTTGAATCATAAGATATATATTTTATACTTTGTGAGGTGTGTTTTTGTAAAGTTTTAAAGTCAATATTATTTTGATAATTTCTACTTGTACTTAGTTATGTCAGTATCATTATAACCAGTTTGTGGGTGAATATGATAATGGCAAAGGAGCTACTTGGTTTTCTGATTCATTTACACACCTTCATTTACATATGATTCATGTACAAAGTGCATAACATATTGTGCCTATATTGCACATATGCTTATGTTCCTCTCATTTATCACCACAGTGGTCCAAATATTGTGATAAATATTTACTTTGAGCATATTATCTTAAATAATTGTCCTTAAAACACATCAGAATTTTATAGGACTTCAGGTTCATTGTTTGGAACGCTACGTCCCTTTGCACAGGATTATTGATGTAGCAAGTCCAAAGACTCAACTGAATGGGTCAACAATGCCCTTCACAGAAACTTACTAGCTTCCCAATATGTCTTAAAAACATGCAATTCATTCATTTAAAAAATACCGAGTTTCTGCTATGTTGCAATAACTATAGAAGGTACTAAGGACACAATATAAATGGGACACAGTCTCTGCACCAAGGAAGTTGTAGCCTGTACCTGTAAGATAAAGAGTAGGCAGTAGAATTGTGGTGTGAAGCAGTCTGCACACACCTGCAGGTACTTGAAAGCAAGACATCCAGGGTACCCTGGCATCACAGAGGAGAGTTGTATGACCCACCCTTAGCAGTCTAGGCTAGAAATATAGAATCCCAGTCAAACTTTAGATATAACCACTCATACTGTCACAAATTTGTACCAATTTGAGCCCATTTTTTTTTTAAAAGCTAACTTAGAATCTGTGGTTCTTTAAATTCAGTTAAACTAATACTTCTGAATCATAGATCTCCAACTAGATTATACACAGTCTTCTAGGCACTGTTGTTGTGTTAGAAGGTGGAGGAAGACAGTAAAAGACCTCCCAAATTGAGAAGGCACTTTGAGACCAGAAGATGAAGCAGGCCACTCCATAACAGTTTACAAAGAGTTTTATTCAGGATAACTTTCTGACGGGGGGATGGGGTGGAGGATGGTCTATCCACAGCAGCTGCATAGCAATTCTCTGCAAAATCTGGACCTTAGTCCACAGATTTTATAGAGCGAGGGGGACATGCAGGAGGGCATTGTAGTGAGATCAAAGGGTTCACACACACGGCAAAGGGCTTTCATGCACTTAATTGACAACTACCCTTCAATTAGATCTTGTGACACAACCTGTGCATCAGGAAGAGACTACGTCGTAACAGATTCATGGAAGGCCAAAACAAGCTTCCCCCCATACTGGCCTTGGCAGGCATTTCTAAGGCATGTATATTAATTTCCAAGAAGCCTAGAATAGGTAGCCCCAACAGAGGTAATGGAGGAAACACGAACAAGGTGGAGGGCCAACAATGCAGTTAGTATTGTCAGGACTGCTACATGCTGATACTAAGAACAGAAAGACAAAGCTTTACCTTTAGGATTTTTAAATATTCCCTGTAGTGGACCATCTCTAATTTGAGGGAGGATTTGCTTTTGAAAAATAAATAAATGGCAGCAAGAACTTCATCTGACAAAAAGAATGAATGATCAATATACATCATATTATATTTGGCCAAAAATTATATGTGATTATAAAGTGATGAGGTTAATATTCTTTTATGCTTTGTAAGTTAATTTTTAGCAACACCAAAAATGGTATGTCAAAATTTTTTGAAAAGTAGAAACACCTTAAATAATAAATTATTTCTCACTTTGATATATAAGATTTGATCTGAGAATCACTTTTTATTATGTGTTTGTAGGCCCTGCCATGTCCCTTTTCCCTCTTTCATCTTCTTGAGAGCTCATTTAATAGCATTGGAATTACTCCCAGATTTTAAAATAAGAACCACAAAGCCAGCTCTACCAGAAAAATGTGTTCTGATGAAATCGAACCAATGGAATAATGTTGGTACTTGTTGAATAAAAAATACAAACCAATCTGAGTTTACAATATACTTAACTCCCAGGAAGGAATCCAAAGAGCTGAAAAGTTTTGTCATATTGCAAATGTTTTGCCCAAAGAGAATTATTTGAGTGAATTGGCTTTGGAAGCCTTTCCTTTTCAATACTTTTATTTGGTCTATGTTAAGTCTACTGACTTTACTAATTTAAGAAAAAAACCAAACAAAAACAAATAAAAAGGAATCAAAACCATCATACGATTGAATCTAATTCAATTTAAAATTTCCCCATTGAGGAAAACAGCAGTAACAGCTACACACACAGACACACACACACAAACACTTATAAACACACACACTTTTTAGATTGTCTAAACTATATTTGATTTTATGTGCAAGTTATTGTGAACATGTCATTCTTTGATTGTAAATAGTTTCCTCTGTGCTCTGTTTACAATTCTGTTTGGGAAACTAAACTCTCTAAAGCAACTTGTATTGCTCTTCATAAATAATAACTTGAAAAGTTAAGAAAAATTAGCCTTACCAAAGAGAAAGTACCATGAAATATGAACTATAAATATTAGAAAGGTAATTCAGCCAAATTATTCTGAAATTGCATTATAATCAGGTGGTCTGTTTGAATTCAGAAGTATTATAAAATATACATTTCATGAAATTCAAATATATATATATATATATTTAAAGATTTTATTTATTTATTTACTTGACAGAGAGAGAGATCACAAGTAGGCAGAGAGGCAGGGGGAAGCAGGCTCCCTGCTGAGCAGAGAGCCCGATGTGGGACTCGATCCCAGCACCCTGGGATCATGACCTGAGCCAAAGGCATAGGCTTTAACCCACTGAGCCACCCAGGCGCCCCTAAAATATTTTTTATTGTCAATTATTTATGGCAATCAAATAGGAGTCTACCTGACCATCTTCTTTAACACTGCTTTGCTAACCTCTAATCTCCCTCTTATCACTATAAACAAATACATCCAAACTAAGCCACTAAATTAGGAATTTAATAATTCAATTTTAATAAAACTGGGAAATTGAAAGACCCTTGAAATTGTCTTTTAAAATATCTTAATTCAAAGATATATGCCAATATGCAAACAATTTTCTGATCCCTCATCTGTTGGTTTTATTCACAGAGCCAAACATAAATTCATTGGGAATGAGTGATACTTAATCTTTATATTGTTGTTAAGGTTGTAGACAGTTTGAAAAATAATTTAATTCATTACCATGGCTTTCCAAACATACTTCTTGAAAATGTGGATCTGCAAGGATCATCTGGAAGTAACACAGTTGACTATATATAATCTATCCTTGGACTTCTGCTTCCCTGCCTTACTAGCCTAATGCCGAATGGGGAGGCTGAAGCTTCAAATCACAACATAGAAACAAAAAGAGAGAATTTAAGTAGAAGAATTCAGTTTAAAAATACTAGCCTGATGGATTTAGCACTGTGTCAGATATGGTGGGATTAATGATAATCTCATCTTGATTTCTGGATCAGTAGCATGATAGATAAAAGCATGGTCCCTGAAGGCACTCAACTCGTTTTCAAATCATGGGTCACCTTTCCTATTGGGTGATCTTTCCTATGACTTAGTTTCCTCCTACATAAAAATTACTAATAAAAGCCAATTATTATGGAAAAATACAGTGATAAAAATATTCATACAATCTGACACAAACCAAAAAAAATAAAGTAAAAAAGACAGGAGAGGGAGGCTAAGTAACATAAAATAAACTGGTAGATATAAACCCGTATAAACCCAAATATTCTGTACTAAATGTTCCATTTAAAAGACTACCTTTAAAGTTTTAAAAATCTAACTTTGAGTTGTTTACAAAAGGCACATGTCAATGTACTGATACAAAACTAAAAGAAAGTAAGTTGAGAGAAAAACACTTTACAAACTATATTCAAAAGAAATATTGTGAGCTATGTTAACATCAGTGAACCAGGCTTCAATGCAGAAAAAAGTATTAGAGGTAAGAAGAGGAATTCCAAATGATAAAGATGTACCAGGAAGATATGGCCATTTACAATTTGTATACACCCAATACCATAGCCACGAAATGTAGAAAGCAAAAAATAAGAGATCTATGAGAAGAAATAATAAACTGTACAATTATAGTGGGAGATTTGAACCAGATTCTTAATATTTTAAAGAACAAGATGGAAAAGTCAATATAATATGAGCATAAAATATAAGAAAATGAATATTACTAGTGAAGAATTCCCTCAGAAATTTCTTATGCAATAATTAATGTCTGTAAAAAGAAATTATTTTATTATATATCGGAATATGGTATGTTCTTCTATTTGAGGTTATGGTATAAAGGCGTCAAAATTCAGCACTGTCACACATTAGACATGATACAAGTGTAATTTCAGTGCCAAGTTTAGAATAGCTGTGTATCATTCAATAAAATTAATTTACAAGGTCTGAAAGTAAAATTTTTTGAGATCTCACCTCCTTCATCCTTTCCACTCTTGTTCACTCTGGGAACATTGTGTTCAACTTCCCTGTATGTTAGTAACTTGATAGAATCAGACCCATTTTAGCTTAACACAATCTTCAATAAAAGAACATTTATTATTGCTTCCCCCACTGCTTCTTAAGGCAAGATTCCATCAATAATGGACTATTCCATTTTCCAGTTTTCAGCTTTATTAGTTTCCAGCCAAAACTTAATCAAAATTTAAGGTCAATGAATAGAGTCAAACCCTTGAGGGAGTAAGAGCAAGAGATAAATGTGACTTGGAAAGATTCTTATCACTGCCATTAGAACTATAGAAAATAAAATAACAGCTAGATGTTTAAAGACTTTAACATTTCAATAGCCTGGCTTGCTTATAATTTGGAAAAGTAAACCCAGCTAGGGCCAGTCAATGCAATTACAAATCAAAAGGAAAACTTGATTGTTTTTCCATGCATGAAAACATTAAGAAAATTAGTCTTTCCCCCTTTGTCCAAGTACTGACTGTAATTATAGATAGCAGGGATTCTTAGTTACTATAAAATATGGGAGTGCTTTTATACTGCTCCTAACTATATAGCTGATTATTAAAGGAGCATAAGAAGACTGTGGTTTAATGAGTGCAGTTTTGAAAATCAATAGGGGGGAATACCATTACTGCATAATATTACTGCTCTTTCATCATTAACTTGAAAGCACAGCTAAAGAGGAACATGTCTAAACTAGTCCAGCTACCATTCTATTATTAATTTCCCATGACTTGTTCTTCACTTCCTGCTCTCTCATAAAAAGAGGGAAATGCAGATATTTAATGCTGTAGCTTAAAAAGTGTTTAGATTACTATTTTCCTGCAACATGGTTCAAAATGTTCTCAGCTGGGTAGGAAAAAGAGAACCTCTTGCTTTACATTAGAATATTTTTAGAAACAGAATGGAAACTTGAGAACAGAAGTGGATAATAGATATCAAAAGAAAAGAAATGTTCTGAGTCTGAAAACATACATTGGAATTTTAGTCAGAAGGAAAATAAAAAATCATAAATTGCATTATGGACCATTCAGATAACTTTGCTGTGTTCTTAGTGATTATTATTACTGGTTTTACAACAGTCTACTATAATATTGAACACACAAATTCAATGGAATATTATCAGATAACTTCCCTTCTACAATCCCTTTACTTTTTTATTTTTATTTTTTAAATTTTTTGTTTAAATTCAATTTAGTTAACATATAGTGCATTATTAGTTTCGGGGGTAGAATTTAGTGATTCATCAGTTGCATGTAACACCCAGTGCTCATTACATCAAGTGCCCTCCTTAATGCCCTTCAAAGCAACTGGTTAATCATACAATACACCTTTAGATTTTTTTGTTGTATGTGAAACACCAGTTCATTCTGTCCCATAAATTAAAGTGGAACCATATAGGTTGCTCTAAGAGTTCCCAATTAAAGCTCCTTTCTTATGCTTGAAGTGAGGGACAGGCCCTCCTCTAACCCTTGTGATAGGCAACATGCCAATATCTTTCTGCCAAATATCACCATCTCTAACCACCTCTAACCATCTCCACCACCACCTTTCATCTCCTTAACGGAGACAAAGTGTTTTAAAGTCATAACTGGTTGATAGACACTTCTGAAGTTATGTCCTTGCACCTCTCTTTGGAATGTGGTATCTACTATCATGGTATTTCAACTACAACTTCCCTTTTACATTGTGTTACATTAATACGGATGTTATAATTGTTCAAATAAAGAGACTAGTTGGACAGAACTAATTTCATTTGAGAGATTATTATGGAAGAGACAGATTAATCTCAGTTTTGGTGAGACATTCAATGAACAAAAATATGTAAGGTACTATCGTATTTTTATTACCTTCCATAGTTTTAGCAGTGATCTGAGAAATAAAGAATTACACTTCAGCATTTTACTAAAATCTGTAATTGCAGAACTTTTTGCTAGCTTTTTTTTGAAGTTAGTCCATACTTCATTGCTATTTATAGACTGAGTAGTTAGAGATAAGCTAATAAAGCACTTGTCTTGAAGAAATAAAAAGTCCTGGGGAAGTTAGATGCACTAAATCCTCCAGGACACTTCTTGCCTTTAAACAATTGCCCCCATTGTATCTCCACAATAATTTTGTCATGGTTCTCAAATTATGCGTGCATAGACTAGTAGGACCAAATTCAAGATGAGTTTTTATAATGATTAGTGCATAATATTAGTCCTTTTGCCAAGAATAGTTTTGCTCTTTAGATGACAGGAGCCACAAAATATCACAGTCTAATTGAGTCCCTGAGTAACACTGTGTTCAGAAATTCCTTACAAATTCATTAATGTATTTTCCAGAAAGATTTGGGATAAAGGTGTCCAGGTCATTCTTCTAGTCACAAGAGAAACTAGTAAAGAAAACTACTGACAGTAAAGACTGCAGGGCTAAATCCAAGAAACCTGGATTTTCCACTTCATGAAAGTGTCATCTCACACAAGACATTTAATTTCCTTGGACTTCATTTTTCTTGTTTTCCAAAATGTTTAATAATCCTACACAGCCTGTTTCACAGATGACAAAATAAGTACCATGTATAAAAGTGCTTTGAAATTTTAATAAAATTTTAATAAAAAGTTATATCACTTTAATCCGTTATTATCACCATCACTGTTGTTAGGCTTTATTTAAATCTCAGTATGGGATATTGTATCTGAGGTTTAAAAAATAATCTAAGTGTCTTGAAATTAGTAACTTATGACCAGCTGTGACTCTGTGACTAGTGAGTTTTCCAATAGAAAAAGTCCTCCGATAGTAGACAGATAGGGGGGTAGACAGGGAGATGAGAGATCAGAACTTGCTAGTTTGATAATATATACGTTGTAGATTTAGATCATTAGCGCTTTTGAAAGATCTACTAAAATTTGTCATTGTTTCTTTCATGGTTGTCATGACCAAAGTTACTCATCTGTAGCTGAAGATTCAAATGGATTTTTGTATGAATAAAGGGACTACGACATGCACAGGCAACTTATATCTATTTTGACAGGAAACTCAGTGTATTGAAAGAATGATTTTGGATTACTCTAGAACAGATCACCTAAAGCAAGTGCTAGAAAAGTAAAAAATCAGCAACACTCAGTAAAGCAGTAAAGTTGGTACATTTCCTCCAGTTTTCACTGTCTTTATTGAAAACAGCTGTAAAATTAGAAAAGGATCCAACCCCAAATGTGCAAGCCATGCCAAAACCTCAAAACCACCGAAGGTATAAAACCACATCCTATTTAATTGAGGCTGGATGAAGAATGATAGTAAAATATTGCTTGAGGTTTTAACATGGAGCTTTCCTCAAGCCAGGAGAAAAAACAACCCCAGATGTTCAGATGGCGCACACATTTCCTCTTCTAATGTTCTCATGTGGCCTTCTAGTTAATTGTTTATAGCGGCTCTAACTACAAAAAGAATAACATTTTATTTTGGAGACTATTCCCAAAGATGGATGTTTGGATATATAAATCATACTTTTCTCACTTAAACTTTGACTCTCATAGGAGTAAAGTGATGTAGCTTCCTGGAACCACAAAATGAAACTAATTCTTAAATCATAACTTGCTGTCTGGCTAAGAGAACACCACTTGAATAGTTGTTTATCACAACCTTCAGTTAGGGGTGGTCCAATTAAGACCCGGCTAAGACTCTGATTTATTTCATTAGAGACATTCAAATCGAGTGACTTAGTCTCATACACATCTCCTGCTTGTAATGAATATGCAACCAGATTCCACTTTATGGAAGCTTACGGTCCTTTATTTCCAAATGATCTGAGTTGCAGAGGAGCCAGGTTTGAAGGTATGGCTGATTTAAGTTAGCAAGTGTAGTAAACTATTTTTTAAGAAATATTCTGACTGCTATCATTGTGTATAGTCAATTTACTAGTTTTGGTTTTTATTTATAGATATGGCATCATAAAAGCACAGACATTATCAAAATTCTAAGGTAAATTAACATCATATATTATATTTATGAAGCTACTTTTTTAATTTCTTCTTTTTTTTTTTTTTTTTTTGTTAAGATTTTATTTATTTGACGGAGAGAGACACAGCGAGAGAAGGAACACAAGGAGGGGGAGTGGGAGAGGGAGAAGCAGGCTTCCTGGCGAGCAGGGAGCCCAATGCCGGAATCATGACCTGAGCCGAAGGCAGACGCTTAAGGACTGAGCCACCCAGGCATCCCGCTACTTTTGTTTCTAAGATTGTCTCTTTATGGGATGTAGGTTGACAGTAAGGAGCAAAGTTAAAGAAGCATGAATTATCTGCCGATTTCAGGCTCAGAAGGAATTACTGTCTAAAATATTCCATGAATATCAGGACCTATTTAGAATTGTGTCTGAATGAATGTGTGTGTGTGTGTGTGTGTGTGTGTGTGTCTGGTGGTTCTTTCTTAAAGAATATTATTTTCTCAGAAGCATATTCCCTCAAACTTGATTCTAGTTTTTTGAAAAACCTAATATTTAAAATAGGTGTTTTTTTGTTGTTGTTTATTTTGTTTTAAGGGTCGTACTCTCAAGGGACCATCATTATTCCCTGGAGAAAATTCAACTACCAATCTTTTCTGTTTGTTTATTTTACCAAGAAAGAGTTCTCACAGGAAAACTTTGAATAGTAATTTAAAATAAATAATTTTATATAATAGTTGCATTATTATTGCTGTCATAAAAAATCACTACAAACTTGGTGATGTAAATAACACAGCTGTATTCTCTTACAGTTCTGGAGATCAGAAGTCCAAAATAGGTCTTAGTGGGTTAAAATCAAGTGTGCGCAAAGCTGTGTTCTTCTCTGAAGGCTCTAGAAGAGTGTTTCCTTGCCTTTTCCAAATTATAGAAGTGCATGCATTCCTTGCCTCATAGCCCCTTCCTCCATCTTCAAAGCCAGCATCTTATGATATCTCTGATCTGACACTAACTTTTTTCCCTCCCTCTTTCACTTATGAGGGCCGTCGTGATTAGAGTGGATCTACACAAATAACCCAGTGTAATCCCCCTATGTCAAAGTCAACTGATTAGCGATCTGAATTCCATCTATAAACATAATTCCCCCTTGATATGTAATAGAACATATTCAAAAGTTCCAGGGATTAGGACATGGACATTTTGGGAGGTAGGGGAAACCATTATTCTGCTAACTACAATAATCAATCAAGGAAACATTCCTAATATGCTTACTTCCAGAGACAAGCCTCATATGCTCAAATGCTCACATCCTTTGACTTCATTTGGGAATTTGAGATTAGATGTTCTGTTTCATATGTGATTCCTTAATTCAGGGTTACAGTTCTTTGGCACCATAATATATTGCTTATTATTATTTCTTAATTTATTGGGATAATCAACAAGAATTAAATAAACAGAATAAGTGGGTCACATCCTATTCTTTTTAATATTGTTGTAATTTTGATATCTGTTTGGCAAGTTCATGGTGCTGTGTGCCAAGAGGAACTAGTCTATGGCAAGCTGCCTTCCTTCTATGGAACTTCTGAGGTTATTGTAAACAGCAGTTAATTCATTTGAAATTCATTTCTGTGCCACTTCTATGTTTGTGTGAATCAACATGTCTTGAGTGTCCACTGTGTGCCATGTGCTTTGTGAGCAACTTTTCCTTTATCTCTTTAAACCACCTTGCATAGATGGTGTAACCGAGGCTCGGAGCTGTTAGGAAACTTGGACGAGATCACACAGATGATGTGTGTTGGAGCTGAGATTTGAATCTGGTTCTATTATAGATAATAAACCAATAATACACTCTAGCAAAAGCTAAGAAAGGGTTGTTTTGTTTTGGTTTGGTTTGGTTTTCAAATGTAGTTCTGGGGGGGAGTAAAAAAAGGAAATAGCGATGTCTTGTTAATAGGGGCAATGCAAATTTTGAAGATTGGGTGTTCAATATCACATTTATGAAAGAGACTAGGAAGAACTTGGAATTAGAAGGAAGCCACTGAATGAGCCTTACTAACCTGCACAAGAAGAGTGTTGGCATGATGATGGTTCAGATGGCAAACTCCAAGGAGTTCAAGGAACTCTTTGATAGGAAATGTAGAGATAAAAAATTCAATGTCAGAATGAAAGCACTGAAAGAAAGGAAAGGGAAGGGACAGCAAGTAGAAGATTGGAAGAAAAACATCTGTTGATGCTGTACAAAGAAATGGGAATGGAGTTAAATGGGTTTGAGATTGAACCTTGATTCTATTATTTGGTGGCCATAACTTTGACCATTCAATTAACCTGTTTGGGCTGCAGTTTCTCATCTGAAAAACAGGGACAATAATAGCTGATTAATGTTGTTGCAAGAATAAGTACCTAATTATTAGATATCATTAGCTCTGGAGGACTTAAATAGTGAAATGCAGTGGTCTTGCTTGAAGATAAGGAACAGACCACAGAGAGAGAAATAATAGAGACATTAGTTGTGAAGCAATTGAGAAGGAAGACAATGGATGTGAGGATTAACATTCTAGCCAAAGATCTACATTGGGTGCATCTTAAGTAAACCCATAAAAGCATTCTGTGATGGTGAGACTGAGATACTGTGAAAGGAGTTCAAGGTAGGAGAAAAAAGTTCCTTTGACCAAGTCTTCTTTCAGTTCCTCAAAATCTCATTGACTTCACCTTTGCTATTGCTCTGTCTCTGTCTAGTCATGTCTGAAAGCCCTGCCAAGAAAGAATACAGGACCTTAAAAATGCTTCTAAAGTAGACAACATTATTACATTTCTGTGGCTTGACTGGCTTGCTAGGTTTGCTATATTTATAGGTGGTCCTTGTACAGTTGCATAAAGGTGAAGACTGGCATTGGTGTTTTCCTTATGGCAATGACACACTGTCGGGAGACTCATGGTCAGTTGGGCTATAGCTGTGCTCCCTTCGAGTGACAAAACTATTGCAACTGTTGTAGCTTATCCCAGAAGGACAGCGATTTAGTCTAGCCAGTATTTGGACTGTGATCAGGGTAAGCTCTACAGTTATTTCTTCTCTTTTATTTCATGAGAAATTACTACAACACAGAAGCATCATGACTGCTCAATGTATTCTCATATTTGATCTCACATAAGACACTGTGTGACTTTCTATTAGAAATTAGCACTAGGAGAACTCTACTATTCCTATTGACATTGTAGATTTCTCCTATCAGACAAGGACAAAAATAGAGAATACCAGCTTTCTCTTTTGGTTTTCGTTTTGTTTCTTTCTTCTAGAAAACTCATAACCAACCAAAACACTTAAGTGCAGTAACTGTTATTTTGGGTTGGTTGTAGGACTTTGTTTTTAAAATTCATATGGCGACATTTATGTGCAATTATATGTACAACATAATTATAACTTAAAAAGGTACTTATAAAAGAACTAAAGAACTATAAGGAATCAGCAAAATATTAACAGGAGTTATGCTTGTAATCATGGGGTAAAGGATATGGGTTTTTTAATATTTATTCAATAATTTGAGTATTTTACTTTTAATATAAAATAAAATAAGGATTAATTCTATATGACTTAAAAATTTCTCTTATTGTAGTTTAATTTATACATTTCCTTTATTTATTTTATTTTACTTATTTTCATTTGTGTTTAAATTGCCCTCTCAAATTACTGTTCTCTGGAAGCTAGTAGGGAATAAATTATATTTATAAAACAGAATGTTTTATTATGTAAATATTTTCATATAAATCAGAGATATATCATTTAATTTTATGTTAATTTTTTTTTCTAGGTTGGCTATAATTTTAAAGGGTCTGTCACATTGTGTTTGAGAGTTCTAAGTAGGAAAATAAGAAAAGGCAAATGGACAGAAGTCAATTCAAAGAAAACATAAAAATCTAGTTGGAGAACTTTTTAGTATTAGATAACCCAGCCTCTAGTATTTGTTCTCATCACAAATGTTATTTAAAAAAAACAAACAAATATGTGACTGCAGGGAAGCCTCATGGGAAATCAGAGTATTCCTATCTAAGTGAGATGATTTCAGGGTAGGGAGAGTCCCTTCCTGTCCTAAATCAGTTAACTTCTCTTCTGGCCTACGCTACTAATTGACTGTGTGTGTGTGTGTATAGACAAGAAAAAGGCAAAGATAAGAAAGGAGATAGTTAACACTAAGTGGAAAGATGAAGAGTCATATAATTATTTGAAGGACAAAAGGTAGAGGATGTTAATCTGAACTGAAGGAGAAAGGTGTTGTAAAAAATAACTCTCTTTGGCTTTCTCCTTCTACAGTTTTTTTTTTTAAGCATTTGCTGGTGTTCTAGGAATTGATTATAGAGGCAATAGAATACGTACAACTTACATTAAATAGTTGAGTCATTGTGTGGGAAACATTCTTTAAAAAAATTATACAAATCATTGGATTTGCATATGAGTATGAAAGCCTAGGCATTGAACAGGGTACTGATTTTATCTTCCAATGTATTACATATTATTTCTCATTTAATGTTACCACTACATTTAAAGAGCATTCTATTGATGTCCTTACTCAAGTTTATAAAAGTATTGAGTATAGAAGAGTTCTTACATTTCCATATGGGAATTTCATTTGTTTTGCATTTAAATATGCCATCAGCTGGTCTTTTGGTTAATCAACTACTAATATTTCTAACTATACAATCATTGATGCTATGAGCATTTTGTAGCTGGTATAGCATTACTGAGTTCCTGCTATGTTTATGACATTTTACTAGAAGAAATATATATGTATGGCTTATATAGTATGTTTCAAAGATTATGTGATAGAAACAAGCTTAGAGGTATTGAAGACCAGAATAGGAAAAAATATCTTTTATCTTAGTTGATCCTGGGAAGGAGATAAAAATTTGATTTGAGTCCCGAAGACTGGGTGGCTTTGAGTGAGTAAGAATAAAGGAGGGCATTTCAGAAAGAGGAATATACCAGCAAAAGATTGAGCTAGTAGAAGAACAAGACATATTCAGGAAATTTCAGGTGAGATAACAAGAATTAATTAAATAATTTTCACACAATCGGTTAGCAAATAGTCAGTTTGGGGAATTTTTGCCTTAAACGTGAACTCATATACTCTCCCTTTCCTTTGCTGCCTCTCCGCTATTGACTCTTTAGAAAGAAAGGAATATTCAACCCATGTGGCATTTAGGGACATTACTCTATGCCATGCAGAATAGAGAAAAGTAAGAGAAAGTCCTTAAGAAACTCTGGCAGTGGGTCACAAGTTAAGGAGCAGTTTTTAGCCATTTGTTTGAATACTACCTGTCTTTCCTACCAAAATATTATTATTAAGATCCACAGGCTACCTCCTCATTTATCCATCTTTATTTGGCTGTTTAGACAAGTGTAAATTTATCTATATTTTTATGATGTCTCTAGCAATGTGGACATTCTATATCATTAAAAAGCCCTTTTAAGACCTGTCAATTAAGGTGGAAAACAATCTAGTTCCTGGATAATGGAATAATCTCTGAACTGGGATCACTTCACCTATGTTTTCTGACAATGAAGATTAAACTGCTGTCTTGAATATAGGCATCATTTTTTGGTCATTCACAGCTCTAGAGAGCATTTCTGTAATTCATTATCTGAGTGGAAAGTCTCACAAGGAAGCTTCACTAGCTTTTTATCCTAATTTTATGTCAGAATCTTTCATTTAAAAAGTAATACTGGGGCTGAAAGACCTCAAAAATACTTTTGGTTACAAAAAGCACACGGAAAAACATTAAGTATTGAGAGGAAGACAGGATATCTTGAATGCAAGACCTTCTAATTTGCAGAACTATTTGAGAAAAATCATTACATTGCATTCTAATTGTCTTCATTTAATTAGATATAACGTCATTTCCATGATCACATCAGAGATTTGTACATGTGTCCTGAAATGTTCAAACTGCTCTGCAAATTTGTTATTGGCTAAAATAATAAGCAATGTTATTTTAAGAGTAAGAAACCCATAGAGCACTCACCTAATTTTAAACATATAGACCTTGTTCAACCTTTTTGGTCCCTCAAAAATGACATTGCTCCTGCTAAAAGGTATGTTTTGAAGTATATTACCAGTTAAGGGTAGCAGCATGCTCAGAAAAATTAGGTTGTATAAAGATTTGGAAATAGTTATATAAAAGCTTTGAATCTGAATTTTTAAGCATTGGCGTTTTATACTTTAAAACTTCATCTTTACTACTGTTGACTATATTGGCTCTTTTGTTCACAGCATTCAGAAAAGCTATGTAAGAGAAGGCGTGTTCTAAAATTGTTGACAAAATTTTCTGAAGGCAATAAAGCAATATATATTACGTCTGGCATTAGAAAAGGTACAAAGGTTCTCTACTTTAAGAAATAAATAAAATCTTCCTTACCTGTAACCTTTTTTTTGAATTAAAATGTTGCTTGTTAGAAAACCATGCTGTAATTTAAAAATTTTACTTGAAAACTCAAATTCAAGATCATTTGAAACTAAAAGCAATGCTGCATACTTTGGGCATTTGATGAAGTTCTGTATTGCTTGAGTGTCTGTTTTGCTACTCAGTTCTTTACTAATACTGTGCTGTGGGTATGCCTGACTCACTTTTTTCCATGTCAGGATGAAAGCCTTTTTAATGAAGGGAGCTTAAAAGAAATGTGTTGTTGTTGCTGTTGTTGTTGTTGTTGTTTTAAAATAACTGATTTCTTTGCACATAGAGGTACTGTAAAGCAGTTGATTGCAATGGTGGTGAAATCACGAACTTCTATATTGGAGATAGTCCTAGAATGTTCTAGGTGCATTCATAGCCAGTCTTTATAAGCCCAATATAATCCTGTGATTAGTTTCAGGAAAGTAGAATAAAGTGTTTCAAACTTGTTTATTAAGTGGTCTAGGATTTACAGCTTCCAACACGTGAATAATAGAAATGCATTTGATTAATGTGGCATAGATGTCAATGATTACTATCAATAGAACAACTATTTAAAAATCATCTGTTATAAAAGCAGTTGAACAAGGTTTAGACTATGTACTTGTAGTTTCTTGGGTCAAATAATAGGACTCATTCCCTCCATCATCACTGTGTGTGATTACACAGATGCATCTTGTAGAATGCAAAATAAATTTACTGGGCCAGTCTCTAGTCAATGGTTATAACTAAGGGAACTAACTGGCTGGAGAAGAATGGGAACTTATTAGCACATGATTCCATACAAAGACTTCAAGTAACATGAAATGAGAATTAGTATATAAATAAAAAAACCTAAAACTTTGGTCTGTTTTAGCTCTATAGTTCCGTAGCATTTTTAAAATATAATTTGTTATCTCATAAATGTATGCAACCCACTTAGTATATCAAGAGGAAATGCTTTTAAAGGCATGAATCAGTAGCTTATTTACAGATCGTTAAATTCAGTCAACAGAACAAGAATTTAGTGCACATCAGGTCACAGGGCACTATATTCAATGCTAGGATTTATTTGTGGTTTCACACAGTCTGAGAAATAGCTTTCTCTGGTCCTTCTCAGCAACAGAAAGATGGCCACGGATTATTTTTAGGTGCTCTTGATTCTCATTCTTAGCCCCTAACTTAAAAGAAACAGAAATCCACTTATCTGATCATTTTAATCTTGTCTATAACTCTAAAATTTATGTTAAAGTTAAAATTATTTGTGTTATTTAAAATTATTTGAGATTTTAGAAAATAAAGTTGTGGAATTTTAGACAGTAGGAAGTATCCAATATGGCATTAATATTATACACAATTGCACACATATTTTTGAATTGCATGGGAAAATTGATGCATGTTGAAGATTGTATTTCCCATCATTTATATAAATTTATTAGATTATAACATTTCCTCAGATTGTTCTTATTTTCCCTTAATGGTAAAACGTTTTTTCATAGTTCCCTAATTAATTTCCAGTTTCATTTTTAACAGAATCAGAACCTAAAAATCAAAATAGTCTCATTGGATGCTTATTACTTTATTAAATATTCCAAATCAGTGATCTTAGTTTCCATTTGTCTTTTCCTTCAAATGTTAGTCTTATGTTTCTAAAGATTGATATGCAAGTCACAGGCAGTTTTTTTACTTTGTGTTATCTTAAAGAAAAGTCTGAATTGAGATACAAAAAAACTGCCTAGTTCTAGTACTTTTATTAAGATTATTGTGATTTTTGTTAATGTTCTGGTTGCAAAGTTCCATAGGTTTTGAGTAGTCTTCCTCAATCCTATTTTTGTCCATAAACTCTAATTTTTCCAAACTGAGGTTTTTCAGAAGTGCACATATATAGTATGGGAGTAGAGATGCTCAGTTTTTCTGAGCTGTGCATGCTTTTATTTAAGTGGGGGAGAAGCACTGAGGCTGGAGGGGACTCCAAAGTGTAAAAGTAAATTTGAATGGTACAATTTCATAATGTTCAGTTCCACTCAGTGGGAGATTTACAGTGACAATAAGACAGCCCAATATTTTTTCACATCAGTCAACTCTTTTCAAATATGAATACATGGCCGTATTACAAAAGGACTTTTTTGTAGTTACAATATCTTAATTGTTTCTGGGCACTAGGATGGGGAACTGGGCCTCATCAATAAATATTCCATATTTCCTTTTCTTCTGTTGCCTAAGTGTGAAATTTAAAAGAATTCAGTGAATACAATCTGAGCACAAAATATGGCTGAGAAACTGTACTGATTCTGGTAAAACCAATCACATTACTTCATTTGAACACATTTTCTTAGGGAGTACCGACAAAAGAAGAGAATGAAGTTAGTAATTACTCCTTAAATTAGTTTCATGGTGACCTTGTGCAAATCCTCCTATAATTCTGAGTAAAAAGACATACTCCACAGCCCACAGTATACAGCACTAATTACAGAAGTAGTTCTGGAAGAAAAAAAATAGCCACAAGTTCTTGACTCCAGCTGTTCTCCTAAAATGAATCAGAAATTGAGCACTCCAGACCTTTTTTAACAATAGCTTCAAAGTTAAATGCAGATTGATGATCAAGGATACATGCTTGCAGAGGAGGCTTTCTGAGCTAATATACCTATCCAGCTCAGAAACACACATTTGAAGAAGAAAATCAATCTATTGTATTAATAATCATAACCATGCAATTTTTTCTTTTAACATTTAATAATGATAGGTCTGCCTCATAAGGGCAGGATTCTTTTTTTCTTAAAAGTACCTTTTGGCAAATCTGGTGTATTCTCTTTGTACATAGGCTTATGTCAACCAGTTGAGGCAACAATGATGGGATGATTCATGAGATTGTTACGTTATGAAGTAGTGAACTTTCAGAAATCTGGACAAATTTAGAAGTAGTAGAGTAGAATGGTTTCATAGCAGTTCTCAAATTAGACTAACTGAAGTTTGAATTCTGGCTCTGTTTTTATTAATTGTGTGACCTTGGACATGTGACCTCACTAAGCTTCAATCTCTTCAGTTGTAACAAGTTACAAAACCCATGATTGGGTTTTAACATTAGGTTGAATAATGCCTATAAAGCCATTATTGCTCAGTAAATTTTAGATCTGGTTAGAAATTTGGGTAGTCCATTAATTAGATGTAGCTAAATAACCTGCGGGTTACAAGTTGGGTCTTGTTTTTACCACCATAGATGACCCCCATGCCCTCTGCCAAGATAATAGGCACTCTCAAGCCCATCCTTAGGAAGTTAGACAGGTGTTATTCATAAGGATTAAATTTATCTTTCCTCAAGAGAATTAATTACCATTTTTATGTTTCTGGGTTGCAAAGGAGCCACTGACAGACAATGTAGGGTTGATTTGAAGTTTTAAACTTTTTGTTTCAATGCTTATGTAGCCATTGAAGCTGAATCGTATAAAGGGAAAGGGGAAGGACGGATTCTTTTAGTTATGAGAACTAAGAGCTGAACACCGAGAAAGGAGTGGGAACAAGGAGAAAGCAGTGGTGCCCTGGTACTAGGGGGTTATATTCCTGGGCCACATCCTGAGCTGAGAGAGGTTCCACAGTGGGTCCACTACCCAGACAGTGGGTGAATGGATGTATGGAAAGACTGCTAGGTCCATGGACATTTTTAAAGAATGGTGCTGGGTTGGAGAAGCAATCTAAGCCCTTCTTCTGAGACAAAATGCCTTAGCGCAGTGTGAGAATTGCCTTTGTCTTCTATTATCCAATCACAATTGAGGGGACACAGACTGGCCTGGATCAGTTGTAGGTCAGTCTTCATGCAAATGGAAGAAATACCCTGTGTGTGTCTTCAGCCTTTGGGTGCCACATGATTTGACTACCCAATGAGGATGCCTCACTGAATCCACCACCTTTGACTTAAGATCGCTTTTAGACCCCTCTGGGAGGAGAGGGGGAATTTCTGCATTTCTGTCTGAGGTCATTGTGGGAGTACATTAGATGATGCCCAGCTGGGAAAAGAAGAGAGTGTGCATTATCATTATAATCACCTTGATATATTTTATAATTAATTCTGCTGTTTTATCTTCTAAACACATGTGAGGAGAGTTTGATTAAAAAGCTTTCACATTTGAACTCTCATGAGGAGTTCAGCTCTACAGTTTTTGAGAATAGGAAGTGCTTTTTTACCCAAAGAAATTAAACAGCTGTCAACCTTCATGTAAGATTATTTGAGGTAACTGTTGTTAATTTTTGTACCCTCGGTTCCATCACATGGGTGGTGGTGCCTTAAAAACCCACCAAGTAGGAAAGCTCTTAGCAAAGGAGGGAAAAGAAAATATATTCAAAATGAGAGGATGGGAGTCAGTTCTATGAGGAAGTTAAAGACAGGTCGCCAGGTTTTCCCCTTTTAAAATTTATAATGAATGTTTTCTTTCTATCTCTCTTTTCAGGTACATTGATTCTTTCCATGGCATGTAATTCACTTTAAAAAGAGCTTTTGGAAATCACTGTTTTATAGATATAGAGAGCACCCTGTAACTTAGCTTAAGTAAAAGACTGACAGAGCTGAGAGAATTTAAGTTACAATTGCTTTAGAAATGTTGAATGGCCAAAAACGATGCCCCTACTAGAAATGAGGGATCTTACCCTGTTCAATACTGTTAGGGAAATGCAGATTTTAAACAGAAACCTCCCAAGAAGTTGAGCTTATAAAGTTTCCAGAGACTTATGCCAATCCTTTACTATAGTCAGGGATTTCTATTCATTGTAAAAGTTATTATGTATGACTTTATCCTGAGAGGGAAATGCAAGTAATTATTTCCATTTCACAAATCAGTTACATTGTACCAAAAGCATATGGATAAGCGATATACTACACATATAAAGCCATGATCTAAGCAAACAAGGCATGTCATTCTTTTAGTTGTTTTCAAAGTACTTCATCTTAAAGCAAAAATGATTGTTTTTCACTGAAAGAGATCAAGTGTGAAATAGAAATAGACTTATTAAATCTTAGCCAATAAATGCATTTGAAATTTCCACAATGATTTGCCTTTATATTGTTACTACTTCAGAACTGGTACAAGTGAAGTAGGAAGCATATTTAGCAAACATCTAGAATATTTTAAGTAAGTCCATGGTACAAATAGGAGTCCGACACTGTGTGTTCTATTTCGTCACTAATATCCTACTTAGATTTATTGGCTATCTGCCCACCATGTGCTTTTGTATACATTATCTCTTTGAATTTTCAGTATGTCCATGGACGGTTCATTTTATTAAAGATCAGAAGGGTAAAATTAATTGACAGAAACCATTTAGCTAGGATGTACCTGAGCTAGAATTTGAAACAAGTCCTATTCCTTCTCTCAAATATCACAGTTTTTACATGTAGACACTTTTACTTCTCTAGAGCTGATTTCTTTGAGAGGTGGTAATTACTTCATTCTGTGAGCAGATAAGAGTATGTATCTAGGACCTTGCCTGATATGTACCACCCTGCCTATTCACTTCCTCTGACTTCATTTTTTTTAATCTCTAAAAGAAGGTCATAATAGTATGTAACCTATAAGAATTCATAGGTAATTCAATGAAGTAACATATATAAAGCACTTAATGTCATATGTCATATACTTATTTCACGTTTTACTTACTGTATTGAACTATAGATAGCATATATTAAGCACTTAAAAAGTGGTAGTTATATCATAAACTATGATAATATTCATCATAAAAATATATGCAGATATTTGTGTGATCATACATATTTTTATATTTCATAAATTACATATATATTGATTTTTAAAGCTTACACTGTAGCTCATGTGTACAGAGAATATATAAATTTGAGGGGGAGAAATCTATAAATGATCTAATCTCAGTTAAACTATATTCTCTCTTTGGTACCATTTTTTAGTGTCTCAGGGACCTTTCCCTTCCCTCTTCTTCTTTCCCTAAGACGGGGTCAGAGTACATAGGGAGAAGGAGTCAGGATTTGGCTCATCTGTCTATAAGGCAGGGAATAGGGATCAGGGGCTTATTCAGGGTGTCCTCTGCTCCTTTGGTCAATGGGCACTGTCCCTTGAGTGGTTGTGTGGATTTTGTGATATATGTGACCAGTGTATGACATTGTCTGGTTATTTTTAACTTGGGGCAAGAGGGGGTGACTCAAGCAACCTTAGTTTCGGCCTCTATTATATAGACTCTGAAGTCTGTCTGGCAATTACTTATATTTGATGATGACTTGGAAGTCTTATTAGCAGCTTTTGCTGAAAATGTCTTTATATATCGTGCTGGAAAACTCCACAGATGGACTCCTTAGCTATCTCTCTTTTCTTCTTTGTCCATTTGGGAACAAAAAGGAACTTGAAAAAAAGAGAGAGAGAAAGGAAGAAGGAGAGAAACTTTGACTGTGTGATGTTGCCTACTTTCTTTGTCTGTGTTTGTAGCGTAGGTGAGTACTGGAAGCCCAGTCAGGCTAATAAAACTAATTATATGCCTGTATGCTAGAGGTACATAATTACGTATAAAACTACATATCTGTGTATTAGAAGTAAATGATTGGAAATGAATATTTTAAATTTAAAACCCAAAATGCCTAGATATAAGATATAAAATATATGCAAAATCTCTATAATAGAAATAGAAAATAGAAATAGAAAAAATAGAAAAATGCTGAGATAAATTAAAATAGACCTAAATACATGACTTGTGGATTATACATGGATTATTATGACTCAGTGTTTAGAAATGTGAAGTGTAAATCTCAGTGTTAAGATTTCCATTATCCCCTAGTCGGTGTATGATCCAATATAATCTCAGTTGAAACTCCAGATGTTCTTTTAAAGATATTGGCACCTTTATTCTAAAATGTGTACTAAAATGCAAAAACTGAAAAAACTAACACATTATTTTTAAAAGATGAAAAAATTTGGAGGGTTTACACTAACTGATTTTAATATCATATAAAGCTGCACTGATAAAGACAGTATGGTATTTATATAAGGATAGACAAATAGCTAAGTGGAGTACAGAATCCAGGAGTAAACTCAAACATACATGATTAAGTGATTTTTGGCCAAGGTTTCAAATTAGTTAAATGGGGAAATAAATAGTGCCTTAACATCTGGATATCCACATGGCAAGAAACTGAATTTTTGCCCCTTACCCCATTCCAGACACAACGATCAATGTGAGGTGTAGAGCATACTCCTAAATTTATAAAAAAATTTAACAGATCATTTTTGTTACCTTGGAATAGGCAAAGATTTTTCAGACAAGACATGGCAAGCACTTAACCCCAAATGAGAAATGACAAATAAAATCTCATATAAATATAAATTTCCTGTTCATCAAAAGATTCCATTAAGAGAATGACAAAGTCACAGACTGGCATAAAATTGAAACACATATATCTTTAAAAAAGACTTGTGTCTTGAATACAGAAGGAACTCCTACAAATGAAAAATAAAAGAATAGATGATGTAAATTTCACAGTTGGCAAACAACTTCAACAGACAGTTCACATAAGAACATATATGGATGATCAACAAACTCATGAGAAAGCAATCAACATTTTTGGTCATTAAGATAATGCAAATTAAAACCCACAATGTATGGTCATTTCAATAAATTAGAATGTGTAAAATAAAAAGTAATATCAAGAATGGCAAAGATGGGGAACAGCTGAAACTGTCATACAACACTGCGGTGAATTTAAAAGGATGTAACTGCTTTGGTGAATTATGGCAGTTTTTGTTTTTTTTTTTATAAAGATAAACGTACATCTAAACTAAGGGTTGGCAAACTTTTTCTGTAACTGGTCAAAAAGAAATAGTTTGTTTTGCAGTTCGTATGGTTTCTACTACAACTTCTCAATTTGGCCATTGCAGCTCAAAAGCAGCCACAGACAATATATAAACAAATGAGCACGAATGGGTGTTAGTAACATTTTTGTTACAGAGACAGGTAGTAGGCTAGATCTGGCCCACGGATAGTAGTGTTTGCTAATCCCTCATCTAAACTATTCACTGAAATCCAACTCTTATAGAGAAATGAAAATATTAGTCTATTAGAAAATGTGCGCGCTAGTGTCTATAACAGCTTTATCCACAACAGACAAAATCTGGAAACAACCCAGATGTCTACCAACAAGAAAAGTAGATTAAAAAATTCAGTTATTTGTATAATAAAATACCACTCAACAATTAAAAAGAATGAAATACTAGTACATGCAACTAACATGGAAAACATTAAAAATTAAAAAAAAACAATTGACAATGCCAACTGAAGATGAATGGCCAACGCAAGCATAGTTGGTTAGGATGGAGAGTGACTGGAATCATCACACATTGCTGGTAAGAGTATAAAATTTGTACAAACATTTTAAAGAACAATTTGGAAATTTTCTTTAAGGTCTAGCATATAGGCAGTAGAGGTTAGATAGGCTAGATACATACTACTTTTACAAAATACTGGTAATTTTCCAATGTAGACCTACCATTTTACACTCATATCAACATCTATTCTATGATTCAGCATTTCCACTCCCAAAGAAATAATACCCTCAGGGAAACGGCACTCCTAAGAGAGACCCCGCTCTCAGGAGAAATGATTACAAAAAGATTTGTTCAAGGATGTTTATAACAAAACTCATTTATATAGACACAAGCTGGACAAAAGTGTCCTTCAACAGAAAAAAAAAAAAAAGAGGTAAAATTTTTGACATATTTGTGCAATGAAATACTACTCAGCAATATAAGGACCATACAATTACTGATAGCCTTCAACACAGGTGACTGTCCAACATTTTACTGAACAAAAGAAGCCAGAGACAAGAGTACTATAAAACTCAAAAGACAGGAAAAAAACCAAATTTATGGTGATAGAAATTAGAAATGATTGCCTCTGCTAACCTGGGTGTACTGACTATAGTACAGAAAGGAACATTCAAGAGTAATGGGAAAGTTCTAACTCTTGTTTTGTGTGGTGGTACAGAGGTGTACACAGTTATCAAAACTCACAGAACTCAAACCAAAATTAATGATTGTATGACATGTATATTTTATATTTCTTTTTTTTTAATAAATGAAGAGAAAATAGTAACAAGGACACAATCATTAAATTGTCAAATGTGGATTTATCACAAACATTTGACTTACTCAGGCAGTTATGGGACTATATATGTTGCCATGGCTGAAGGCCAATCACTTGCTAAACTTGATATCAGTCTGTTTTATGGTCTTAAATGTCCTTATATGTCATCCACTTTTGTCTGGTTGGTGGACCACAAACTTACATGTTGCCATTATTATGCTTTGTGGTTTGCAAAGCACCTACAGCTGTTTCCTCATTCAATCCTTAATAGCTCCATAAAGTGTCAACATATTCATTTCGTTTAAAGATTTCTCCAAAATCCAGAAGTTAGTAACTAGCACAACTGAACTTGACTATTTCTCTTCTGGCTCTAAAACTTTGCTAATATGGCTTGCACATTACCCACACTTTATGACTATGGTTGTCACAGACCACATCCTGAATTTATCCAAGTACTAAACTGTGTGTAACTATTTCCGTAAGAGAATTGTCTTGAATTTGTCTTGCTTATTTCCCAGTGATCCTTGCCCCCCTATTGCAAAGATGAACAAACTACTAAGACATTGAGAATGTTCTGTTGTAAAAGAATGAAACTGCACAATGACTTGCACATAGGGGGAGAGCTCTGATGTGTGTTGATACGTATAAAGAACTAAAGCAGAAAACATTCCAAGGAGACAGTGATATTGAGACAACAATACCTAGTTGCAATCTATTTCATTGAATTCTGAAATCAGTGGCGTATAGTGAATGATCATTAAAAGAAGTTCTCATCCCAATGTTAATGATCAGACATTGAACTTCGATATTTTATAGTATATAAATATAAGAGCTAGAGATGATGATAGCGGTATTTCTCTTCTCATGAAAAAAGTTATAACTGCCTGTGAAGACAGGCCAGACTCAGGTTGTAGCTTTCACCTTCAGCCTAGAACAGGAATGATGAATGGTTTATGTTCGCGTGCCAACTTCCAATTGCTAAGTGGTGGCTGACAGGATTACGATGAGAAGGAGTCATAGTCTGTGACCGGGCTTCTAAATAGTCTCAGATATGAGAGCATGGCAAACTGCATACCACATTTCAGACATTCCTTAACTGTGGCCTTAGGAAATTTCCACTCTGTGAAGACAACTTTAGGAAAGCAGCCCTCCCTTTTTCTTTATTGTTTCTGGATTTTCCTCCAGCCATATATCACCAAGAGCCAAACAATTGCAGATTAAGTGTTTTGACATTCTAAAAAAATGAGAGGATTTCAAGATAGACCATATACCTCCAGAGTGCAGTGACAGATACAAGGCAGTATCAAGATGCAGCGGCAGGCAACCCAAGTCCAGTTTAGGCTAGGTCTTTCTGGAATTCTCTTGTTATGGTAACTGCATCACACAGAAGTATCCTTAATCACAAGCAAATACCTTGTTCATTTCCTTAGACCTCTCTGTCTGCTCAGCTCATCCAAGAAGCTTTCTTTAGTTCTATTTTAGTCTACTTTCTTTGGAACAAAATAATAATAAAAACACTACCATGGATATATATGGTATTTCCAATTTATGAAACACTTTAAATTCTTTTCTGCTGATTCTTTAAATAGCTGAAGGAGGTAGATTAATGTGATTCCATTTCTTACATAAGATAAAAAAGACCATAAATACAAGTCATTGAGGAAACTGTTTTCTTTCGTAAATTCAAAATGGCTCTAGATCTCAGCTACCTGACTTTCAACTCTCTAATACTTATTCCCAATTAATGAGCATGGGCAGACATAGAATATACAGATACAGTAGTATGCAAATATAGAGTAACATAGATATCCAGTTTAGGAACAAGCTGTAATATATGCTCAATATATTAGGGAAGTTTAACATAATGCCACTTTGTAGGCATTGTCTTGCTGTTTTAATAAGTTGAATAGTGGAATTTCTGGCCCCAGTCATTTTAGGTCCATAAAAATGAAGCATGATCTTAGAATACTAACCACAGTTTCAAGGAACGGGAATGGTTCTTCTGCTAGTCCCTCATCACACGTCCTGCTCTTCGGGTATAGGAAATCTAATGTCCGAACAACCATTTGAAGTGTAGAACTGTAGTGAGCTTTAGAGAACCGATTTGAAAGATTTTTCTCCTCTTTGGATTAAACATTTGTGCTGGTGTGATTTGCACAGCCCTGTTGTATGTACTGCACATCCTATATTTAACTCTGGACTAAAGCTTCTTTGTTCTGTTTAAATATACTCCCTGATCTCCACAAAGACTTACTGCAATGCAGTGGTAATATGAGGTAATTGTGTCAGTTTAAAACAGGAATATCCATTTTTTTCCCACTTAATGGTAAACCATTTTTCAATCCTAATATTTTTCAGATGTATTTGTGAAGATGAAAACGTTTTCTTGATATAGTTTGTTTCCAACCATCTCTTCTTTTTGAAGAATAGAAGATGAAGAAAGCAAATACAGCTTTTTTAATTAAGTTTAAATCCTCCTTTTCATGTTCATTCCTTATGTAATTAGAGAGAATAGAAATATGTAACACTCCAGGATTTTTCAGAGAATTAAATGATATGCCAAACAGGAAATGATGGTATAAATTATGAGGAAAGTGTTCTTAACCTGAGATCTAGGATCAAATTGTCACTGTCAAAGCTGTCAGGGTTTGTGCACAAATTTTAGGGAATTGAGAATGACCCAAATTATAAGAAGAATTTGTTGGTGGATGTGTAGTAACTCACGGCTGAGCACTTCTTTTTTATATATCAGTGTTTCCCTTAGTAATATAAATAGCATTCCTTCTTCTCATTTTATAGATGAAGAATCTAAGCAAAGATGACAAATTATTTGCACAGGACTCTGGGACTCAGGACCCAGGTTTTTTTTAATTCCAATTCTCTGCTCTTTCCACCTCACTGGACATGCTCTCAAAACCACAGAACCAGAATCCTATTTGAATCCATGTTTCTTGTCATTTCAAAGACAGAGTAAGCCTCAGTTATCTACAACATATTCATGTGTGGATTTTAATGTTCTTTGTCATAATTTCCTTCCTGTCTTATGTGTCATTTGAATAATGGATCAAGTAAGTAGAGTCAGCATTCAAACCCAAACAGACTCATTTGGAAAGTGCTTATTTCGAAGTTTCTGGGTGAGAATCTGCCCTCTACTGGAATGCACTCATATATGGAGATTGTTCCAAAAGGACACATTCAGCACCTATTTCTTGAGCTCGCACCTTTTATTTGGCATTGCAGTAGACATGGAGAGAGAGGGAACTGGACGGTCATCTGTCTAGCTTGAGAATGGTCTTGACCATACAAAGATACTATCCAATTTGCATTACAGAAAATGAACATGTGAGTATTTAGAGAACAGTCTAAAGTGTGGTGTAAAGCTGGGTGACCATTTAGGATAATATTATAATGATCCAGATGAAAGTAGTAAGTATATTAGGGAGTGGAACAGTAGTGGGATATAGGGAGAGGGGGAATTTAGTAGATATTTAAGTACTGGAATAAGAAAGCCTTAATAGCCATCAGGTGGATTGATTAGAGGGTGGAATAAGGGAAAGAGGTGGGTGGAGGAGGGTGCCTGGATTTCTTACTCTAGCGACCAGGATAATATGATAATATCATAAGGAACTCAGAGGACAAATGGGACCATAGATATAGATGTAGATATAGATATAGATATAGATGATTATTAGTTCAAACTTGCAATCATGTATTTTCTTCAAAAGAGAATTTGTGGACATGGAAAGGGTTTTGTGGAAAGACAAGGGATTTGTTAGTTTGTTTACTTTTTGGACTAGGGCACTGTGGTCAGCACGGCTGTGATAAAGCATGGCAGAGAAATTTTCCCCAGTTGAGGTTAGATCTAACCAGTGTTTCAACTGGATGAACTCTGTCCTGTCTCACCGATGGTGAAATTGCCATGCCTGTCATATTGTGGTGTGTCATAGAGCCAGTCAACTGGCAGTAGTTTGTTATATTTACCAAGAGCATTTGTAGCTTGAAATTGATTTGTTAACTTAATTCAGTGACTGCTAAGCATGCTAGGAATAGGATGTGAAGGGGAGTGTGTGGGGATTCAGTATCCTGCATGATGGGCTGGAAAGTTGGAACTCTTCCTGGCTGTGCTCAGAGGGGCTTTCCACATGTTACCTGCACAACCTCAGGACATGTGCTATTTTGCCTTTCCCTACTGTGAAATGAGGGCAGCTGCAGCAGCTGAGTGTTGTGCTGTGGGTTCCCATAAGGTAGGATGCCAGCAGTGTGTAGGTATCTTAGCATTATGGGGCTAGAAGACTCAAGTAAAAAACACTCCAATTACATACATACTTCAGGCAAAAGTAACCCTTTGGCTTAAATTATGTTTTAAATAGGATTTAATGTCTGTTTTAAACATCTCTTTTTGGGAAAAAAAAAAAGAACCATGAGTAATACCTTTTACATCTACAGCCATCTCTACTAGGACATTTATTTTTAATTCTCATTTCCACACTAACACATAGGCGATAAGCATGAAATGCTCATTTTTAAAGATAAGAACATTAAAAAATAAGCATTTCAATGACTTTCCCAGATTTAAAAGTATAGACCTGACCAAAGTGAGAATCTGATCATTCAGGGCAAGAAATAGAACCAGGATGCTATTACCCCCAGGGGACACGTGGCAATGCTGGGAGGTTTTTTGCTTTTTTTTGCGGTTTTTTTTTTTTTTTTTAAGAGAGAGTACAAGCAGAGGAGGAGAAGGAGGAGAGGGAGAGAAATAATCTTAAGGAGACTCCAGCTCAGCGCAGAGCCCAGCTTGGGGCTCCATGTCACAACACTGAGGTCATGACCTGAGCTGAAATCAAGAGTCTGACGCTTAACCAACTGAGCTACCCAGGCATGCCTGGAGACATTTTTGATTGTTATAGATTTAGCGTATGGTGCTACTGGCACCATATTGGTACCATTATCATATTGGTAGTGGTCAGGGATGTTGCTAAACATCCTGCAGTGCAGAAAAAATGTCCTGAGACGTGTGTACATGTGCACACACATGCACACGCTAGAGGATTATTCCGCCCCAATGTCAGAGTGCTGGGACTTTGGATTCGGGCAAGGTAAACTTAGATAAAAGTTTGTAGGGGGGCACCTGGGTGGCTCAGTTGGTTAAGTGTCCGCCTTCCATTCAGGTCATGATCTCAGGGTCCTGGAATCAATCCCCACATTGGGCTCCCTGCTCAGCGAAGAGTCTGCTTCTTCCTCTGCCCCTCCCCCTGCTTGTGCGCTTTCTCTCTCTCTCACTCTCTGTCAAATAAATAAATAAAATCTTTTAAAAAATTTTGTAGGTAATTAAGGAGTCGATCTTAGAGAGTTTCTATCTGTCCCATATACTGTACCTTTCGCAATTCCAGGAAAAAAAAATTCCTAGTGGATGTGCAAATGGAAACCATTTAGCTACTCGAAGAAATAGTAGAAGATGTATATAATTGTTTCCACATTCCAGGGAAGGTGTTGGACGAATGTTCTACTATTTTACCATTGTTACATAACTTCTCACCTATTCTTGTGAAGATAATGAAGTTTATTAGGGAATAAGAATGACCCAAGAAAGTGTCAAAATTAGTTGACTCCAAGGAATACAAAAGCATTGTATTAACATATATATTAAAATACATGCACACATAAATGTGTACATATTCTCATGTATAGACATATAGAAGCACATATATACATACACACAAACATAAAAAATATTTACTAACATGTATTTGGATAATTTCTTCTTTCTTTTGGATAATGTATTTTCTAAACACATGTACACATAGTAGCCTCACCTCTTTCCCCACAGGTTTATTGATTTATCTGAAGCTATTGTAATCATTTTGAGAATTCTCCCCATATGAAACAAATTACAAATTTTCAATATGAAGTTATCGACAGGTTCATGATCTCTTAAATCACCCAGAAAAAAATCCACGGTTTTATATCTAGAAAATCAGTTATAGATCATGTGAAAATCAGTGTTTCATGGGAAACATCAGAAACATCAAGGTTATTAATTCTCTTAAATACTAAATGTAAAACAGAAAGAGAGTTTAAAACTCCAAGCTTCGAATTTGGAGCATCTCCAAACAAGACTTGGATATCATCTTTTAACTGTTAGCTGCAAAACAGCCATTTACATTTACTTAGAGGAGAGAGCCTTGCCCAGTATAAATTAAGGTATTTTTTTGGTACTGGTATTTTCAGATTGAAGAAATTGATTTTATAACTTCATAGGATTTCAGCAATTCAAAATATGTGCATCATTGGAATTCTAGTCAACATGTATGAAAGTAACAGCAGGGGTGCCTGGGTGGCTCAGTGGGTTAAAGCCTCTGCCTTTGGCTCAGGTCATGATCTCAGGGTCCTGGGATCGAGCCCTGCATCTGGCTCTCTGCTCAGCAGGGAGCCCGCTTCCCCCTCTCTGCCTGTCTCTCTGCCTGCTTGTGATCTCTCTCTCTGTCAAATAAATAAATAAAATCTTAAACAAGAAAAAAAAAAAGAGAAAGAAAGTAACAGCAGCCTTGGAAAGAAATACAAAGAAGAGTTAACAAAGGACAGTTTGCAGCCCATATAAATAATCAGGAGGGACTATCAAGTGTTCTGGAAAATGGAGGGCAGAGGGTGAGACTAGGAGGGACCATGCAAGGTAATTGATACTGGGTACCTGTGCTAAGACACCATGGGGTACACAAACATATAAGACATAGTTCCAACTTCAGTGGTAGCCAATGCAAAGAGAAACAAGAACTATTAAAAACCACAAGAAAATAATAAAGTTTAAAGAGTGACAATTATTTTTACAGTTAAACTGGAGAATAGTTTCATAGATGTATTATTTGGCTCTTGAGTTAATCCTTAAAACTGTAAATTTATATTGGAATAGAGAGTGAAACAAAGAGGAGGGAATTATGTGTTTGTGGTCTGTGATAAGGACCTAAACGCTATTTTTTTAAATCCACACACCACTTCCTGTTTTACCTCTCCACTGACTACCTCCCATGTACCTAGAGACCTCTCCGTAGCCCTGTACCCTCAGCATGCATCTCATTTTCTCCTTCAAAATTCAAACTCCTTTAGGGCAACACAACTGTCTTTTTCACTTTTATATTGCCAGTTTCTTATAACTAGGATATAATGTAGGCAGTCTATAAATTTGGTTGAAATAATGAAAATGAAAGCCCAGCACAAGCTCTAGCCAAGGCTGAAGGCTCTCTTTACTCCCCACAGGGCAAACTGTATGCAGAAATCTTCCGAGATTGAGTGCAGAAACAGTCACATTGAAACAATGAGTCACTTTCAGGAAAAATATTTCTGTCTTTTTAAGAGCATGTTAGGGATTACATTTGAACACATCCTGCCCCTCTTACTCACTAAAAACACTGCAGATTCTGAGAAGAGATGTACATAAATTCAGAGACTGGGAAACATGAGTAATAATGCATCTATCTTTGGAAATGTTCTCTTTAACAGTACCTTATTTACTGCTTGCTCAGAGCTAGTGTACCGATTTGAGAATTGTACAAATGTACAAATATTCACTACAGGATTTCCTTTTTATGTAGAATCACCCTATGAAAGTGCTTTTTCCCCCCCTCTTGCCCCTGTGAAATACAACCTAAGTGCTTGGTTTTGATAACTTTAGGGATAGGATCACCTGTCCTGCGTGAAACTTCATAGGTAATTAGGGAGCTGGACTTATGGAGATGCCATCTGTCCCACATTCTGCTAGCTAGGACTTGGGGGCATTTCTCTGTCCTTGAGACACCCTTTAGAGCTATACAATTCAGCATATGTTTAAATGACATTACAATGAATCTTAAATGTCATACTTAAGACTTAAAGAAATCATCAGCAACCCAAGCTCTGGCAACTCATCATCCGCTAGTAGACATGAAACAAAGCAATCAGAAGGGAAGTAGGGTCCTTAAGAGCAATGGCAGTGAGAAACCATTGATGTCCCTAATTGCTTTCATATGGCTCCCGTGTCTGTGAATCCAAGCTAAATTCCTTGAAGGGTTAGACCTTGAAAGTGGTAATATAATCGCAATAATATAAAAGTAGGTAGAGCGAGCCAAGTGCACTGAGATGAACAAAAAGTGCGCCCTTATTTAGTATCAATGACAATATTTAAAAAGAAACTTGCACATGATTAAGCACAATATCTGACACTCCATAGGGGTTTATAACAGACACTATTAGTTGCCTCCCAATATATATTCACCCATATTCCTTGTTAGTAGAATCCTGATTGTATTCAGGGAAACAGTGTTCCCGGATAAGCAGTCATTTTCCCAGCCTCCCTTGCTGTGGGGATTGGCCATGAAACACTGTCTGATCCATGAGACAAGTGGACGTTTATAGCATTCGACTCCCAAAAGCTTTTGTTTTCTTGCAAAGGGGGATTTGCACAGCTGGTATAGTTTTAAACAAGTCCCACCGATCAACCCACTTTCCCTTCCAGATAATACACAATCCAGTTTCCTTTCCAGAAAATCTTTTCAAATAATTGATTTATATTTTCTTTTTCCAATTTCTCTACTCTTACTCTGTTTTAACACATTCCAGTTGGAGTTTCACCCCCCCATTCCAGCAAAACCTTTCTTCTCATAATCCCTAATGCCTTCTTCCAATTGTCAATACAATGGATATTTGTTAGACTTCCTAGTAGCTGCTCTGACATCAGTGTTTAAAACTTTTGATCACTTCATCCTTCTTTAAACACTTCCTTAATTTTTTTCCTTTGGGACGCCATTTTCTCTTCAGTTTTCTCCTGATTTTTCCAGTTTCTTATTTTTGTTCCCCGCACTGGATCTCCTTCATCTTCCTGAACTTTATATGTTGAAGATGCTCAGAGTTTGGGCCTTGGAACTCCTCTTTCTTCATACAGTCCTTTGGATCACCTTCAGTGTTGAGTCTTCAAAACACCATTGATTCACTCGTGAACTCCTGAAGTTTTATCTTTGGCCCAGATTACTTCACTGAGATCCAAATTCTCAAATTCTTGACATTTCCATTTGAATCTCAAGCACTCATCTAAAATTTAACAAGTTCAAAACCAAAATGCTGATTTCCCTTAAACCTGCTCCTTCTCCATCTTAGGCAACTCCCTGATTTGATTTGCTCAAGCCAAAATCTTCAACACCATGCTTTATAACTCTTTCATTTACACCTTACATCATCCAATCACCAAATCCTGTCAGGTCTACAAACAAATTATACACAGATTTTGGTTATTTGTTCCTACCACTCCTACATTGCTCAAAACACCACCATTTCTTACCCACATTAATGCAGTACTCCTCCAGATGTTCTCCTGTTTTCACTTTTGCCTCCCTCTGGTTGGCCCTCCATAGGGAAGCCAGAATCTCACCACACAGTGTAAGTCAGGTCACATCACTGCTTGGCTTAAAACAATCCAAATGACTATCCTTCACTAAGGATAAAGGCCAAATTTTTACATGGCCTCTGCAGCCCTATATCACCTGTCTCTTGTTTCGGCTTCTGCTCATGCAGTCCCCACTCGCCATGCATACAGCAGGTGGGTAATCACTATGTGTAAAATAGGTAACTAAAATGCTACTTTAATGTGAAAGTTTAACAAATCAGTTGTAACTTTTGGCAACAGGGTTTCAAAAGTACTTTTATATATTCAGTCATATATTCATTCTATATACATTTTTTTAAGCAGCAACTTCGTCAGGCAAAATTCTAAGTACAAGAATGTAGGGGTGATCATGACAGCTAAAGTTTCTTCCGTGTGGAACTTACTTTCTGCTATCACTGAGACGTGTTAGGCTCTATAGATTTGTAAAATATGAAATAATATTTATTAAGCAAACTTCTCTCTGCCTTTACCTTAGTAACATGTATTTTTATTATTTACCTTATCCTTTCTTTCTGTTGGATAGTGTAGTTAAATAACAAAAAGGGGTGCCTGAGTGACTCAGTCAGTTAAGCACCTGACTTTTGATTTTGGCTCAGGTCATGATCTCAGGGTTCTGAGGTCAAGCCCGACATCAGGCTCCATGCTCAGCCAGGAGTCTGCTTGAGATTCTCCTTTTTCCCTCTGCCCCTCCCCCTGTGCTCACTCTCTCTCTCTGTCTCTTTCTCTCAAATAAATAAATCTTAAAAAAAAGAGACTTAAGGAAATCCCATTTGATTAGAAACAATATGAAATCTCTCTGGAGACATGTTTTAAATGCCCAACTATGTGTATTTTATTGACCTTTGATTTCCCTTTATACACTTTGTGATAAACTATAATCATTACTGATATCTGTATCTTATGATCATTATTATCAATATGTGCTTAACAGCTCAGAGAATATTAAAACCATTATATGTATACAATGTGCGTTTTGGAGCATAAACAAGTCAAATATTTTAATTCCTACTATTATAGATACCAAATCTTTATAAGCTTAACCAATTCAGTTTGGGTGATTATAAAATGAAATCATATGAATTCATTAGATTATCAGATTCCAAAACCACTAAATATTTCATTTTCTGTTTAATTCTTCTTCCTCTCATTTCATGCTTACCAAGCATTCTGATTATAATTTGCTTTTCGATGTAATTTATCTGTAGAGTTAAAAAAATGGATGTTGGCAAGTTTCCTGTGAGGATAAACCTTAACAGTAATATTTCTTCATTAATATAATTGAACCATCATTATATTTCACATTTTTATGCAAACCCAATATTTGGACATAAATGTTTTCCTGAGATATTTCTTTGCTTGATTGCAGCTGTATCATTTCTGATATGAAGAGACATATCAGAGGCACTTTAGTAATTACAAAAGTAGTTAAATATTGATAAGCAATGTCATATTTCCTTAGACTCTCAGAATGCCTTTTCCAAAATAAGATTTCCATAAATATTTGCTTAACTGAACTAAGTTGAATAGCATAGTCTAAAGCATAACACTTTGTATTTACATAATGACATGAAAAAAATTCTTGGAAAACAGTGTAGTATTTCTTAATGATACCCTACAAATATTGGTTACCCATTTTCACCAACAACATATTGTATCTTTCTGGAGAGTAACATCTGGCTTACATTTTTGGCCTAAGAGGAAAAGCAGTATATAATATGTATACATGTTAAGTACTGACTGACACATTATAGCAGCTTTCTTCATATTTCATGAGGAAGTTTTTAGCAGCTGTTTCCTCTAATATGAGCACAAAGTTATTTGATTACTGGCTTGAAAAAAGCAATCTTAGCATTCTACCTGCTGCTAAAGATGGTATTGACAGTGGAAAGGAAATAAATCCTCTAAAAAAGATTACAGACCTACATTTGGGGATAAACTCAATGTGTGATTTTTCGGATTGGAAATGCCTTATTTATGAGCAGACATTACATGTGATCATTTTAAATTTTTAATGAAGTTTTATTTCCAGAGGTATTTTATTCTATGAGGGCTGAGTGATTTTTTTTTTTTTTAAGAGAGAGAGTGAGAGAAAGCCCAATGGGGGGGGGGGGGTGAGGGGGGACAAAGGAAGAGGAAGAGAGAGAGTATCCCAAGCAGGCTCCATCTCAGGACCCTGAGACCATGACCTGAGCCCAAGTCTAGTGGGAAGCTTAACGGACTGAGCCACTCAAGTGCCCCTTTTAAATGCGTTTGTGTGTATATTTCCCACCCCCACAACCCCCTGCTCCTTTTAGTATTAAAGTGCGTGAATTCTGGTCTAGTTTTGTTTTGTCTGAAAAGTACAAATGGGGCCGGCTGGGTGGCTCAGTCAGTTAAGCGTCTGCCTTCGGCTCAGGTCATAATCCCAGGGTCCTGGGATCGAGTCCTGCATCAGGTTCCCTGCTCAGCAGGGAGCCTGCTTCTCCCTCTGTCTGCCACTCCCCCTGCTTGTGCTCTCTCTCTCTCTCTGACAAATAAATAAATAAAATCTTTTTTTTAAAAAAGTACAAATGGATTAATTAAAATTGGTCTATATTACTTACTGTATTCTACACTTCTCAGTACCTTTTCAGTAAAGAATAAAAAGTTGACATAAAAATAAGATGAAAGATCATTCTATCAGAGGCAAAATGAAAGAATATTATTTCTAATTTATCTTCAGAAATTGGAGAAAAGTTATTTAAGACATTCAATCAGAAGACTAAAAGTTATTATAATTGTCTTCTTTTACTTTTTTTCCCTCCTATGTTTCCTCTCATACTAATTATGAATTTCATGTTGTCAAGTAGTAATATAAAGAATATAGGCTTTATAATCAGAGAAAAGAGGATTTGAATTTTGTTTTTGTACTTACTAACTTTGTACCCTCACACAAAGTATTTGACAGCACTTATCTTCATTCCCTTCGTGTGTAAATATAAGTCATAAGTTTTGCCTCATAATACTGCCAGGATTTAATGAAATAGAATATTTGTAGTGCTGAGTACATTGGACTTATTACTGGTTATTCAGATTTCCTCAATGAAGTTTTCAGATCGTTGAGGGTCACAGTCTAGAGTTGGAATTAAAAGTAATATTTTGTGTGATTTTCTAAAACGAAAATTTTTTAAAAACTTAAGATGATAACTGCTATTAGCAGAAGGACCTCCTATAGGTTTGGCTTAGCATTAGGAACCTTCTAAACATCACCTTTGATATTCACAACTCTACAAGTTAGGAACTTAATAAAAGTAACTTAAAAATGAAACATTTGAAGATCATGAATTTTGAGTGACTAACTTTCTACAGTAGAGTGGATGGAATATATTTCAGCTGTGCCTTGATTCTGTGTCTTTAATATGTATACGACCAATGTGATGCAGCGTACAGGCATTTACATTTACATTTACTGTGTTATTGATATGGTTCAGTTTAAGTCTATCAACTCACTGATTGTTTTCTGTTTACTCATCTGTTCTTTGCCCCATGTTTCTTCTTTTCCTACTTTTTTGGGAAATAATTATTCTTTTATATTTTCCTCCTTTGTTGACATTGTTATAAAAACTGGTAAAATTCAAATAAAATCTGGAGGTTAGTTAATAGCATGTACTAATTTTGAGTTCTTACTTTTGGTGAACATAGCATGGTAATATAAGATAATAACATTATAGAAACTGAGTAAGGGGAGAGGGTATATGGGAACTGTCTATATTATCTTTTAACCATTTTTTTTAAATCTAAAATTACTCCAAAATTAAAAATTTATCTTTAGAAAGGAATAAAGACATTTCCAGCAAAAACAAAAGCTTAAAAAATTTGTTGCCAGTACACCTGCACTAATGAAAACACTAAAAACATTCTTGGGGTGCCTGGGTGGCTCAGTCAAGTGTCTACCTTCGGCTCGTCATGATCGCAATGTCCTGGGATCGAGCCGTGCATCGGGCTCCCTGCTCAGCAGAAAGCCTGCTTCTCCCTCTCCCACTCCCCCTGCTTGTGTTCCCTCTCTCACTATGTCTCTCTCTGTCAAATAAATAAATAAAATCTTAAAAAAAAAAAAAGAAAAGAAAACACTAAAAACATTCTTTAGACTGCAGGGAAATAATCCCATGGAGAAGAATTGAAAGGTAGGAGGAACTAAAAAGCAATATAAAGGATAAATATCTATATTTGTTTAACTAAATATTTACTTTATAAGACAGTAATATCTATGGGTAAAATAAATGTAGAATTAAAATGAATGGTAACAATAGCACAAGGAGATAAAGGAGGAAAAGATTAAAGTGTTCTAAGATTCTAACACTGGAAAGTGGTAAGATATCAATTTATATTAGACTCTAATAAGGCAAGGAGACATATTCTGGGGTAAGTAGAATAATAAAAATATAAGAATTTATATCTGATGAGCTAAAAGAGTAGGAAGTGGAAAAAATTAATGTATTATTTATTTCAAACAGTGTATAAATGAGACAAAATAGAAAGCTGAAAAGATGGTGGAGAAAAAACAAAAAAAAAAGCTTACATTTAGACTAATTATCCAATTAGACAACAAAGTCTGTTCAACTAGATGAAAATGTATATGCTACTTGCAAAAGAAATGTAATCCAGAACAGCTACAACTAAAAGTATTAGAAAAAATTATGAAAATGCTAACCAAAATAAATACTATGTATCAAACAAAGTAATCTTTAAAACATGAAGCACTATTGGATGTATTGAAGGACATTTTCAAAGGGAAGATATTGCTATTTTAAATCTGTATGAACCCAGTAATGTAGATTGAAAATATGCAAAGCAAAAAGTAAAGAACTGTAAGAAATTAACAGTTCTACAGCCATAGTGAGAAATAGTTAACATACCTCTCTCAAAGATATTAAGAGGACAGATAAGTGAGGGGGAAATAACACTTCTTAGCATTATTAGAAATTTTAAATTTAACACTGATCTTGAATGTGCTTGAGTCAATAATAATTTGAAAAAGTAAGTATTGGTGAGTGAAATAAGTCAAGCAGAGCGAGTCAATTATCATATGGTTTCACTTACGTGTGGAGCATAAGGAAAAACATGGAGGACATTGGGAGAAGGAAAGGAAGGGTGAACTGGGGGAAATCAGAAGGGAAGACGAAACATGAGAGACTGTGGACTCTGAGAAACAAACTGAGGGTTTTGGAGGGGAGGGGGCTAGGGGGTTGGGTGAGCCTGGTGGTGGGTATTGAGGAGGGCATGTATTGCATGGAACACTGGGTGTGGTGCATGAACAATGAATCTTGGAACACTGAAAAAATAAAATAATTTTTTTTTAAAAAAGTAAGTATTGGGATATACATTGATTATAAAAAACCATGAGAGGACATGGTACTCTTGGTATCTTATCTTATTTAAAGAATCGTGTCAAAGTATAATTTTGCAAGTACTTTATACATATTATATTTCAACAATTCATTATTTCCTAGTAGCTAATTCATACTACAGTTCCTGACACTATCTTTCTGAAAAAGGACCATCATTTCTGAAGCTTAGAAAAGATTAGAACTGACCACATATCTCACTAACCTTTCTATTTGAATTTAATATTCCCAAAAAACTAATTTATAAGCCATTAATCCTTCCCCCACCTCAATGAAACATGTTTTTTTTAAATTTCCCCCCTTGGCAAGTATTCTGCATTTACTATTTATAATTTCTTAGTAAGATAACTTCTTTAAGTAATATGATTTTCCACAACAGACTGAGTCTTTACCAGAGAACAAGTCTGGGAGTGAGGAAAGAAATCGTAATTTGAGGACATTGAAGAAAGATATCAAGTACTTACATTTTAACAAAGGCAAATCTATGTCTGAGCATCAGGTGTCTTAAAGCTTCATCAAAATTCCCTGAGAATTTTTATACTCTCTTAGGATTTACATTAGCATCCTTATTTTGTGCCTATGTTATAGAGAAAATTTTTGTAAAAAGTTTTCATAATTAGTTTTATCATAGGTAAAAATTTATTTGAAATAAAATGACAGCCTTCATGATAAGCTAACAGATAAAATTTTCTTTATAATCCATAAAGGCCACACTCTTCTCTTGAGCTAGAGTGTACATCATGTAAATGCTTTGGAATCTTCACCAAATAAATGATAAGGAAGAAGGTCCTAGTAATAATTTCTCTCTGACTTGGAGAACTATCCTTTTTTCCCTTACTTTAATGTCTGAGGTAGCTTTCATTTACAGAGTATCTGTGCTCATCACACTCATTGCTTTTAGTAAACAAAAAAACCAATTTTAATTGTTGACCATCGCTCCCTCATATTTGCAGAATTCCTGCTTTAAAATCCATTTTTGAGTGAGTAAAGTGTTAGCTTTTCTACTCATCAGGCACTGTGGAAAATTCTGTCTGTTTTCATTTAAGTTGGTAGAGAGAGAAATCTTCGCCAAAAGTTCTATATCTAATAGCAGAAGTCTTTTGTGTTCATAGTTTGTCTCTGCTAGTTTCTACTTGGAAAGTGTGGTTTCAAGGTCTTCGTCTCAGTGTTCTAGTAATTTGGGGTATAATATTACTACCTCATAAGATTAAGAGCATTAAATAAAGTTATGTATATGAAAGTAGTCAACACAGTTTCTGAAACTTTAAACTCTCCATAAATACTATCATTCTCCCTTCTAGCAAAGATGAAAGCTATCTTGTTTATTTGAATGTTATTGCTTTTTCATGAGCAAACAAAGGTTTAATTTGTACCATACATAGGCTACTTGCAACCTGGTACCAATATTCAGGTCAATTTAATAACTTAGAATAGGATCATGCATAAAGACTCATTTTATGTCAGATGTAATTTATGTTAGCATTCACACTGAAAACCTTCACTTTAAGTTTTTCACCCAAAGATTTTCATCAATTTGTTTGGTGTCCTGTATTTATTCTTTTTAAGAGGTTTAGAAACTGAAACAATATTTCTACTTCTCTGAGATTACTTATAATAAGTCATAAATTCAAGTATATAATCCAAGGCTAAAACCTACTTCAATTTACGTAAAATATTTTAGTAAATTGGTGAAAGAGGATGTATTTTTTCCTCTGAAATGTGGCTTCTTAAGACAGCGCATTTAGTTCTCAACTTCAGCTTTACTAGGGTGAATAAAGAGAACTTCAAGAAAATGTCATTTGTCATGGTTACCCACGTCTATACCTAGAAAATAGAATATTTAAAAGAATACAATATTTTTTGTTTTCAACTTTAGATTATCATCAGAGCCTTATGACATAAAAAATGTCAAATGAAAAACAAATCCAGACTTTATTTTTTTTTTAAGATTTTATTTATTTATTTGACAGAGAGAGAGAGATCACAAGTAGGCAGAGAGGCAGGCAGAGAGAGAAGGGGGAAGGAGGCTCCCTGCTAAGCAGAGAGCCCAATGCGGGGCTCAATCCCAGGACACTGAGATCATGACCTGAGCCGAAGGCAGAGGCTTTAACCCACTGAGCCACCCAGGCGCCCCCAAATCCAGACTTTAAAGGAGAGATTTTATTAAAAAAGATTGTTGCAATAGTGAGGGGGGGAACCACTGCAATACGAGAGCGCTCTGGCCGTGGGAACTGCAAGCATCTAAAAGATCCGGTAGGAAAGGGTTTTTCTTCTATCAGAAGGAATAAACAAGGCTAGAAAGAACAAGTTTCAGACAGTTGATCAGGAAATGTCTTTCTTCATGGTCAGTGATTTGGGGGAAGCCTGGTTAAGGAGGGCCTCTTTCTCATTCTGATGCTGCCTAAAGCTGAATGTAGCTCCAAGTTCAGGGTCCTGTGTGCAGGAGAAAACCTTCACTAACGTTTGGTCAAGTTCACAGTCATTTTGTTCATATGGCTTAGTGGGGACAAATAGTTGAGCGAATCTTTTATAAAGCGAAAAATGGAATTCGGAGGGTCTTTATCTGGCCTTGTCATAGATGAACAGGGGGGCATCCCAAGTCTTGTATAAATCATGTGAGAAAAGGTGGTGGTTAAACTCTTTTCAGGAACACAGAGAAGAGAGGGACGTCTTTAACCATCTCTGTTTTTCAGGATCATATCTTGTCAGAATGTAGTCAAATGTCTGGACTTCCAGTTTCTCAACCTTTGGTAGGCAAATAACAAGAGACAGCTATAGTTCTGTGATTCATATTTGTATCAGAATTCACCCCATTTCGGGTGGAAAACTAACACGCAGTATCCAAGGCTCTAGCCTTGCTTCCAGATTCAAACAATAAACTCTTCAATAAATAAGTAATGGTGGCCTCCTGCAGCTTCTGAAAGGAAATAACTTAGCCACTCCCTTAATTACAGTCGCCTTTAATTACAGAACATTGCCTGACACATGCAGGCATTGTATTATGTGAGGGGTGAATTGCAATAACTCCTATTTACTTAATAATTAAGAAAGGAACATTAGGATTACTACCAAATTACTTGATTTTACTAATATGCTGATATATTGAAAATGTTGCTTACAATGTCCTTCTTTTTTTATTTTTTTTTAAAGATTTTATTTATTTATTTGACAGAGAGATCACAAGTAGGCAGAGAGGCAGGCAGAGAGAGAGGGGGAAGCAGGCTCCCCGCTGAGCGGAGAGCCTGATGCGGGGCTCCATCCCAGGACCCTGAGACCAGGACCTGAGCTGAAGGCAGAGGCTTTAACCCACTGAGCCACCCAGGCGCCCCTACAATGTTCTTCTTAAATTTAAGAAAAGGCCTTAATGTTTAAAGAGAATGCATTCTCATTTCAAAGAGCAGCCATATGGGGTGATGGAACGAACAGGATTTTAAAGCAAATGGACCCGAGTTTAAATTCTTGCTCTGCCAGAAACTAACTCTGTGACCACAAGCAAATGACATACCTCATTTTGCCTCAGATTTTTTTTTTCCTTAGGGCAGTACTACCTTGAAGAATTCATCAAGGATTAGGGAGAATATATACAGTTGATCATCACTACATGTACGTTCCATATTTGTAAATTTGCCTATGCACTGAAATTTATCTGTTAACCCCAAGACCAATACTCATGGCTCCTTTATGGTCATGCATGGCTATGCTCAAAACAGCAAAAAAATTGAATCCTCTGATGTGCACCTGCCCATCCATAGAGTTGAAATAAATCTATGTTTGCCTTGTTATTTCAGCTCCCACACCGTAAAAGGTATGGTCTAGGTAGTCCTACATTTTTGCCATATTCGTGCTTTTTGTTGGTGATGTTGCTTTTTAAAATGGTCCCTAAGTGGTGATGAAGTACTGTCTCATGTTCCTAAATGCAAGAAGGCTGTGATGGGCCTTCTAGAGAAGATGCATGTGTTACATAAGCTTTGTTGGGAGTTCCACGTTAATGGATCAACGGTATTTATTAAATAAGGTGTCTTTAAGCAGAAAGACCATAAAACAAGGTTATGTAATGATTGGTTGACGAAAATGTGATTAGTGGCTCACAGGAACCTAACCCTCTATTTCTCCTAGAAGTGATACTTCAGTGTCCATGTTAGCTCAGTGTTCACAGTGACTGTGAATATGTAAATATTCACTAATAATGAAAGTTGACATTTATATATATCATATTGTGAGAAACAGAAGAGCAGCTCCTTACATCCAGGAGCTGTCCTGACACTCACAGTTAAATACTGGTATCCTCCTGCTGAACATAAACAATTTCACAGAACATCTACATCAAGACAAGGTGACTCCATGACCATGAGGAATCAAGACAAAAAGAAGATGACTCTGTAATTGTGTCTGATCACAGATAAAACATAAACATTACCAGGCCACAGAGAACCATGCCAAAACCTCCCTCTCTGAGTTAACATGAGTGACTGCAGATTCTTTACCTGTTTGCCTTGTACCTCTCTCTAGTCTGCCCTCCTTACAGATAAGATTTATTGAGATGCCCAATTATAGAATTGCCCTTACTCTCAGATAGCACTCAATCCAGAGCAAATTCCCACTGCTCTGGTCTCTGTCCAGAATCACCCAACTAACCCAAGTCCAAATCTTTTCTAATACCCTCTCACCAAGACACACCACAACTTCCCATGGTACATTATCTCTTACTGCCATGAGAAAGAAGCCCATCTCCTTTAACTACACATGTGTTTCTGGTGCTCTCTGGCTGGAGGGCATTGACAATAGACATAGCTAACAGGTAGTACTGGTTTTATTAATTTTATGAATATATTCATCAAGCTAACCCATGCTAACTATCCCAGATGGGCTAAAAACAACAATAACAACAACCTATAGAGTATACCTCTCTTATAGACAGTTGATTTTGTTTTTTAAACTATGTTGTAGTCTATTTATTGTTTTGCATTGTATTATAAGAAGTTGAAATGTGGAAACCTTAGTGTATTACCCATGGCTTTTATTTTTGGATGCTTTGACAGCTTGGAGCCTTGCTGACCTTGGAGAGACTGCTTCTCCCAGCATTGGCTAATTCCTAGCAAACCACTCATTTACTCCTTTCTTGGGAAAAACAAACAATGCAAAGCTACAAAGCCCTAACATCTCCTTTACACTCTCACATCCTGGGTCACTATTCCCCTGCCCTAATCACACCCCGGGCCATGTACCAGACAATTGAAGATAGCCTCTATGCCCCACCACCCAGTGAAATTATTCAAACTAGCCAGTCCTAAGCTTTCTTATGCTGCCTTGCCCATTCCCTCCCATGAAAACCAAAATAAAGGCTCCTGTCCATATTTTCCTCTGCTCCCTCTGCCTCCTAACTGATCCTGGTTCTCCCCAGTGTAGCACCCCATGGTGTGGCCTTCTCTTAGAATCTATGACTATAACAAACTACCTTATTAATGGCAATTGTCTCCTGATCTGTTGGCCTTACTATACCTAAATAATAATAAGAACTATATTCTAAAATACTTAATCTTTGTCATAAAAGAATTTAGGGTGTAATATTGGAGACAGGATAACCCTCACAAGAGAACAAAAAGGAAGCAAACAGTGTGCAACTAGTGCAAACCTATGCAACGCCAAGTACTAAGGCCTCGTTGGCAGCAAACGTGGAAAGGCTTTATGGGAGATAAGAGACAGCAGAGCTTGGAGGAATGGGGTGTGTCTGTTGGATGAGGGAAGGTAGAGGGTTTTTGTAGAGAAGGTAATGAATGAAGTGGTAAATCTGGAAGTAGGTGATTCCCCAGCAAAGGACTTAACTGAGATGTAGCATTAAAATTTTCAGGTTTTAAATTTACTTTTAAATGCATTTAATCAAGTAATAGATTAAAAAATGTATCTGAATGACGCTCACCCTCAAAAGCAGGCATTTTTCTGATTTTTTTTTTCCGAAGGCAAAATGAAACTAGGCTTTTGTTTTTATTTTTAAAAAGAATGTCCTAAAGAACATATGATGCTTTTGGACTTAAACTTCTGTATCCAAGCAACATCATTCTGAAGTAGGGAGCAGATCATTGACATTTTATAGCTGGAGTTCCAAGAACACCTAAAGAAAAGCCAGTTGTGGAAGCAGAAATAGCCTAGAGGCCAGGGCTCCTAGAAAATTGGGATAATTACTGAAATCAATTCTGGCTTACAAAGAACACAAAAGCTGAACACACACTGTTAAATTGCATTCTGCTCACCTGTGGTTTACCATGCTTTTTTTTTCTTTTATAATGCTCAGATTTTGTAAAGACCAAGTAGAATTTCTAACCGATTATTAATGAGAAGAACTTGTGGCAGTAATGGGAACACCATCCTATCACAGCTCTTAAAAATCTACGTATTATGTAACTTGGAAATTCATAAAATGGAATAAAAACTACTAAATTGATTCCAGCAAATGACATTTATAGATAACATGTATATGGAAGTACTTTTTAAAGCTTTTAACACTTACATGATTAAATTTATATATGATATGATTAATACTGCTTGGATTTGAGAAGTCATGTGTATATGAATAATCCCATAAATCTTTGGTAATTGTTCATTTATTACTACACCCCTCCTGATCCATACATAAATCATGAACCATGTAGTTGATTTTTCAGGATAAGAGGTAATTGTAGTCATAAGTTCTATGGTGCCAGTGATTGTCTCAGCATGGAGAGGGAGTGATCCACAGTGTGCTGGCTTTATGCCCAATGAACAGGAGACCACATTCATAGGATACTACTGCCTGGGAGAAGGAACGAGTGCTTACACCAAAGGAAGGTACTAATAAAGCTTCAAGCCTATTTTGACCACAGGAAATCCAGACAGACAAATTCAGCAGAACTCTGCTGAGGCCTCGTAAATCTATTCCCTAATGTGCTTTTTGAGCTCATTGCTAGAATGTATCAGAAGTGATAGTGAAATTTATCTTTTGTTCCTCAATTAATATAATTCATACCTGTGCTACCTGTTTGAGGAATTACAGGTGGCATAAAAAGTAAAGTTTTTTGAGACAGATAGACCTGTTTTGATTCTTAAAAGTACAACTTTCTAGAAGGATAACTGAACATAAGTTATTGAACCTTTTGGAGCTTTCATTTTGCTGATTTGTGTAGTAAGTATACCACCTATATCTTAAAGACTTATGAAAATTGGATCAAAACATAAAAGAACAAGGCTGGCACATAGCAGATGCTCAAAATGTGGATTGCTCTTCAAAAAACTAATTCCAGAACAAATTGGGATCTATAGAAGACATGGCTTGAAGTCACCCTTGATCTTACTCAAAACTGAGAAGTGAAGGGTTTATCTTTGTCAGCATCCAGTTCCCCTTTCAGAACTATTAATCTTTGTGTGGTAGCTTAGTGCTTGTCATCATCCCTGATCAATGCCTCCTGTAAGGAGAAAAATCTGTAATCCATTCACACTGAGCTATATTATTAATTGGATTACCTCTGCCAGGTTATAAGCTTTAAAAGACTAACTGTAGAATTGGAGACTTCAGCGAGTGGATGTGTGTTTTTGATCCAGTGTGTATGAGTGGGTGGGTGGGGATGGAGGGAAAAGGAGGGAGTTTGGAGGGAGTAGCTGGGATATAGATATGCTAAATTTACACATTATGGACTATAACCAGGAAAACAACTTTACTTTCTGAAGGAAAGGCTTGTGTTCTCTTCTAAAGAATAATATATGAGTAATTGTATTCGGACTATTTTCTGGGGACAGATTCCAATACAAAATGTTTTTAAGTAGGTTTTTACTCTACAGAACTTTTAAATGGTCTCTTATCCATAAGTGACCCAGACAAAAAAAATTAACAAAGGAGAAAGTGCTATATTAAACTATAAAACCTATGGGTCTTTTTTTAAGACTTTAAGAAAAAAAATTTGATTTTCCTTGGCATTTAGTTTATTCGTTTGATTTGGCCATTTCCAAGTGAAGGGGTTCGGGACACGTCCCCCTAAAATGTACCACTTTGGCATGCGGACTATTTTGAGGTGAAGGCAATTGAAACCCTCCGGGCTCAAGAGAAACGTCAGCCCCTCCCTTAACTACATAGAAGAATCTAAATTGGGGTCTTTCCCAGAGTAAACATTATTGTCAGAGATAAATTTTATCTGAATGACCCATCTGTATGGCAGGGCAAACATCTAATTACCAAACATCTGCTCTTCTTATTGCTCTATGAATTACATTCTTTCCTTTTGAAGTCTCAGGCCCCCTACCCCCTTCTCCTTAGTTCAGACATATATATCCCATTTTGCCTGTCTTTGCAATTTCATGTCTGTGTGGATTCCCTGTCCATACAAAACTGAATTTAGTTTTCTCTTATTAATCTTTTCCATGTCAATTTGATTTTAGTCCAGGTAGAGAGACCTTGAATGGAGCAAGAAATTCTTCCTCTCCAACAAAAAATACGTGTGCTACCTTGTTTTTTACTCAATGCCTGTTGACAGTATGTGTTCGACAGAAAAACAATTGAAAATCTCAAGCCTTAGTGTTGAGAGTCTGAATTTTTCTTATACAGGATTTTTTGGGTAAGATTTTATTTATTTATTTGAGAGAAATTGAGCAGGAGCAGGGGAAAGCACAGAGGGAGAAGCAGACACCCCACTGAGCAGGGAGCCTGATATGGGTCTCCATTCCAGGACCCCCAGAGATCATGACCTGAGCCAAAGCCAGCCATTTAACCGACTGAGCCACCCAGGTGCCCCCAGAGTCTGAATTAGTAATAATATGACATGGAAACGTGAATTTTTTTTTTCTTAATCTCTTCAGGTTTAAAAAAGTTCTTATCTGTATAACTAAAGCAGGTTTTTTTCCCCCTTCAACTTGAAACACTTGCATAAGCACAGCTAGAGGTCTTCCTGTAACAAAATGCAAAGAGCAGAGATTGGACAATTGATTTGGGGTGAAAAATAAGTAAAATTAATGATATTGAAAAGTAGTAGAATATGCCAACCCAAAATATGACTCTTGGAATTCAAGACGTGCCACCCCAAAATATACCACTTTGGTATATTGATTATTTTGAGCTGTAAGCACTTGAAAAACTAGCAAATGCAGGGAGAATCTTTCTCTGAATTCCCCCTTATCTGCCTGAAGACATATCCTCCAAAAGTAACTCAACTGTCCTAGACCTTCCTGGGACTTTCGTCAACCACAGAAGATTGACTCATCACAGGGAAGGAGACGAGAAGTCAACATCACACCCAGACAAACTTTGTCACAAACCATTATTCCTCTCATCTGTTCTTGTAAGGGCCCATTCATCTTTCCTAAACATTGTTTGCCCTGAGAGTCCTACACCCTCTCCCCCTTTTTCCTATCATGGTATTTAAACCTGAATTCCAAGCCACCTCAGGGAATGACATGAGGCATACATGTTCATAAACTTCTGGTTGTTTTTCTCCTGTTAATGTCTTTTATTACAGGGGTCTCAGCTAAGAAGTCAGAAGGGTGAAGGGAAAATTACTTTTACTCCTCTATAATACATTACTGAATGCAGCCCTTTTTATAGTCTGTGAAGTTTCCAGCATCCAGAAGAATTTCACATACTTATGTGATTAGAATGTGGTTTATACTCCATGTAGTCTGAGAACGTCCCCCCTAGAAAAAAGTCATATACTATTGAATCAGAATAATTTCATGTGGAAAAAAGCTACATATGAAAGAATGTTAAATTGGGTACATGCACCTGGAGGCGTAAAAGAAGCACATTATAAAATTAAAAAAAAAATAATTTTACTTGAAGCTGTAATGTGGGCAATATATATTATTGATTATTTTATATAGTTATTGGTGCTGTTCTGTAATGATTATTCTTCAGAGTCTTAATTCCTACCCTCCTCTGATGGCATGCTGGAACTGATTACACAAATATAAAATTTAATCTTTCTCCAAGTCATATGTTTTACAAGTGCAGCTTAACTTTGGGCAATTACATTTAAAATTAAAGGATTTCAACTGAAGAGAAATAGATTTAGAGGCAGTATGAATTCAAAGACCTTCCATTTTCCTAAGCAGCATCTAATCAAATGGATATGTAAAACCTAAATGTTCTGCTTTTCCCCACAATTCCTCTTCTCTCTCCCAATGAAACAAAGCCCTTACATAATAATGATCTTTGGACTTGCTCCCCACAAGCTGTTTTAAACAATGCCTCCCAGTTCTTTTGTTGAGTTGTTTTTACTTTTAAAACAGATGGTTTGAAATCAGTGCAGAACCTTAGGTGCAATTTCTCCTTAAGAAGAAAATTTGTATGAGAGAAAATATTTGCAACAAATACATGTGATGAAGGACTGTTATCTAAAATTAAGAAAGAATTCTTAAAACTAAACAATAAGAATGTAAACAGCTTGACTAAAAAATAGGCCAAAAACCTTAACAGATACACCACTAGAAAGGATATACAGATGGCAAATAAGCACATGAAAAGATGCTTCACATCATAAGTCATCAAGGAAATGCAAATTAAACCAATGATGAGATACCACTATACACCAATTAGAATGAACAAAATCCAAAACACTGACAACACCAAATGCTGGCAAGGATGTGGAGCCACAGGAACTCTCATTCATTGCTGTTGGGAATGCAAAATAGTATAACCATGTTGGAAGACAGTTTGGCAGTTTCTTACAAAACTAAACATACTCTTAACATATGATCTAGCAATTGTACTCCTTGGTATCTACCCAAAGGAGTTGAAAACTTATGTCCACACAAATGTTTGTAGCAACTTTATTCATAATTGCCAAAACTTGGAAGCGACCAAGATATCCTTCTATAGGTGAATGAATAAACAGTGATACATCCAGACAAAGGAATATTATTCAATGCTAAAAAGAAATATACTATCAAGCTATGCAAAGACATGGAGAAAACTTAAATGCTTATTTATTACTACGTGAAAGAAGTCAGTCCAAAAAGTCTACATACTGTTAAGATTCAATTATATGACATCCTAGAAAGGGCAAAGCTATGAAGAGAGTGAAAAGATCAATATTTGTCAAAAGTTAGGGAAGAGAAGAGATGAAGCACAGGTAATTTTTTTGATAGTGAAACTGTTCTGTATGATACTATAATGGTGGATACATGTTGTTATACATTTGTCCACACCAATAAACTATGCCAAATCAAGAATGAACCCTAATTGTAAACTCTGGAATTCAGGTGATAATTATGTGTCAATATAGGTTTATCAGTGTAACAAATATACCATTCTGGTGGAAGATGTTGATAATGGGGGAAGCAATGCATGTGTGGGGGCCGAGTGTATATGGGAGATCACCATACTTTATTCCTAAAACTCCTCTACAAAACAGTCTATTTAAAAAAAAATAATAGGGGCACCTGGGTGGCTCAGTGGGTTAAGCCTCTACCTTCGGCTCAGGTCATGATCTCAGGGTCCTGGGATCGAGCCCCATGTCAGGCTCTCTGCTCAGCGGGGAGCCTGCTTCCCCCCCTCTCTCTGCCTGCTTCTCTGCCTATTTGTGATCTCTCTCTCTCTGAAATAAATAAAATCTTTAAAAAAAAAACTTTATTAAAAAAATAATAAAGATATAGGAGCACCAGGTGGTTCAGTCTGTTAAGCATCTGCCTTCGACTCAGGTCATGATCCCAAGATCCTGGGATCAAGTTCTGCATTGGGCTCCTTGCCCAACAGGGAACCTCCTTCTCCCTCTCCCTTTGCCTGCTGCTATCCCTGCTTGTGCTCTCTCTCTCTCTCCTCTGACAAATAAATAAATAAAATCTTTAAAAAAATAAAGATATAGATACACACACACACACACATACACACACACACACACACACACACACACACACACACACACACACACACATATATATGGAGGCAGTTACTTACTTTCTGATCCCAGGGTCCTGGGATTGAGTCCTGCTCCATGCTCAACAGGAAGCCTCCTTCTTCCTCTCCCTCTGCTTGCTGCTATCCCCGCTTGTGCTCTCTCTCTCTCCTCTGACAAATAAATAAAATCTTAAAAAAAAAATAAAGATATGCACACACACACACACACACACACATACACACACATATACATGTATATGGAGGCAGTTAGTTAGGTTCTTACAGGATGCCTGGAAACCAGCAAAGAGGAAGTCATGGCCAGCTACAGGATAAATCTGAGGCCTGTCCTGGCAGCACTCCAAAACAAAGCCACAAGAAGCCAGATAAAACCAGAGAGTCCCAAGATGGCTGATAAAGTTGGCCAAAAACCCCCGACCAAATAAGGAAGAAAAAGTATAAAACCCTGCTTCCAAGAAATCCCCACCTCAAATAATGAGTATTCTTCCCCCTTGTTAATGACTGTCCATAAAAGATAGAAACACGATCCTAGGGACATAGCTCTATCTCTCTCTTGACCTTGGCCTGCTCTTTCATCTCATTGAGTGTGCTTTCGTTTTAATAAACCATCCTGCTGTGTTGCTCATCTTCTGTGTTGTGTCTATCCTCAAGTTCTTTCTCATGAAACCAGGAGCCTTCAGTGACATGTTTCGGACAGGAAAGGTTGAGACCTCAGGGCCCGGGTTTCCACAGTTCATCTGGCTATATGTATAAAATGTATAGAGACTTAAAGGACTTCTGTGAGTGATGTGCTGCAAAATGTTTAATAAGCAAGAAACAAAACAAAACAAACTCTACTTTGTACCCTACACTGATTTCCATGGTTATGACAGGCAAGACATAGTTTCGGATTCTCAACTATTAATATGCTTTGACTAGCAATTGAAGTAACTTCCTTTATCCTTCGTATGTTCCTATATCACTTTAGCATTAATAGATTGGGAATGTTTTTGCATGTATCCTGGAATGGCATGGATTCCAAGAAACCCAAATTTTTGAGTACAGTTTAATCATTTAATCCCATCAGAGAGACGGAAGAGGGCACTGCTTCTAAAGTGCGGTGTAGGGGCACCTGGGTGGCTCAGTTGGTTAAGTGACTGCCTTCAGCTCAGGTCATGATCCCGGAGTCCCAGGATCGAGTCCCGCATCGGGCTCCCAGCTCCATGGGGAGTCTGCTTCTCCCTCCTACCTTCTCCTCTCTCGTGTTCTCTCTCTCTCTCTCAAATAAATAAATAATAAAATCTTAAAAAAAAAAAAAAGTGTTTAAAAAGTAAAAAAAATAAAGTGCAGTGTATCCATTCTGAAGCCTAACAGCCTACATTCACAAATCTTTGCCCCTCCGTTTATTTTTTTGCTTTAGAGGCAAATTATTTAGGCTCTCTGTATCTCTTTCTCTTTAACTGCAAAATGTTCAAAATAGCAGTCTGTACTTCCCTGGGTTCTGTGATATAACACATATAACATGGATATATTAAGTTCTTAATAAAGTTTAGCAGTTATTCTCATTTGACTTTTGTGAAATTCTCGCTTTTTGGAAAATACACTTCTTTCTAAGCCTCCCCACATGCAGGTGTGAGGCAAGAAATAGAATTTTGCCTCTACCCTTCTAAGTTCTTGGCTGAGACCTCCTCCACTCATAATAAAAGACAAATTAACAGGAGAGAATAAAGAGAACTTTAATAACATGTATATATTGTTTACATGGGAGATATCCAGGAATACTGTGTCACTCCCCAAAATGGCCCACATTGTCACCTTAAGTACTATCTCTAGCTGAAGACAAAAGAAAGGTGTTAGGAGTGGGTTGGTTATGGGAGGGTACCAGGAAAAGCACAGCCACTAAGGATATGGTTTGTTACGTAGATTTAAGTCCTGCCTTCTCCATTGACAAGAGTTTCTAAAGATTTAGCGCCATCTTTTTCTTGGTACAGAGAGGGAGAGGCCCTTGTATATGGAGGTTTCCCTTATAAATATAAATGTCTCTTACAAAGGAGTAACAGAGCTCATCTTGTGTCTGCTATTTCTTAAAAATAATTAGCTGAAAATAATCCTTATGCCAAAAAGGCATATTGGGGGTCGAAAATTCTGCTGCCCTTCACAGAAATTCCCACAGATCACAGAAAGCAACTGTGTATGCTGAGAGGTCCTCAGAAATGTGTCCATTGAATTTACTCTATACATCACTGTCTTTTGCAACAGTTTCCTAGTGGATGGGAGCAGACCCACATTAGACGAGTGCAGACGCTTAACCGACTGAGCCACCCAGGAATCCCATGGAATGAATTTTTAAATTTCAGATTCTAGGGTTCATTTCTTGAGTGCAATATTTCTATGGTCATTCAGAGGACATCTTTATTAAATTTTCAAACATAAATGATTGAGGTGGTCTCCTTTCCATTCATCAAATATCTACATCTTCCTTCCCCATGTGAACAAAAGACATCAATAATATACTTTCTTTCATTTCTTTAGCTTGATGATAATAAAAACACATAGGTAGTTCCTCTGTTTCCTCTATTGTTTTTCATTATTTGCTTGGGGTAGTAGGTTGTATCGGGATCATCTCAGCTGTCAGTGTCTCCTACTCTCAGCATGTGTGTGGAGGGGGGGAATATGGGGAAGGGGTTGTGTTCATGGGATTTTAAAATTGTAGAGTATGTGTTTGATAATAATCACATCCATATTTTTGAAGCTATGTTATTAATCACTAGGCATGACTAAAAAATATTTTACAAAAACATCCAGTGCCCCTAACTAGATTTCGAATACAAAAAGAAGAAAAATATACATTAGTTTCATTCCCTTCAAGATAATAGATAAATAACATAACAAATACAGGGGATTAGGATCAAAGAAACCAAGTCTCCTTGCTATCTCCTCTCCAAAAGGGGTGGATTGGCATCAGATTTTGAGAAAGTCAAATATAGTCATTCTTTCATTTTTAGCTTTTATTCTAATTGCCTAATTTTATCAATCAACAGCTGACAGTAGTTTTCCCAATTCATGCATCAGATTTTCTTTCTTGGATAATGAGAAGGAAGTAGCTAAATATATCACTGTTGAAGTGCTCATATTACCTAATACAACCAAGCAATGTTTATAGCAACTTTAAATTTGAGATAATTAAGCCTCTGTAACACTTAATTTGCTTCATAATAACACCTCTATTTTCATATAGACAGTGTGGTAGGTAGCTCCAAGATGGTCTCCAGTGATCTCTGCCTTTGGGCATTGATGCCTTCTGTTGAGTGTGGGCTTTACCTAAAGACTGGCTTCTAACAAATAATGGACAACAGTAATAGGAAGTCACCTTTCTAATTAGGTTACGGAATTACTGTTTTCCCCTCCTTGGGCTTCTGTCTCTCACTTTCTGGCTTACTCGTTCTTTGAGAAACTAGCCGGCATGTTGTGAGCTGCCCTACAGAGAGAATCACATGGCAAGGAACTAATGTTTCTAGCCAACTGCCAGTAAGGACCTGTGGTCTGTCAACAGACTGGATGAAGTCCAGGAGAGATAGATCAAGGGCTCACAGTTAAGCTTTGTGATGACTGCAGCTCTGGCTAATACCTTGAATGCTGCGTTATTGAGACGCTCTGAGCCGGAGGCACCAGATAAATGCTCTAATTCATGATCCACAGAGACTGAGATAATGTTTTTTTGCTTTAAGCTACTAAGTTTCAGAGTATTTGTTACTCAGTAATAAATAATAATATAGTCAGATTCTCTAGATCTATCAATTTATATAATTTTTTCAAATTTCATTCTGTTCTGTCAATGACTATATGTAAATCACAAGTGTAGGGTTTATATAAACCACTGTCATATGTTTTTGTACTCTTTTATTTCCCATTTATGTTCCCAATAATATATTCTTTAAATATATAGAAGACTGGGGATTTCAGGCTAGCCTCTCTTATTTCACCAGGCTATATTTTTCTTTAGAAACACTCATTTCTCTCAGTGGATAACAATGTAGTAAGAGACCATTTTTCTTTTAAATTGATTAGCATAGACATAGACATAGCATAACCTATTACCCTTCTTAATTACAGAAAAGAATCAATAATAAAATCAATTAATTTAAATCATATTGGAATCCCTTTGATTAAAAAAAAGATTTTGCAATTAAGATTTTCATCCAATAAAAATAATACCCCCAGTAGATAAAGAAAAGAAAAATTAACCTATGTTAAAAAGAATGTGGATAAATTGTGAGTCTTGCTGTGAAATCCTTTCCATGGGACAAAGTCTTATGGAAAAGATATGACTGGAATTTTATTGGAATATACAGTTTCTAGAAGGTTTTAGAAAATTGAAGATACACCATTTTGATTGATTCTTCAATTCTAGCCCAGTAGGATGCAGTGGAAACTATCTACAGTGGTGGTTATATTTTTTAGAAGGTCAGTTTGACATATACATGAAATTAAACAGCCACATTAGAATATTTGGTGGGAAAATACAAGAAAAATATTTATCTATTTCTATCTATTGTGGAATGATTATATTCACTATTTCTAGAGAACTTGGCTCTGAATTTAAAACCATAACAGGCTCTTTAGTTACTATGAACTACTCTCAGAAAATGGAGAAGCCTGGCAGAGGGGATGTAATATGAAATAGAGTTACAGAGTACAGCCTCCTCAGGAGCCTTGGGATGGATCTGTCAGACACCTCCTTGGCTTCCCCAGTCTTACTTTAGAACTTCCTCCCATGGGTATAGTCTCAGTATATTCTCAGTTATGAGACAGGGAGAGTATTTTACTAAGTATTTCCTGGTAATAAAGAAATGAGCAATAAGGAGAAGGTCAGAGGCAGAACTGTTATAAGGAAATACATTTCCCTCAGTTCTGTCCCTCAGAAAAGACTTCCTCAGCATCTCCCCAGAAGGAAGATAACATTATTTTTCTAAAATGGGATTTAATGAAAGCAGAATACAATTTTAAGCACGTTCCTTACTGAAAAATTTCTTGGTTGAGGAAAGTGTTTATATACCCAATAACAGGTCTTTTTATGACTAAGCTGATTTGGTCAGATCAAGATGCTGTGCCATTTCCTGTCCTATTAAATTTAGTTTTAAAAAATGTTGCTCTTTCTTAGAAGGATGTCTGGAATCATTACAGAAGATGATAGATACACAGGTAACAGGTAAATATATAGATAGATAGTAGATATATCTGTATCTGTATCTTTAGCTCTGTTTATATCTATCTATCCATCTAAAAGTATTTTAACCTTAGAAATACACTCATAAACCCAATAGTGATCCTGATGACTTATTCATTTTATTAATCATTTTAGCATTTTTCTAAATTTTCCCAAAGACTTCTTTATTATGCAATCTATATGGGAATTTCTCAAGAAAATTGAAACTTGTGGAAAAGAATTTTGGCAGAACAGTTGTAATGACAAATAAAATGGATAATAAATTCTTCAGAATATTCAGTGTACTCAAAATAATATTTCCTCCAGACTTGAGGCACATTTAGTTTGTCGTGGCAATGTGACATTCAGACAAGTTGCAAGACTATATATTTAAAATAATATTATAGAAAATAAAGATAAAATGAAAAAGAATATAAATTTTATCCTATTTAAAATTAATTGTAGCCTACCAATATTACTTTTTTTCTCCTAAAAACAAAATTTTTTATTTCTAATTCAATACTATTGGCAAAGTTAAATTCTTACTTGAGGTTTAAATGTCAAAATGAACTTTCTTTTAAATTGGTCTATTTTTCAATCTGCAGGTTCCTTTTCTCCTGAATGAATAGTTGTGATTGCAAATTCAATTGATATAAAAAAAATCTAGCACTTAAAAAAAAAAAGGAAACAACTAGGACATTCGATAACAAATTATTTGCTATATTGTGTTTAAAAGGAACAGCTCCTCAGTACCTTGAAGGAAAAGTACTTAATGGACAAAACGCCCCAACAGGGACTAAAAACACAATCTATAAAGCCAGAAGGAAATGTGCAATTTTGGATAATGTGACAGAAATAGCATCACTTGGAAGAAATTCTTTTTACCTAATCAGAGTTAACGTTCTCCAAATTGTTGTTTTTTACTTCTTTAGAAAAAATCTAATTTCAACATAGAGCTCTTACTTTACCTTGACTTATAAATTACTTATCTAGATCAGCTAATAAAGTTTAAGCATCTTTGATTTAAAGAAAAGGGGCAGTAATTCTAAAGTAGGATTATTGCTATTTTAAAACATACTATTTATAGAAAATAATCTTATGCAAGCTATTTAATGTTTCAGTGAATAATATCAGAAAATAATTGCACTAAAGTTATTACCATCCCATCATGACACCCCAAATCATTTTTAGTAATGTTAACCAGAAAATTAAACAATGATTGATGGTTATAACAAACTCATATATTTAAAAGATTTCACAATAAATGCACCTTTTGATAGACCAGGCTCATAGGGATCTATCTTATTCTTTACAATGCCTTATAACAATTTTGAAACTTCAAATCACATGTTCAAAACTTAAAAACAGGGGTACTTGGGTGGCTTAGTCAGTTGAGCATCCAACTCTTAATCTCAGCTCAAGTCTTGATCTCAGAATCATGAGTTTCAAGCCCCATTTTGGGCTCTATGCTAGGCATGGAGACTACTTTAAAAAAAAATTTTTTTTTAACTCATAAACAGTAGATTAGTACCCAGGGAGAGTGTATGTATAATGTAGAAAAAGATAACTTCAAGAACAAGGATTAAATTAATCAAAACAGATAAATTAGAAGTTGTATGATAGAGATAGAGCTTTGGTATAAACAATAGGGCTGAACGACTGGGAGAAGGAAATAAAATAAGTACGCCACCATTTGTGTCTACTTGTTTAAGGCATTTTATTTGGCATCTTCTATTTTCAAAAATAGTAACAGTGATAAAGTAGATATTCATTTTATAGCTGAGCAAACTGGTTAAGTAACATTCCTTAGCTAAGGTCACACAGTTGATAATTTTTAGATCCAAAACTATTTGTAGTGTCTTGGTTGAGATACTTCTATGAGCTTTACTTGGGAATTCAAAAAAACTTACCATTATACAAACTTACTTGTGTAATTCCAAAACTTACTATATCTGATAGTATCATATAAGCAGAGTGTCAATGAGATGTGAACTATCATAATGTGTATGGGTAATGGGGAAGTGGGAGGAACTTGGGTTATGAGGTAGAAGTGGAGTCGACCTAAAAGGTAGCCTATAATTAACTTTCCAGGTTAAAGAAAACCTTAAACACCAATGTAAGACACTTGGACTTGATGCTACACTCCTTGGGGAACCATCCAAGGTTTTGACCAGATGGTAACCAAATCAAAATTATGGTCTAGATGCATGCATTTCTTTAGCTTGTTCTAGAAAGAACACATTCTGTAACATAACATCATTTATAAAAATTGTTCAGCTGAAATACATTATACTGCAGTTATTTTTCCCCAGATTTATTGAGGTATAATTGACAAAATTTATATATATTTAAAGTATACAGATTGATGAATTTGATATATACCCACACTGTGAAATGATTACCACAATCAAGTTAATTACCATGTCCATTACCATCATCTCACATACAATTTTTTAGTGAGAAAGATTAAGATCTACTCTCTTAGCACATTTAAAATATGCAATATAGTATTATTAACAATATTCACCATGATATAAATTAGATTATCAGAATTTGTTCACCTTATAACTAAAGATTTTACTCTTTGACCATTATCTCCTCGTTTCCCCCATTCACCACCCCTGGCAACTACTATGCTTCTATTTCTATGAGTTTGACTTATGCTGCAGTTATTTTAATTTAGAAGTAGTTTGATTTCATTTAAACCTAAAATATTTAATTTAGAATTAAAGTATAAGACAGCTTTATAGTATTTGTATTTTCATCAGATATTTCTGTACCTTTAGACTGAATTCTAAAATTTCTTTTTAATGATTGAATATAAAAATCTTCCCTACAATGAAGAGTTATCAAAAGTGAGAAATTAGAAGAATGTAGGTAGACAATTTTGTAGAGAAGTCAAAGCTAATGATAAAATGTATTAGGAAACATATCATGGGTTAAGTTTTGAGCTGGAAAGAAAACATGGAGGTTTCTCCGCAGCCATTCAAGAGATTTACAGTATGCCTTCTGCATGTCAGAAACTCTTAGAGGTTCTGGATATTATGAAGGATTTTTATGCGTGACATGGTTTTATTTATGGTGACAGAGTAGGGAGCAAGGACAAAAAAGGGATACTAGCTATAAATTATTGCGGTAATCCAGATAAGACACAATGATGGCTTGGAATTTGCTTGTAGCAGTAGAAATTCTGAGGGTAAAATTCCAGATCTATTTTGAAGCTCAAGCCAATAGAATTTTCTGATAGATTGGATATGGTATATGAAAGAAATAGAGGAAACAGAATACTCTAAATGAGGTAGGGCGGTTAAGGAGGAGCTGTTGGGAGAGGTAAGGAATCAAAAGATTAGTTTTGTTTATGTTAAGTTTGAAATTAATATTAGATACTGAACTATCCATGTTGACTAATTTGTCGTATATGAAAGTCTAGAATTCAAAGGAATAGTCAGCTTCAGAGATATAAAATGGGGAATCCTAAGCATATAAATAATACTGTAAGAGTGAATGGGGTCTCCTATGGAGTAACTGCAGGTAAGGGAGAAGTCTGAGACCTAAATCCTGGGGCTTTCCCATATTTACAGGTTATTGGGAAAGAAAGTAGCAGTAATGGAGGTAGGAGGAGAACTGAGAGAAATCAATGTCTTGAAAATCAAGTGAGGAAAGAGTTTATGATGGCATAAATGGTCAACTGTCTTGGGAAGTAAATCCAATGATTTAGCAGTGTGTTGGTCACTGTTGACCTTGTCAGTAGCCATTTGTTGGAGTAGTATGGGAGAAGGTGTAATTATACTGCCTTAAAGAGTAAATGAAGGATAGCAAGTAGAGACAGTATTTTCAAAGAGTTTTATTGCGTAAGGATGCAAACAAATGAGTCATTAACTGCAGCAGAATATGTGCACAAATACAAAATTTAATATGGCATATATTATATCAGGTTTTTATACTAATCAAAATGATCAAGCAGATGGAAGGGAAACTGAGTAGACAAGAGAGAGTTAAATATAATGTATAGGAACAAGAATATTTTGTCCATAATAACAGAGATATAGGTAGGTTAGTAGATGTGGTCTTAGAGGAGTATGTGGAAGTTCTCTTTGAATGCTTCTATTGAGGTTCATATTATATCCCTATTGTCCTTAAAAAAGATATCAAAACCCATAGATTTAATTATTCATTGTGAAAAATGTCATGGTTTTTAGATTAATGAAGAACTTTCAGGTCCTTTCACTTTTAAGCCAGTGCTTTTTTAAAAAAAATGATTTTAAGTAATTAAAATATATCAGCTAGTAGAAGAGTTGATAAATATAGGCATTATTTTAATGAATCCTTCTTTTCTGACTTGTTTTCAGGTTTTGTGAATGATATTAATTTTCTCATGTTCTCTTTCTACTTTGTAACTGGAGCGTACTAACTTCTCTATAAATATAGCTATTATTAGGAAAATAAAATGGGAAATGTAATTTCTTGGTTGACATCACTTTATGACACTTACTTGAGACTTCAGACATACTTTGTTTTTGTACAAATCACCTCTTCAAAATTTTGCTTAACTTTAGAAAAAGCATTTTACTGCTCATAAAAAATGAGAAGAGCCAACTTCATCCTGGAATAGTAGTCCTCCTAAAAACATGTTCTCAGGAACACATCTACAACCACATGTCCATTACTAAAGCGCTTTATTTTAGTTTTCAAGTGAGGTCATCAAAATGAGCCAGCAGGGTCTCCAATGACTGGTTTATTTCTCAGTAAAATTGAGTAATCCCAAATCCCATTATAATGCACTGTTGTGATTGTAATTATTCTCCCAACTCTAAAGCCACTGGGTTTTGGGGGGAAACAACCAACAAAACACTTGGCATTTGCATTACAGTGGAAAAATCGAGAGCACAAAAAAAAATCCTTCAGTCAAATGAAACCTGGTGTTCCAGTTATAACTCTGTCCTTTGTCATGGGGTCAACTCTGAGATACTATTCAAGGAATAGAAAAAAACTTCCTCCTCAGAGTGAAGAACAAAACCAGAAAGGATTACATCACCAAGCATCTTTTTTTTAAATTTTATTTATTTATTTATTTATTTATTTATTTATTTATTTATTTATTTATTTGAGAGAGAGAGAGTTTGAGCCAGGGGAAGGACTGAGGGGGAAGGAGAGAGAATCTGAAGCGACCTCGGTGCTGATCATGGAGCCCGATGCAGAATTCGATCTCAAAACCCTGAGATCATAACCTGAGCCAAAACCAGGAGTTGGACACTTAACTGACTGAACTACCCAGGAGCCTCAATATATCACCAAGCATTTTAAAAATCATTTCACTTTTATATATTTTATGGGTTTTTTTTTGGAAAGAGCAGAGTTATAATTAATGATTTTTTTTTTTTGAACCACTGAGTGTTTAGATACTTGGTAATAATGTTCCTTACCTTCTGGAGATTCACTGTTATCTTAGGAAACTGAGACGTTTCACCACCATCTAAAATAAGATACATTCAGAATTACTGAAGATTGGAAAGGAAATCAGATTTGTAAGAAATGGTGGGAACTTTAACATCTAAATATTTATTTTTGATGGAGAAGTATTATTGTTTACCTTTCTGTAATTTATTAGACAGCAAGATAAGGCGATTTCACAAATTCACTGCACCATTATTTAGGCAGTTTTAAAGGAAGCTATTTGGAGCAGAGAACAACCACATACATATATTTCATTATTATAGCCACTTTTTATTTTTAATTTATTTTTTAAAAGATTTTATTTACTTATTTGAGAGAGAGACAGAGCACAAGCGGGGGTGGGGGGCACAGAGAGAGAAGGAGAGGGAGAAGCAGACTCCCTGCTGAGTGCAGAGCTAGTGGCAGGCTCCATCCCAGGACCCTGAGGTCATGACCTGAGCTGAAGTCAGAGCTTAACTGACTGAGCCACTCAGACGCCCTTTTATGGCCACTTTTTAAAAGTATACTATTAACTGAAAAGAGAATATAAGGAAAACAGTGACAAGGATAAAAGTAAGAGTGAGCATAGTTTATACAATTTATTTTTAAACTTGTTCAGATTAATATAGGAAATTTGCCAGTATAACACTGGAAGAATTTCTGTTCTTTATATTAATACTTACAAGTGAAACTTCACTTTTGTTTTTGTGAAAGGATTCCTGGAAGATATAGTTATTTTTCCATTTGTAAAAATACTTTAATTAAAAAGTGCTTTGGATATTTGTATATTTATAAATTAAACACCCATGGAAATAAGAAGGAAAAGTTTACTAAGTTGACCACAACATTGATAAATTCATCTACACTCAACATTTTATATTTTGATCTTCTAAATTTTAGATCCTAGGTGTATGTATTCTCCAATCATAAACCAATCAGTAGAAAACCAATAGTGAATTCCTATAAAAACCTACTCATAAATCATCCTAAAGAGGTGATGGTCTTCTAAGATCACTCAAATTGGTTTATTATTATCATTGCTATTTTATTTGAGATTCATAATTTCTTCCATGATTGGAGAACAACAGAAATGCAAACGGAAGTTGTCTCATGTTCTGAGATGTCACAGGTGTATGTATTACTTTGGTGGGTTTTTTTTTTCTTTAAATATCTAGAAAAATAAAGATGAGCATTCAAATACAATCATCCCAGAAATAATGAATTTAGGTTTTAACATACTGAGAATTTTTTTTTTATCTCTTTTGGTATGAAGAACCAAAGTATTGCATGTTAAAATAATGCCATGCAAGAAAAAATTTCAGGAAAATATTTTGTTTAGTCACATTCTTGGCTATACTTATAATATGTTTATATATACTTATACAGAAAGGGCTGTTACATAGGTGTTAATCTTTCCATGTATATTTTCTTTTATATAAGAAAGGGGAGAAATAATTGTTTCTTTTATTGTTGAAAATAAAAGAGAATCAGTTTTAGGAGAGGATATGGGATGACTGGCTTTTGGGAAAAACTAGTAAATTTCCTTTTGAGCAGAATTTGAAAGCAAATACAGAAGGAAGACCACTGTCTTAAGAATATCAACATTTTCTGAATTTCTTCCTTTCTAGTTGGATTTTCTTTCCGTGTAGAAATGGAAATACAGTTGTCTTCTTCAGTCTTCTGATACTCGTGTAAAGAGAGGTAAGTGAATTAAAGCCTAATTTTTGTTTGTATTTCTTTGAATTACTCTATTCAACATAATTTTAAGGATGATATAATGTTTAAACTCAGGTACTTATATAGGATGAATACTGAAAGTTATGACAAAGAAAAAGGCAAAAGTCTGGAAACATAGTATAGAATTATACTAATTAATATTCATCATTTCCCGCTGAAACGACATTTAGTTTTATCTTTTTGACCATATTTACCACAGAATAGTTGTCGTGTAATACTTTTGTTAAAGGAAATATTAGGCCTTAGCAAATTAATAAGGTTCTTTGAATGTCAAAATATGAGTTTTCCTGAACCTTTTTTATTTCCGTACAACTGAATTATTTTCTTCTTTTTATTTTCTTTTTTTTTTAAATCATCTGAACGGAAGATGTGAGTTTGAATAACCCATGATTATATAAAAGAGCATAAATGACCTCTGAGACTATTTATAATATATATTATTCATCATTTTATTTATATAATATAAATAATAATATAGAAATATTCCAACATTTGCAACATGTCTTATCTGATCATTCCACATGCTCCATGTCATTAGTCCAACCATTAGCATGACCGTGGTTGCTGGGTTAGTTATTTTATTCTTAACCAAACACAATTTTAATTATGTCATGTTTTTATTATATATGTCTTATTTATTGATGTCTTTACATAAAATATTTCTGAAAAATAAAGGGAATGAAAGGCTTGTTGGTGAGTATAATCAAGTAGATGAAAAATATTGAAGTCATCAAGAGAAACATAAAATGCCACATTGATCAATTTTTGAGCATGTCTGGGCAGACCAAAGAACAGTCTGCTCCCAAGATGACCACACAATAATGCCGCTGGCAGAGTCAGACAGGTGAAACTAATTACAGGAGGTGTATAATTAGGAAACAAGATTACAACTATAAAAGTAACCTCAGTAGAGTATCTTAAAGTTTCTTGTTTTGTAATAAAAGTTCACATGCAAAAAGATTGAGCTGAGAGGGAATTGCGTGTTTCACTCATTTTTTAATTTCTTGAAGCCTGATAAGTTGTTTGTCATCTGTCAGATGCTGACTAAATATTTATGATATAATAAGTCGATATTTTATCAGAAACTATGTAAGTCCATTATGAAATATTTTACAACCAAGAGGAAAGTCAACCAAATTGACTTTAAATATTCAGCTGAAAGTTACATCTGAAATATTGTTTTGGAAAATTACATACTTAGACAAATGTATATACAGCGACTGAGTTTCATTATTCTGTACTAACTGCCCTCGCTCTAAATATCAAACACTGGATGATTTCAATTTTTAATTCACATCAAAAAAATATAAGTCCAGCCACAATAACATTGTCTCTTCCTTTAAAAATGTTATGTTTTATCTTTAAGCTTTTGACATGATTTCTCTTTCCATCAGTATGAATTTGAAAGAAAGGGCAGCATTTATATGCTTAAGATAATAGATGGAAAACTAAAATACAAGACTTCATGACCATAGTGTATGGAAAGGAAAGACTGATGACTTGAAGTGTCTGTGCCTTCCTCTTCATATTTCTTTTTATAAATGATGTAATGCATTATCTTTTAGTTCTACTGTAGAGCACCGCTTTCTACATAGTAACAAAAAATTATTAGGTAAATGGTGAACTTTGTTTCTCAATGAAAAAAAATGTTTCATTGCAATCAGTACACAATGCATTTTTCTTTTAAAGTCTTCATTTTATGTTCCTAAGGGGAATTCGGAATGACCAATATGAAGTAATTATTTGAAATGAGAGCACTCTTTCCTGAGACTCTGGCTCACAGAAATAAGAAGATATTTTTAACATAACTTGTACTATTTTTAACAGAATTGTCACATTCAGGTCACAAAAATAATTATAGCATATGGTGCTTTACAGAAAACTAAAGTCTCTTCAAGTATTGGAAGAGGCTTTCTAATACTTCTTAAGTTGTTTCCAGCCATATCTATTTTTATAGGAAAAGTCGAGAACTCTGGGGATAGCCATATTTGTTATAAGCGAATGTTTTGTAAGTGATTGATCAGGGTGACAAAACCTAAAATTATAGATTCTCTGGAAGATTTAAAATGAAACAAATATAAAATGTTTTATCATCATAATAATAATATTAATAATAAAAACTGGTATATATTGAACATAATATGCGAGGAATACTTTGACATCACATCATTTAAACTCCATATGCTAAACACTTGTATCACTCATATTTTACAGATGAAAAGATTAGGACATGGACAGAGTAACTGGTCTCACAGACACTAAATGGTGGAGTTGGAATTTAGCTTTATGTATTTTGGCTGCAGAGTTCACATGCTTAATGATTATACTCTATCACCTCACCCAATTCAATGTTTGAAATGCAGAAAGATATTTTAGAGGCCCCACCCCACCCTTTCCCCCAGAGATTGTTAAATTTTGTTACTGTGGAAACACAGAAGATTCCTTGAGGGCAAGAAAAGGAAACTTGGATTTAGAGTGAACACTTCAAAAATTACATATACTAGCCTAAAGTCAAGGTACCTTTTTACAGGTTAAAAGTAGCTAAAGGTTAAGAAGATTAGGAGACAAAATATGTGTGCAGATTTTGAAAAGAGAATATAGAGCAAAAGACGTTGCTACACCTGGGATGGTCCTAATTAAGGACAATTTTCCTCTGCTCAATTTATGTACCACCTTCAGTCAAGGAAAGCTAGGATTTAAAAATGTTAACTCTTCACTTTCTACTCTGATTCCTTGTGCAGCACAGTGCCTGTACTAAAAGCTGAAATATTTAGAATCTGGTTTTAAATACATTTAAATGAGAGAATTTTCTCGCAAATGATATTGAGGGTTTGTATCTTCTGTCTTATATTTTCCATTTTAAGCACATTAAATGAGCAGAAAGGGCTATTTCTCATAGGCAGAAATTAGCACATACTTCTATTATTTAAGAAAGAACCTGATATTTTGAGAGCTAGAATTCAAATACCAGGAAGTGAACTACGTGTAGAGAATTGAAAGCCAATTTATTTCTTCCTTCCTTCCTACCTTCCTTCCTTTCTCCCTCCCTCACTCCGTCCCCTCCTCCCTCCATTCCTTCCTTCCTTCCTTCCTTCATTCCCTACTTCCTTCCTTCTTTCTTTCTCTTTCTTTCTTTTTCTTTCTTTCTTTCAAGATTTTATTTATTTGACAGAGAGAGAGAGACAGCAAGTGAGGGAACACAAGCAGGGGGAGTGGGAGAGGGAGAAGCAGGCTTCCTGCTGAGCAGGGAGCCCAATTCGGGGCTCCATCCCAGGACCCTGAGCTGAAGACAGACGCTTAACTACTGAGCCACCCAGGCGCCCCAGGAAAGCCATTCATAAAGACTTTTGCACCCTAATAAGCAGAGAAGTTAGAACTATTCTAACTGTAAAAGGTAGGACTTAATGTTTGTTGCCTTCTAATTACAGAAGTAGAATTTTTCATTCAAAACATTTCATCATGGATTTTTGCTGCCTAAAAGATCCGAGGGCAGGAGAACATAAAATTCCTAAATTTTGGAATGAGAGATTTGTCATGGTTTTTGGTCAGCTTCTCCATTTCTGTGTTCCTGAGTACCATCAAGTATACACTGTCATAATAAAGTGGTATAAACCTATCATGAAGACGAGTCCCCCAGACAGACTCAGATAAAGAATTCAAAGTAGGAAGAGTAGATCAAGAGTGGATATACATTTTAAATGAGACAGCTGTCCAATACTGATTGTTTACCAAATGCAGAAAGAATCCAAGTCCTAGTTTTGATTATTACAGAACTACAGGAAAAACGTAATACACATATATACACACAGACGCGCGCACACACACACACACACACACACAGTCCTTGTTTTGCTCAGTTCCAGTGTGCATGAATTTTAGTAATGGTGATTTAGTTAAATAACACCACTCCCCGGAAATACAGTTCAAATTTTAATTACAGTGTACTACGTGTGAACAATTAGATAAAGTACCAGCTCTACTGCAAGTTCATTGGCCCACAGATCACTGCATAAATAACAGAAGTGCATCACAATCAATGACCAGTCATGTCACTTCTCTCCAAGTTCGTCCATGAGTGGTCCCAGCTCCCCTGTTAGATATTTCAAACATTGCAAGCATAAAAACTAAATTGTTGGGAGCTAATCTAAATTTAGAAAGAAGTATGATAGTTTGCTAAGGCACAGAAAAGGTCTTTCAATATAAAAGGTCCTTTCATATATAAAAGGTCCTTTATATAAATTATGTAACAAGAAGAGTAAAGCAAGCATTTTTCAAACGACCTTTGCTAAGTTTTTTTTTTTTTTTTTTAAGATTTTATTTATTTATTTGACAGAGAGAGAGAGAGAAAGAGAGTACAAGCTGGAGGAGCAGAAGAGCGAGAAGCAGGCTCCCTACTGAGCAGGGAGCCTGGTGCGGGGCTCAATCCCAGGACCCTGGGATCCTGACCTGAGCCAAAGGCAGTCACTTAACCAACTGAGCCACCCAGGCGCTCCCCCTCTGCCCCTCCACTTGCTAAATTTTTTACTAAAGAAATAAAACACTTTAATTCTCAGGGCTTCTAGTATTACAAATTACAGTGTACTAAATATTAATTTTACTGTTTTTCACATTCTTCTATACATTTATAACTTACAGTGAGAGTGCTTTGAATGATTTGACAAAAATGTTAAAGATCGGGGAACAATCGTAATCTTTCTTATCAATTATTAAGACTCCACAGTCTCAGGCTTCACAGTCAGGTTTCACAGTACTACACTGCCATATGAAGGACTACATATATGATGAGATTAAGGTTTTAACCTCCAGTTTGAAATACATGTGCATGTCTTCATCTGAGAGCAATTTTACTAAGTGATAAGAGACCTTAACTGAGCAATAATAAAGAGAAAAATATTTCTGGTGAGAGTTTATTTTTTTCTAACTCAAACGAAAAGAAAACTTTACTGTTCTGATCTTGGTCTGAACTCTTAGTAAAAAAGATATCTACAGTAACAAAAGGAATGGTGCTTTCTCAAGGACAGAATGGAGATAGACGTAATGTCCCATAATATCCAATGACTTAGCAAGATTAAACTGAGAGGTTTCTGAGGACCTCTCTCTCTTAATAGCAATTTTTGATCCTTCTTTTTTTCTTTTTGACAATTATTTAAGACCTTTATTAACAAATGCTTGCTGTTTGTTGACTTTTTTGAAAAAAAACAAGTCAGAAATATTCATTACAAATGAAAAATGAGATTCTTAAAACTCTCAACTTGACCACATATGAAACAGTTAAAAAACATTTGAAGGCGTATTGAAAAAAAAAATGTTTTTCATTACCAAAAAGAGATGTCTTTAGCTAAAAATAATAAAAAACCCATGCTACACAGATGATGCCGATAGTTCTGTTTATCTGGTCAGTGGGCAAAAAGCAAGCACTTAAGGCCTTCAGCTCCAATCTTTTGTTCATTTCTTATTGCTGGAATTTCATATTAATTTCTTTGTGTTGGATGATTAAACCAGATGATGCTAGTAGAGATGGTAAAATGGCATTTACTCAGTCCCACCTTGCTCAGCCTGGGAACTGATGAATTCTCAACAGGTGGATCTCCTTGCTGCTTTCGTCTCTTAGTTCTCTTGTGCTTTAGGGTTTTCTGGGCATATGTGCAGGTAATTGAATTTGCCGCGGTACCTACGTTGAGATGGCTGCTGACCTTGGGTCTCTTCTCCTTGATTTTCCTTGTTTTCTTCATTGCCATCCTCCTTAGGCTCTCATTGGCCAGGAGGGCCCCTGTGGAATCGTGATCTGTGCCCCGAGACATATTGTCTCAGTGGCCTACCTTGTTCTCCTGCACCCTGATTGTCGGCTCCTGCCATCACCTCTCCTGGCATAGGAGGGCTGGAGGACTTTGGTCCGAGCCTTTCTGCCTGTGGTAAGGTGGGAACCCTCCCCTGCCAGAGAGCGGCTCTGTGGGCATGGCTTCGGGAGCACTTTCTCAGCCCTCCTTCTTTTCCCCACTCTCACTGTTCTAGAAATTCTGTTGGCAGTTGCGTGGAGGACCCTTGTCACCTGGAGAGTGTCTGTAATGATTACAGTGGGCTGCGTATTTACTGCCCTGCGCTGGAGCTCCAACAGGGCCTGTCACAGAAGCTGCCCCCACACTCTCTTCTCCTTCAACAGTAACAAACCCCACCATCTCCCCATCTCCTACACTGCCAAAGAACTTCCTGGGCTTATTCTTTAGGGCAGTCTGGTGTACAAATACACTTCCTTGGTGTCATTCCTGTCGATGAAACTGTATCTGTTTCTTACACTGAACCATTTGACTGTTCTCAAAACCTTCCTTGTGATGACCTTCTTGTCACGGCAGGCAGGCGCCAGCAATGTAAGGTCACTTGGCCACCACTACCTTCACTGCTGCCCATGGTGCCGGGCTTGGTGTTGGCAGCCCCGAGGGCAGGAATTTTGGTGGCTGTTGGATCTCATCCTCACTGCTCAGGGTTGTGGAGATGGTGACTGGGGCGCCTCCTCCTGTGGTACGATGGTAACTGCCCCTGGCCACGGCGGGGCTGCTCTGGACTCTCTGGGGTCTGCTCACTGCTCCCATTACCCATGGAACCGATGGAACCATTATTGGGCCTTTTTCACAGCTTCAGAACCGTGTGTCTCTAGGTCATCTGCCAAGGAACCACTTATCAAACCTAGAGGTTCTCAAGCTCTAGTGTTATTAAATATACAGCAGAGATAAAATCATAGATTCAAACTCCACAGCAAAGAGAAAGGAACAAACTCAGGCACCTGGGTAGCTCAGTTGGTTAAGTGTCTACCTTCTGCTCAGGTCATGATCCCAGGAAGCCCCTTGTCAGGCTCCCTGCTTCTCAGGTAGGCTGCTTCTCCCTCTCCCTGCCCCCTGTTCGTGCTCGCTCCTGCTCTCTCTCCCTCTGACAAATAAATAAATAAAATCTTAAAAGGAACGAACTGATCACGTACACAACATAGATGAAACTCAAAGTCATTATTCTTAGTGAAAGGAGTCAGACACAAAATAGTACATGTTGAATAGTTCTACCTGAATAAAACTCTAAAATGCAAACTTATCCATAGTGATAGAAAGCGGGCGAGTAGTTATCTAGGACGTCGGGGCAGGGGGGCTGGTTGGGATAGACTGCAGAAGGGCATAAGGACACTTCTGAAGTTGTTGGAAACAACCTTCATATTTTGTGGTGGTGGTTTCTCAGGCATATACCCCTCTTAAAACTCATGGAAATGTACTCTTTAAATGGGCACAATTTGTTGCTATAAATTTTATCACGATAAAGTTATTAAAAAGCCACAGAGATTCAAGATTTCAGCAAGAGTAGACTAGAGTGTGTCAAACCCAAGAGAAGCCAAAATATATTATTTGGATTTTATAGGCTTTCTACAATAATTTTTCAGTTCTGTGTTCTCAATCATAAAATGTAAAAAGACTAATTTAAGCATTTTTCACAGATGACAACTTCTTTGCTCTGAAACGATAGATACTATTCAAACACATGTTCATTTGTGTGTATGCTGGCATACCTCATTTTATTGTGCTTCGCTTCGTCACACTTCCAGACCCTGCATTTCTTACAAATTGAAGGTTTGTGGCAACCCTACCTGGAGCAAGTCTGTTGTTGCCATTTTTCCAACAGCAGTTGCTCACTTCTTATCTCTATGGTTGGTAATCCCCATAGTATTTCAAACTTTTTAAGTATTATTATATTTGTTATGGTGATCTGTGATCAGTGACTACGGCTCACTGAAAGCTCAGATGATGGTTAGCATTTTATAGCAAAGAAGTATTTTTTAATTAAGGTGTGTACAGTGTTTTTTAGACATAATGCTATTGGTCACTTAATATACTATGAGTATAGTATAGTGTAGGGTACACATAACTTTTGTATGTACAGGGAAACCAGGGAAACCACCAACAAGCCCTTTGAGTTGCTTTATTGTGACATTTGCTTTATTTCAGTGGTCTGGAAATAAATCCACAATATCTCTGAGGTATGCCTATGCTTCTTTGGTGGCACATAGTAGAGCTATGGTATTCTAGTCATTGTTGCTATGATCAGAAAAGAAGTGGTGTAGATTTTATATATAAATTATTCTTTCCCATTAAGTGAATATTAATTTGTGTCAACCAACCAAAGATTTACAGAAGTTCAGAAAAGGGAAAAATGTATCTTTTAAATCTCCACAAAGTAGGTATGTTGTTAACATCTCAACGCAAAAGTGCTTGCCATAGCTCTATTACAAAGCTGTAATCATCAAGACAGTGTGGTACTGGCACAAAAACAAACAGACACAAATATCAGTGGAACAGAATAGAGAGCCCAGAAATGGACCCCAACCTCTATGGTCAACTAATCTTCAACAAGGCAGGAAAGAATATCCAATGGAAAAAAGACAGTCTCTTCAACAAAAGGTGTTGGGAAAATTGGACAGCCACATGCAGAAGAATGAAACTGGACCATTTCCTTACACCACACACAAAAATAGACTCAAAATGGATGAAAGACCTCAATGTGAGACAGGAATCCATCAAAATCCTTGAGGAGAACATAGGAAGCAACCTCTTTGACCTCAGCCACAGCAACTTCTTTCTAGAAACATCACCAAAGGCAAGGGAAGCAAGAGCAAAAATGAACTATTGGGACTTCAGCA
>CM052885.1:28452174-28564036 GCA_028534135.1 Potos flavus | reverse complement strand
TAGAATTTGTTTATGAATCAGGTTAGGTAGGGAAAAAAAAGAGGAATCACAGATCATTCTAAGGTTTTTGGCTTGGGCAACTGGAAGGACATTGGAAAGGAACAAAATATTGAAAATACAAAAAGGATGATTTGTAATAGTAAGACTATACACAGTATCACCTCTCCCCTTAAGCCTTCAAGTGTTCATTCTCGATGCTGAAAGAAGGAACACCAGCCCTTTACTCACCCTGTTCTCTATGCCAATGAATGGCTGAGTTTAAGAGTCATGGTATTTATGTCCTTTAAACTGCTCACAGTACTTTCTCTGCAGGATACATACATACCTAATAGATTTTTATTCATTTATTTATATATTTAGCCAACATTGATCCAGCCCTAAGAGATGAGGAGGCGCTGGTGATAAATTACTAACAGGGCAGACAGGGTGCTGCTAATGTAGAGCCCACGGGAAATGAGATAACTTGATCACGCAGGACCCTGCACTGCCACTTGACAAGTCATTTTATTCCTCTGCCTTTCCCGTACTGCCTGACTGATACTTTAAAAAAAGTCAACCTCCCTACTTTGTTGCCAGATCATGACTGATTTTGGAAAAGAGTACCTGTAGGATTAACCTAGGTGTGGGAGATGTTTTATTTCATACTATGAGACAATGTAGAGAAAGGTAACTAACATTCTGTGAAGCCATTAAAGAGAATGGATTACATGAACCTTCCTGAAATGACTCAGGCAAATTACTTCATTCTTTCTGAACAAGCTCTATGCATACGAGAAACATAAATATGTCTTACGTGGCTACAGTAATATAGAAAGTTAACAAAGAGATTGGACCTACAACATCTTAAAAAACAAAAACGAATTTCTTAGCCCCCAAAAGAAAGACCCTAAGTTATGTGTTGGAAAATAATAATACTCCCTAGACCCTGATTTATTAAAAAGACCATTTGTGCTTCCAAATCAGGCTTTTGGTACGTCTACAGATATTAGCGAAATGATTTCTGTGAAAAACCAAAGACTTTATTGACATATTTAAATTTCCTGGATGATTGAAAATGTTGTGTGCTATAAAGACCAATACCAAAAAAAAGGTATCATTAAAAACTATTATTTTGTGTAGCTGCAGACCCATTTTTCCCAGTACTTAGGCCTTTGTGATTCTCCCACCCCAGAGTGGGTTATGAAAGAATTTGATGAATTAGATGCAATTTATGCATCATTTGACAAGGATTTTCTCTTTGTTAGTTCAGAGGACCTTTTTGATACAGAAAGATAAAATAAAAACATTACATTTTCAACTATCCTTTGGGGGAAAATTATATGCCTAAGGGCTGTACCCGTAGATAAATGATGGGTTCCCAGAATATTGTTACAAGACATATCCTTCCCTCCTCCTTCCCTCTCCACCCCCAGCAATAACAGAAACAAATAAATAAATATTGCAGAAGATCTACTTTCAGAGGCATGATTTAGCCAATTCACGTGCAATATGTATCATCCGACAGCACTACAGACATCCTTAGAAAAATGATTTTATAGTCTCAGTACCATAGCCATGCACCCCTTCTGTGCAACACAACCTGGGAAACACAGCTAGCTTGGGGTACCAGCCTGTTAGTCAAATCCTTAATGATGTGCCAAACCTGTGCAGAGCTCCATGGCTTTTACTATAGGACCTCAAGGGACATGTGTGTGTTTGTGTGGATGTGTTTCCAGAGGATCTAGAAAATTCAGGAAATTCTACTGGATAGGGTAGAGAAGGTATGTGGAAGAAGAGACAGATTTTCCACGACAAGTTATTATAGGAAGGCTGACCTAGGGTAATCTTTGAAATGGAAGAATGCAAAACTGGTTCTAACTGTCCTAGGAGATAGCTGTGTGCTCCACAACAATAACTTTACAGTAACCTGTACATTATCAGCAATGCATATAGGGTTCAATTGGATCTTTGAAAAGATCCAGATCATTGTTTGTTGTAGAATATGATGCATTGTCTATGGCCATACCACCCTGAACGTGCCCGATCTTGTCTGATCTCGGAAGCTAAGTAGGGTCGGGCCTGGTTAGTACTTGGATGGGAGATAGAATATGATGCATTTATGTATGTACATTTGCATGCATGTATGCACATACATAGTCTATACAAACCAGTACAGACATGCAGGGGTCAACTGATAGGAAAATCCTGAAACTTCTCAGAGTGACAGAGAAAACTGGGTCTATTCTGAAAAGGAAAGCACAGTTATTTTATGTGGTTTATGTCCTTATAAAGCTGAAAATCCTCTCTGGATGCCTAAACTCAGTTTCCAAGGACAGTCTCTGCTTCACTCTGGCACATTATGCTTATCACAGAATTATGTTTTCTTCAAAGCTATTACTTGAGAGAAGAACAGACGCCAAATATATATACATATGTATACATATAAAAACTTCCGAATATCTAATTTTTTTTCACAGATCAAGTAAATTTTTTAAAAAAAAATTGGAATTGATATTTTGGATGGCATTCAATGTTCTTCTCTTTAAATTTTAAGAGTCCTGGATATCTTGCCAAGCACATAAACCAAATTGTATTGGAACTGCAACACTTTAATAAGAAGCCTCAGATATTGCCTCCCCCACTCCCCACGTGGCAGGACTCTCGTTTATTGGAGCCATCTTTTACCAAGCTGCCAACTTCCCCTTTTGCTAAATGCTCATAAAACTCCATCTTCTCATTGACTCTGTTCTTTAGTTTCCTTTTTGTTCCTCAAAAGGAACAAAAGGATCCATTCTCTGAATTTGGTCATCTTTTTTTTCTTTTTAGTTTTTGCCACTCACCCATCCTTCACGCTCTACCTAATGTCACTCGAGAATCGTCTTTACCTCTTGGAGACATTGCTATTTACATTACTAGGACAAGGGCTCTAGATGTAAAGGCTCTTTCCCTAATTCAAATAAAAGGAGTCTTATTAAATTGGAGTTACAGCGAGCCACATTGAACTTCTCTTCAGACCAAACACCTCTTTTATCCTGTCTGCCCTTTCTTTCCGACAAGAATGTTAGCATCTGTAAGTAGTGGTGACAGGTCTGGAGAAGACAAATTTCATACTATTGTGGAAAAGAACAATTATAAAAGAAACATTTCACTCCGTTTTTACTCATTCCAGAGAGAATACATGAAATTAAATGAGTTATTTAACTAAAGCACACTAGGTCAATGGTTCCAACTCCAAAAAAAGTTCCAATTAAAAAAAAATAATAACTTTGTAAAGGAGAAAAAGTATTTTTTTCTTTTTTAAGGCAGAAGATCTGTTTCTTCAAAAGTAACCTTAAGTGGAGGTGGACCAATATAAAGTATGCCAGCTTTTCTAGTCAAAAAATACACAGGTGAAAGTTGGAGGCTGTCCCTCCCATCAGTCTCCTCAAAGTCAGAAGTGAAGGACTTTGTTAAAATCACTGAGAAACCAGGGCGCCTGGGTGGCTCAGTGGGTTAAGCCTCTTCGTTCGGCTCAGGTCATGATCTCAGGGTCCTGGGATCCATCCCCACATCGGGCTCTCTGCTCAGCAGGGAGCCTGCTTCCTCCTCTCTCTCTACCTGCCTCTCTGCCTACTTGTGATCTCTCTCTGTCAAATAAATAGATAAAATCTTTAAAAAAAAAAAATCACTGAGAAATCTCAGAGCATATCTTGAAAACAATAGTACTACAAGATACCAAGCTCTGAAGGGCAATGTTTATGATTTGGGAAAATCTCCTGATGATATGTCTTATCTGGTAATTGCTTAAAATTATTACCTTAACACCTGTGCTTCAAAAAAAGAAATATTTAAGGGGAAAATGGCATTATAAACAGGTTTTCCTATCAGATTGTATGTTAATATTTCCAAGAATGGGTCCACAACTGCCTAACTCATTGCTACATTGAACTATATTCTGTTTAAATAGCATGGCAAAATGTAGTTAGATTCCAAAATATCACTTCGGCTGTGGCTCTCAAACGACAAATATACGAGGAGACCTAATACCAAGCAATAGACCCTTCTGTGGAAATAAGTTCTGCAACTGGTTTTATTTTGGCACAAATGGCAGTTAGGGTGATTTTCATTGCTCTTACTAATGTCATTTTCCTGGAGATCACTGGGGACCATGAAAGATGGTACTACTTCTGTGATCAAATAGCATTACTTAAGTTCTTCCCCCCCCTTTCCATAGGAAAGATTTGATGTGAAGTAAAAATTTCATACATTTAAGGTAGCTACATTTTTTCTGATATGAAAATGTAGTTTTCATATTAGAGTTTTTTTTTTTTAGAGTGAATTTATCTCACTCTCCTTTTTATTATTATTTTTTTTTTATTAACACATAATGTATTATTTGCCCCAGGGTACATGTCTGTGAATCATCAGGCTTACACATTTCACAGCACTTACCATAGCACATATCCTCCCCAATGTCCATAACCCAGCCACCCTATCCCTACCCCCCTACCCTCAGCCACCCTCAGTTCGTTTCATAAGTTTAGGAGTCTCTTATGGTTTGTCTCCTTCCTGATCCCATCTTGTTTCATTTCCCTCCCCCACCCCCCACGACCCCCCACCCTGCCTCTCAAATTCTTCATATCAGAGAGATCCATATTAGAGTTCTTTAAACAATTAACAAATACATATATTTCCTAACATTTGTTTTTATTTGTTCTTCCCTAAAGACCTATTCTTCTATATGACAGTGTTGATGGCAGGGTTCAGTGTTGATTTCAGGATAAAATCAAGGGTCACCAACTTCCTTCATAAAACTTTTGAACAAAACTTCCCTATTACAGTCAGGCTCTTTCATTTTTGTAGTACTGGATACTTCTGCCTCTCTAGTTTTGTAGGTGTACGTGTGAGCCTATTTTGACAGATTACATTTGCTGCTCCTTATGGAGGAGATTTTAATGTCCTATAAATCTCCTTCTTTAGGAGATTTTAATGTCCTAATTAAACTTGTTCAGTCAATGGCATTCACCGTGTTTTGAAACCATATAATATTTAATCAGTAGGTCTCATATGATGCATACATACCATGAGAGGAAAAAGAATCATGCTTAAACATGTTAAAAGACACTGTTGATTATGAAGTCTTAATAAAACAACTTTTCCATTTGAAGAAAACCAATTCAATGTCTAGGTAGAAAATCCTGACTGAGAATGTCAGAGGAAATGATAAAGAAATAACTTTTTGATTTTACTTTTGAGTAAGATTCAACAAATTACCAACCTTTGGAAAGGGGAGCAGAAATTTCAAAGACTATGATCTATCCTTTGAGATAATATTAAAATAGCTGTGAGGATAGAGTAACTAGACAGTGCTCATTTCTCATCACTTTTTTTCACGAGAGTTTTATTTACTAAGTATTAAATTTAATAGTTGAGGATTATGAGCTGGAGGCAAAAGTCTCTTAAATGCTGGAGAGATACTGGATTACCATCATTTGCCTTTCTTAGGTCTCCATGGGCAACAAGAATATGAAGATCAAATAGGCAGGGGATTGCAACAGAACTTCAACATGAATTCAATATTAAATGAAATAACATTTAAAAAACTGGAACATACTGGGAGTTAACTCAGTCACCTCATTCTTATCTTTGTGTGTCTGGCTTATTTCACTTAGCACAATGTCCTCAAGATGCATACATGCTGTCACAAATGGTAGGATTTTCCTGTTTCACCTAATTGTGAAATTTTTCAGTCATATTTTTTCAAATGCTTTTTTGCTCCACTTACCTCTCTTTGGCAGGGCCTCCATTGACAAATATATTTAGTGTTTTGATATCTCACAGGTCCTTAAGTTTCTATACATCAAAAAAGTTTTTTCTTTAACTGTTCTTAATATTAGAAAATATTATTGATCAAATTTATTGACCGCCATCTCTATTCTGCCGGTAAGCCCATCCGGTGAATTTTTAATTTCAGATATTGTATTTTTTGGTTCTTGAGTTTGTATTTAATTATTTTTTAATAGATTCTAGTTCTATGTGAGATTTATTTACTATGAGCATGTTATGCTTTACCACATTCCGAGTGTTTTTAATAGTTATTTAAAGTCTAAGGTCTTTTTCCGTTAATTCCAATATCTGGGTCATCTCAGAGTTGGCCTTTGTTAAGTATATTTTTTTCTTGAAAATGTGTTGCGTTCTCCTGTTTTATTTATGTCAAGCATGTTTTTATTTTTGTATCCTGAACTCTGTGAATGTAGTGTCATGGAAACTCAGGATTACTTTATATTATTACAGAGTATTGATATTTTTATTTTAGTGTGCATTAATCTTATTGGACTTGAATTTATAGTCTTTTTCTTTTGGATCGCAATTCAAATCTCAGTTTTCCCCCTGTAGCATGGCTGTTTGCTCCCTGCCCCAAACATGCATGGTCAGGGCTATCAGACTCAATTCTCAGATGACCTCATTTACACTTTAGAACCACAGAATGTAGGTTTCTTATAATTCATTGAGATTTACTGGGTCAAAATACAATATTTTTGTCATGGTATTTTTGTATAGCAAAAGATTGCATTTCCATTTTGAAAAACAAAATCCATTCTCTTTTCTTATTTCCACATTCATTTTTAAAAAGATTTATTTACTCATTTTGAGAGAGAGAGGGAGGGAGAGAGAGAAAGCAGGGAGAGGAGCAAAGGGAGATAATCTCATGCAGACTCCATGCTGAGCATGGAGCCAGATGCGGGACTCGATCCCATGACCCCAAAATCACAACCAAAGCCAAAACCAAGAGTTGGATGCCCAACCAACTGGGCTACCCAGGCACTCCTCTCACATTCATTTTTAATTAATCTCGCAACCTCAAAAGTTGAGTTGACCTCCTCTCTTTTTTTATATTATTGCACCTAGCACTTATATTTTCCATTTTCACTGTCCCCTACCTCAACACATTTTTCTCTCTGTTCTTTGCCTTTGTCTTTTTTTCTTTTAGTCTTAGAAGAGTGAGTTCACACTTAAGTGATCTCTGCCAGCTCTTGCCATCTTCTTTCCACTGGCTCTGTCCTTAAGTCCCTACCATCTGACTTTCCTCCCCAGCAATTTTCTTCTCACAAGACCTAATTATTAAAGCCAAAAATATGTTGAAAAACAATGCCTCAGCCCTTCTACTAAGCCTTATGGTCACATTCTTCACAGCTATTTACAGTTCATGAATCATCTTATCCTTCTTAACCAACCCCACTCCTTCTACAACTCTCCCCAGTGATAATAGCACCCAAACAATTAAACCTTTCTCTCAAATGTCAGTGTTCATGTTTGAAATACTCTGCCAAATTTCATATTTACAAGAGGAAAGTGAGATTTTTTTCAAGGAGAAGAAATGGCCAAAAAAGAACTAAGTGTGAGTTAGAAAAGAAGGCAAATAAATAAATACTTGCTAGTTGAATCCTGACCCTCTATGTCAACTTCTACTGCCTTGCATGGGCATAGTGATCTTGGCAGTGTTTTAGAGCCTATGGTCTATCATTCAAGATGACTTTTGTAGAGCTTTGCATTCTTGTAGCCCGTGTTAAAAAAGCTTTTTTAATCTTTCAAAATAAAGGAAGTAGTAACAAATGTTGATAAAAATATCGAATTGTACATGTCCAGCATCACAACTTTTGGAGATTTTTAACACTTCCTAATCCATGGCAAAGTGAGCATGTGAGTCCCAGAAAGTTAAAGACCAATTTGCAAGTAATATACCAAAGCTGAAATCTATAAAATTTATAGAAATGTGCCCTGGGCTAAAGCTCATTGAAGACATGAGACAGCACAACATTGACTATTTTCAAATTCTGTAATGAATGAGCAGTCAATTTCGGAATAGCTAATCAACTCTTGTTAATATATTCATAATGGGGTGAAGTATTCTGAAAAACCCAATGTATATGACCAGTTTATGGATAAACCTCATGGGCTTCCTTCCAAAAAAGATGTCACCAACCTGCTGGACTTGAATCAATTAGAGAAATAAAGGATCCAACTGTACTATGACTCTGGGCAAAGAGACAGATAAAATCTAGGCAGGAACCCAGGACTATCACAGTGGAGAAGAGAGATCAGGTGTAGTGAATGCTCTTGTGTGCCATCAAGATTCTCTCTTTGGGACAAGGCTTTCATTTTCCCCACCCACTAAGATGTGATTCCTGTTGATGGCTCACAGCTGAGTTCCTCCCCAGGCTTTGCCTCAGGATGAAGGGATATACCTTGTCAAACTTATCCTTCTTCCCAGGTAGCCTACATCTAATGACTTCTGATGTGGGGGTACAAGGACCCAGCCTCTTGCCTCACACTGGGAAAACTCTGAAAGGCCAGTCAAGCCCCAGGGTTCACTGTGAAATGGGCTGAGGCTTTTGCTACTGCATCGTAGTTGAGGTTCCCCCAAAACGAATCCTGCTTTCTTCATTTTCTTAATGTCACCAAGTACACTGTTATGGACTGAATGTTTGTGTCCCACCAAAATTCGTATGTTGAAATCTAACCCTCAATGTGATGGTATTAGGAGGTGGGGCCTGTGGGAGGTGAGATTAGGTCACAAGGGTAGAGCCTTCATGAATGGGATTAGTGCCCTTATAAAAGAGACTTCAGAGAACAATCTGGCCCTTACCCTCTGTGAGAACACAGAGAAAGGATGACTGTCTACAAACCAAGAAGTGGGCTATCTACAAACACCAAATCCGTTGGCACTGTGCTCTTGGATTTCCCAGCCTGTCTCTTGTTCATAAGCCACCCAGTCAACGGCATCCTACTATAGCCGCCTGAACTAAGACAAACACTTCCTGATAAACTTCCTGCATCGTAATCGTTCTCAGAATTTACTCCTGGGGAACGCAAGCTATCAGGGTTGGGTTCCACTGGTGTGATGGATAAGGAGAGTATTAGAGAGCATCTAATCAGTCTCCTTTTGCAGAATCCAGGTTGAAGTCCACTGCATGGCAAGGGTTGCTACCTAGGAATCTGGAACTAATCCCCAGAGCACCCATCTCAGAAGGGCTGAAAAGGGGGTTGTATGAAAAGAATCAATAGGAAAAAGGAGAGCCAGTCAGCAATCTTGTTTGCTTCTTGGAGGAATATGTCTTGGAGTTAAGACAAAAAACAAAAAACCCCAGAAAAACAAACAAACAAACAAAATAATGAGCTCTAAAGGTGAGCTTGCCTCTTGCTAACTGTGTGATCAAAAGTGATTGCTGGTATTTTCCTCTGCAATACAGATACAGGATCTGATTTTGAGTACTATATGAAGTAATATTTGTGAAGTGCTTAATTGTTACAGAAAATAAGGAGCACTTCCTTGTATGTTTACAAATATTACCTCATTTAATTCTCTACATAATATGTAAGGTAGCATCTTTTGCCTGCAACAGTGAGTAATTAAGTAGCATAAGAATGATGGAAAGAAAGAAACCAAAAGGTATGCAATAGTCAGTAGATTGCAGTTTGGGAGGAAGAAGAGATCAAATGGCCCAGAAGGTCAAGTAGCTTTAAGGGACAGAGCAGAACTTGGAACAGAGGTCTCCTGGAGCTCTTACCCTATTCCATTCTCTAGTATTCAGTAAATACTTAATTTTCTCAAAAATTCATCATATGAGGCAAAAAAGAAGAACTCTCATGGGTAAACATTTAAAAGAAAATGGTTTAAGAGAGATAAAATAAAACCCCATAAAAATCATTTGAATAATTAGGGATGAGGAGCTTCTAGAACTATGTTCTTTTAAGTTCTCTACCTCCGTGATTCCATACTTAAGAGAAAGCTATTAGTCACCATACCCATACTTTGAAAAAAAAAAAAAAGAAAGTGATACTGTGTGGGAAGTGTTGTTTTTTTCCTAATGGAATACTCTCTTTGCATGAGTGATCATTAACAGAAAGAGAGATGGAGGCTCTTAATCAATTTTTATTTGCACAGTGATTGAGAAGGAGAAAATTCGGTTTTTTATTAAAGGTGCCCTACTTGGTAATTAATCGACAGTGCATTTCATGGTTGTTCTATATTAACAGAATAAGAGATAATCTGTTCTCTTTTTTGAATTATACCTTGACAGCTACTTATTCTGGGAAACAAAACCTTTTCACATTTTCATCCTAGTAACATTAAAAACAACTGGAACATACTGGACGTTAATTCACTCACCTCATTCGTCCAATCCTGTGTTCTTCTAGCAAATTACCTTTGGTTTTCTCATTGGAGGAGGAGGAGCACAGTAATAGAAGGTAACATTAGTAACATCACTGGCTAGTCATCCAGACAATGCCTTCTGGCAGCACCTTTCTGATATGACATCAGTTTTGCACCTAGCCTTCAGTTTCATGGGCTTTGTAGCATTTGTTAGTATTCCTAAGATAATCTAAGACAGGGAAATGGATTTACATTCACCAAAATATCAAGAGAACAAAACATACATGTATTGATTTCCACTGGGGGGAAAAAAATAGAATGGAATGTTCAAATAAGCCTTATCCTTTTATTCACTCTCTGAAAGCTGCATCTGATAATAATTAGAAAGTTGTGTTTAATTAAAGTAAGGCAGTGAAGTGGGATACTTTCTATGGATTTTTGACATCAGATTTTAACAGTCAGTTACATGCATCTCCACAGTCAGTACATATGCTAAGCAGACCACAAGCTAATGACCATTGTCCAAAGGACCGCTACCATGAGACATTGAAGAATAAACTGCCAGCTTCTCTTTCTGACTGGCATTTGTTTCTAATCAACCATCGACCTTCAGTGGCTATCCTTTTCCTTTTCATTTATTAATAGCATTGTCTTAGTCACAATTTAAACATGCTAATGTAGTCATATCTTGATAGAAACTACACCCTCATCTCATGATTAGGACCGCCTATTTCTAAGAAATAATTACTTAGGTGGGTGTTTTTCCATATGGCTGAGTTCATCCATTTACATATTGATTTTCTGCGATCTATTCTCAAAAGTTTAATAGATTTTTAAGTTCTGAAGAAAACTGATGCTTGTGATCTTGGACTTCCCCTCCTGCCATTGTTCATAAGCCACCCAGTCTCTGGTTATATGTCACTCTTTAGAATGTGACTGAAAAGTCTATCTTTTTATCTATTCCTCTCTTGTGGTTTCTAGTCTATATGATCTTGTAATAATTTTAAAATTGTTTATAGATTCAGTGTCTTAAATATATCATCTTTTAACATGGTCCAAAATGCCAAAAAAAAAAAATCAAAACATAAAGAGAAATATCTCTTTTTCACCTTTGTACTCCACTTTTCCTTTTCCTGCTACTTCATTCTACAAACACCAGTTAATCTCTCCTGTATCTTTCCATAGTTGGTGGATACAAACAAATGTAAATATATATTTGCTTAGTTTCCCTTACTACACAAATGCTAGATTACTACATGCACTGCTCTGTCCTTTAAAACTTAGCAAGATGTTTTGGAAAGCTTTTCAAATCCATGCACAGAGAACTACTCGTAATTGTTTCCAGCCATATAGTATTCTAATGTATTAATGTATCATATAATTTGTTCAATCAGTTCTTTATTAATTAATATTTAGTTTTTTCTGTTTTTTTTATTTTAATTTTAACAGCAACATGATGAATAACCTGAGCATATGTCATTTCCTCTTTGCATAACTGGTATTAGACTTGCTATGCTAAAGGACATGTACCAGTGTATTTTTGGAGATATTACCAAATTTCCCTCCATATGGTTTGTACCATTTTATACTCCCACCAGTAATTTATGAAAGTATGTTTCCAGAGCATCTTACCAACTTCTGATTTTTGTCAATTCATTATGTGAAAATGGCATCTCATTGGAATTTTAATTTACCTTTCTCTGTAAGATTAAGGAGTAGAATTAAATTTATTCATTGAGCAGATATTTATTGAGTCTTTACTAAGTGCCAGCCTTATTCTAAATAATGGGAATATAAAAGTGTACTGAACAGAAAAAAATCACATAGGTATGTGACTATACATATATTCATAAATATAATTATATAGTACATTGAATGGTGATAATGATGAATAAATAAAAATAGAATAAGGTGAAGGGGAAATGAAAGTCAATATAAGATTTCATTGGTAGAATGACATATGGGCAAAAACTTGAAGAAGAAGAGGGAGTGGCCTAACCAGATATCTGGAAAAAATGAGCTCCAAGTAGAAGAAACAACCAGAGCAAAGTTCTCAAGCACGGAGAATATCTAGCATTGTGGAGGAATACGAAGGAGCTTAGTGTGGCTGGAGCAGAAACAGAGAGGGGAAGAGGTGTCGAAGTCGTCAGAGAGAGAGTGAAAAGCCACAATGCATAGGGCTTTGTAGACAAGTTAAAGGATTTTGGCTTTCATTCTGGAGAAATGGAAAGCGGTTGAGGAATCTGAGCAAAAGAGGGACATGGATTTGATCTGACATGTTTTTTTAGAAGGATTCCTCTAGCTGCTATTAGAATTGATCATGCAGAGCAAGGATAGAAGCAGAAAAGCCAGTTAGAGGACTAATGCAGCAACCCTATAGATGTGATGGCAGCTTGGCCCAGTGTGGTAGTGGCAGACCTGGGCTATCAGCTTCTGGGTATATTTTGAAGATATAGCAAACAAGACTTCCTGAAGTTTTGGATATGTGATGTAAGGGAAATAAAGGAGTAAATTACTCTTCCAAGTTTTCTGGCCTGAGCAGCGGGAAGGATGGAATTGCTATTACCTGGATTAATTTTTAGACCGATTTGTATTTCCTTCTTTTTTTTTTTTTTTGCTTAACTCTCTATTCATATTCTTTGCTTATTTTTCTATTGTGAATCTGATCTTTTTCTTAAAGCTTTTAAGATTATTTATCAAAAATTACCCGTTCATAGGTAATACAAATTCAAAATACACCAGTTTATATATATTTTTGCTTATTTTTGATGTGTTTTGCTTTTCTTTTGTTTATTTAAAGGCATGCAGATGTCCTTTTTAAAATTACTTGAACATGGGCGCCTGGGTGGCTCAGTTGGTTAAGTGGCTGCCTTCCACTCAGGTCATGATCTCAGGGTCCTGGGATTGATCCCCAGGTCAGGCTCCCTGCTCAACAGGGAGCCTGCAGGGAGCCTGCTTCTCCCTCTCCCCACTCCTTACCCTCCACCCCGCCCGTGCTCTGTCTCTCTCTCAAATAAATAAATAAAATCTTTAAATAAAATAAAATTACTTGAATGTATTCATTTTAATGGCTCCTGAATTTTTAGTCAAAATGAGAAATACTATTCTTGCTCCAAGGTTAGGAATAGTGCATTATTTTATGGTCTTATTATATGGTTTTATTTTTTTACATTTGCATCTTTAATCCCTTAGAAATTTATTCTGGTGAAGGATAGAAGATATGAAATTGACTGTATCTAGATGAGTGTCCAGTTGTCCTAAGACCATTTATTGAATTAACTGTCTTTTCTTCACTGATGATATATATGCTACCATTCGTAGGTCAGATTCCCAAATGCACTTGGATCTAATTCTGGCATTTCTATTTTATTCCTTTGGTTTTCATGTCTGTTCATGAGACATGACCATAAAGTCTTATTTATTTAGACTTTGTAATTATTTTAATAAATGGTATGACTAAGCCCATCTCTCTGATCTTCATTTTCTTAGTTTCCTGTCTATTTCTGTTATTTTCCCACTGAGCTTTAGAAGCACCTTGATTATTTGCAAAAAAAGAAAAGAAAGTGCTGTTCCCTTATTTAAATCATGTTAGAACTATAAATTAACTCGGAGAAAATTGGCATCCTTATATTTCAAGACTTTCTATCAGAACATAATCTGTATTTGCATTTGTTTCTGCTTTTTTTATGGGGGTATGTTAAACATTTCTCCATATGGGTCTTGTGCTTTTCTTGTTAAGCATATTACCTTTTTTTCAAGTCAGTCTGTTGCTATTAAAAATGAAGACATTTTTCTTTTACCATACATCATCAAAGTGGTTTCTGTTTTATATATTGAATGGTATTGATTGTATTGATTTTATACCCTACTGATTGCATTTCAATGCGGTTTGTGTGGTTTTCAATGAGTTCTATGGTGGGCTTCGGCATTAGATAATTTCTAGTGCAATGAGTGATGGTTTAATCTCCTCCTTCCTAATCTTTGCCTAATTTGTTAGCTAATATTTTCAGTAAAATTGAAAAAATATAGTTGTGAGAATGAGCAGACCCTGTGATCTCACCCTCATGTTCCCATGTTATAGAAACCTATAAATTAGATGGGGCACCACGTACTTCTATAGCATTGAGTAATATTCCTTCAGAAAGTTCATCACAGTAATGATTATCTGTTCACTCTGTATTTTGCCTCCTCTACTGTGAATTTGTTTAAAGCTCTATTGTGTCTACATTTCATATTGTATCCATATCCCCAGGCATATAGTACTCCCTATAAATATATGTTAAATGAGTGATTAGACAGCTTAATGAATATTATATATCTCTGCTTGAATAACTTATGTAACAGTATTTAAACATCTTTTTGTCTCTACACGTAAGTGCTTCTTAATTTGAGGCAATGTACTACAGTAGGCAGAGCAAAGGGCTCAGAGCCCAGCACATCTCACTGCTTCCCCTTCTGGCTCTGTGATTGGGGGACAAGTCTTAATCTTCCCAATATTCAGCGTATGAAATACAAATAATGTATCATCAAATAGTTCCTCTGAAGAACAAATGAAAATTTTGCATGTAAAATGATGATCAAATTCTCTTTTTTTAAGATTTATTTATTTATTTGGGGGGATGCACAGGGAGGGGGAAAGAGAATCTTAAGCAGACTCCATGCTGAGCCCAGAGGCCAATGTGGGGCTTGATCTCATGATCCTGAATCAAGGTCCGAGCTGAAACCAAGAGTCGGATACTTAACCAGTTGCGCCACCTGCGCGCCCCACTATTGTCAAATTCTAATGCCTCATGTTCTCTTCGAACATGGTTTCTTCAGGGGAATATTGATTCTATATGATGGTTCTTTTGTTCTATTTCCCTTTAGGTGTGAATTGCTAGCATTTTGTCAGTGTTGAAGTAAACTCACCCCCTGTGTCACCCTTTTCTCTTCCTCTTCCGGGGGTATGTGATTTGGAGTTCTCCTCTAATGAATCACTCTGTACCTATCTGACTCAAACTTCTCTATACTCTCCATGCCTTCAATTTATTGAGGACAGTGTTAATATTAAATCTCTCCTCAAAAAGAAGAGAACTATTTCACTGATTCCTGAACACTACCCTTTGGAGTTCAAAAAGGAATCTCAAGACAAAGAAGCCCTCCCTTTCCCCCCTTTTGTTGGGGAGAAAATGGATGGCTAGTATGAAGAGAACAGTGGCTTGACTTGCAGGCAATCCTGTCAGGGACCGGATACTTCCATTTTCTGAGGCAATTCTTTTTCATTTAAATGAAGACTAAAACAGAAATAAGGAAAAACCATGCTCATGAAATCATATTACAAGCAGGGAGACGACTTCTCATCTTGCATGATACTTCCTCACCCGGTTTCTCATCCAGCTCTGATCCCCAGGTTAACAGACACGATAATTAATTCTTCATAGGAGGCATTTCTACCTATTGCTACCAATTGCTCTCTGAAAATTGGAAATAGTAGCCCCACTACCATCCTTCAAAGGCTGAACAGAAAGCAGAATTGATTTAAAAGAAGCCCGACTACATGAAAGTCTGAGAAATATAACATGGTCATCATTCCTCTCAGCAAATTGCTGATTGCTCAGTAAAACTTGCAGGGGGTGGGAGGTGATGCTTCCAGGCTACAGTAATTAGGGTAGAATGGTTTGGAGAAACTACTGGAAAGCTATGATGAAAGGCCAGGAGCATGGTGGCTTTATTAGGAAAATGCCAAACAGTGCTAACAGTGTCTACAAAATTGGATTACCATTTTTATTCTGGGCTCCAGAGGGAGAAAATAGCCAATTAAAGCATTCAGTACTAGGAGTACCATGCTGAGCATTTAGTTAAAAGATATGCTTAGAGATTATTTTGTCATTCAGCACATTGCCCTTCAGTCAGCCCCAATGGCGTAATAACCAGACGGTAGGGAGGAAGGGGAGGAGGTACAACTTTTTCTTCTGGAAAAGGGAGCCACCCGTAGTTTGATTCAGAGTCCAGAATTTATATTTTAGTATTTATAATTTTTTAAATTTATTTTAGGTATATTTATATTGAAGTAAATCAGCAGGGAGGAAATTATGAAATTAAATAAAAGAAGGTGTGTAGGATGGAAAGGAGAGAGGAAGGAATGTTTCAAGTAGATGCCATTCAGGAAACACGGGTGCTAACATTTTATCACCTTTCCTTTTAACCAAGGCTAAGTGGATTTTTCTTTGAGTGTCTCCTGTATAATCATTTGCCGAAATGTCAAAATGCAAGCTGTCATTATTTGACCTTTAGGGACACTTAATGAAGAACTTAACACAGTTTTCTTTCTGCATACTTCTTTCTGTTTTCCTGTGTCCTACATTAGGCAGGCTGAATTACACAAGAAGAGATAATAAAGGAAATTAAGAGAAATTCTGTCTCTGGCAAGTGAATGACCTTCCTGTTTTTCTGTTTCTTCATGAGAAAATTTCATTGATAATATTAGCGATATGCATTTGTCACGGTGACTCCGTTGGCCCTTCTATCCCTTTGGTCCTTGCCTACGCACACTCGCCGTGCCTGAACACCATAGGAGGATTTTGGTTTTATTCTTCTTTGTCATCCCAGTTACCTAGTTCTGCTCCTGCCTTCCCATGTTAGGCATGCAAATAATATATGTGATCATAGTCAGCCCCATATAAACTTTATTAATTCCCCAAATGACATATTCTGCAAATTCATATGCCAATGTCATGAAGTAAATTGGTATGAAATACACTATTTCGGGCGAATTAATACACTTTCTCAGGGCTTCCACTTTCATTATCAGACAAATTCCAGCTCCTGCATTTATCCGAATCTCTTAGAAAAAAACATACAACTCTATACTGTTTGCATGTAACTTAGAAAAGCAATTGCTATGATACAGCTAAAACCTAAAACCTAAAATACTTTGTTTAAAGTATTTTGACTTGTGCTGAGAGAAATTTAAGGACCTTGCAAGCAAAAATCAAAGTGATTAAAACAGCATGGAAATAAGTGGCTTAGATGTCTTGGAATGTGCTGAAAACCCAACATACAGGTCGGCAGCAAACAGAGATTATGTGAGTTGTGAGCTCCCAGAATCTTGTAGGCTCCAGAAATGTCAGCCTTTCCCCCCCCCCTCCTCATTGCCATTAACCTCTTAGGACCACTTAGTGATAAAGCAAAAGGCCATTAAGAAGGGATGAGTAATTATAACTATACCACATTTTTAAAACTTACGTAACACAGAAGACAAATTTTAAAAGGGAAAAAGTACATAATATATACAAAGACATACATAACGGGCAAATTTAATATATAAAAGAAAGGATTAATGACAACAACATATAAAGAACTCCCATAAATCAATAAGAAAAAAGAAAAATGGACAAATGAACAAGAATTCACAGAGAAATAAAAACAGCCAATAAACATCATAAATCATTTAATATATCTGATAATTGAAATAATGCAAATTAATGCAGTTATTAGGCATCATATTATACTTCTCAGCACAGGGAAAAGGAGAAGTTGGGTTTTTTCTGTTTGTTTGTTTTTTAGAGAAGTTTTTTTTTCTTTTTTAAGATTTTATTTATTTACCAGAGAGAGAGAGAGCAAGAGAGCATGAGACTACAAGAAGGGGGACAGCAGAGGCAGAGAGAGAAGCAGACTCCCCACTGAGCAAGGAGCCCAATGAGGGACTCAATCCCAGGACTCTGGGATCATGACCTGAGCTGAAGGCAGATGCTTAACCGACTGAGCCATCCAGGCATCCTGGAAAAGGAGAAATTTGATAGCAAGTGTGATCCAGAGTAAAGGGACACAACCTTTTCTGTGATTTGTGTAATATGAACTGTAATAGTCATTTTTAGCAAGAGGTATTAAATTTTAAAAATTATAATAGCTTAATTTAAAATTGCCCTAGCAATTGTCATAGAAAAACTCATTGACATGTACTAAAAGATTAAACATTACAATACTTTTGTGATAGCAAAATAAAGGAGAGAGAGAGAGAGAAAGAAAGGAGACTTGAAATGGAAGACAGGCAAAGACAATCTACAATAAGTAAAATTGTATGACCTGAGGAAGGAAAAAAAAGTAATGAAACAAAAATATGTAAAACTATAATCAATGAAAAAATTGCATAAATAAAAGAAGATCTAAATCTACATATTGAAACAGTCAGGTAGATACTTCAGAAAATAGGATAGAAATAGGATAGAAATAGAAAACCCCAAAACAGGATATATCCTATCATGATCAAAATATTTAATTCAGAATAAATGATGCAGAAAAGTCACACCAGAATCAATTTAGTATGGATGTTACCATCACATTTATCCACATCTCTGATAAAGTAGGTATTTGATTCTGAGGAAGAATGTGTGGATATAATAGGTCAAGTATATAAACAATTAAAAGGCACACACCACTACTGACTCATCAAACAAAATGTTCACATGCTTAAAGGAGATGAAGATGATTCAAGATGATCAGAGCTTCTTTCTGCTTCTACTTCTGTTCTGCTTTGGAAATTTCCTTTCACTAGCTCGGAAGAAATCAATCATATATGCAAGTGACTTGTTCTTTATTTTTCTTTGATGTGCAATGCAGATGGCTTATCCCCAAAGACGTTTAAATTGCCTTATAAAAATTTGTTTTAAAGAGTGGTCGATTGTATCAAAAATGCACATACATGATTAAAATGCAATAGAAGATGTGTTTTGTATAGTGCGTGTACACACTTATTCATAGTAGTGTGACTTCATCAATATTCTAGCCAGCAGGTGTTTGTGTATATGTGCATGCATCCATGTGACTAAAAGATTCTGCATAATATGTGTATTGCCTTTGTCATTCTTCATCCCATTCCCCAAATACATATTTTATAGTTATTGGTTAACAAATTGTATATATTTAAGATGTCAAATGTGATGTTTACTCACCATGCTATACCTTAGCTCTCTAGAAATTATTCATTCTACATAACTAAAACTTGGTACCCTTTGACCAACATCTCCCCATTTTCCGCACCTCCCTTGCGCTGGTAACCACTGTTCTACTCTCTGCTTCTATGAATTTGATGCTTAGATTTTTTTTAAAGATTTATTTATTTATTTGGTTAGGAGAGAGAGAGAAAAAACATGCATGGGGAGGAAAGAATGAGAGGGAGAGAGAGAGAATCCCAAGCAGACTCCCCACTGAGCCAACTTAGATTTCATACATAAGTGAGATCATGGAGTATATTTCTTGCTATATCTGGCTTATTTCATTTAGCATGTAATGTCCTTCAGGTTCATTCATGGTGTCTGTTTTATCAAAGGCATGTTCATTTTTGATGCTACTTTTTAAAACCACTTGCACAGATACTCCAAAACATATTCTTGTACTTCTGGGAATTATCCTTTATGGGAATGAAGTAAACAGTGAATTTCACCCTTATTTGTTTACTTGACACTTTAAACATACAAGATCCAAGATGAAAATGCAAACTTCAGCCCGCATACTGTCACAACAGAGAAATCGACATAATAGCATAATTTCAAAATCATGTCCTATATTTTTCTTTCTTTATGCATACTCAATATCACTATAATTTTAAATGTTTTACTCTGTTCTTAAATTGGTATTTTGCAGAAAATTGTATTTTGAAGAAAATCAGTCACAAGAGTGTTTATAAAAATTCCATCCTCTAAACAAGAAATGAAAAATTTAAATATCATACATATTTTCCATTGTTTATTAATAATTACAAAAGACATACAGATGGCCAACAGACACATGAATAGATGCTCAATGTCACTCATCATCAGAGAAATGCAAATCAAAACTACAGTGAGATATCACCTCACACCTGTCAGAATGGCTAAAATCAAAAATACAAGAAACAAGTGTTGGTGAAGATGCAGAGAAAAAGGAATCTTCATGTACTATTGGTGGGACTGCAAACTGGCGCAGGCACGCTGGAAAACAGTATGGAGCTTCCTCAAAAAGTTAAAAATAGAATTACTCTACAATCCAGTAATTGCACTACTGAGTATTTACCCCCAAAATACAAAAACACTAATTCAAAGGGATACATGCACCCCTACATTTATTGCAGCATTATTTACAATAACCAAATTATGGAAACAGCCCAAGTATCCATCAAAAGATGAATGAGTAAAGAAGATGTGGTGTATATATATATATATATATATATATATATATATATCATGGAATATTACTCAGCCATAAAAAAGGAATGGAATCTTATCATTTGCAACAACATGGATGAAGCTAGAAAGTATAATGCTAAGTGAAATAAGCCAGTCAGAGATTAAGACAAATACCATATGGTTTCATTCATATGTAGAATTTAAGAAACAAAACAAAGGAACGAATAAGGGGGGAAAAAAAGAGACAAATCAAGAAACAGACTCTTAACTATAGAGAACTGAAGGTTATCAGAGAGGAGGGGGTGGGTGGGTGGGGGAACTAGGTGAAAGGGATGAAGAGCACACTTACTGTGATGAGCACTGAGTAATGCATAGAATTGCTGAATCACTATATTGTACACCTGAATCGAATATAACACTGTATGTTTACTGGAATTAAAATTGAAGTTAATAAAAAATAATAATTACAAAAAAGCAAGAAGGGAATTCTTTTAATGAATTGAGAGAATGTGTAACTCATGTAGAAGCAAAGTGGAAGAGCCATGTTTATTTCATTTTTATGTTTAAGATAATTACATACATAAAAAAGGATTTACAAATTTTAAAATTAATTTTAGGATTCAAAACTCTAAGGTTAGCAGTTAAGACAACAATTAGTTTTGTTCCACCAAGGACATTAATTTTAGATAGTCTAAGAAAATAATCATCTCAGGGCTACATATTCTGCAAAATACAAACCAGGTAGGAATGCTGAATAAAATATGTATGATTCTCAGTATAGTTAGGATTTTAAGCATAATGGAAATCCTACAGCGGTAGTGAATGAAGAACAAGCTAAAAATCATAGCAGGAATTTGAAGGTGTAGCAGTCCAGAGGGAACTGGCCACCCCAGAAACTAGGAGTGTGTTTTAAAGGCATCACTTTGACTACAGAGTGGGCTAACCTCAAGTTGGGGAATTTAGAATTGTATCCCCTAAATAAAATGGACCATCAAAATGCTGTACCTTTAGTGAAAGTGTGAAATAGAGAAGAATACTTCTTTTTGGGAAAAGATCATAAAATAAGTATGTCTTGGCTTGAGCTTGGGTGGAAAATAAAGTCTCCTATAAGTGTTGTAACATCAGGCTTGTCTTATGTGGATTTGAGGTTCAGATTTATTCCATCTGCATGGTACAGGAAACCTCAAATCAAGGAAAAAATTCAAAATGTTCTCATAATAGTATTTCTTATGGGTCCCTGGGCCAATTCAAATAATTTTTAAAGGGACTTCCCTTCATCAGGACCTTGTAAGTTTATGATAACATATAAACTCTGTCCAAACTCTAAGATTCACTAGGAAACAAGGCATAACGAGAGAGAGTAAATAAACAACCAACGAAACCCACAAACAAACAACAGAATTAGACTCTTAGGAATTGCAATAACGAAATAATCAGATACAGGTTGTAAAATGAGTATGTTTAAGTTAATAAATAAATGAAAGGTAAAAATGAATAAATGAAAAAGTAAAATATATGGTATATATAATTATAAATATGAATATATATTTAGGTCAAGACAAGTTATAGAAAACAATCTGTATTAGAGTTCTCCAGAGAAACAGAACCAATAGAATGAATGTTCTAGAGAGAGAGATTTATTTTAAAGAATTCAGGAGTAGACTGTGTGAATTGAATCTTACCTCTAGGATTTGCTAACTGCGTGACCTTGACCTAGTCATTTCACTTCTCTCTACTTTCTGTGAAAAAGGAAGAAAATAACACTACTGACTTAAAGGTGTTGGTATGAGGATTAAATGAGCTACAATATGTAAAATCTTACCACAGAGCATTAAAAATAGTAAGTGCTCAGTAACTATTAGCTATAATTGAAATATTACTTAAAAGATTGCAGGATATAACTGAACTTAAATATTTATATTGGAGAAAAAAAACCTCAAAATGCCAAGTATTTAATCACTTAAGTTAGAAAAAAAGAACACAAATATAAAATCAAAGAAAGTACAAGGAAAAAAACAAATAAAGCAGAAATTAGTGAACTAGAGTATAAAAAGGTAAACTAGGATCAAAAGAGCCTGAAATTGAAAAAGGTTAAAGAATAGAAAACCACAGGAAAGATTTTCAAGTGAAAATGAAAGAAGACACAAATAAGCAGTATTAGGAATAAAGCGGCCATCATATAGATCATGTAGTCTCAGTGGGAGCCATGACACCCATGACACACCCATGACACAAATTGGTATTTTGAAGTCCCCAGAATTTACTGTCTTATAGGTAAAGCACAGATATACATAGAGTATGTAAACAGATACACACTATAACTGTGGTATTAAAATTTCTTTTTTTAACACTTGAAAATTTTCACAATGCATACTAAAATAAACATTTTAAATCCCACAGCCTCCTTAAATATTTGGAAAGGCAGATGATTGGTGGAAAGTTTAAATAAGATTGGCAAGATAACTTTGGTCTGACATTCAGTGACTGTTTACATTCTGGTATTTTGTCCTTCATTCCCCAAATCCATGGTAGCAAAAACTATGCTGTCTGAAAATTATCATAGGGCTAAAAAGAATTATTTTTAAAACTCCAGACGAATGGAAGATTCTAGAGGGCTAAGGAAGCTATGGGGAAATAATCTTCCACTCCAGAGAAATCTCCAGGAGCGATTAGTAAGGTCATAATTTTTAAAGAGAACACGAGTCAGAATCCACTGCTTATTCCAGGAATTAACTTGGGAAAATGACTTAGTCTTTAATTATATCTGTCTAGAAAATGCGTAGTATAATATCACAGGATTATTAATTTTGAGTATTGTGGTGAAAATGTTATGTTAATGTGCTTATTACCCAAGGGATAGTCATTGACTTTTGTCCTTTTCCTTTTCTAATCAGTGAAGTGGCAGTAGATTCCTACATTTATTGCTCCTGTTCTTCCTTTTTTGTTTTTTCGAAACTAAAACTGATTTTGCCAACAATCAAAGCAACAGAAAGCCCTCCTCCTCCACATTTGTCAGTTTCTTCTAAGAGATTTCCTATTTCTAAGTGCTGCTTTAGGCTCAGCTACTTGATTGCACATAAACGTAATATAGAAAGGTTGCAAATCTTGTCTGTTTATTCTTCATGTATAGATTTTAACTGGTCCTTTATTTTTAACTATATAAACAGGTTTTCTTTTTATTTATTACTTGTTTATTAGAGAGGGAGAGAAGGAAAGCGGAGGCGGGGGGTGGAGAGGGAGAGGAAGAGAGAGAATCTTAAGCAGGCTCCATGTCCAACGCAGAACCCACACGGGCTTGATTTCACGACTCTGAGATCATGGCCTGAGAGGAAATCAGGAGTCACACACTCAACCAACTGAGCCACTCAGGCGCCCGAGATTGATTACTTTTCTAAATTTTGTCACAACCTCACATTAACTTGGCTCATGTAAACAAACAAACAAAAATAAGCTGAACAAAAATCTCAATTTAAAAATTATTTGAGCTATTTTGTTATCAGATTTAACACTTTTCGTAATCATTTCCAGATTCTTATTATAAATATTTTAATAAATGATCCATTTGGACTGTAACTCCAAAATGCATAAAACATGGACACTTTTAAAATACTACTTATCTGGTAGTCTATAAGACTATTTACCCCGAAGCGAAAAGCTGAAGTCAGTAGTATAATGAATATTCTTCGCAGTGTTTCTAGCAAACCATGGCCTATAGAACTTTGTTTCCATGAAGTAAGTTAAGAAGCAGAAAAAAAAAAAAAAATGTAAGAGGTGTATTCTATTGTTTCCTACTAGGGAATATGAATGGGCTGATTGCTTCTGAGTATTGTAAGTTACAAAATTAATCTCTTGAACTAGAGGAAGCTTTAGTCATCTGAGTAATTACTTCTATTCTAAAAGATAAAAAGAACTTATGGCCTCTCAATAAGTAATACACGATCCACAGAATAAAAATATTGAGCAGGACTCAAAGCACTGTAACAAGCTTAGAGAATGTTTGTCATCATTGCTACTGGGCAAACATTTTGAATTCTCTTACTATGACTCTCTCTCCCTCTCCGAATAAGAGCAAGAACACACGTGATCATGGAAGAAGCTGTGGGAGCAGAAGGTGCTGGGCATAGCGGAGGACAGCTTTCTCATTTCCTGACAATAACAACCAATCCAGGTCATAGTTCTCCTTGTTCTGTGCTGGGAATCCTGGACTTGCCCAGTCTCCTTATATTTCCACCTTCATCCCAGTCTTCATCAACTTGTGATTCTGATTTGAGGACTTTATTGCACCATAATGTTTCAATTACCTAAGCAAGAAATAAGATGTCGGGGCGCCTGGGTGGCTCAGTGGGTTAAAGCCTCTGCCTTTGGCTCGGGTCATGATCCTGGGTTCCTGGGCTCTCTGCTCAGTGGGGAGCCTGCTTCCCCCTCTCTCTGCCTGCCTCTCTGCCTACTTGTGATCTCTCTCTGTCAAACAAATAAATAAAATCTTAAAAAAAAAAAAAAGAAAGAAGATGTCAAGAAATATACTTCACCAAAAAGTGATCTGACAAACACATTTGATCACCACTGTTCAATATCTTGCAGGAGGTTGATAACTGTTTAATAATATGGTAATAGACATGAAGAATAAACTAGAAGCAAAGGTCTGGATTCAAGGCATATGGGGATGTCAATTCTGCTTTTGGCAAACATTTTCATATTTGTTATCTTTTTTTTTAAGATTTTATTTATTTATTTGACAGAGAGATAGAGAGCACAAGTAAGCAGAGCGGCAGGCAGAGGGAAAGAGAAGCAGGCTCTCTGCTGAGCAGGGAGCCCGACGCGGGGCTCAATCCCAGAACCCTGGAAGCATGACCTGAGCCGAAGGCAGATGCTTAACCGGCTGAGCCACCCAGGCGCCCTATTTGTTATCTTTAAAGTGGCAAGCCAACTTTTCAGCTTCTTGGGTGACTTAAGAAAGGTCGACAGAATTGGAAATCAGAACAAAGAACAGCCTATAGAAAACACAGCTTTTTCTACGATTAAATAGAAAAATTAACATGTTGAGAAAAATAGGTTATTTAGCAATAAGGTTAAGAAGTACAAGTAATCCTATAGACTTTTTTTTTTTTGAAGATTTTACTTATTTGAGAGAGAATGCGCGTGCACGTGCACAAGCACAAGGGGGTGGGGGGGGCTGGGGAGGGACAGAAGGAGAAGCAGGCTCCCACTGAGCAGGGAGCCCCCCATGTGGGGCTCAGTTCCAGGACTCTGGGATCATGAACTGAGCTAAAGGCGGACAAGATTTAACCGACTGAGCCACCCAGGTGCCCCAATCCTATTGACTTTTAAAATAATTTCAGATCTTAATCTTCATATGTACACATAGATGTATGCATAGCCTTATTAGATGTAACACTTAAACATAAGCAATAAAAGAAAAAACAGAGGGGTGCCTGGGTGGCTCAGTCATTAAGTAGCTGCCTTTAGCTCAGGTCATGATTCCAGGGTCCTGGGATCTAGCCCCGAGTCAGGCTCCCTGCAGAGCAGGGAGTCTGCTTCTCCCTCTCCCACTCCCCCTGCTTGTGTTCTCTCTCTCACTGTCTCGCTCTCTCTCCATATCTCAAATAAATAAATAAAATCTTAAAAACACACACACACACACAGGTAAATTGGACTTAAGTATAATTAAAACATTTTGAGCTTCAAAACGCATCATCAAGAAAGTGAAAACACAACCACTGAATGGGAAGGAGTATTTACAAATCATAAAACTGGTAAGGGATTTGTATTTACTTCCATTGTTTCTTCTGAGGCATCAGCTGTTAGGCTATTTGTTGCCTGTTTTTTTTGTTTTTTTAAAAGATAGTCACTCTATATTTTTAAGGTTTTTCTCTTTGTATTTACTTTTTAGCACTTTTACTGTGATTGACCTGGGTGTGGATTTAATTTCATTTATTCTGCTTAGGTTCTTAGGGTTTGTCAAATCTACAGACTGGTGTATTTCAATAGCATTGTAAAATTGTAAATCATTATTTCTTTAAATATAAGTTCTGCCCCATTCTCTGGTATACTGATTAAATTCTGTTAGATTGTTTCACTGTGTCTCATCATCTTTGTTTCCTTAACTTCTCTTCTGATTTTTAGTCTTTTGCTTCTCTGTGCTAAATTCTGCTGTTTTTTTCCTGACCAGTCTTACAATACTAATCTCTCCTCATCAATTAAAAACTAATGACTTCTGAGCCCACCAGTTGTATTTTCAAATTTGATTATTGTGTTTATCAGTTCCAGAATTTCCATTGCATTATTTTTTACATTCTTCAGTTATCTATTACATTTTTAATCATGTATTTTATCTTCTGGAACATAGTAAATATAGCAATTTTATAGTCTATTTCAGAAAAACTCAGATGCTCTGTGGTTCTGAGTCAGTTGCTTACAATTTATGCTGGTTGGTCTCTGTTACATTGTCCCTTTGTTTCTGATAGTGTTCTTATTATTAAATGTGCAGATTTTTTTTGTAAAAACAATTTGAGGTCTGAAATGATATTATCTTCCTCCACAGAGAATTACAGAATTATGATTGCTTTTGGGAGGCAGTTTTTAGACACAATCCTGTGTGTGTGTATGTGTTATATAGGAGAAAGAGAGAGGGGGAGAGGGGAGCCTATTTATTGGGGTGCCACCCTTCACTGGTGTAAGAACAAAAGATCCAGATTAACCATGCTATTGTTTTATTTTCACAGTGTTTTTTGTTTTGCTTTTTTTCTCAAACTTCTTTGAAATTAAACAGATTTATTTGTAAAGATACCCTTCTACGTTAAAAAACTTCTCAACCCGCAAAGGCCCCACTTACTATTAACTTCTGTGGACACATTTTCATTCACTCATTTATCCTGTATACAAAAATCCCAACTTTTTGCCAGAAGTTAAAAAAACAAACAAGAAATAGAGAACCTAAAGATTCTCAAATGGCTTTCCACCAAGTCACCAAAAGAAAATCACCGATATCCAGAACTTTTTAAACCAATAAAAATTTCTGTCTTCCAAAAATGTATTTATTCTATATCATCATCCATATAATTATGCAAGAGCATACACAGCCCTAGGAAAGAGAAAATATTTCATTACAAAATATTTGTGATCAAGAAAATATTGCTTGCCTTTCAATAAAGACTAGGAAAAGTGGCAGAAAAATAAATATGTTTAGAGATGTCCATTTTTCACAAGTAACAAAAAAGTACATACATGAAGCTAATACATGTATGAGCTACAAAATGAGTCTAGCAGTGCTTGCACACATGTTATAAGGTGAGGTCGTCTAGACTCATCTCTCTCAGTGTTTACTTATAAAAGTACAAAAAGAGCCTCACCAAGGGAGGATTTCACTAAGCTGAAATCCATGGTAGGAACATCCAGTAGGCAGAGACTGGGGCCGTAACGTTGGCCTGTTATTGCTAGCAAAACCATTCTACAAAATAACCCAAGCCCCTCTCCCCTGCCCCATTTTGACAAGAGAAATAACACTTTCAGGGTCTGAGTTGACATCCAGTTGAGCTGTAGTCCCTGGGAGGACCTACATCCAACTCACCATTATTTCTAGTGCATAACCTTTTAAAGGTCCAAACTCGAAATGAAAGATTTACTTGTGTGCTTCTGCTTCTGGCTATAATCTGGATGGTATTGCTTTTCTTCACCCTTGACTGTTAACCAAAGACTATTCAGCCTCACTGCCTCTTGGCATCTACCTCTGAGTTTGGCCTCCTCCAAAAAACTGTCCCAAATGCCATTCTTAACACCTTAGGTACAGTTCCATCCTTTTCAAAACCTTCCTAAGATGACCAATCTATTTTATCACTTCAGTGTCTTTAAGCATTTTAAAAAACAAAGTTTTGAACTTGTCTAATTGTCTTATGGGGTAGTATCGTCTTAGTCCTTTGGGGCCGCCATCACAGAATACCATAGACTAGATGGGTAATAAACAACATAAATTTATTTCTTACAATTCTAGAGACTAGGAATTCCAAGATCAAGACACCAGCCGACTAGGTGTGTAGTGAAAGCCCCCTTCCTGGTTCATGCACAGCTATCTTCTCACTGTGTTTCCACATGGTAGAAGGGGCAAGGGAGCTCTCTGTGGTCTCTTTAAAAAGAACACTAATCCCGCTCATAGGGCTCCACTTCACCTAAGCACCCTCCTACCAAGGTCCTACTTTCTAATACACTCATATTGGGGATTAGAATTTTAACATGTGAATTTGGGAAGGGGCACAAACATTTAGTCTACAGTAATTATCAAAAGTGGACATCAAATGGATTTTAGATGGATTAATAAAAATGTAAAGTATGCATTTGAAATTAATGAAGGATAGTTGAAATAAAGGCAGGCAGGGACAAGCCCACCTCCCACCCACCCCCACCCCCCTCCGCAAGAGGAAAGAATCCCTAAGAGGAAAGAACCATTAAAAGGATTTTACTCCACTCTAGAAGGAGCCCTCCACCCTTTCCCAACTGATAGGTAGATTAGCACATGGGGAAAAACCTGATTGGGTAACACATCAGGGAGAGTTAATCAGATTAAAACAGCTGTCAACAAGCCCATAAAAACCCCTAGACTTAGAAATTCTGTTGGTAACCCCCTTGGGTCCCTTCCTTCCTCGGGAGCTTCCTACTATGGCTCAATAAACTTTACTATCACTCAGTACCATCACTCAATAAGTTGCTTTGCTGCCCGCCACTCTTCATCCGGTCTCTCTCTCGATTCTTCTAAGTGGAGTGACCCAGAATGGTAGCCATGAAGGAAAAGAAATCCTGCAACAAAATGAGTTGTAGTGTAAGCATGGAGAGCACGTAGAGGGCAGTTTGGAGTCTAGGGCATTCAAAATTGTGATGGTTAATTTTCTGTGATAACCTAGCTGGGCCATGGTGCTCAAATATAATTATTCTGGGTATTTCTGTGAAGCTGTTTTCTGGATGAAATTAACATCTCCACAGGTGGACTTCCAGTAAAGCAGATTACTGTCTGTAACGTGGCAGGATCTCATCCCATCAGTTGAAGGCCTTAAGTGAACAAAGGGCGACCTTCCCCAACCAAGGACTCCTGCCAGCAAACTGCAATTCTTCCTTGAGTTTCTAGTCTGCCTGCCTAATCCATCAGATTTGGGGTTTGCCACACTTCCACATTCACCTGAGGTAATGCCTTAAAATAATTCTCTCAAACATATATATGTATACACACACACACACACACACACACACACACACACACACACACACACACACACACCCTACACATATCCTGTTGGTTCTCTTTCTTTGGAAAGCCCTGACTAGTATGAATATATAACAAGATCTTGAAGAGGCAAATAGGAGATGGAAGATAGATTTTAGCCAATTTCATGAGAAAAATAAAAGTCTTGTTAATTAATTTTATCAGGAAGTAGATGAAGGTCAAAAAAAAGCATAAGTCTAGAATTCCTCTTGCTTAGAGGCTAAATATTCAGGAGTATATAAGTAGCACTTCATCTCTTTAAGCTGGTAATTAAGGGGATTTGATAAATGAAATTGCACATTAAGTTTTTTTAAGATTTATTTTTATTTATGTATTTATTTTAGAGAGAGAGCGCATGCGTGCAAGTGTGAGTGATGAAGTTTTAGAATATAAGTGAGGTTTGGTGGGGTGAAGTCCGGAGCCGATGACCAAGAAAGAATTCTTGAGACGTCCCTGGTGCAAAAGGATGATTTTATTAAGGCCTGGGGACAGGACGCATGGGCAGAAAGAACTGCTGCCCTGTGATCCCAAGGAGTGGCTGATTATATACTCAGGAGGTGGGGAGGTGAGGACAAAGGGGGTGTTCAGAAGGGCTGTCATCTGGTAAAAGACTCTCAGGGTAATGGAGACCTAGTTATTGTCAAGCCAAGCTGTTTTACCGTCTAATGAGGTACCAACCTCAAGATAGCTGGAAGTTTCCTGGAGGAGTTTCCTGGAGGATAGGAGTTTCCTCCTAGCACATGTCCTTGTTAATGAGCTTTAGGTTTAGAAGAAATTCAACTTTATTTACATTTTCTTCCACCTCAGCTTTCCTCAATTTTATGGACAGGAGGGTGATGTTAGGGCTTCAGGAAGTGAGTTACAGGTCTCTGAAAGTTAGATTATTGATAAGAAAGCTTCTTCCTTGTAAACCACGAGGACATTTGTAAACTGAGGGAGACTTAGGTCTTGCAGGATTGTGATCTCTACAAGTTAACCATTTATTTTCCCTTTAGGGCAGCCAGGAGTACCTGAGGAATGTCACACATATCACAAGGGAGAGGGCAGAGGGAGGGTGCCAGCTTCTGCTTTGTCCTCAGCTTGCCTTCTGTTTCCTTGTCATGAGCACAGGTGGGAGAGGGGCAGAGGGAGAAGGAGAGAGAATCCACAAGCAGACTCCCTGGCTCTGGGCTTGATCCCAATACCCTGAGATCAAGACCTGAGCCAAAATCAGGAGTAGGCCACTTAACCGACTGAGCCACCGAGGGGCCCCACAGAGTTTTTATACTATTTCCAGCTCCCTAAAATATTGAATTACTTAATTCTACTCCCTAGAAAACTAGCTTTAAAAAAAATAGAATAACAGAAATGTAATGACTTTCTTTAGGGTCTCACATTTTGTGGCTCTTAGCAAATTTTCAATCTTTGTAGATCTCTATTGGTTTTTACAAAATGAGATACTACTTCTCTTACTGAAAGAGGTTAAGTATTCTCTAAAAGCCTTTAAAAATGACATAATTGACAATGTCAATAATTAGAAAGTTGTTGCTCTTTTAAAAAATATACTAAATAAAGAGAACACTTTGGTTAAATATTTTCAAAATATTTAGAAAGAGCTACAAATGTATGTTATGATATAAAGAATAATGAGTGGAGGGTGCCTGGTTGCCTCAGCTGGTTAAGCGACTGCCTTCGGCTCAGGTCATGATCCTGGCGTTCCGGGATCAAGTCCCACATCATGCTCCCTGCTCGGCAGGGAGTCTGCTTCTTCCTCTGACCTTCCCCCTCTCATGCTCTCTCTCTTAAATTCTCTCTCTCTCAAGTAAATAAATTAATAAAATAAAATAAAATAAAATAAAATAAAGTAACGAGTGAAAGCTAAATGATTAACTCACTAACTTTGGATGTTACTAGTACTATGACCTTCACTATTTGTAAAATGGTATGAATAATTCCTCACTGTTTCACGAGGGTGTTATGAGGATAAAATGAAATAACAAATATGGAATAGCCTTGAAAAAACTAAAGTGCATTCCAGATGTTGTTATTAAATGGCAGTAGTGAATCTCAGAAAAAGGAAATTTTAATTCCTTGAAAAACCACTGGTAAAGGGTTGTGAGCAATCTAAGAATTTTCCCTAGGGTAGTTGGAGTCTAAAAGTGAATAGATAAAAATCTGTTAGCTTTGTTTTTAAAGCAATTACATTTTGGGCCCCATGGCATTCCTCCAAGGCAAATGCAAAATATGCATTACATTTTGCAGAAGAAAATCACAAGCACAGAGAAATTTTAAAGTTTGCCTAGGTTACATTGAGCCTCAGTGGCAGAGAAAGAAAGAGAACTAAAAATTTCCATATTTATACCAGATGGGAGTACTTGCTAAAGGATGTTGTTATTTGATGGTTTTTCTTGTGAAGAAGAGTGGCATTATAATATTTTCCTCGATCTTTTAAAAACAAGTATTTATAGAAATATGTACATAAAATAATAAGTAATTTATATGCATATATGTATATGTGTGTATATATGTATATATGCAAGATAAAGAATAATTTCCAAACACTCTTGTATCCGACATCTAGCTTCCAAAACTAGCATAATTAGTACCTTTAAAGGCCTCAACATACACTGTGCCTTTACTTGTCTTTGTACATTTGTCTTACATTTATGAATCTCCTAATCATATAATATCCATTTTTGCTTGGTATTGATTCATTATAGAATGGAAAAAAAAATATGTGCTGTTTTATGAATGTATATTTCATTTTATACTATGTTTTTTGACATTCACCTAGATTGATAAGTGAAATGAATTCATTCAGTTTAACTGTTTCATACTGTGTCGTTATATGAATATATCACAACTCATTTATACACTTTGCTATTAAAAATATTTGGGTTGATTCACTTTTTCCTGTTCAAAACTGCACTGCTTTTAACACTGAATGTATTTGTCACGGTTCCATGTATGTAAGAGTTTCTCCAGGAGATGAAGAAATAAGAATGAAATTTCTGGGCCATAAAAGATATTTACCTTCAGCTTTATGAGACAATTCTAAATTGTTTTCTAACATGATTTCTCAAGTAGAGCATAATTATATACTCCCATTAATAATGTATAAGTAGTCCTAAAGCTTTCAACATCCTAATCAGTGCTTGAGTTAGATATTTTAATTTTCACCAAGCAGGCGGGCATATTTTTTTCCTCCATAATTTCTATTCCCCAATTATTAATGAGATGCTTATATTGATTTACATAATAGTTCTTCTGTGGAGTTTTTATTCCTGAATTTTCATTTCTATTGGGTTATTTTTATTTTCTCATTGGTTGCTATGAATTTTGTGTTTTCTGGATACTAATCCTTTGTCAGTTATTTGTGGTACAAGCATCTTCCTCTAATTAATGCTTGTATATTCCAATTTAGGCTTTTTTCAAACTTTTAAATCTTTCTTATTAAAATATTTTTTATTTAGCATCTTTAGAAATCTGTACCCACTCTGAGATCATAAAGATCTTTTCTTATATTGCCTTTTAATGGCTTTGTATTTCTCCCTTTCAAATTAACACTTTAATCTCTGAGGAAGTGATTTTTTGATGGTGCAAAAAATGAATCCAAGTACTTTTTTTCCTATATGTAAACATTTTTTCCCAACACAATTTATCAAATAGTTTATTGATTACTTTTGATATACAGAACCATCTCCATAACATACTAGCTGTTCGAGAACGTATGTGTCTGGTTCTATGTTCCTTTTTTTCCTTTTTTTTTTCCATTTCTCTATTAATCTATCCATGAGTCAATATTGCCTTGATTATTCTAATTTTATAAAAGTGGGTATTATTTGGGCAAATTTTTCCATGTTTTTTATTTGCTTTGATTAAATATTCTCTTCTTGTTTAATCAAAATTTCAATAAAATCTGGATTAAAATATAAGCATGCTATTTTTACATCAAAATGTACTAACTCGGTAACTATAGGCTTTGTTAGTCTGGCTGTTTGTTTTCTGCTCAGTCTTACTCAAGGTGATTTCTTTGCTCATAAGTTTTGAAATTTTCGAGTGGGAATAGTGTTTTCTGAAACCTTTTTAAAGAATTTATTTATTTATTTGAGAGGGATCGCGACTTGGGGGAGGGGCAGAGGGAGAGGAGAGAGAGAATCTCAAGTTGAGTTCATCCTGAGCACAGAGCCGCAGTGGGGCTCCATCTCAAGACCCTGAGATCATGACCTGAGCTGAAGTCAAGACTTAAGTGACCGAGCCCCCGAGATGTCCCCAGAAAGTTTTATCCTGGGAATCTTTGAAGTCTGAATTGAGGTCTAGGTGTGTTTTTCCAAAGAGCCTATGCTTTTGCTTCTACTGGGTACCATTCCAGAACCATTTTAAACTGAGAGTTTGCTAAGGATTTTCAAGGCTAATAAAAGAGTAGAATTCTGGTCTCAGCCCTCCATGTGCCAGTAGACTCAAAGTTAGGTACATTCTGGGACAGATTCTTTGTTTTCCTCCTCCCAGAGCAAAGCCTGAGAATGAAACACATTCATGGTATATCTGAGATCTGGTTTCGTTTGTTTTCCTAGTAAATTCACTGTGGTTGTTACTTATTGGAATCCCTTCTTCCTCCCCTGACTTTATATGGGGCTTTCTTATTCAGGTTTCCAGCCTTCTCAGGCCCCAGGTTATCTCTTTCCACTTCATAAATTTATAGAAACTCAAAACCAAATTCAAGGCCAACAGTCTAGTCTGTAGAGATTGACCTTTCTTTCTGCTGATACACCCACTGATTAAAATATAAACACATATCAAAATTATAGGAAGAATTCTCCAGACAGCTACTTCACCCTAGGTAAGTGGAAATATAAGAATATTTGAACTTTAATAAGCAGTTATGCCCTGCAGTCAATTTTATATGGAGAAACTCTAGGATTGAGTTTCAGTAATCTGCAAGCCTTTTGAATTTTCCACTTCTGACACAAAATTTAATACTATGGTAATAATCTTATTTTGAAGAATGTTTTTTGGTTATGGTGAATGACTTCATCAACCTTTATCTAGTAATCTTGTTAGCAACAACACAATTTTTTTTTTGTATTTTTTTTAATTTATTGAGGTATAATTTAAAAACAATAAAGTGGGGGCACCTGGGTGGCTCAGTCAGTTAAGCATCTGCCTTTGGATCAGGCCATGATCTCAGAGTCCTGGGATGGAGCCCCACATGGGGCCTCCCTTCTCAACAGGGAGACTGCTTCTCCCTCTGCCTGCCCCTGCTCATACTCTCTCTCGCTCTCTCTCTCAAATGAATAAATAAAATCTTTAAAATAAAAATAAATTAATTAATTAAAATAAAAACAATAAAGTGTATATTTAGATGTATTTAGACAAAGCATACATCTACATAAGCACTACCATGGCCAAAATTAAGAACATTCCCATCACCACAGCCTCCCAGGATGCCAAGTTAAATTTGCACTTAAATATGCAATATTAATAATATATGTTTATATATATTTCATGATATATATATAAAATAAATATGTTTATAAATATGTTTCATGAAATATTTGAGACATAGTGAAAAAAATCTATTTTTTTATCTGAATTTAAATTTAACTGAGAGTTCTATATTTTTAGTTGATCGATTGATGGATTGCTAAATTTGGTAACCCTACTGTGTTCTTCCTAAATAATCCCCTTCCCCAATGCCACAAATCCAGGTAAACCATAGCTTGCCCTGCCAGTATAAATTGTATTTGTCTCTTTTAGAGAGTCACATTCATGGAATCTTACAGCACGTTGTCCTTTGTGTTTGGCTTCTTTCACTTAGCATAATGTTTTGGTAATTCATCCATGTTGTTCTGTGTATTAGTGGTTCTTATCTATTTATGGCTGAATTATACTTCATTGTATGAATATACCATAATTGATCTATTCAGCTGTTGATGAATACTTGGATTATTTCCAAGATTTAGCTGTAATGAGTAAAGCTAAAGTGAAAATTCATGTACAGACTTTTTGAGTGGACACATAATTTCATTTTTCTAAGCCAAGTTTATGTTTAAATTTATAAGAAGCTTCAAAACTCTTTTCCCAAAGTGGGTATCTTATTTTACATTCCTACTGGCAATGTAGGAGAGTCCCAGTTGATCCACCTCATTGCCAATAATTGCTGTTGTCTGGGTTTTTTGTCTTTTAACCATTCTAATAGTTGGACGAGCTATCCTAACTCATTATGGTTTTAATTTGCATTTTTCAGGCAATTATTGTTGTTACACATCTTTCTATGTGCTTATTAGTCATTTATATATTTTCTTTGCTGAAGTGTTCAGATATTTTGCTTATTTTATATTAGGTTATTTGTTTTTTTACTATTGGTTTTAAGAGTTCTTATTTACTCTGTGTAAACTTGAATATAGTCAACATATATTTGTTGATATATATATAAATATATCTATATTTCACCTATATGTATATATATGATATGGTGTGTTTGTGTGTGGATGTATATATATACATACATACATATCCTTCCAGCATTGCTGTCTTTCCCTTTTTTAAATGCTTTTTTGAAGAACATTATATATTATATTTATTATCTGTATATAATTCTGGGAGAATATATGTATCTTCTCAACATTGCTTTCATGGTTTTTTTTTGAAGAGCAAGTCATTTTCATTTTTAAAAAGTCCAATTTATCGGTTTTTAAATGGTTTTGCTTTTTGAGTCTCATCAAGGAAATTTTCACTTACACCTAGGTACGGCAGATTTTCCTTTTGTTTTCTTCTTAAAGTCTTATTGTTTTAACTTGACTCTTTGTATCTATGAGCCATGTCAAATTAATCTTAGTGTATGGCATGGGGTAAGAGTGAAAGCTCATTTTTTTCACATGAATATCTAATCATTAACAAATTTTTGAGAGAGAGTTACCTTCGATAGCATACAGTCTGTGCCAATGGTAGTAACTAAATTTATTGAGAACAAGAGGCAAGGAAATGAATGACCTTATCTTCATTGATATTAACTGAGTTTATTGACCATAGAAATGCCCAAGCATAAAGCAAGATAAGGTATGTCTTACATTATATCGTTTGCAGTTATATTTAATCATTTTGTCACTAATATGTAAATTAGAATGATCCTTGAGTTTTATTTTCATTTTATCATTCTCAAAATGATTAACCCTTAATCACTGCTCCCCCTGCCCCCCCCCACCCTCACACTTCATGTCTCATCAGTCTAACTTTTGATCTAACTGGTATCACAGCTTCCTTGTCTACCTCTCTACAATCTGTATTCAATGCAGTAGATAAAATTTACTTTAAAGATGAAACACAAATTATTTTATTCTTTCACTCGAAACCTTCTAAAGATTTCTCCTCTCACTTTAGAGAAAAAGTAAACAAACAATAAAAAGAAAAGAAAAGGAAAATGTGCAATACCTTTCAAATCCTTAAAGGATGTTGTAGTTTCATTGTTTTTCTGATCTAACCTCCTATTACTCTCTTTCTCACTCACATCCCTCCAGCCACACCAGCCTCCTTGATGTTTCACCAACATATCAGGAATTATTCTGCCCCAGGGCCTTTGCATTTGTTTTCTCTTTTCTCTCGGATGAGACTGGCATTTCTCCAGATATTTGAACACTGATATTAAACATCAGCGTTTGGTCTTTATTTAAATATTTTTCTTTTCAAGGATTTTTTTCCCTTCTAGTCTTCCTATTTAAAATTGTCCTACCATTACCCACCTAGAACCTCCCTATTCTCCTTCTCTACTTTAGTTTCCTGCATAACACATAAGCATGTTTGAACGGGATACCTGGGTGGCTCAGTCGGTTAAGCATCCAACTCTTGGTTTTGGCCCAGGTCGTTAGCTCAGGGTCCTGGAATTGAGCCCCACATCAGGCTCCACACTCAACGTAGAGTTTGGTTGAGATTCTGTTTCTCCCTCTGAGTGTTCCCCATTCTCTCTCCCTCTATCTCTAAAATAAATAAATAAATCTTAAAAAAAAATTAATTCATATTTGTCTCCCTTCACATGAATGTTAAGAACATCTTAGGAGTCCCTCCTATGGGCTCTCATAGTACCCTGCAATTTGTCCCTATACAGAACTGATAACCTCTGATATTTGTTTCCTATTTATTTTTAAGTCCTTTTAGGTAAGGGTATACGTCATGTTCACCTTTGTGCCTCTAAAATGAACTCTCAGTGGATGTTAACTGAATATATGGAGCCACTGAATGATAACAAACAAATAAAAGAAGACAGTGCCTATACCATTAATTGGGTTCAGTTAATCGGGGAAAAAAATGTCCCATAGTTTTCTCATTATAAAAACAGAGGTGGAAAAAAAAAAAAACGGAGGTGATAATGGGGGTTGAAATAAATACCTAAGAAGTGACCATACTTAACTTAAAATAGGGTCTGGTATGTAGTAAACTTTCAGTAAATGTTGGCATCCTCTTTCTCTTCCTCCTCCTCCTCCTCATCATCACCACCAACAGCAATACTTTATTAACAAACCACATATTTTCTTTTTAAATAATTCAGAACATTTTGTCAAGTTCTTCTCCTCCTCCGATAAAATCTTCCCAAGTGTGGTATACAAACAAAAAAATTTTAAAGTAAGGAAAAAGCTAGGTGGCTTTTCGTAGAAAATAAGAATGTATCCCAGAGCAGAATTGTCCACTGAGCCTGAACCCAGGTTCCTCGGTCTATCAATATATGTTTCCTAATTCCAAGTCTCTAAGGTCCCGAATTAGCATTTTTGATCTCTCTTTAGGGCATAAGCTGGTCCATAGAAATGTGTCTCCAGTCAAGTTAATATTTGGCTTGTTACATGGATTAAATTCGATTTGTCATCTTGGGCATCTCTGTTTTCCAAATTAGATCTTCTCCCTTATTTTAGGCTGCTTAAAAGGTTAAAAATCAAATTAAAACTTGTTTAATTAATTTAGGTTGGTTTTAGTAGTCATGTGTATATCAAAGTGAACAAAGGCAGTCATATTAGTACTATTTATAATTCCAAGCCATTGCATGACAGAATGAAGACAAGATATAATTTAATCTAACTCAATTTGAGAAAACCAAGCTCCATTCTTGGCATTTGTTCAAACCCCTGAGAAATTGAAATAAAAATGTATCATTTAGAAGTGAAGCTCTCTGTCTGTGGGAATGTTGAAGATTTTGAATCACTAATTGTGAAATGTAGCTGGGTGCTTACTTTTGCCCCTGTAATCCTCAGACTAAAATGGCATTCTAGAAATAATAACCCAGAACACAATAGGATAAGTAGCTAGTCTTTGATGATAGCTGTCACAGATGTTTAAGACTAAAGGTTAAGGATATGAATCCTCCTTGCAAAATAATAAGTGAATCTGTGTGGTATGACAGAGAATATTAGACTGAGAATAAAAACCCGAATCTAAACAGAGTCTGTGATGCTTCAAGCAAGTTATTTTACCTCGTCAAGCTTCAGTTTCTCTCTTTGAATAAAAGGACTAAGCCATGTCTGTTTATTTGGGCTAAATTAAGGCAACCAGTGAAAGTACCTGACACGGTGCCTGATAAATAGTAGTAATTCAGTTATTATTAATATCAATTAAATATGAATCTGAAGTCTCCACTGGCACTATCATACCACTAAAAAATCCCATAACTTTGTCCCTAAAAATGAGTGTGAATTCAGCAACCAAAGACTGAGCTTATTATAATAGGGGAAGTAACAAATGCCCCAATCTCCTATTTTAAAAATAATCTCTAGCCTCCAAGCAATACATTCCCTTAAATATGTATAGCATCTAGCAATTCTTCAAGCACAGATTGCAACAACAGTGCTGATTTTGTAAAAAGAATAAATGTCAAGACTATGTTGGTCATTGGCAAAAGATTTATAGTGCAAATGTATTCCATAAAATGATGATTCCTGTAATTAAAAAATACTTTAACCGGTCCTACTCTACTCTCAGAACTACCTCCAGTACCACTCAGACTATATTTACAACTCCAGGTTTCCTTGCAAACTTAATGATTAGCTAATAAATAACTCTACCAACGTGGCTGGTTGTACATCATGGACAATGGAGATAAATTGTAGTACTGGATGTCGTAACTATCCAAAAAGAGCATATAAGAGCATAATAGGTGAAGGATGACAGGAGATGCTGGGGATAATATTTAGTGGCTAAATAGGACCTAAATAGATGCAGAATAGACTCCTGGAACAGAAAAGGGTCAGTGGTCTGAGGCCATACCTAGAAGAGATTGAGAGCCAGTCCATACCTGGGATCTGTCCTGTGCCACTTTCACCTTAGAGTAAAATTTAAAGTGCTTCTATTGTATATTCGGTACAACAGTGATCAAGAGATAAAACTACACTACCATCTACTTTGACTTTGTCTTCGAAATGCTATTTTCAAATCATCAGCTTTCCTGATCAGAATATCTCAGGTTCTGCAGATTCTTTGTCTTTATGCGTTTTAAGGTAGCTACTCCCAAATACATATTAAAGTCATAGTTAATGGTAAGGTAATCTATGCACTAAAACTACTGAAAGGCTGACTACCAATGTGCAATTTCAGTTACTTTGTTATTCCTTATCTGATAAACACAGCCACCAAGAGACTTGTCTTGTACTGCTCCATTAATTATCAGATGTCATCTGCCCTTTTCATGTGTCAAACTTTCCTTTGGGTCAATACGTTCTATGATAAATCAAAACTAGTTCACTTGCATAAAGATGAGTAAAGGAACTTTGAATTTCCAAACCTGATTATGAAGCTGAGTTATCGGCACAATGCACAAGTGTTTTTTGTTTTTTTTTTTAATTCACTTATGCTTTAACCTCAAACTTTAGATGTAAAACAGAATGCCCCAGTGATCTACTTATCAGGATTGCAATTTGATATTTTATGAATGTGTACCTTTGGTTTTACAATCAAATGCTAATGATCCCAAGTCTTGAGAGTTAGAAAATTATGACTCATCATCAGCTCACCAGTAGTATGTAATACGGAGCCTCAAAAAGAAAAGCTTCAAGAGGGTGGAGATGTTTGCTTCTTTAGTAAACTCTCTTTACCAAGCACTGAGTGTCCGACCTTCCGTAAATGCCTACAAAAGGAATAAGGTAACTGCCAGAACTGTGATGGAATGGTCTCTGGAACCACATAGCTAATGTTTAGATGGATACACTGAAATTGGTCTTGCAAACACATACTGCCTTATTAGAGATGAACATTTTTATAAGATTTTGATAGATGAACAAATCTTCTTCAGTTGTTTTCTTTCCCTTTCATTTCAATTTTAATGTATTTTGACTTTCTCGTATATAATATTCAAGTTAATATTTGTGTTAATTAATTCATCCGTAACATTTGCTGTCTTTTTAGTGTTATATTGACTAGCATTTATTTCAAAGCTAGTTTTATCTGTATATTTAACTACTCATCATTCTATTTTAAAATTTGGAAAGAGCATCAATTCCTCTGAATCCTATGACTCTTCCTTTAGAATATATTTAAAATCCAACAATTTCTCACTAATTCTACTGCTATGAGCCACTCTTAAGGCATTGTCTCATCCTTGGACTGACTTGAACTGTAATAAGTTTACCAACTGACTTCTAGGTATGACACACACACACACACACACACACACACAGAGTTATATTCCATATAGCATCCAAGATGGTGATTTTATAATTTAAATCAGATTGCATTTCCTCCATTATGTCCCCACCTCAATCAGAGAGAAGTCCAAGTATTTAGAGCCACTAAATGATCTGACTCTTTGCTCTAGCTCCTTCTTCCTATTCATTCTACTTTTCCCCTCATTCATTTCGCTGCAGCCCACCTGGCCTTGGGTTATTTCTTGAAAATGTTGAGCATCCCCACTTCAATCCTTTTGTGCATTCTTCTTCATCCAGTGGGAATGTTCTTCCCCCAGATAGCTGCATGGTTCTCTCCCTGACTCCCTTTAGATCTTACTCAAATGTTGCCCTTGAAGAAGGAGTTTGTGGAATCCTTAAAGCCATATGGTCTTTATTTGATAAGGCTCCCACCAAGGGCTAGTAGGAAAGTAAGGTAAATGTTATTGGAAACTTGAGGAGAGGGGATCCTTGCTCTCTAGTGGCAGAAATTTTTGACATCATTGTTGCCAATAGTGACTGCATGATCTAGCTGAGGTTTCCATGCAAAGTATTAAAAGTGTTGCCTGGTTTCTCTTGCTGCTTATGGTAAAACGTAAGAGGAGAGAGATAAACTGAGGCCTGCTTGCCAACAGCCATAAGAATGAGTGTTGAAGTGCATTCCCCATCCCATTCAAGTCTTGAGAGGCAGTTCAACTGCAGCCTCATGAGAAACCCCGAGCCAGAATCACCCAACCAAACCCCTCTTGGATTCCTGAACCTCACAGCCTCTGAGAGATAATAAATGCTTATTGCTCTATGATGCTGAAGTTGAGTAGTTTGCTCATTACACAGCTACACATAACTGATACAATTCACACATTCAAAAAAAGATCTTACATTTTAATAAATTCAACAGCATTTGACTTGTTTGTCAATAGAGTTAGCACCTTCACCAGAGGAAAAACAGATAAGCCAGAGGGGGGAATGTAGAGCAGGATTAGACACACTTTCTGATAGACGTAGGCAAAGAATTTCCTTCTCTCATTTCCTGAGATTTTGGAAGTGAGTTATAACCCTCTTGTTTTTTGAGCTATTAAAGATTCTTCTGAATACTACAATTAGGATGCTCATCAGTTTTTTAAGTTAAAGAAGCCTGGAACAGGATCAGTAGCACTTGAGTTTAAAAATAGGCAGTATCATCTACCTTTCTTGCTCAGTGTTTTTCTGTGTATTTTCCTCACATCTCTTGGAATCACAGGTTTTCTGGCTTCCCAGCACCATGCAAATGGAGTTTTTCTGGGACTGGCAGTGTAGACAGAGCGATTGCTTGGCATTCTGGGGACATTAGGTGGGAACAGCAAGATTAGTTCTAGTGCCAGGGTATCCATATGTCAAAAATGTTACCCCTGTTCTTGCCCAGCTTCATCAAAACACTGATTGTGTTCCAATGAATTCTTAAAAATTTCTTCTCTGCTGATTATGTCCTTGATGAGTTAAATAGAATATTTGACACTCAACAGTATATTCAACCAATATTATTACTTGTATAGATGGCACTTTAAAATAATGTTCTCTTATTGAAAAGAATTTTGAACAGCCAATAACTTTTATTCGAAATCTATACTGATATTTCCCCTTATATCTTTCTCATTACCTCTTCACCTTTTATTTGTCAATATAACCTCCATAATCTGCTTCATATTGATTACCCACTGATATTAGGACACTAATTTTTATTATAGAAATCAGATTTCTTTTCAAAATGTGATTCATGTCCAGTGCTCACCATTTTGTTTAGTTAGTCCTGGTTTTAGCTTAAGATAGTTATTTCTGAAATGCTGATGCAAACACTGAAAATTAGGGCATGTATTTTTTTGTATGTACTAAATTAATATCTTCAAACTTATTCTTCATAAAAGATATATTAATATGTTTAAGGGTTCCACTATTTGCTGGGAGTGTTACTAAGTATTCTCAACTTCTAAAATTGCCTAATAATAGCCACTGTAAAATTCAACCCCAGAGATTTTTAACTTTCACCCTACAATGTAGGAAATACAGATCTAAGCAAAAGTAGTATAGTTAAATTGTGTGTTTAGGTAAATCTATCTCTGTAGGAAAGATTGATTTGAGAGGAGTAAGTATGGAGGGAGACCGTAAGAGGCTATTTTAGTAATCTTGGCAAGAGATAACGAAAGCCTTAAGAGATGAAGAAAAGGTAACAAAAAGGAGGGATACATCACAGAAAAGTACAGAGGAAAAACTGGGATGATTTGTTGCATACTTTATTAACTATGAAAAGAATTAATGGGTACTTGGACAGGATTTCCCTACTAACCTCAATATTTTGCATCCGCTAGGTGAAGAAAACACCACAGAAGGCAGTCCAGGCTTCTCTGCCCCTGAGAGAAGGACTGTTAAAAGGAATTAGGGAAACATGTTTAAATTGCATATAAACGTTAGAGGAACACTTTTGCAAATAGTTACTGTAACTCATTCTGAAATCTGTTTTATCTGAGAAGCCCTGAGGACTTTAATAAAGCCTCTCTAGCACCCAATTTGTTGCAAAGGTGGGACAAGACTCTTTGGATTTGTCAGACTCTATCACATTTGTGTCACTTATGTAAATCAGATGTGAAGTTTTTTGACTATTAAAACTACAGCAAGAGCTAAAAACAAACCAGGAGAATGTGAATAGCAAAACATCCTAAATTCTCTAAAAATGGCATAAATGATAATGGGAAAAACATGGAGAGCATTGCAGAAACAAACCCCAAACACACTCTGAGTATCATCACTCTCTTCATCCTTACTAGCACCCGTCCCCAAAAACAAGCTACTGTCATTTCTCCTCTAAAATAATAAAATAGCCTCAAACTATGTGCAAGACAAAAGGAAGAATATGTAAAATGGAGCTTTAGTGTGAGGAGCTAATTGTGTGTTAATAAGGCTAAATTAATAATTCATAGGCCTAGCATGGACAACTCCCATTATTTGGTATTCACCAATATGCGTGGAACTGTGCCTTATAATTAGAGAAGGAAGAAGGTGGCTATAGTTGGTTGCGAATAGAAAGAATGAGAAGTGTAAATAGAGTTTACTCAGCATACATCCTCTTGGATTGATTTTAAATTTTTACCAGTTGAAAAACCTATTATCAGGGAATCATGAAACTATTCAAGAGTGACTTTAAAAAAATCCTAAGCACCTAAAGGATTTTTCGCTGGTTCCTGGAAATAATAAAAGTGGTTAAAGGGTGGTGCAGAAGTGGGGCTTTTCATTCTGCTTCTGCATTGATCCCAGCTTGCTCTATCCAGCACCTTGAAGATTGGTAGCTTGAGAAGCTTTCACAGATAGTACATTCCAGTGGACAGTGTCCAGAGTCGCAGTGATGTGATTTTATGTGAGGTCCAGGAGCGAACAGTCAAGAGAATTCTTGTCAAGAATCTCTTGAACAGTCAAGAGAATTCTTGAGACATTTTCAATGCCAAAAAGGTGGTTTTATTAAAGCACAGGGGCAGACCTGTGGGCAGAAAGAACTGCCCTGGGATTGTGAGGAGCACTTAGTTATAGCTGTTTCAGTCAGTGGTGGTTGGGAGGGGGGTTGTAGATAGAGACTAGTAAGTTTCCAAAATGGGTTTTCATATGTTAAAGAAGACCTACGGGATCCTGGAGTTCTGGCTCATTGTCAAGCTAAGGTTGCTTTTTGCCTTTAGCAAAGCATTGACATGAAGACAGTTGGGAGTTTCTGGAGGAATGTCACACTCTGCGTCTGTGTCTGCCTCAATCAAGTATTTGTCAATGGGCTGCAAATTGTAAGGAAATTTAATTTTATCTACATTGCCTTTTGCCTTTGTTCTCCACATCAACAGCACTGAGGACCTTAAATGGGAGACGCTTTGGGAAGTAGTGGGCCAGGCATCAGAGGAAGAATGTAGTAGAAACTGAAATTGCTTGCACCTTTAGAAACAGGTTTATAAGCCGTGTCCCCTTGGCCAGGACAGGGACAATTGGGAATAACAGGAGATATTTTTAGGCATTTTTTAGATATTTTTAGATATTATTTTATGTATCTGTTTGGGTAGATTGAAGAAACAGGTTCAGAGCCATGGTAATTTGAGCTTTCAAAAGTACATTAACAGTTGACATCAGATCACATTTTAATTATGTATAGAATGTGATCATTGCACAAGCAGCACTGAATTGACATCCCATTTGTGAGTCAAATAAGGCATCATTACTGGTTGAGGAATACACCTGCCATTTTAAATGTGTAGATACAAAGAAAGAAGATTATACAGAAGAGAAAGCTCTTTCTCTAAAATCTGTCAACAAAATATCCTAAAATTGCCACTGGTGTCATAACTGAGTGATATTCAATGAGTAGTCCTATACTAATAGCAGCATTACCTGGTAACTTGATAGAAATAAAATTCTCAAGCCTCATCCCAGACCTAGAGAATCAGATCATCTGGGATGTAGCCTAGGAATCTGTTTAATCATGCTCTCCGGGCAAGGTTTATGCAGGTTGAAGGTTGCGAATTACCCTGAAGGTTGCGAATTACCCTGAAGAATAAAGGGACTCATTCACACTGATGACTTCTCCAGCATCTTCTACAGTTGTTGTTCTCGCATGTCTGCCAGTGGGCAGATAGAAAACGTGCCACATGAGCAAGTTTCTCAAAAAACAGTGGGACGAAGAGCTCTAGACAAATAAGTTACTGAAGTTTAAGCCCGTGGAAAGAGATCTGATTTATCCCAAAATTGAACCCTCTAATAAAGATACCCATGTAATGTTTACATAAATATAAAATCATGGGGGCAGGGCAACTGAAGAACTGAATACCCACGTGTATTATGGTCTAGGATAGCTAGGTATCCCCGGGACTGGGTGGATCAGTCTGACATTAGAGATTTCACTCTACTCTCTCCTCAATAGTGCTTGCCCCACAGTCCAATACATATAATGCTTCAGGCTCTCTTGATAGGCTGTTTGACATAGATAGTTATATAAGGCATTGGAAAATACTTGGAAACTTTACTAAGAAAACTCAGGTCAAACTTAACTAACTTAACTTACATGTAAAACACATGTGGACATTTGAGATGTTACACTGACCTTCTGTCCTGTGTCATCCACATTCAAATAGTTACCAATGTTGGCATTACAACAGAGTGATGTAGGATTGTTGGGGTTCAGAACTGACGGCCAAGAAAGAATTCTTGAGATGTCTCTGGTGCAAAAAGGTAGTTTTGTTAAAGCAAGGGGACAGGGAAGAAAGAGCTGCACTTGGGGTCCTGAGGAGTGGCTGATTATGTACTTTCAAGTTGGGAGGGGGTTAGGGATAGCACAAGCCTCCAAGGTATTTTGGAAAGAAAGTTTGCAGGATCCTGAAGGGGCTAGCTATTGTTAGGAAAAGGTCATTTATCACTGTTTAGTAAACGCTCAGTCATGAGACCCTTCAGATGTATATCAGCGGGCCATAAACTTGGGGGATGATTGCCAACATATAAGGGAGGGGGGGACTGTAGACATAAAAGAAGTTTCCAAAGGAATTTCTGTATGTTTAAAATAGATTCACAGGAGGTGCCCGGGTGGCTTAGTTGGTTAAGTGTCTGCCTTCACCTCAGGTCATGATCCCAGGGTCTTGGGATTGAACCCTGCATTGGGCACCCTGCTCAGCAGGGAGCCTGTTTTTCCCTCTCCTTCTGCCTCTCCTCACTGCTTGTGGGCTCTCTCTCCCTCTCTCTCAAATAAATAAATAAAATCTTTAAAAAATAAATAAATAAATAAAATAAAGTAGACTCACAGGATCCTGGAGGTCAGGCTGAGATGGCCTTTTGCCCTTAGCAAAGTGTCAACATCGAGGCTGCTGAGCTCGCAGAGGAAGGTCACTCTGCCTGTTTCAAGGACTTGTCAGTGTGCTGTAGTTAGTAAGGAAATTTAATTTTTCTTTTGCCTTCATTTCCCACATCAAGAGGGTCAAGCTCCAATGTAAGGAGTATTCCTTGATACCTTATTTTTTCATTTTGTCATTTTCTTTCTTTATCAGATGGTGAGAAAACAAAGTAGGACCCCAGAAATGGGAAACTGGAATAACCTCAGAATTCAACTCTATAACTATGGGTGCAAAGCTGAAGGGTATTGTTCCCACCTTTCTTGAAAAAAAAAATGTCCCTTAGTTGCAGATGTGGCATTGCCTCACCATGAGAATGTAGACAGAATACCCCTTATGGGAGTAGATGAGAAACACCTTAGTCAATTAGAACATGCTCTCTGGGATCTCAAAAAGAAGAGAAAGAACTTCTTTCATGTCTTTTTCAGTCTTTTTTCTTGTGAAAAGAGGATATGTGTAAATATAAGGCCGGGAGTTGCATTTTTTGCGCTTGCTAAAAAATTGCTAAGAACTCTATGTAGAATCTTATCAACTTAGGTTCACTTCAAATAGCACATGGTTTAGCAGTTCTAAACCATGGGTGGTTCAATCAGGTGTTCAAAGGAATCCTTACTTCCTTTTCAGAAGTTCCTTACTCACACCTGCCTTGGTCGAACAAAACTTCAGTTTGCCCATTCCTCCTCTTCTGCTGCACCCCAAGTAGGCTCTGCAGTGTAGGTCTTGCTTCTGCCCAGCAAACTTCATAAGCCATATTCTAAATTCACAGACAAATCAAACCTACATAGCTTAGGGTCCAGTTTTGAAAAAAAAAAAAAAGAACGTGAGAAGTGGGGGAATGGGCAAAAAGGAGGCAGGGGATTAAGTAGTATGAACTAGTTGTAAAATAAGTCATGAAGATATCATGCACAGCATAGGGAATATAGCTAATAATATTGAAACAATTCTGTATGGTGACAGATGGTGATTTATCATGATGATTGCTTCATATTATATATAAATGTTGAATTATGTTGTATGACTGACATACTAATATAATATTGTATGTCAACTACACTTCAATAAAATATTATTAAATATACAGTCCCTGACGAAAAAAAAAAAAGAAAGAAAAGAAAAGAAAAAGAAAAGGAACCAGAGGGTACATGTTAGCTCAATAAAGGAGGAGAGTACTGATCAATGATGTCTGACAGAAGGACAGGGTAGGAGGATGGCAGCCTTGTACCATGCTTTGGTCATCTACTTCACAAACTTAGACATGATAATATCTTATTTGTTAACTGTTATTTATATCTCACCCAGTAAATTTAATACCTACTATCAAGAAGGGTGTTAGTGATGATGAAGATAACTATAATTTTTTCAGCCATTACTATAAGCCTGATTTTCTGCTTTATCTCTCTTTATGCTAGCAATAATCTTTGAGATAGATATTTTTCCTATGATTTTCCCTCATGAAGTTGAGGCCACCAATTTACACAAAAAGATTCAGTATCAGTCAGGTTCACACCCGTAATGTACAAAGCTGAGCTTTCAAACTCAGAACTGAGTGACTCCAAATTTGCCCTCTTGGGGAAAGCTAATCTAATGCCCAGTAAGTAATTAGAACACATGAAACATTTCTCCATGAATTTACCATTCAATGTCGGTCACAATATGACAACGTTATACTATGAAAACAGGAGTAACAGTGAGGTTTATTTATGACTCTACAGGGATATACTGGCACACAATAAATTCAGGAAACCAGGGAGAATTTTGATTGTCATTCAAAAAGAAGGGAATACAGAGTCACTCAGTAGGAGTATTCTATAGGAAAATGGCAAATAAACAAAGATTCCTGCCATAATTTTATGTAATTCATTTAGCAATAAGAAATACTTGGAAAAAGTAGGGAACAGTGTTGCATAATTTGCCAAAAGTCAGTTAAGGAGCAATAATGTGTATAGTATATATTTCTGATCTGCAGCTGCCTAATACTAACATGTATATTTTTACTATCAGACCTACTGATAACATGGAACAAGATGTAGGAAAACTGTTTCTTTCCTTGTGTATGTACGTGTGTGTGTGTGTGTGTGTGTGTGTGTGTGTGTGTGTATGTATTGACTGAAGCGTATTCATTTAGTAGCCATATCTTATAATCATTATCAGTTTGAGGTGAGTTGATAGCAATATCAGATCACAAATTTAGTTCTTGAGACAGGAAAACCCTATCAGATTTTTTTCCCTCTCTTTTGGAGGAAAACCCATGAGAACAAATCAAATGTGAAATATAGATGATACCAGTTAAAATTACATTTATTAAAGATATGGCAAATTAGGGCACAACATATTGAGAACATGTACATATATTGTCAACAAAACTATTGCTTTGTTGACAATTTGGATAAAGAAAGCCTAAAATTCCAAAAGAAATGCTCGTTATAACAAAATAAGAAAATTGGCCAATGATAGGAAACAAAGGGAGATACTATTTCACACCTATAATATTGACTATAAGAAGTTTGACTTGAGTGGTTTTAGAGATTAAATGGGTAATAAAATCTCCCATAGGCTTTTGGTGGGAGTTTTTTAAATGGGTGTAGTCACTTTAGATATCAATTGGTGATATATATAATTGGTCACTATACAGCAATGAAAATGAATGAACTCTAGCCATACACAGTAATAGGATAGGTCTCATAAATAATATGCTGAGGAAAGCAAGCAAGTCATTAAAGAATATGTATGTTTCAAGCATTTTATCTGAATTTCAAAGAAAAAATTATTGGACATTCACTTAGATAAAACTAAAACGAAAGGCAACGAAATGATAAACAAAATTTAGGATATATGTATTTGGGAAGGAGAGAGTGTAATTCAGAGGAACCCAGAGGGGGTTCGAACTTTTTCAAAGAAAGTAGTGGGTAAGGTAGAGTAACTTACTGTGCAAAGAGAAAACTCTTTTAGTTGTAGGAGCTGGGGGTGGTTAGAATGCTCATATGTGAATAAATCTTGTCTTCATCAGAAAACCAAATACTTAAGTGATCCCTGTCCCCTGTGGGATTTTCCATATTTTATAACTGGTATCATTTCTACTCTTCCATTTCAATAATTTTAAAAGCCAGTGGATGAAGTGCAGTGATGGCAGAGCTTCCTAACTATCTACAAATCTCTCAGTCCATCACACAAAGCTTAGTGCTTCACTGATTTCTTTCTTGGGTGCATTCCATTACCAGTTCATATTCTGATACTAAAAAAAGCCCTCCTCAAAGAATGTCTACTATTGAATTTTAATATTTCCTGTCAGTATGCATTTTCTATAAATGACAATGGTATTTTAGTATAGCATCTTCCTAAGAAAAGGTCTCGCTCAATTTTTACTTATCTTCAGATATCATTTAACTCAGATAAAACTACTGAGACTTATTTCTGCTGTAAATTGTGTCTTACTGGAGGATGTTGATTAGGTAATACAGAGTGATGACACTAATTCAATTCAGAAAAACAACTGTAGAAGGCTTTCTGCAGGCAGAAATAAAACCCACAGAAATTAAAAACACACAATAAAAAAACAAGTCAGACACAGGTTTAAGTCCCAGCTCCTCACTGAGTAACTACGTAACCTTAAACTCAGGGAGTTTATGTACTACACTGCATTCTTTTGTTGTCCTAGACCTGGCTTGATATCCTTGTTGGAGATGTGTGAAATTCCCAGCACAGCTCCTAGATGAGAGAAAGATAAGAAGCCATACTATTAGTATTGCGAATATTGGTTTGTTCTAGAAACAGTTGGAAATGCATATTTAATTGAAAAATATTTGACATTTTCTCTCCCAGAACAACTTCCTTCCTGAAATTGTTTCCATGTGTTAAAATTGGTTTCACCATTTTATGGGAATTAAAAAGAATACTAGTTTGAAGGTTAACTTTTATGGCTTGATGTAGCTACAAAAAAAGGCTAACTTTTTGCAAGATGCATTAATTTTAGCAAGAATCATCATCTCTCTTTTCAGTGATACTGAAAAAAAATATTAACTGTCATCTGATTTTTTAATCCAGCTGAGACAATTTGCTGATTTGAACCTCTGTGGGCAGCTCTTGCCAAGAGAGTATTAGTCTTTATGTTAAGGTGATATTTATTTCCCTGTCCCTTCCATCCTTTGCTTTTCTTTCTACCCACTGGTTCAGTTTATTCAACCACTCATTCCTTCCCTCATTCATTCATTTCTGTAATATCTATTGAGCATCTAATATGTGCTCACCACTAGAAGAATATAATTCTCTGTCTTCCTCAGGAAAATTCTTTAAATGCTTTAAGACAGCTATAAAATTCTTGCTTTCCCTCTTAAGCATCACAGTTTCATTTAACCATTTGTTATCTGTCTCTTTATCATCCTAATCTCTTTGTTTTGAACATTTTTATATCTCTTACAAGACATGATTACAATTGGAGAAAGTCCTTGCTTTTGTTACATAAATTTTATCTTCCTATATACAATATTATCTTACAAACATGTTGTATAATTACACACTTAACAAATGTACTTACTGGAGCTACTAGATTATTTTGTAATTGACTTGGCTCATTAATTGATTCCCAATGTCTCTGGAGCTAAGTAACTTGAGAGAATTTATTCATATATAGACCACTAAACCTCAATATTGGATATATTCATTCATGACTTGTTTGTTTTACCTTTCAATTTTTCTTTGTACTTGTCCCCTTTCTTTCTTCATTTTTAAGTATTGTAGAATAAAATGTTACACGTTATAATAATTTTTGTTCCCTTTTTCAGTTTCTCAAGGAAGGGTATTCTCTTCATATTTCTAGCTTATGCTGAGGATATTCTGGCTTTTGAGTAGAGATTCGTGACAAGAATCAATGGTATAATATGGACTAGATTCTTCTAATTCATTCTAAAATAAGGATGAATGGAATATGCATATAAACAATCCTATAACCTCACAATCACCGAAGTGTCTTTTTGAGACATGCACTTTGGATATACAATTTTTTGGGATTTTTGGTTTTGTTTTTTTTTTTAAGATTTACTTATTTATTTATCTGTCAGAGAGAAAGAGAGAAACAGAGCACAAGCAGGGGAAGTGGCAGGCAGAGGAGAAACAGGCTGCCTGCTGAGCAAGGAGCCTGATGCAGGACTCAATTCCAGGACCCTGGGATCATGACCTGAGCTGAAGGCAGACACCCAATTGACTGAGCCACCCAGACGTCCCTGGATATACAGTTTTTGACAGTTGTTACAAATGGCAATGTTTCATCTTGATCAAAATATGAGGATGGTAATTAAATTAGAAAGACAGGCATAGACTATGAATTATTCTAGGGTCTTATAAAGTAAGAGACAGTTCCTATCCTTGAAGACTTTTACATCTAAAAATAGAATTAAAAAAAACAAAAACTATTTTGTTTAAGCATTCACTACACCTAATTGAGCATCTTCATTCTGAATCCTTCAAATAGTGTTCACAAAGAAGTGATAATCATCCATATATGAGACACACAAAAAAGAGTGACTATATGAGCCAGTGTGATATTGAGGAAAGCCGATGGTGTTTAAATTCAAAGCAAGATAGATTCATACCATGAATCAGGTACCTACCAACTCTGATTTTGATTAAATCATTTTACATTCTCTGAGTCTCAGTTTCTTCTTCCATGGCTACATCCTAAAATGTCATTTATATATAGATACATGTATATATGTGTCTGTGTGTGTATTTACAAAAATTCAGATATACTGTTAAATATGAGACAGTATAATCCTAGATTGCACATTTTGAAGTCTCAGAGCAAAGGAGGAAAAGGAACCGTCTTCCATTTTCACAAACAGACAAGAGAGGAAGAGCAACCCCTTAGCAAAGAGGCATTTCAGTAAATCAGAGTTTGGGTAGTTTCCAGATACCATCATAAATTTTAAAAGATTCGCAGGCTTTCTTCCTACTATCAAGTCCTGGTATATCTGTAGAAATTAGAGCTGGATCATCATCTGGCTAAAGCATTTCTCAAGAATGCAAACAAATTTCTCCCCATTGTTTGGCTATGTTGGATTTATGCTTGAAACAGAAGCAAAATAGGGGCACTTGGGTGGCTCATTTGGTTCAGTGTCCAACTCTTGATTTTGGCTCAGATCATCATCTCAGAGTTGTGAGATTGAGTGCTGCATCTGCTGGAGATTTTCTCCTTCTCCCTTTCCTTCCCCCTCTGCTCCTCCCCCTTCTCAATCTCTGTCTCTCTTATAAATAAATAAAATCTTTAAAAAAAAAAAAGCCCAGAAGCATAATATTCCTTTGTAAATTAAAAATTTGGCAAAAATAAAGATTTGAAGGGTACATGCACCCTAATGTTTACAACAGCATTACTAACAATAGCCAAACTATGGAAAGAGCCCAAATGTCCATTGACTGATGAATGGATAAAGAAGATGTGGTATATATACACAATGGAATATTACTCAGCCATCAAAAAGGATGAAATCTTGCTGTTTGCAACAATATGGATGGAGCTAGGGTGTATCATGGCCAAGTGAAATAAGTCAATCAGAGAAAGACAAATGCCATAAGATTTCACTCATATGTGGGATTTAAGAAACAAAACAGATGTACTTATGGGAAAGGGGAAAAAGAGAGAGAGGGAAACAAACCATAAGAGACTCTTAATGATAGAGAACAAACTGAGGGTTGGTGGAGGGAGGTGGGTGGGGAATGGGCTAAATGGGTGATGGGTATTAAGGAGGGCACTTGTTATGATGAGCACTGGGTGTTGTATGTAAGTGACAAATCACTAAATTCTATGCCTGAAGTCAATATTACACTAAATATTAACTAATTAGAATTTAAATAAAAATTTGGAAGAAAAAGGCAACTGGGAATTTACAGTATAAATACTGGTGCAGGTAATATTGTCAAAATAAATGAGGACCACCTAAATGAGAATAAACAGAAGCTATTAATTTAGAGCTTGCTATAGCAAAGGAGCCAGACACCATCACCTGCATTGGGCAGAGATTTAAAAGTGGGTAGGCTAGTGGGAAAGCTCTATAGTAAGAAAAAGGGAAAGACTTCAGATATGCTCTGAGTAGAGGTTGCTGGCATGAGGTAACTGGAGTCAGGCTAAGAGAAGCAAAGCGTCCTCTGTGATTGATTTAGGAAGCTTTTTTGGCTTTCTTTGGTTGACTGACCCTAAGCTGTAAAAAGGGGATATGAGCAAAAATTAGGGAAATGGCAGTTACTGACGAAGTCCTAATGATTCTGGGCTGATTGCTGCAAGTGGTTGTGGGTCAGAGTTCTATTTTCCTTTAAGGGCTGGCCATTGTCCATATGTATATTCTGTCTCTCAATATGCAGGGACTCGTTGCCAAAGTAAAATCTGTCAAGTGTTCAGCTGGTATAAATTACTGAGAGCAGATTCTAGGTCAGACTGATTAAGTGACATGATCTGTTGAAGTTATCAAAAGTGAAAAGGAGGCAAAGGAAGATGAACAATGAAGGTTGGAGGAGGAAATGCAAACCAAAGCAGTAAAGAAAAATGGCAGGTCAGAGTGGAAATCATGAATGAACTGTGAATAAATGGGCAGTTATAACTCAAGCTGAGTGATCATAGGTAGCTCTGGCACATAACATTCCATCAACATGTATTTGTTGATTTCTTATAAGCAAAGCTCTGCTAGATACAGTGGAGAAATTAGAGTAAAATTGTATTATCATTGTTATTTCTAAGACATGAAGTTCTTTTATTCTATGAATCAGCCAGAATCCACTATACTCAATTTTCTTTGGCAGGAGGTGCCAAGATTGCCAGTTTTCTCAGCTATCAAAATAGGCATTTCTCTTCTTATGTGCCTCTTCTTGCTCAGTGATAAGAAAGCCTCACTTGGATCACCTTTTCTATTCTCAAGGGGGTTTCTGCATCAGTCCTCTAATATTGAAACTGTGCCATTATTTTGACTTCAATCATTAAAACCAAAGACTTGCATTTGGGGAGTCAGTCCATATTTGTTTATTTCCTTGAAGCTTTGTAAATGGCAATACCTCTGTTTTAGTTACTTAAACCTTCAAGGGCTATGGCCTTTCTTTACATGCATATTGAATATTTTATTTCTTATTTATTTTAACCATTGCAGAGAAGGTAATTTATAAAGATATCCTTCTGTTAAATTTCAATAATATATAGGGTAGCCTCAGTATCATGCGGGAGCAGAGTGGGTGTAAATGAAAACACCTTTGGCAGATAAGAGCATAATATACATTTAAATACATATAAATCTTTACTCAATCATAGTCCAACCTGTAACATGACTTAAACATTTGCAGAGGGTTCTCGTTATGACTTTTTTTTTTCCCAGCAAGACTCATTTGTACTTCTGAAGGACGTTTTTTAAATGAAGTGGCAGTGTTCGCTCCACTTGATCTTCCCTCCTCATTCTCCTTTTCTCATCACTCCCTTCCCCCTTCGCATTATTTTGGTAATTTGACTTCTCTTTCTTTAACACAGCATGTTTTGACCGAATTTACTTTTGCTTAGTAAATCTCCAAAGTCACAAAATGGTTAGTCTTCCCCTTACATGAGAGGCTTTTCAGAAGTAATTGGATATATAGTCATCACATAGATGTTGCATCGTGGATGATTTCATTATGTCTATTTGAGGGAGAAGAAAAAAACATTATGTCTATTTGGGGGAGAAGAAAAAAAAACAAAGAAAGACCTGAAGCCAGCGAACAACATAGTCCTGCTTTTTGTGTAAGTAATATATTGTCTTCTATGGGGCATTTTTTCTTATCCCTGGAGCTGCCAATTTACTAACTCACAAAGCTGCTTGGTCATTCCTTCATACCAACTTTTTAAAAACAAACAACATTGAAAGCAAAAATCCCTGAAATGAGATTCATTTGCCAATAAGATAAAAAGAACTTGCTGCTTTTTAATCCGGTGATTTAGTTCCTAAATGGATGAGTTGGCATTCATTTAGTTCGGAGAGTACTTTTAGGAATCTTTCCTAAACTGTGTTTTTTTAAACCTTTTCAGTGTATTATTACCTTTGTGACTCATGTGTTTGGTTATACAGAATAGAACCTTTTATTTTCTTTTGAACAAACAAAAGAAATAGTAGTTGTTCTCCTTTAGTTAATTGAGAAGAGCATTCTGGCTTGTACTGACTTTGACTCTCCCCCAGTGCCCACCGTAGTATATTATGTAGGTCAGTGGTACCATTAGACCGTTATAGAATTTCACTCTTGGAAGTACATCTAACCTAAGAAATCAGATTATTTTTGGTCTGCACAGATCCTTTAATTAATGCTTGATTTTTTTCATAACTATAAAGCTTAACTACAATTTATAATATACTGAGAAATGCAAGAAGTTTTCTAGAAAAATCGGGTTAGTGTTAAAAGCCTGGTCCATCTGGTTTGAGTTCTATGATGCCTTATTAATAATTTAATTGTAAAAATTCTGTCATTGGATGAAGACTAGTTTCTGTGGGGGAAGTAGTTGCATTAGGACAACCATGGGAGAGAGAAAAGGCAAAGATGGCTTATTCAGTTGACCAGATTGAGTGGAACATAGAATGCACTGAAACAGGAAAAATAAGCATGAAATGTGGGTTGGGACCAGAATGTAAGAGGTTTTGAATATCAAACTAAGCAGTTCGAATATAATCTAGCAAGTAATTGAGAAATATTAAGGGTTTACATAGAGATGCTTGACTCCTCTATAGAAATGTGGCTTGTACATGGAGGCAACTGAAATGAATATCTGTGTAATGTAAAATATAGATATAATCATAGATATCTCAGATCTCAGATAGATATCTCTATCTCATAGATAGATATCTCGGGCTGGTCATGAATAAAATTAAATTACTCGGGCTTTTTAAGATTTAGCAATGTTTAAAGCTTTGTGACTGTCACGTCCAGGCCATAAAATCATACTAAATCTCTATGGTGGGGTTGGGTTTTCCATGGAATATGATGGATGTTCCCAGTCTCAATCATCTTTGAGAGAGATTAAACCAAAGAAAGACATGAGGACTCAGGAAACAGAGACTGAGATAGATAGGGGGACACCTCCTCTCTCTTTGTAGGCAGGAGCTGTTTGGGATCATATTCTGAGATGTGGAGAAGTGGTAAGTGGATCTAAGTTTGGAGAATAGAGAGAAGCTGGGAGGGACACAACTGAGGACCTGTGTAAAGAACAAGTTTAGTAGGAGAGAGTAGAGTATTCTATTGTCACTTGAGTTACACTCTCCTTTCACTTTTCCCTTAAACTTTAGTGAAGTCCTCTTAAATTTATATTATTTGTTCTCAGTTGTCTGTGCCCATGCTTTGGAAATGCAGGGAAGGAGGGTTTGGCAGAAACAGCACAGGGGAGAGCAATGTTCCCTCACTGAGGGCCAGGGTCATGAGTAGCATCAGAAGGGAATGGAAGACTATCTGCAAAGTGGCAGTCTTATGAAGAAATGGCTAGTGACGCTAAGATGAAAATTAACATAAAAAATAGGACAATAAGCATTTAATAGTTGGCTCCAGTGACTATTAGAAAATACAGCTCTGGCCAAATCATTTCATGATGATATTTAAGGTTGCATTGAGGGCAAGTGGTTCAGTGCTCTCAAATGAAGTTAGTCACTTAAAATCCAGAGAGTATTTATGGAAAGAAAGGAGGAACTAGGTAGGAAAAAAAAATAGCGGCTCTGGGCTGCTATTCTGGACTTTGGTTCAAACAACATGTTGAGTAAATAGATGGTAGGGTGTATGACTTATTTTCCTTATTTTCTTGTTGAAATAGCCAGAGGACAATGTTGAGCTGCAATCACATAACCATTGCTAAAATGGCTAGTCATTGGTTAATTGAAATTCCAACATATAAAAGATTTTATTTATATTTCTATAATAATCTGTGTGTCTATGTATAAGTGTTAGGGAGCTATTGCAAAAATCAAATGTATCCCCATATTCCTTTTTGCTTTTCTTCATTCAGGAAAAAAGGGGGAAATGATTGTTTTTGGTGTTTTTTTTAATGGTTGCAAATTCTCCTTTCTCACAAGTCTTTTTGGAATTTTGCAGTAGCATTGGGGAACACTTCTATCATGCCATATAGCTTAATATCTGAGGTATGGTACACATTTTTTAAAATAAATGCTTGTGATGGGGCGCCTGGGTGGCTCAGTCATTAAGCATCTGTCTTTGGCTCAGGTCATAATCCCAGGGTCCTGGGATTGAGCCCACATCGGGCTCTCTGCTCGGCAGGAAGCCTGCTTCTCCCTCTCCTACTCCCCCTGCTTGTGTTCCCTCTCTCCCTATCTCTCTCTCTGTCAAATAAATACATAAAATCTTGAAAAAAAAAAAAAAGTAAAATAAAATAAAAGCTTGTGTGCTCCCATTCAATTTGAAAAAAAGAGAATTATTTATGCTAAATAATCTTTTAGAAAACAATCATTTTTCAATTTGAAGACTTCCATAAAACAAATAAATTATCCATTTTCCTTAAAGTGGAATCACTAAGCTATTTACTCATATCTCCTATCTTTATAACTGGAATGAGCATGCAATTTGAGATTAAAAGCAAAAAAAAAAAAAAAAAAGGAAACGTACAAACTAGATATATTGGGTAAAACACATTGTGGGATCTTCATTCATTCAGTTACACTGTCTTGAATATCTATCTTGGTAGTATCAAAATAAGTTCATGTATAAGAAAATTCTTCAGAAACTGTGAAGTTCTATGGATATAAAAATTCTCATTGTATTGACAAGTTGATTTAGTCATTAATGTTTGCTCAACTGATTAACATGCTGATTCCCACTAAGTGATGTTTTCTCAGTATAGATTTTCATCTTTACAAGAAAATTGCATTGAAAGGTATAAGTCTTTAGGAATGTAAAACCAAGGAAAATATAAATCTCCTTTATTCAATAAGCATTTACTCTGTCAGTATTATTCTGGGTTCTGGAGAAATAAAAGAGACTCAGACAAAGTATCTCTCTCAAGCAATTCAGAATTAAGTAAGAAACCTGGTATACAAGCAACTAAAATGTACAGTGGCAAATGCAATGATAGAAGAGAGGTGAGGTCCAGAGATAACACACAAAAGAAAGTAATAAATTCTGCTTAGAGGGTGAGGCTTTTAAGAGAATTAAAGAGAATGTTGCGGAGAGTTAACATTCGAGTTGAACCTCCTTGTAGTTCTTTAGGCAGAGAAGTAAAAGAAAGTCTTAGGCAGATGAAACAATATATACACATACATGGGTAAATGAGAGACAGTGTTATATGCTCAAGGAATTTCAAACATTGTTGTAATATAAAATGAACAGAGAAAATGGTTAAAAAAAAAATACTGCTGCTAAAAAAATGGTAAGAAATTCAGTCTAGGGGGCGCCTGGGTGGTTCAAACGGTTAAGCATCTGCATTCAGCTCAGGTCATGATCCCAGGTCCTGAGATTGAGCCCCGTGTCAGGCTCCCTGCTCAGTGTGGAGTCTACTTTTCCCTTTGCCCCTCCCCCTGCTCATGCTCTCTCTCTCTTGCTCTCACTCTCCCTCTCAAATAAATGAATGAAATCTTAAAGAAAAAAAGAAAAGAAAAGGAAAAGGAAAAGAAAAATTCAGTCTAGGCCAGGACTAGAGCATGGAAGTTCACCCATACTAACGTATGTGGCCTTTTTGCTGAAAAAGATGGGAAGCTAAGACAGAACTACTTAGTTCTGGGGTGCCTGGGTGGCTCAGTCTGTTAAGCGTCCAACTCTTGGTTTTGGTTCAGATCATGATCTCATGGGTCATGAGATCAAGTCCTGCTTCAGGCTTGGCGCTCAGTGGGAGAGTCTGCTTGAAGATTCTGTGCCTCTGCCCATTCCCCCCTGATTCACTTTCTGTCTCTCTCTGTCTCAAAAAAATAAATACTTTTTTTTAAAATAAAGGAACTACTTAGTCCCCATATCTGAAGCCTGCCACAAGAGAATATAAAGGAAGATAGAGGTTTTTGATCTTACAAATTCAAGGAACTTAAATAAGTGACAAGGTTTGTAGGAAATAGAAAATATAAGGATGCTTGACAAATGACTGCATGAAACATATGTACACAGCCCACGTGCAAACAGATCCCTAGAGATAATGAGGAAGCAAATTGCCTACTCCCAATCCTACATGGTACTGAATGTACAATTAAATTACTTCTTAAAGATCACAATGTATAATTCTTCATTATACAATTAAAAGCAGATCGTTGAAAAGGAAACTAATTCCATGATTCTTGGTGCTCTTCACCTCTTTAAGTCTGGATGTTTTCTAGTCATTTCATTTTAACACAACATGCTTTGTGTTTGGACTTTGAGTGAGGTCAACGTACGACATTTTAGAGAATTCTATTTCTTCCTTCTTTAGGGAAAATGAAATAGTAAGTAGAAGGCAAACATTTTGTTCAAATGTGACTTGTTAAATGGGTACTTGAAACTCATTTTCAGGGACGCATATTAAGACACAAAGTTGGTGAAACAAGAATGTAGCTATTAGCTGAATCTATTAGCTCCACCCCATCTTTGCCAATAACATACTTGATGACCTTTTGTCCTTTTCAACTCTCTGAGCACAGAGATCAAATCAAGTATTCTCCATAGAGGGGAATGATAATTCCCCTAGCATATGATAAGCACTCGATAAGTAACAGCTGCTGGAGTCAGTGTCCTCAGTCATACATTGTGACATTTGGGCTGTGTATCTAAAGTCCCTTTTGGCTCTAATATATGATTTTTTTAAAGATTTTATTTAGTTTTTCAGAGAGAAGGAGAGAAAGCACGAGATAGGGGAGGGGCAGAGGGAGAAGCAGGCTCCCCGCTGAGCAGAGAGCCTGATGTGGGGCTCGATCTCAGGACCCTGGGATCATGACCTGAGCCAAAGACAGACACTTAACCGACTGAACCACCCAGGTGCCTGCTATTATATGATTTTTTTATACTAGAAGTGAAATATGTACTGATTCTAGGTCATTTCTTCCTTTTTTTCATCTTTGATGGGCACTTTTGTCCTTCAGACATTAATTACATAGCATCAAGTAATGTTGGGTCATCATTTTTATTTTCCTGAAACTCAGTCTTTTTCAGGGATATAGATTCTCTAACTAGTGGCAGAAGGATCACCTTGGGAGGATGTAAAATGTATAAATTAATGAGCTTCACCCACAAAAATTCTGATTTAGGAGATTTGGCACTGGGCCCAGATGATTCCAATCATGTGGTCTGAAGGTCACAGTTCACACAGGAGAAACACTGTGCCAAAGGACTAGCATTTATGGTGTGACATTGTATTCTAGAATAGAAATTTTGGAGCTGTGATAAAGATGACAGGGAAAGATAAAGGGACTTTGGCTATCATTATCTTTAAGACATAAACAACCCGTATTACTTTTTTTTTTTTTTTTCCCTAACAGAATAAGCACAAAATTTAAATTCACGCTTAATTCCTGTATAAGATAAGACTATGGCCTTGTAAGTGCTTGTACCATTACTCACCCTGACATAACTAGACTTGCTGAATGCCCTGCAGAACATTCAGGAACTGTAGGTTCCTACGATTGCAGCACTATTCATGAAGAAATGTCGCTACATTCTGTTGCATTATTTACAGAGGCAGAGAAGAGGAGTCAGGGAATCACATAGATCTCCTATGTGCTTTGCAGTTGGAAACCTAAGGGAAAAAAAGGCTCTTCAAGTATCATTTCAGTGCTCTGACCACACTGCAAGAGGGGGGAGGCCCAGAGTATCAGGTTTTAGCAGGACTGTTCTTACTTGACAAAAGCTGCAGAGAATACAAATGACCAGAAAAGAGAGAAACAGGATGCTTTATGTGATGTGTTATTTCTGAGCAATTAGAATTCATAACTCATCCCTCAGTTCACACTTGAGGTTATCATCCTATATATTATAAAAGTCCCTGGAAACCTCTGGGTTAACAAAGAAGAAATGAGAGCAGACAGACCCAAAAGACAAGGTTGAAGTCAGAGAGGATCAATGGGAAAGGCTTACTTGAGGTTTTAAAAGGAGTGTTAACTATAGCTTGAAAAGAGAGTAACAAAATAAGCCTCCTGGGGAAGGTTGTCTTCTTAAAATATTAAACTACTTCTATTCTGTCATTCTATGGGGATTTGTGCTGAAGTATGATAGCTATCACTCAGAAATGAAACACTGCTATGTGAAATTGTTAAATGACTGATTTCGAAGGTGACAAAATCAGCAAAGAAAACAAAATCATATTTCTTCACTACTCCTTGGCCAGCATAGGCAAATTCTGAGACAGTACACATTGTGCAAGGTTTTGCGTGGATAGACTTTTCTGGAGCTTGGCCTTAGGAGACGGATTGTAGCTCAGCATGGAACACTCTGACTTTTGACTGGTAAATCAGAAATTTAGCCTGTGGGACTGTGGAGCAGAGCATGGGAAGGACTTTCTTTTCTGAGATTGCAAAGGAATATGCAGAGCTGAAAAAGCTGAATGGGACACAGAAAGCAAGAAATCAAAGAGGAGCATTCGGGCCATTCAGAAACCTAATGATCTATTAAAGCTAGGAGTTTCAGAGAGAGAGACATGAATATAAGGTGAGGGATCTGGTTTAAGTGACAGTGATTTTAGATGTTTATGCACCATCAGCAACATTGTGTGTTGGTGAAGTCGTCCCTGGGTAATGAGCCAGGGGAAGGGAGAATGTCAGGAGAGGTCACTAAGGCATACTGGGATAAGGCATCATTTACCACTAAACAAATAAACAAGATTGGAGATCCTTCTCTTATTTTTTTTTTTTTTAAAGATTTTATTTATTTATTTGACAGAGAGAGAGAGAGATCACAAGTAGGCAGAGAGGCAGACAAAGAGAGAGGGGGAAGCAGGCTCCCCGCTGAGCAGGGACCCCTATGTGGGGCTTGATCCCATGACCCCGAGATCATGACCCGAGCTGAAGGCAGAGGCTTTAACCCACTGAGCCACCCAGGCGCACCGGAGATCCTTCTCTTACATAAAATAGCATAATATGAGCTTCCCAGGCCCTTAAATTAATCTCCTGGCATGAGAAGGAATCCAGATTACATTTCCTGAGACTACCAAGCAATGGCCCATCAGAATTATTTTTCATTTTTTTCCTTCTATTCTACAGACAGGAAGATTTCCATGTATTGGTGTGTCTTTAAGTTCACTGATTCTTTGTTCTGTCATCTCTCTTCAGCTATTATGCACATCCTGTGAATTTTTTTTTAAAAGATTTTATTTTTTAGGGCATTCACAACAAAATTGAGGAGGAAAGACAGATTTCCCTGTTTCCGCACAGGCACAGCCTCCCCCATTATCAAGATTACTCACGAGAGTGGTACATTTGTTGCACTTGATAATCACCCAAAGTCCATACTTTATATTATGACTCACTCTTGGTGTTGTACATTCTATGAGTTTGTACGAATGTATAATGACGTGTATCCATCATTATGGTATCATACAGAGTATGATATCATACAGAGTATTTTCATCGTCCTAAAATTCCTCTGTGCTCTGCCAATTCACCCCTCTCTTCCCTCAACCCGTGGCAACCACTGATCTTTCTACCACCTCTATAGTTTTGTCTTTTCCAGAACATCATATAGTTGGAATCATACAGTATTTAGTTTGTTCTAATTGGCTTCTTTCACTGAGTAATACTCATTTAAGTTTTCTCCATATCTTTTTATGGTTTGGTAGTTCATTTCTTTTAGTGTTGAATAATATTTTATTGTCTAGATGTCTAGATGTACCACACACAATTTATTTATGCATTCACCTAGTAAAGGACCATCTGTGAGTTTTTATTTCGGTCATTGTGATTTTTTATTCTAAAATTTCCATTTGGTCCTTTATTATAGCTATTGCTTTGATGAGATTTTTTATTTATCATTGGATTGAGCAGTATTCAAGTGCTGGAACATTTTTATAATACTTGCTTTAAAGCTTTAATGTCTTTTTTTGATGTTATCATTTGTTTTATTTATTTCGTTTTAATTCTGGTATAGTTAACATATACTGTTATATTAGTTTCAAGTGTACAATATAGTGATTCAACAATTTCATATTTCATCAATTACCTGGTGCTCATCAAAACAAGTGTACTCCTCAATCCCCATCATCTATTTCAGCCATCACCCCACCCACCTCCACTCTGGTAACCATCAGTTTGTTCTCTATAGTTAAGAGTCTGTTTCTTGGTGTTTGTCTCTCTCTCTCTCTATTTTCCTTTGCTCATTTGTTTCGCTTCTTAAATTTCACCTATGAGTGAAATTATATGGCATTTGTCTTTCTCTGACTGACTTATTTTGCTTAGCATTATACTCTAGCTCCATCCATGTTATTGCAAATGGCAACATTTCATTATTTTTTATGGCTGAATAATATTCTATTGTATGTATATACCACATCTTCTTTATCCATTCATCAGTCAGTAGACACTTGGGCTTCTTCCATAATTTGGCTATTGTAAATAATGCTACTGTAAACATAAGGGTGTATGTATCCCTTTGAATTAGTGTTTTTGTATTTTTTGGTAAATACGTGGTAGTGCCATTTTAACAAAATAGAATGTAAACTAATGAAATCGTGCCGGGGGGGGGGGAGTTGATTCCTTGAAAATGGTGTTGAACATAGGGAAAAAGCTTGATAAATGTGAGTTAAACTAAAATTGATAATATAAAAATTGCTGTATTAGGTAGGGAAGGACAACTGAAAAAAGATGTTGAGAAATTATAAAGATCTAGAAAGTTTCTATACTCAGATTGCTTAACAAAGGCCTGCTTTGAAGTCTCCATCAAAAAATTTTCACATCTATGCTAGCTTGGTGCTAGACTCCATTGATAGTCATTTCCTGTGCAAGTGAGGATTTTCTAATATTTTTTTTTTTTAAAGATTTTATTTATTTCTTTGACAGAGGGAGAGATCACAAGTAGGCAGAGAGGCAGGCAGAGAGAGAGGGGAAGCAGGCTCCCCGCCGAGCAGAGAGCCTGATGCGGGGCTTGATCCCAGGACCCTGAGATCATGACCCAAGCCGAAGGCAGAGGCTTTAACCCACTGAGCCACCCAGGCGCCCCTCTAATATTTTTCTATGTCAAGTAATAATAAATTGTAACTGGACATTTTTTTGAATATCATGTTATGAGAACCTGAGTCTTGTTTACATCCAATGGAGAATAGCTGGTGGTCTGTCAATTTAGTTCTTAATGCTTTGATATGCTAAATAGTATCAGATCTATGCTTGAGCAGATTGATATGCTCCTGAGTTAAAACAAAACAAAACAAAACAAAACAAAAAACCTTCCTGGAGTCACCTTATTGAGCTGCTTCCTTTCCATGATTTTCCCAGTACTTTTGAGTTCCCTGGAGATTTTCTCTTCTGGTCCTCTGGTGAAAACTGAGATTTTAGTTACCCCCCTCTGCTATGAACATCTACAACTGTGCCAAGGTCTGGGGTTAAGCAATAGGGAGATAAAAAGAAAAAAAATGGATTCACCCAATCCTTTTGGAATCCGAGCTTCACTGAACAAAGAGGAAGTTTCCCTTTCCTCAGGGTTTTGGGTCTTGCAGAATTTTGTTTCCAATGTCTGTCATCATCATTGTGGCATTGCTTGGGGGCCAGGACATCAGGGAACAAAGAAAAGGAAAAAAAAAAGAAAAGAAACCATGTGATATCAATATTTCCTCTGAGTGTTAGGTGTTTCCTTTCTTGCTTCAGAAGCCAGAAGAACTAAAGTGTCTTCTGGACCCTCTCTCTGCCTCACTACTCTCTTCTGGTATGCTGAGTTCGGGCTGGGAGATACTAGAAGAAAGGAAATGGTAAATCCACCACTTCTTCCATAAAAATTCAGATTCAGTTTCTCCTCTTGCTTTCTATGGCTCACAAAGTTCACTCTGCTGCTTTATGCATTCTGTCCATATGTTATAGTTTTATTCAGTGGAAAGATAAGGTGGAACCCAAACTCCTAGTGTTGACTTTAAAACAAATACATTTAAACCAAATCTGAAAAATTCACAATTTCTACAAAAAGTTAATTGTAATTTCCTTGACACTCAGAAAAAGAATGATTATATTTGGTGTGTGCGATAATGTAGGCATGTGTGTTGTGTGCACAAACATGTTCCGAAGCAAATATAGGCCTACGAGTGCATAACAAAGAACTTAGGTGAATGAATTCATCCTTATGAGATTAAAAATTCAATGTCTGAAATTACCACCATCAGTTATTTCTTGGCTGAGCTGTTTGAAAGCTGATATTAAATTATACATATTAGAGAAAAAAAATTCTAGCCAACATTAGTCATTTTCACTTTTTTTTCTCAAATAAGTTGAACAAATAGTCATTAACTTCGGAATGGGAAAAATTGAGTACATAGAAGAATGCAATCAAGGAGGCTGCTATTATCCATGTAATTTTCCAATAGAAACATTTTTCCCACCATAATACATTCATATTTTCAGCAGGTATCAGTTGAGAGAGTTCCATTATGATTCTGTAAGTCACTGATGGAGTGACTTCCTTTTTTCTTGGATTGTCCAGTTAGGTGTATTAAGTAAATAGAATACCTATAGTTAATGAAGAAAAAATACTTTCTAGTAGCTACTGAAAGCTATGCTTGAGATTATTAAAACTAATATCTTTCAATGCTGTATTTGCTAATGCACCCATCACATCACTTGACCTATGAGAATTGCCTGAACATTTTCCTTCTCTTCATAATCAAAATACATTTACAAGTTTTTAGAAAACCTTTTTTTAGAGCTGACTGTAACAAAGAGAATTGGTCAGTAAGTATTTTGAATTTAGCGGTGTTAAATATAGTGTGTCTACCTCAAGGAGTTTTGAGTGAATAATTTTGGATTTTGAAAAGAAAAAAATGAAAATTATTTGATTCTGATCAGTTTATGGCAGGCATGTCAATAGGTTGATGGCCTAAGTGGCATCCTGAACACATGGACTGAGGATATAATAATGGAGGTCAGCAGGCAGAGCCAAATTTGGAAGTATATTTTGGTTCAAGGTGCTTTTATTCCATTTTCTCTCTTGGTCAGGGTTTAGATCACTGAACTGGGAAAATGAGTTGAAGCTATGCTCTAAATGCAGTTGAAAATGGAGAAAGAAGAGAGACCAGACATGCTAGAGACCTTTCAACTCTTCTTCTGAATGAAAAGACATTAGAAAAGTGTCCAGTGGTAAGGCATTAGGTTTGGAATGAGATGTTAGTCAAAATAGTTTAGGAACAATTTTTACAGAGATGAACTGTACTATGCAAATGGAAGAACCTCAGAACACAAGTGCTGATTTGTTTGTCGGAGAATGTAACCTCAGGGCAGACTTTTAGTTGGGCAGCACTGGGATAATTGATTAAACACAGATTCAGTTTCTCATGCTGATTCATTCATTTAGTCTATTAATGTAAAAGGACAATGACTTAGCAGTATCTTTACATAGAAAAGCATGAAGTACACATGGAGATTTAGTTCATGGACTGTGGGGCCAGATTGCCCTCGTTTGAACCTGAACTCCATTTGATAGCCATAAAATGTGAGTGAATTAATTACTTGAGCTCTCTCTACCTCAGTTTTCTTATCTATACAAGGTAGCCATAACAGGTTGCTATGAGAATGAAAGTTCATACATATAAATTAGGTTCTTGTATATCACAGAATATGTCCTCAATGAAAGAAACCTGTTATTATTACCCAACATGATTAAAGCCAGTAATTGCTCTGGGAAAAAAAAATCAGCTGAAGTGGGATACTGTAATAAAACAAAAATATCTAATACACATACGTGTGTACATATAGTAAAGTGAAACATACTTAAACTCACAATGAATATTTTATCTTTATGTAACTGAGATAAATATATAAACACTTGCCAATTCACTTGAAGTTATTTTGTATTTAAGTCCTTTAAATAGAGTCCCAGTCATCTTATTTTACAAACCATACTTGTCATGCATTATCTATGATCTCTAGTGTTGGCTTCCTTAAAGCACAGTGAAAACTTATAGGCATTTGTTAAGCAGTCTGAGTATAGAATCCTTCTAGATCTTTACAATTTCTTCTCATCTTTCTTCAGGTATCTTTTTCTACCTAATATGGCAGTGAGTTTTATAATATCAATTTTAGTTTAACTAACTCACATTTATCAAGTATTTTCCCCGTGTTCAACATTATTTTCAAGTTCATCAAGGTCAAGGAATCAACTTTTTTTGCCCTAAGATTTCATTAGTTTACATTCTCTTTTGTTCAAATTTGAATTTATAATAATTGATACAACTAATCTAAAAATGTCTGAAAACCAGCCCAGCTGGCACTGGTTAAGCACACAGTTTTTCACACATGGACGATGTGGATTGAGAATGGCTTGTCCATTTGGTACCATGCCTGTACTGTGGGCACCAACAGTCGCTATGGAGGGAATGGAGAGCAAACCCGTTTGGTAGAACAAGTTAATAGGGAGTTAACTGAGTTTCTACTCTATCTCTCTTGATTTACCAGATGCTCTTCTCTTCAAACTGCCCTACTTTGTGGTAGGTCTTAAATTTGACCTCTCAGATTATTAAATAATAAGACATAGAGTCAATGTCAGAGAAATATTCATAGTATTTCTATTCATCTTGAATTTGGTAGCAAGTAGGAAAAACCAATTTGAAAATTCTTTTTGTACCTTGGCAGGGAAATTCTGAGTTGAAATTCATTAAAGAGAGAGTATCTGGTAGACCTTGGAAAGCCGAAAGGTGACGCGGAGGAAAAAAGAGCATAAAAATATTGGCTCCGTACAAGTGCAGAATTGAGCAAGCTTTGCCTTTTGTTTTACAGAATAAGTAATTTAAAAAATTTTATTAAGTCTTCTGGAAATTTTTTCATTACCTAGTAGTCCATTATGTAACGAACCAAAAACAGTTTGGCATGCATTAACACATCCTTATACTATGAGGAAAATTAAATTTAAAGATGAAATCTACATTCTGGCAATATAATTTAAAGCATTTGGAAATTTTAGAATCAAATTAAATTATTTACCTCTTAGAACTATCATTTTGGTTAACAGCGCTAGTAACTTTGCATAGTAAGACTTCAATCAAGTTACAAAATCCAGACAGAGGGGACATATTATAAAAACCTTATAAATTGTCCAAAAACTGAATAAATACTCCACCAACACTGGACACTTTCTTCCTTCCTAGGCTTCTCCATATCCTTCCTTGTTCTTTCCTTTTGCATAAGGTCCTAATTTGAGAGTATACTTAAAAAAAATCTTTACACTGCTGGGAGCACAGAGGCCCAGGAAGATTCGGCGAGAAGGAGAAAGGAGAGTGCCTGAGAAAGAAAAAGAGATAAAAGAGAAACTTAACTATGACCACCTACAGAGAAGGAGTGAACTTTCTCTAATCCTGGGGAAATTAGAGGAAAGTCACTGCAATCCTCCTTTTATGGGACTCTCTTTTTGAGAGAGGTCTGGATAACTTTCTGAAAGGGGGTAAGTAAGCATAGATGATAGAGCTAGTATGAGCAGAGTGCAGAAAGAGTCTTCCTCTGGTAATTTTAGCTGTTTCCAGGTATAGGAGGACAGGAGAATATGCCACCTGGTAACAGTCCATAAAATTAAGACATTATGTAACAATTCCTTTGGAACTCAAACAACATTACAAAATCATTCCTGGACACAGAGATGGCCTCAGAAATATACCTCTCTATATATTTGTAATTGTTGCTTTCAGTGCTGTCCTGATTCAGTTTTGAGGGCCTGATTATTGGCAGATCAGTTCTTCTCTTGAGTGGCTAATTATATCCATACCCCAACCATTTCCCTTATCAGGCTTTCTCATTCCAAGGCCACTATGCCTGTGCTTAAACTGCCCCGGGCTATGTGCAGACAATGAGGGAGAGCCTCTATATCCTGGAGCCCATGAAATTATTCACATTAGTCTATCCATAGGGAGCCCTCAAAATTTAGCTCCCTTGGCATACGTGTGCTGCCTCCAGCTTGCTGTTACCGTCTGTGGATGCCGCCCCCCTCCAGCCTTCTATCATTTGGAGCTAGAAGTAACAGAGTTCTGATATCCATCTCTCTGAGTATCTTTGCATTGTGTCCTGCTATCCGAAGAACCTATAATCCAACCTGTATCACCCGGGACTTATCACTTAACCTATATAAACCTTAAATTTCCTATCCACATAATAAGTTGTCATATAGCTTTACTAAGATAATTATGGTGAAGCACTTACACAATTATTGGAATATAATGAGTGCTGAATAAATGATAGTTTTTTTAAATATTTTATTTTTTTATTGGCTATATGTATGTAGAGAGACCACAAGTAGGCAGAGCGACAGGCAGAGGGAGAGGAGAAGCAGGCTTCTCGCTGAGTAGGAAACCTGATGTGGGCTGATCCTAGGACCCTGGGATCACAACCCAAGCCAAAGGCAGACACCCAACTGACTGAGTCACCCAGGTGCCCCTAAATGACAGTTTTTTTTATTGAGAGACATACAATGTAGATTCACATTTTGGTTCTTTGCTCTTTGGCAAGCCCAAAATTCAGCTTCCTAATTCTTATAAATAAACATGATAAGAACACCATTTTATATAATGCTCTGAGAAAGAAAATGGATCATGTGTGTGCAACTCTGTAAAGGAATTATCAACATGTTAGTATTATCTAATTAATTACCTATTGTCTTCCTTTATTGTCTCAGAAGACAAAACTTAAATGATACATAGAATTTTTTTTTTTTAATTTTATTTATTTATTTGACAGAGGGAGAGAGATCACAAGTAGGCAGAGAGGCAGGCAGAGAGAGAGGGGGAAGCAGGCTCCCCGCTGAGCAGAGAGCCCGATGCGGGGCTTGATCCCAGGACCCTGATATCATGACCCGAGCCAAAGGCAGAGGCTTTAACCCACTGAGCCACCCAGGCGCCCCTGATACATAGAATTTATTCAGCTAATATTTTGGCATCTACTCTTTGCCAGGCACTATTTTAAGAACTATGTTCTTCATTTAAAAGAGAGAGTGAGAGAGAGAAAATTGAAACAAATATATTTTGCTCAAGAAAACGCAAGCTTAAAAAATAGCATGATCTTTGCAGAAAGATAAACACATTACTTTTATCTGGCTTTTTAACAATAAATTTTAATAAGGGGTATGATTTTAAGACACTGAATTACAAAACAAGTTCATAAAGTATTCTGGTATAATAAAAATAAGCTTGAGTGTAAACTTAAGAGAACTCTGACATATCAAATTTAAGTTTGTAAGTTTGGTTATAAGAGCATGAGGAAATTATAAAATGTTTTAAAACTCAATATTAATAGGGAAGATGGATTTTATGAATATCAGTTTTTTATATTCCAAATCTACTCTGCATTTATCTACATTTAAATGTGTAATACTTTTAGCTTTTGTTTTCTTTATTTTTATATTCATTTATATATTCTTGACATGATCTCTGATTCCTGAATGTATAAACTGAATGGAAATTAAGCCTTTCATTTATATCCACAAGAGACAAGTCTTATGATTCTGGGTTATAGGCCTGATGTCCAAAGTTCAAGTACACCTGGACTCAGTTAAGGGCTCTCAAACAGTGATTAACATAGAGTTCTTGACATCAATGGATGAGATCAAAAGTAAACATTGGAACTCAGTCAGTCCCATTTCCAGAATTACATCTCTGAATAATACTTAACTACTTAAAATGTGATGCAGCTGTCACAGTGATGGAATTGAATTAAAAGGGGGCTGTCCAATGTAAGCAAGAATATAGCCTATATAAGCCTTATCAATGTTTATAGCAGAGAACTCACTGAAGGCACTGCCTACTTAAATAATCTCAGTGGTCATTATGAGAGCAGTAATTTTTACCAAGATTATCCCAGCTAGGTGAACTGATGTCTTCTTTGACTCACTCAAGGAGTTTGGGGATCTGAGTGTCGGGAATTGGCTACATTCCAGTAAGTGGAGAGATGCTATTTAGAATATGACGATAATAGCTTAATAAAATAATGAGTGCTCTATGAAGTAGACCAAGAGAAGATATTTACAAGAAATTTCTGAGAGACAATCATCAAGAAATATCCTCATCCATAACATGTAGAAGTTGGATTAATATTCTCAAATCCACCTAAAGTTCTAAAATTCTGAGTCAAGGGGTGGGTGATACTTGCAAATTAGTGGATACCATTACTATATTCCTTTGGGACTAGTTTTTTACTAGAAAGCATAGTAAAGGAACCTAGGAAATTGTTAAATTCAAGGTCGTGATCTAGAACCCCAGTTCGTTAATCCAGTGTGTGTCTGTGTGTGTGTGTTCCTTATCCTTTAGACCCCTGATCTGGTAGCCTGAAAGCATCCATAACATCTCAAATCATCATCCCAGCATTCTGGGCCTCCAGCCACCGCCCCCCCACCAAATTCATGTAGATCAATTGATTTTGATTCACTCCAGTGAGAACAATAGTAAATAACTAACCATCTTCATTCTCCTTCCACCTTAGGGTTGCCAGGGTTAGGAAAGTGAAGTGGGCACCGGTAGAGCATCTTGAAACTAAGGTAGTAGATGTCATTAAACAGCTAAGGCATATTCATGAAAGAAATCATTGTGTAAAATAACTCAGATGAACTACAGTATAACTTAAAGGGGCTTGTTCAGAAATGACTCTTAGTTTTTGGATTTTTTTCCCCATTGTTTTACATATGCCTAGGTGATAGGTTAGTATAAATTTGGTTGTTTCTTGGAGTTTTAAAAATTCATGTTACTATTTTTTTTATGTATAGTCTTTAGTATCTTAAAACCCTGAAAAACAAAGAATCATGCTGGTATATTTACTATAGGTCAGAAAACAAGCAGTGGTTGACTTTTAAAAAATTACTGGTATTCAGAAGAATTTAAATCTTTTGGGAATTTAGAATGTACATGGAGGTGTCCAGGTATTAGTACAAATAAACAGATTTCCAGGAAGAAACTGAGATACAAGTTAAAAAAACAGGGCCCCCGGTGCTAGAGGTAGAATAGTAGGGTGAACCCTAGATGTAAGAAGGTAGCAAAAGCATAACTGCCTTAATACAAGTATCCTAGAGCACTTCAGCTAGAGTTCTCAAGCTCTCTTTAACAAAAGATAGAGTTGACCATAGCATTTGCAGTAAGAGTGAACCTGAAAGTTAGCTCCAGATAACTGTGAAGAACTAGTATATGCAGAGATCTGGGAAGCTGGAAAATTAATATAAAACCAGTGAAGAAGGCCTTAAAAAATACTGTCCAAAGAAGTTTCAGCGGTATCAGGATTCACACAGGTTTATAATAGAAGCATTCTAGTGGTTGAAGATTCGCCTTAGTAATAAGTCAAATTATGTATTTAATTATATTTTTAGCAGATTACATGTTAAATCATAATTATAAATCTTTAAAAAAAGACTTTATAGAACAAACTACCTTTGAAACTGCCCAGGAGAGTTTTATTGATAAGGCTAGAAGTTACCAGGAAATTCAGCAGTTTGCTGTTTTACTCAGTAGGGAAGTACAGACCATAGTAAACAAAAGAACAGGAAGAGAGACGTGTATATTCATTAAGGGGACAGACTTTTCCTCAATTACTAACACAATTGAAAAGGAAACAGAAAATTCAGAGGACTAAAGAATGGTGGGGAAAGTGCCTGAACTGAACATCATGCTGTGAGGAGCTAAATAGAGAAAGTTAAGCATATGCAGTGCTAGTCTTTCCATCTCACTCTGAGGACCTTTTCCCATTTTAAAGCTTTTTATTTATTTATTCGGGGGTGGGGGGAGGAAGAGAGAGTATAAGCAAGGGAAGAGGCAGAAAGAGAGGGAGAAACTGTCTCCCCGCTAAGCAGGGAACCCAGTGGGGACTCTGACTTGAGCCGAAGGCAGAGGCTTAACTGCCTGAGCCATCCATGTGTCTCCCTTCTCATTTTAGACCCACCTTTACTGGTCCTTTATTGCTCTCAGGTTACAACCCCAAACTGTGTAAATCTTCTTGTTTTGCATCTCTCCTCAAACCTGTACTGTTTGTTTAGTTTTTGTTTTGTTTTTGTTTTTGTTTGGCGCTGAAACCTAGGTTGTTTCTTTTGCTTTCTTCTTTTCAAGTGCAAAGTCTACCTCTGGTCCTCATCAACATGTCTTCAGCTCATAAAACTTTTACCTCTCCTAGTGTCATGTTCTTAGCATAAGACTGGTTCAATATTTGAAAAATCAGTCAATATAATTCACTGTATTAACAGGCTAAAGAAGAAAAGTCACATGATCATATCAATAGATGGAAAAAAAAACATTCGGCAAATTCAACACACATTAATGATATAAATCTCAGAAAAATAAGATGAGAGGGAACTTCCTCAACTAATAATGAATAGGTACAAAATACCCTACAACTAACATTATACTTACTAGTGAAAGACTGAATGCTTTTCTTCCTAAGATCAGAAGCAAAGCAAAGATGTCTGCTCTCACCACTCTTGTTCAAAATATTGCTGGAGGTTTGAGCCAATGCGATAAAGCAGGAATAGGAAATAGAAGGCATACAGACAAGAAAGAAAGAAATGAAACTATTGCTATTTGCACAAGACATGATTGTCTAAGTAGAAATTCTCAAGGAATCTAGCAAAATAAAGATTAGAACTAATAAGTGCAAGGTCATAGGATTCAAAAGAAACAGAAAAGTCAGTTGTATGTCTATGTGATGACAGTGAACACCAAAATTAAAAAATATAATACTGTTTGCAATAACTCAAAAAAATGAAATATTTGGGTATAAATCTAACAAAGATATACAGAAATTGTATGCTGCAAACTGTACAATGCTAATGAAAAAAATCAAAGGTCTAAACAAATGAAGAGATATACCATATTCACTGATTGGAAGATACAGCATAGTAAAAATGTCAGTCAATTTTTCTCAAACTGATAGGCAGATATAACAAAAGTCATATAAAAATTTCACCAAGATTTTTGTAAATGTGGAATAGTTTCTATGGAAAGGCAAAGGATCTAAACAATTTTGAAAAGGAAAAATAAAGTCAGAAGAAATCAGTCTAGACTCTATTTTATCTGTATTATTATTATATATGTATGTATACATATATACACATTTAATATAAATATAATAACATATATAGCACATTATATATAGCTACATTATTCAAGACTGTGGTATTGGTGGTGAAATAGACTCGTAAAGCATAGAATAGAATAGAAAACCCAGAAATATTTGCATACAAATTTGCCATTTTATTTTGACAAAGGTACAAAACCAATTTAATGGAGGAAATATAGGCTTTTCAATAAATGATGCTAGTATAATTAGACAAATAGGGCAGAAATAAGATTCTCAAGTTAAGTTACACACCTCATACAAAAATTTACTTAATATGAACCAAAGATTTAAAGTGTAAAACATTGGGCGCCTGGGTGGCTCAGTTGGTTAAGCGACTGCCTTCGGCTCAGTTCATGATCCCGGAGTCCCGGGATCGAGTCCCGCATCGGGCTCCCAGCTCCATGGAGAGTCTGCTTCTCCCTCTGACCTTCTCCTCTCTCATATTCTCTCTCTCTCTCTCTCTCAAATAAATAAATAAAATCTTTAAAAATAAAAATAAAAAAATAAAAAAAAACAAATTAAAAAAAAGTGTAAAACATTGAACTATAAAGCCTTTGGAAAACCTAGGAGAAAATCTTCAGGACTGTGGCTAGGTGAAGAGTTATTGGACTGGACATTCAAAACACAATTATTAAAAGGAGAATTGGACATACTGGACTTCTTTGGAAACTAAACTTTGACTTCATGAAAGGCTTTTCATAAGGAGACAAAGACAAGATGTACTGGAAGGAAGTATTGGCAAACCACATATCCAACAAAGAACTAGCATCTAGAATTTAGAAAGAACTCCCAAAATTAAACAGTGAAAATATAAACAATCCAGTTAAAACCTATGAAAAGGCATGCAGAGACATTTCACTAAAGAAAATATATAGATGGAAAGTTAGCAAATGAAGAAATGTGCATCATCATTGAGCATTAGGGAAATGCAAATTAAAACCAGTATCAGCATGTATACAATAGAAAATGGTTGACAATAGCAGATTTTGACAAGGTTACAGAGAAACTGGATTACTCATGCTTTGTGGTAGGAGTGGAAAATGGGATAGCAACTCTAGAAAACAGTCCACCTTTTCTTTAAAAACTAAACATGCACTTATCATAAAACCCAACAATTGTGCTCCTGGGCATTTAACCCAAAGAAATGAAAACTTGTGTTCACATAAAAACTTCCACTGTGTGTGATTAGTTTAACTCTGTCCCCATTGTACATAGTCTTAATTATTTTTTTAAAGATTTTATTTATTTATTTGACAGAGAGAGAGAGATCACAAGTAGGCAGAGAGGCAGGCAGAGAGAGAGGGGGAAGCAGGCTCCCCACCGAGCAGAGAGCCTGATTTGGGGCTCGATCCCAGGACTCTGAGATCATGACCCCAGCTGAAGGCAGAGGCTTTAACTCACTGAGCCATCCAGGCGCCCCCACGGTCTTAATTATTTTTGCTTTCTAATAATCAGTAATGCCTCTTAAGAATTTTCCAAGAGTTTCAAGAGTTTTGCCTTTTAATAGATCTTCGTTTTACCAAAGAGATTTTATCATCACTTTACTGAGGAGCAGAAGAAAAACCCAAAAGTTCTGTGAATTCTATCAGAATTGTACTGAATATTCATACATTCACATATTTTTAAGTTTTCCACTTAAAGTCCTTTCATGTATGTCAAGCATTTTGAAATTTTCTCCTCAGTCATTTCCCGTTTGTTAGATTTATTTCCAGGTATGTCACATTTTATTGTATTGTAAAAAGCATTTATTTTATTGCATTTAAAAAGATTTTGTTGCTGGCGTTTTGAAATACAACTGGATTTTGTACTTTGATTTTGTGTCCAGAAAATGCCAAACTCTAATTTATACAAACTCTCAAATAATATACAAACATACATACATTGATTGTTTCCATATAGTTCTTTAGGTAGACAATCCTATTATCCACAAATAATGACAGTTTATTCTTACTTTCTAATTTATTATTTTATTATTTTATTTATAAATTAATATACTTATATCATCTTATTTATTTATTATTTTATTATTCCTTCATTAGTGATTTGACTACTTCTCTAATGTTGAATTAAAATGATAATAGGCTTATTTCTTGTTCTTAATCTAGGAGATAATGATTTCAAAATCACAGTATAATTTTAGTTTTTCTGTAAAATTTTTGTAGCTTTACCAGATTAAGGAGGTTCCCTTATACTACAAAGAGTTCTTCTCTATTTTATTCTATTTAACCAGGAACTGATGTTGAATTTTATCTTATGGTCCTTGTGTATATATTGAAATGATAACACCATTCCACTTTAATGTTTAATTTCATAAACACATTGGACTTCTTATGCTAATGCAACCATGTGAAACTTGAATAAACTAAGCATAGGTCATGCTTATCATTTTATACATTGTCTTCTTGGGGTCATTAATATTTTGTTAAATGTGCTTGCATTTATAACTATGAGTAAAATTGCCTTGCAATTTTCCATTACTCCACTGTTTTTTTGAATTTAGTATCAGGATTATACTGGCTTCATAAAATAAATTAAAAATATCCCTTTTTTCCCCAATATTCTGAAATATAAGGGCAAGGTTGGAATTATATGTTAAAGTGTTTTATAGAACTCATCATCAATATTGTGTGAGCATGGAGTTGTACATCCTTTTTAACTGTTGATCACTGTTTATATTAGATTTTATTTTGACTATTCAGACTTTATAACTTCTCAGCTTAGTTTGGAAGAGTTATATGTTTTGAAATTTGTTTATTTCATAAATATTTTAAAATCGATTCACATAAATTTATTCCATAATATGTGATATTATCCACAGCATCTATAACAATCCCCCTTTTCATGCTATTATTCATGTGTTTTTTTCTTTAATCTCCTCTTGTCAGAGGTTTATCCTTTTTTGTTACTCTTTACTGTTTTTAAAGAACCAGCTTATGGTTTCATTGATCCCCCCCCAAATACACGTGTTCAATAAATTTTAAATTATTTTTATTTTTACTGCATTTAATTTTTAGGATGGATATTATTTACTAGTAATTTTAGAATTTGAAGGATGGATGGTTAGCTCAATAAAATTTAGCTTTTTATTTTTTTCCAAATATGCATTTAGGCTATAAATTCACGCAAAATATTGCTACAGCTGCATCCTATAAGCTTATAAATGTACTAGCTTTATAACTATTCAGCTCTAAATATATTCTAATTTCTATGAATTATTTATAAGTGGTTTTCATTTAAGTTTCCAAATGTAGTTTAAAAGTTGTAAGTATTACAGAATTGGATTACTTAGAAACATAATTCAAATGAGGAACTTTATCTAAAACTAAATTTTGTCACTAGACTGACAATCACTAGCAAGAGGAACACAAAGCGTATATGTGAGATGATTAAAATATTTTCTTATCTTTATTACATAGAGAAACTTGGAAATTACATATTCCACAAAATAAAATTAAAATAAATTTAAGGGCAGTTTCCTTGATTCAAAAATTTGATTTCTACATTTGCATTCACACTTTGGTTTTAGAGGTAAATAGTCCATAATGTGAAATTTCAAAAGGTGAATATTCCAAAATCAGCAAAAATCTCTCTGACATAGACTGAAACATTGATTTCAGTGTAATAAAATTCTGGGCTATTATAAAGGCAGTAATCCCTGGGGATTAGAAAAGTGAATTTGCAGAATAGTGAACCAGCTGCTTTTAAGGACAGAACTTTTAATGAAATCATATGGGAATAGTTAGAGTCAAAGGTATTTTCTGTATGTGAAAATTGAAATTCCATTACAACAAATTAATTATTAATTAATTTACGAGAGTGAAGTTTTTGAGGTATCTGAAATCCCAGCAATTTCATTCAATGGTTATATAAAAATTCACTTTTATAGTGTTTTAAATCACAATTACACTTGAGCATGTTAATGAAGCATACATGTAATAATTATTTTAGGAATAAATGAATGAAAGTCTTCACATTGTAAGACAATGTAAGAAGTAGATAAAAGATTACAAATAAGGGATGCTTACTTCTCACTCAATGATTTCTTCCTGTTTTCTCTTTTAATTCATACTGTATTTGACTTAGACAAAAGTAAAATCTTTTAACTATATCAAACATTTTTTAATATCTTATTTCCAAATGATCTGTCCTATCTAATCTCATGTGGTAAATTGGGCATCATACCACTTAAATTTATGCAGGTTCCATTTAGTAAATATTTTTACGTCCTCTAATAGTACCAGAAATCTGCAGAAACACAAAATTTAGTATGATTTTTATAGCTGAAAGGATAATGGTTATTTTTAGCATATTAATATAAACACAAAAATTAACTCAAAATCAATTAAAGACTTCAGTGTAAGATCTGAAACCTTGAAACTCCTAGAAGAAAACACAGGAACAAAGCTCCTTGCCATGGGTCTTGGTAATAATTTCTTTCGATATGACAAAGCACAAGCAATACAATAAAAAATAAACAAGTGGGATTACATCAGACTAAAAAGCTTCTGAGCTGCAAAAGAAACCATCAACAAAGTGAAAAGACAGCCTAGGGAATGGGAAAAAATATTTGCAAACCATATATCTGATAAAGGGTTAATATCCAAAATATATAAAGAACACATACAACTCAAGAGTAAAAAAACAGATAACCTAATTAAAAAATGAGCAAAGTACCGGAGGAGACATTTCTACAAAGAAATATACAAAAGGCCAAAGGGTATGTGAAAAGATGCTCGACATCACTAGTCATTAGAGGAAATGCAAATTAAAACCGCATTGAGATATCACATGTTAGAATGACCTGTTAGAATGACCATCATCAAAAGGACAAGAAATAAGAAATAAGAAATAGCATGAATGTGGAGAAAAAGGAACCCTTGTGCACCTTTGGTGGGATTGTAAATTAGTATAGCCACTATGGAAAACAGTATGGAGGTTCTCAAAAACTTAAAAATAGAACTAACATATGCCAGCAATTCCACTTGGAGGAATGTATCCAAAGGAAATGAAAATACTAACTTGAAAAGATATCTGCACCCTCCATGATTGATCATAGCATCATTATTTACAATAGCCAAAACATGGAAACAACCTAAGTGTCCATCAACAGATGAACGAATAGAGCATTTGTGATATATACGCACAGTGAAATATTATTCAGCCATAAAAAATGAGAAAATCCCACCATCTGCAACAAGATGAATAGACCTCGAGGGCATAGTGCTAAATGAAATGTCAGACAGAGACAAATACTGTATGATCGCACTTCTATGTGGAATCTAAAAACAAAACGAAACTCAGAAAAAGAGATCAGGCTTGTGATTACCTGAGGCAGAGAGTGGGGGAGGGGGAACTGGAAGAAAGTGGTCAAAAGGTACAACTGCCAGTTATAAGATAAATAAGTATTAGGCATGTGATGTACACATGATGATCATAGCTAATACTACTGTATAATATGTAGGAAAGTTAAGAGTAAATCCTAAAAGTTCTCACCACAAAGAGAAAATTATTTTCCTTTATAATTTTTTTTTCTTTTTGTTGGACCTATATAAGAAGCTGGATGTTAGCTAAACCTATTGCAATAATCATTTCACAATACATGCAAATCAAACCATCATGCTGTATGCCTTGAACTTCCACATTGATGTACGTTGATTATTTCTCAATAAAACTGGGGGAAAATATTTTTTTAAGAGGCAATATGCAATGTCAGTATTTTTTTTTTTTAAGATTTTATTTATTTATTTGACAGAGAGAGAGATCACAAGTAGGCAGAGAGAGAGGGGGGAAGCAGGCTCCCCCCTGAGCAGAGAGCCCAATGCGGGGCTCGATCCCAGGACCCTGATATCATGACCTGAGCCGAAGGCAGAGGCTTTAACCCACTGAGCCACTCAGGTGCCCCTGCAATATCAGTATTAAAAGTTTCTGTTCTGAGCTTCACTGTGGCCTTTAGGATAAAAGTCATATCTGAGCACCCAGTGCCCTCTATGACAGGACTGTTGCCAACCTTGATAGCTTTGTTTTCATCCATTTCCCCACACGAGCCCTTTGCTCCCTTTGTATAAAATACTCTGAACTCCATAAACTGATGTATATGGCACTGCACACTTCCTCCTTCTCTCTTCTCTTGGCCAGTTCTCTCCCACTTTCTCTTTTATCTAACCAATATTGTGCTGCACAGTTGGGTAATAGCTGTTGCCCACCAGATTGTAAATTTCATAAAGGCAAAAAACCACGTGTTGTTCAACTCTGTCTTGACCAGAAAAATGCCTGACGCATTGCAGCCTCTCAAAAATGTTTGTAAAATGCCTAAATGAAAGAAATGGTTTGAGGTGACTAGGATTGCTCCCTTCCAGCCTGTTTGCATCCACTGCAGTCTCTGATACTGAAGTCAGAATTCAGGATAAGAGTGGGAGGCCGAAGCGCATTGCTCCGATTAATACTAATGGGTATCCGAATACAACATGCATTCTGATACTTAAATTGTGTGTATAAATTGGATTTGAAGCGTTATTGTTTATTGGCAACCTTATTTCTGAAATGCATGTGCACAGGGGCATTTGTTATATTTTGAAAATCATACTGAGTCACTTTTAGCTTATAGTAGTGCTTGTTGTTGAGATTTAAACACAGAGATGAAGTCAATATCCTGTCGAAGGCATCCCTTCTTATATTGTACCGACGTGCACTGAGTCTTCTCTTCTGCTGTTGTATGCTTTTCTGTGATGCAGTTGAATATGAAGGGTTAATAATGAAACTCTCCAGCAGCACTGATTAAATGAATCTTGACATTTACAAAATCAAGGGAATGTGTTGACGAGTGCATCCAGATCCACAAAAATCATAAAAGTTAAAAGAAATGACTTATAATGTAAATACTATTTATATGCAGTCTCTGACTTTTGAGCCAGTGAGCTCTTGTTAACAAAGTTAAAACACACAGACAATGCAAACTGCAGAATGTTTGCTTGTACAGATACTGCTCAGGATTACTTGCTAACCAACACTATTTTGTTTGATGATTCAAAGACATGAATAACTATCCTGAAAAATTCAAACCTAGATGGGGATTAACAGGATTGGCAGCAGTTGGAGGTTTCAGGTGAGGTGGGTTCTTGCTGCAGAGGCGGCTAGCTGTGGATGGGGCAGGAGGTGGTTTCGGGGCATAGACAGCATTTCATTAACTATGAGCCGCCTTCAAAGAACTGGATGGAATCATGAAGAAAATTTCAGCATTCAGCAACATTATAACAAAAGGTAATTATAGATGCAGGAAGACAGCTCTAAGTACAGGATCCATTTAATAGGAGCTGGAATTTGCGGGCTACCACAGAATAGCAAAGATAGAGCATGCTTGGTCACATGACCGCACATGGTGTCTGGAAAAGGGATTGGGGAGGAGCACACTCTATTTACCCACATATCTTTGCCATTCAGTATACCCCTGATGTCTTAAGTAGTATAACTTCTGAATGAAGGAGATCGTTTAGGGAAGCCAGCCACTTGTAAGAGTAACAGACAGAAGCTGCCATGATTCCAGCACTGAGATAGCCTCTTAGAAAAAGAGCCTGGGGGCACCTGGGTGGCTCAGTCTGTTAAGTGTCTGACGATCTCAGCTCAGGTCTTGATCTCAGGGTCATGAATTGGGGTACCCTATTGGGCTCCACACTGGGCATGGAGCCTACTGAAATTTAAAAAAAAAAAAAGGCCTGATTTGGGATTATTTTACCAATGAGAAGAGTTGGGAGATTATTGGTTAAGGGCATGGATGGGCTTTGGGATTAGCCAAGCTTGGGTTCAAATAATGGACATGTCACCTTAGCTATGTAACATGGAAATGCTTATTTAAATCTCCTGCTCCTCAGTTTCCTTCATTGTGAACCCGGTATAATACCAACCACCTCCTAGTCTCCCGGTATAATACCAACCACCTCCTAGTCTTGTCAAGAAACTTCCGTGATACACTGTATATAAACGCTTAAATAGCACTCTACCTACAAAGCAAACCACTATACTACAAATCATCTCCTTGCAACTTCATTCTGTCAATAGCAGATTAAAGATGGACGGCTGACTTAAGGGAAACCAGTGCATAGGGTAGAATAAACCATTCTTTTTCCTCCAGCAATAATCAGCACTGTTGTCAGTCTGTGCTGGGAGGTGCAATTGAACTGCAATGATTATAATAGAGCAGCAAGGGTTGTAAAAGGACAGTCATGCCAACCATGAATAAGCTTAGAAAAAATAGTGTAGAGAGGGAGAATGAGGAGATAGATTCAGCAAAAGCATAAAGAGAAGTGGAGATGCGAGACCTATCATAATACCTAAGATACTGAGAAGTTACCCCAGTTTCTCACTTCCTAGCTCCAAGTCCCTACAAAGCTTGGCTATATTATATTTTTGCCCTGGGATGACCGTCAAGAATTTTACGTTTATGAGTGTAAGCCACGTGAACCGTAGCCTCTTCTGTAATGTGAGATCAACTTGAGATTGAAATTGTATCTATCACTTTTCAGAGTGGAAGGGATAATTTTCTTTTTTGGCTTGAACTAGATTAGGTGTATTTTTTTTAAGGTTTTTTTGTTTTGTTTTGTTTTTAGAGAGCGAGAGCACAAGGGGAGGGGTGGAGGGACAGGGAGAGAGAATCTCAAGTCGACTCCACCCTGAGTGCAGAGCCCGGTGCAGGGCTCCATCTCACAGCCCTGAGATCATGACCTGAGCCAAAACCAGGAGTCTGGCGCTTAACCGACTGTGCCACCCAGGTGCCCCAGTTTAGGTGTCTAGATGGGTCTCTTCCTTGTCACCTAAATACTTCAGTTAGAAGAAAAATAAGAGCAGAGATGTAAAATGACCTTTGTACAGCATCAGAACTGGTCATGCCAAAGGCAGGCATTCTCCGATTCCCAGTGCAGAGTCCTTTATATCATGTCATCCTGTTTCCTCGCCTTTTAAAAACCTAACTATTTGTTGAGCACCTTCTGAGTATCTCTGTCTTTACAGTATCTCACGATGGTCTAACAGCAATTTCATATTAATTGATAGATCAGTTTTGTAACTGAGTAAATGGGCTCAGAGAAATTAAGTACCTCAAGCCCAAAAAATATGAACCTTGCGCCATCTGCATTTAAGAGTTCTTTACCGCCACAATTCCACTTCTTTCAGCCATCTCATCAGAAGGGGATAAAGGGAATCATCATTATATATCTGTTAGAGTTGGGAGAAAGAAAAGGCCCTCCAAATTTTTGTCAGTTTTTTGCCTTTTCAGTCTTGATAGCCTATTGTCATCTAAAAGAATACAAACTAAATATTTCTTTTTTTTTTTTTTAAGATTTTATTTATTTATTTAAGACAGAACAAGGGAGATCACAGAGGGAGAGGGTGAGGGAGAAGAAGACTCCTCACTGAGCGGGGAGCCTGATGCAGGGCTCAATCCCAGAAACCTGGGATCATGACCATAAGCCGTAGGCAGAGGCTTAAGCCACTGAGCCACCCAGGTTTCCCCAAACCAAGTATTTCTTCCTTTTTTTTCTTTTTTTTTAAAGATTTTATTTATTTATTTGAGAGAGAGATAAGAGAGAACATGAACAGGGTCAGGGGAGAGAGAGAAGTAGAAAGCCCAATGCAGGGCTCGATCCCAGGACCCTGAGATCATGACCTGAGCCAAAGGCAGACGCTTAACTGACTGAGCCAACCAGGAGCCCCCAAACCAAAAGTTTCTAAACAGGTTATGCATTCACTAGATTGGTAGTTATTCATTCCAGCATTAAAGTGACATGTGTTTGTATTCTAGAAGGAACCCATCTCAGTGCAGGCCAGCAGCAAGACCCTGTGTGGAAGCTATCTTGTCTCAAACATTTTTGGTGCCAGCATTCTCAAGGGCTAGGAGAGCTGGCCATGCTCATCAGCATATAGCAACAAAAGATACACTTCACCACATACACATATATTGTAGCCTGCCCTGGGGTTAAATTGAGTCAGAAGCATGAATTCATTAGTGCCATAAAGCAACAAGGGTCCCATCAATTTCCAGTTGGTTTTTAGAGACAGAGTTCACTCCAAAAGAAAAAAGTAGGGCCAGAAAGTTTTAATGTGTAGCTTTCAGGAAAACTATACAAGTAACTACTATTTGGGGAAAACAGGGTGCCCTATATTGTTTCCTAGTGTTACAATTTTGCAAATGGTGTTGCAACTTGATGCAGCACTGAAGTTAAAAACATCATCCCAGCAGGGAGCCTGGGTGGGTGGCTTAGTTGGTTAAGCATCTGCCTTCGGCTTAGGTCAGGATCCCAGTGTTCTGGGATCGAGCCCCAAGTTGGACTCCCCCCTTAGAGGGGAGTGTGCTTCTCCCTGTGCCTCTCTCTTTCTCCTGCTTGTGCTCTCTCTCTCTCTCAAATAAATAAATAAAACCTTGAAAAAAATTCATTCCAGGTACTCTGAAATGCTAAATTTGTCCAGGTGACTTACTCTTTCTGAGAAAACTGGAAGAACTCAGCAACATCCTGACCTCTGACTGCTCTCTGACCTTTACTCCAAATACTGAGTTCAATTACTCCAAATACTGAGCTCAAGTAGGAGCAAACCAAATCAATGCTAGGACATTTGCATTTTCTGAGATATTGTCATAAAAGAGAGCACTTGAAGGGCTAAAATTTGGTCTAAAGGGTCTAGTATGTTTGTCAACGATGAGAAAATAAACAGAATAATTTCTAAATCTCAGATTCCCTTTGGGCTATTTAGAGTTCCAACATTAGTTGAATTTTAAAGTTTTTGTTGTTTTTTTTTTAACTATGAAGTGAATAAGATTTGAATCTTTTGTTTCTTATACAGAATCTGAGTGAGATCGATGAGAAAAAAAATTTGAGGGAACTTTTGTGATTTAAAAGAATGCCAGAAAGCCTGCGTTTCAACAGCATAAATATAGGGGGCTCAGCCACAGGCATTTCTAGAATTCCTTATTGAGATTCAGTAACTCAATGACATGTACTTGCTGGTCACATCAGGAATTAGATAAGAACTTAATTTACATCTGAGGTGAGCTCCATCACATTTGTTAATTTTAGCTGCTGGGAATATTCTCAATGAGAAATAGCCGCTATTAAAATTCAGACAGTTCTTGCCACAAGACAGAGGTAAAACACTACTGTGTCTCTCATTTTAAAGCCATTGTAATCCCTGGGAGAAATGAAACACTGGTTATGGCCATGTTTCTCAAACTTACAACATCCACAGACCCATTACTGTTTTTTGTTTTGTTTTGTTTTGTTTTTCAGAGTAGCCACAGACCATTGATTTTAGCTAATATTTTTAAAAGATGATAACAATATTTCTAAAAATAATACTTTTTTTCACATTGAAGAAAGAAATGAAATGATGGTGTCTTCATCAAAGAATCTGTGTATAGCTTTTTAATAGATAACTTGAGGTATAGTTCAGGCTTCAGTTAACTTTTCATGCTTCACGTCTACTAAATTATAGTGTCCTAACTAAAAATGATAGATCAGGGACGCCTGGGTGGCTCAGTCAGTTAAGCGGCTGCCTTCGGCTCAGGTCATGATCGAGTGACACATCGGGCTCCTTGCTCTGCAGGGAGCCTGCTTCTCTCGCTGCCTCTGCCTGCTTGTGCTCTCTCTCTCTCTGACAAATAAATAAAATCTTTAAAAAAATAAAATAAATAAAATAAAATAAAATTAAAATTAAAATGATAGATCATTATTGAGAAAAAACATCAAAGGTAGATTACAAGTATGGTTTTTAGAAGTGAAAGACATAAGTTTCTGTATAGAAAGGACCAACCAAGGACCAGAACAATCAGAATAATGTATGATAAAACACACGCACACACACATACACAATCGTTCAATTTTTCACTGTCAGGAATAAAGAGAAGATTCTAAATGCTTCTAGAAAAGGAAAAAATAGTATACAAACAATCAAAAACCAAAATTGTAATTTTTAGCTGTATCACTGAAAACTGAAATATAATGGAGAAATGGTCTCAAAATTTTGAATAAAATGGTGCCAAATCTAGAATATTATTCACACCTGAACTGTCCATTAAGTATCAGGATCAAATGAACACTTTATGAGATTTACAGATTTTTTTTTTAATGTATCTTCCATGAATCCATTCTTGGCAATCTACCAGAGGTTATACTCCACTAAAACAATGGAAGAAATGTCAAAAAAGGAAGAGCTGGGGTGCAAAAAATAGGACATCCTGTGAAAAAGAGAAAAGAAGGAAAGACTCAGGCAAATAGTGCAGAGAAGTTTCAGAATGATAGCTCACCATTGGGCCTGGAGAGTATCCAATACAAATTAAAAGACAGAAGTCTCCAGAAACCATGATTCTAATTTTTTTTTTTTTTTTTGGTAACAGCCTTATTGATGTATAATTCACATACCATGTAATTCATACATTAGCACCATTAAATATTAAAGTCACTGGATTTTTTTTGCATTCACGGATTTATGCAACCATCACTAGAATCAATGTTAGAACGTTTCGTCTCCCCAAAAAGGTACTTGTCAGCCACGACCCCTCAATTTTTAAACCCTAAGAATCTATTTTCTATCTCGATGGATTTGCCTATTCTGAACATTTTAGAGAAATGAAACTATAAATTTACGTGATCTTTTGTGTTTGGCATCTTTCATTCACCATGTTGTTAAGGTTAATCCATGCCACACTAGGTAGTATAATTTCATTTCTTTTTATGGCTGAATAATATTCCATTGTATGGGTACACCACATTTTTTTTTTTTAAAGATTTTATTTATTTATTTGTCAGAGAGAGAGCACAAGCAGGCAGAGAGGCAGGCAGAGGCAGAGGGAGAAGCAGGCTCCCCGCCAAGCAAGGAGCCCGATGCGGGACTCGATCCCAGGACGCTGGGATCACAACCTGAGCCGAAGGCAGTCGCCCAACCAACTGAGCCACCCAGGCGTCCCAATATTTTATTTATCTATTCATCAGTTGATGGACATTTGGATTATTTCCACCTTTTGGCTATTACTAATGTTGTTATTAACATTTCTGTACCAAGTTTTATGTACATATCTTTTCATTTCTCTTGGGTATAAATCTAGGAGTGGAAATGCTGGATCAAATGGTCACTCTCTGTGATTAATATTTTGGAAACTACAAGTCTGTTTTCCAGTGTGACTGTACCATTTTACATTCCCACCAGTACCTCATGAAAATTCCAATTTTTGCACATCTTCACCAACATTTGTTATTATCTCTTTTTTTGTCATAGCCATCCTACAGAGGGTGACATGGTATCTTAATGTGGTTTAAATTTGTACTTCCCTGCTGACTACTGATATTGAGCACCTTTTCATACATTTATTGCCAATTTATGTATCTTTTTTGGAAAATAGTCTATTTATTTCCTTTGCCCATTTAAAAATTTATTATTTGTCTTTTTTTATTGAGTTGTAAGATTACTTTATATGTTCTAGATGGGGCGCCTGGGTGGCTCAGTGGGTTAAAGCCTTTGCTTTCCGCTCAGGTCATGATCTCAGGGTCCTGGGATCGAGCCCCTCATCGGGTTCTCTGCTTGGCAGGGAGCCTGCTTCCCCTTCTCCCTCTGCCTGCCTCTGCCTATTTGTGATCTCTTTCTCTCTGTCAAATAAATAAATAAATAAAATCTTTAAAAAAGAAAAAAAGAAACAAGTCCTTTCTCAGATGTGTGATCTGCAAACATTTTCTACCATCTTGGGGTGATTTTTTATTTTCTTGATAGTGTCCTTTGAAGCTCAAAACTTTTTAATTTTGCTAAGTTCTATTTATCTGTTTATCTTTTGTCACTTAGACTTTTGGTGTCTTAGTTAGGGAATCATTGTCATATTCAAGGTGATGAAGATTTACCCCTGTTTTTGTCTCAGAGTTGTATAGTTTTATCTTTTACATTTAGGTTTTTGATCCAGTTTGAGTTCATTTTTGTATGCTTTTTAATGTATTAAAACATTTGGAGCACTGTCAAAGAGTTTGGGAATTAATTATTGATATCTTCATAGGAAAGGAAGATAACCAAAAGGGAGAACATTATTAACTAGAATAGAAAAATAAATTAATTTAAAAGTTGCACAAAAAAGAAGTTAATAATTGTCTGAGTTGTGAAGTCTAGATAGTTTTAATAATTTAGACACTGAATATTTCAACAAAAAGAATAAAATAACTGTGTTAGGGAGCAGGGGAGGGGGAAAAAGTGAGGGTATTATGTAACAGCTGAACTCTCATCTTTGTAGGAAGTCACTTTATAACCTACAGTTGGAAACACAATTAAGAAAAGGGATTATGAGCATGTTACTTATTGAATGAAAACCAATCTGTCTACCAAAAGAATGAAAGGTTATTACCTCTTTGGGATGTGAATCTTGATTGTGGTGGGTTAGTGGCAGAAGACACGTGTTTTGCACTATACATTCTGTTGTTTGATTTTTAGTATGTATTGTTGAATTCAACACAGTCTTTATTGACTAAAAAATGAACTTAATGCAATAGTTTGAGTGCTAACCCTAACTGTATACCCTGAGAGAGAAAACCTGTGTCCATGAGAGAGTAAGCCTCAGGTATTATAACATTGTGACAGAGAGTTCTATGTATCTTTATATGAAATATGCACCAACGTATAATAGAGTAATTACTAAGAAAAGATGGCATTCCATAATGTATTTCACATATGAAAGCTGGATGGCACAATATTTTAATTTGGGAAATAGCATCAAACTGTTTTCCAGTCCATCCTTGCTGTGCCATTTGGCTTTGCAAAATATTTCAACTCTGTCCCTACATTTACATGTGGTTTTTAAGTGTGTCCTGGATATGTTGTTGATTTCTTTCTCTGATGAATAAAGACAAAGATTAAATATTAAAAAGGAACTGAGTTCATGAACACTGCTATTTTCACTAGCATTTAATCATAAGAAGTCCTAATGTTCTATCCTCAACATTTAAATTCTTGATATTTCAAACCTGAAATGATCAGCTTGAGCTTTTCAAAATGTATTGCAAGATATATCAGTTTAGCACTTAGTAATGGTTTTCACTGCCAGTGTCAGGATTATGTAGAGAGATTTCAATGCGATCATCATTTCAAAAGGTAAAAGTACGTAAACTCTCTTCCCCTCCATGGCCAGCATACAAATTTTTCTTGCATTCTGTATCTTATTGCTCCTGCAACAAATTAGCACAAACTTAGTGGCTTAAAACAACACATATGTATGACCTTACAGTTCTGAGGTTAGAGATCTTAAGAGTCATGGAACTAATGTGCAAGTATCTTGACTGGAACACATTCCTTCTGGAACTTCTAGAGAAGGATCCATTCCTTGCCATTTCCGGCTTCAAGAGACTATGTGCTTTCCTTGGCTCATGATCCCTTCCAGCAATGGCATCTCTCTGACCTCTGTTTTCATTGCTGCTTCTCTGACTTTCACCCTTCTTCTTAAAAGGAACCTCGTGATTTCACTGGAGCCAGCTGGTTAAACTTTCTCCCTCAAGCTCCTTAATTCACTCACATCTGCAAACTCCCTTTTGTCATGTAAGGAACCATACTCACAAGTTCCAAGGATTAGGACATGAACATCTTTGGGAACCATTAGGCAGACTACCACACATTCATTGTGTATTTCTTGGCCAAGAACATAGGGTGCATATTGACACAGTGGCTCAACTTTGATCACGCTTACTATTTTCACTATTTTTTAAGTTAATCATGGACTACAAACTATTCTCTGTGAATAAAGCAGTGTGTGAATTAGCATGTTAAGTGTCACCTTTTTTAATTGTATATAATTTCCCTTCCTTGCTGTGCATAATGGAATATAAATAAAGCTCCCAACACAGTTTTTCCATTCCTATTAACATAGTGATATTCTTCGGTAGAATGAATTTTTTTTCTAATGGAAAGAATAAAATGCCATTGAGTACTTCCATGCCATATATGTACTACACATATGTTATTAATTGGTTCAGGCTTTGTATATCAGGGGTTTCATATAAATATAAAACAAATTATTTGTTGGTGTACAAAATGTGCTTTCATACAGCTTGCTAGTGCCATTGATTTCATAGGACTATAAAAAAAAGGTCATTTAATAGTGGAATCTTGTGATCCCCCTTTCCTCTAACCATAGTATCTGTCACTTCTTTGAATCTAACCCTTAAGCTTTTTTAACTAGAATGCACCCTGCAGTTCTTTTGCTTCCCTGAGCAAAGGTAAATTTGAATGCTGTCTCTGCAGTATAGTCTCTTCTTATAGCCTTCCACAATTAAGTTAATAAATTTTGTACTGGAGGGTATTATTGTGTACTTTTAAAATAAAAACTCAATTGATTTACCAAAGAGGTCACCATATGTTGTTCAGACATGATGGCAATATATCATTGATTTCATGTAGTCTTTGATAATGTATCATAAGAGGACCTTTACTTGGGACCAACACTGAATGCAAAGCCAGTGCAATATAGCTCAACTTCCATTATTTATCAGGGTACTGCCTATTTAATCTTGGTATTTTTCTTTCCTTTGTCCTAAGTCATCATACCACCAGATTTACTTCTTTCCCCAAACACAAATCGAAATTCTGTATTTGTACTAATGTTTCTGTTTACTCTTTACTTATATGATACCATTTCAAGTTGACATTCTAAATCACCATTATGATCATTATTTTTACATGTCACTTTTTTTTAGATTTTATTTATTTGAGAGAGAGCACAAGTGGGGGGAGGGGCAGAGGGACAAGCAGACTCCCTGCTGAGTGGCGGAGCCTCCCGCAGGGCTGGATCTCAGGACTCTGAGATCGTGACCTGAGGTGAAGTCAGATGTTTAACCAACTGAGCCACCCAGGTGCTCCTACGTGTCATTCTTAAGAGATTTCTCTATATGTGTAATTGAGGGATATTGTAAAATACAGAAATAACAATGAAGAAAGTAAATCGGGCAAATCTAAATAAAAACATGCAAATGAGATGAAATTATATACACCAAGATAATGTCTACCCTATAAATTAAATGTACCAGAGGATGAATTAGCCCATGAAGCTCCAGAAATAGATGGGCAATTTTAAGAATGTAAAGGCTATTAAGAATCTTCTGAAGAAGATATTAACTTACATTTCAAATTTGAGAAATGGCTATAAATACAACTCTTCTGTGAAGCTGCTGATTGCCAAGAATCACTGGATAGTCTATTGGAATCATCATAGGCCAATATCCTCTTTGAGAAGGGCTGCTTGATAATGGAATTCCTCCATCAACATTTGAATTTCGTAATAAATACAGTGGCCTAGGTAGAGCCTATGAAACCTATAAAGCTTCTTTAATATCTCACAGTTTGAAACCCCTCAAGTACTCCCTTTGATTCTGGCAAATCTTAATGGTCAGTCCTTTAATTCAGGGACTTTAAAGATCTCTCTGTATGTATTTGCTAAAAATACATGGGTATCAGTCAAAAATGCTTTATTCATAGACTATTTAAGAAAATGTAGTAGGCTCCCATAAGCTATTTTCTATTTGACTTCCAACTAACTAGAATAAAAAAGCATTCTCCAGAATGTATTTTATTTTTTTAAGATTTTATTTAAATTCCAGTTCATTAACATACTGTGTAATACCAGTTTCAAGTTTACAGTATAGTGATTCAACACCAGGTGCTCATCACAGCAAGTGCCCTCCTTAATCCTCATAACCTATTTTACCCTTCTCCCCTCCCTCCTGTTACCATCAGCTTCTTCTCTATAATTGAGTCATTTCTTGATTTGCCTCTCTTTCTCTTTTTTTCCCCTTTGCTAATTTGTCTTGTTTCTTAAATTCCATATGTGAGTGAAATCATATGGTATTTGTCTTTCTCTAACTGACTTATTTCTCTTAGCATAATATTCCCTAGCTCTATCTGCATTGTCACAAATATTTATTTCTTTTTAATGGCTTTAGTAATATTCCATTGTATATTTAGACCACTTCTTCTTTACCCATTCATCAGTTGATGGACACTTGGGCTGTTTCCATAGTTTGACTCTTGTAGATAATGATGCTATAAACATCAGGGCACATGTATTCCTTTCAATTAATATTTTTGTATTCTTTGGGTAAATAGCCAGTAGTGTAATAACTGGATCCTAGAATAGTTCTATTTTTAACTTTTTGAGGAATGTCCATACTGTTTTCCAGAGTGACTGCACCAGTTTGCATTCCCACCAACAGTGCAAGAGGATTCCCCTTTCTTCACATTCTTGCCAACATCTGTTGTTTCATGTGTTGTTGATTTTAGCCATTTTGACAGGTGTGAGGTGATAGCTCACTGTAGTTTTGATTTGTATTTCCCTAATGATCAGTGATGTTGAGCATCTTTTCATGTGGCTGTTGGCCATCTGTATGTTTTCTTTGGAAAATGGCTATTCATGAATTCTGCCCATTTTTATTCATTTTTTGGGTATTGAGTTTTATAAGTTCTTTACAGATTTTGGATATTAGCCCTTTAATAGATATGTCATTTGCAAATATCTTCTCCTAATCCATAGTTTGCCTTTTAGTTTTATTGATTGTTTCCTTCTCTATGCAGAAGCTTTTTATTTGGATGAAGTCCTAACAGTTTATTTTTGCTTTTGTTTCCCTTGCCTCAGGAGACATATCTAGTAAGATGTTGCCATGGCTGATGTCATAGAGGTTACTGCCTGCGCCTAGGATTTTAATGGTTTCATGTCTCACATTTATGTCTTTCATCCATTTTAAATTTATTTTTGTGTATGATGTAAGGAAGTAGTTCAGTTTCATTCTTTTGCATGTTGCTGTCCAGTTTTCCCAACACCATTTGTTGAAGAGACTGTCTTTTTTCCATTGGATATTCTTTCCTGCTTTGTTGAATATTAGTTGACCATATTGTTGTGGGTCCATTTCTGGATCTTCTATTCTGTTCTATTGATCTGTATATCTATTTTTGTGCCAGTACTGTACCGTTTCGATTACTTCAGCTTTGTAATATAACTTGAAGTCTGAAATTGTGATTCCTCCATCTTTGCTTTGCTTTTTCAAGGTTGCTTTGGCTATTTGGGGTCTTTCGTGCTTCCAATCAAATTTTAGGATTGTTGGTTCTAGCTCTGTAAAACATACTGGTGGTATTTTGATAGGGATTGCATTAAATCTGTAGATTGTTTTGGGTAGCATAGACATTTAATAATATTTGTTCTTTCAATCCATGAGCATGGAATGGAATGTTTTTCCATTTCTTTGTGTCACTTTCAATTTCTTTCATCACCATTGTTAGTTTTCAGAGTACAGGTCTTTCACTTCTTTGGTTAAGTTTATTCCAGGGTATCTTATGGTTTTTGATGTAATATAAAGGGGAATGATTCCTTAATTTCCCTTTCTGCTGCTTCATTATAGAACATATTTCTATATGTATATAGAAATGCAACAGATTTCTCTATGTTGGTTTTGTATCCTGCAAGCTTACTGAATTCGTGTATCAGTTTTAGCAATTTTTTGGTGGAGTCTTTTGGGTTTTCTCTATAAAGTATCATGTCATCTGCAAATAGTGAAAGGTAAACTTCTTCCTTGCCACTCTGGGTGCCTTTATCTCTTTCTGTTGTCTGATTGCTGTGGCTGGGACTTCCAGTACTATGTTAAATAATAGTGGTGAGAGTGGGTATCCCTGTCTTGTTCCTGACCGTAGAAGAAAAGCTCTCAGTTTTCCCCATTGAGGATGATATTAGCTGTGGGTTTTTAATAGATGGCCTTTATTATGTTGAGGTACATTCCCTCTAAACCTACTTTGTTGAGGGTTTTTATCATGAGTGGATGTTGTAGTTTATCAAATGCTTTTTCTCCATCTATTAAAATGATCATTTGGTTCTTATCCTTTCTTTTATTAATATGGTGTATCACATTGATTGATTTGTGAATATTGAACTACCCTTACAACCCAGGAATAAATCCCAGCTTGATCATTATTAATGATTTTTTTTTAATGTATTGTGCTAGATTCAGTTTGCTAGTATTTTATTGAAAATTCTTGCATCCATATTTGTCATGGATATTGGCCTATAGTTCTCATTTTTAGTGGAGTCTTTATCTGGTTTTGGTGTCAGGGTAAAGTGGGTCTCATAGAATAAATTTGGAAGTTTTCCTTCCTTTCCAATTTTTTTTGGAATAGTTTGAGGAAAAATAGGTATTAACTCTTTGTTTGGTAGAATTTGCCTGTGAAGCCATCTGACCCTGGACTTTTATTTGTTGGGAGTTTGTGATTACTGATTCAATTTCTTTGCTAGTTATTGTCTGTTCAAGTTTTCCATTTCTTCATTTTTCAGTTTTTATAGTTTATATGTTTTTAGGAATTTATCCATTTCTTCCACAATGTCTCATTTGTTGACATTCTGATTTTCATAATATTCTCTTATAATTGTTTGTATTTCTGTGGTGTTGATTGTTTCTCATTTGTGATTTTATTTATTTGGGTCCTTTCTCTTTTCTTTTTAATAAGTGTGGCTAGAGGTTTATCAATATTTTTTTTTCCAAAGAACTAGCTCCTGATTTCATTGATCTCTTTTATTGTTGTTGTTGTCGTTGTTGTTGTTTTAGTTTCTGTGTCATTTATTTCTGCTCTGATCTGTACTATTTTCCTTTTTTTCTGCTGGTTTAAGCTTCATTTGTTGTTCCCTTTCTAGCTCCTTTAGGTGTAAGGTTAGGTTGTTTTTTGAGCTTTTTCTTGCTTTTTAAGGTAGGCCTGCATTGCTATATACTTCCCTCTTAGGACCACTTTTGCTGCATCCCAAAGGTTTTGGATCATTCTGTTCTCATTTTTTTTGTTTCCATGTATTTTTTTTAAATTTGTCTTTTGATTTCCTGGTTGACCCATTCATTATTTAGCAGCATGTTGTTTAACCTCCATGTATTTGTGGTCTTTCCAGGTTGGGGTTTTTTTTGTTTTGTTTTTTGGTTTGTGTGTGTGTGTGTGTGTGTGTGTGTGTGGTTGACTTCAAGTTTCATAGTGCTGTGGTCAGAAAGATGCATGATGCGATCCAAGTCTTTTTGTGTTTGTTGAGGCCTGGTTTGTGACCTATTATGTCATCTGTTCTGGAGAATGTCCCATGTGTACTTGAAAAGAATATATGTGTATTCTGCTGGGTTAGGGTGGGCTGTTCTGTATAGATCTCTTAAGTCCATCTCATCCAGTGTGTCATTCAAAGCCATTGTTTCCTTGTTGATTTTCTGTTTAAGATGATCTGTCCATTGATGTAAGTGGGGTGTTAAGGTCCCCTAATATTATTATGTTATTATCAATAAGTCCCTTTATGTTTGTTAGTGATTGTTTTATATATTTGGGTGCTCCTAAGTTGCGGTCATTAATATTTACAATTGTTAATTCTTCTTGTTGGGTAGACCCCTTTATCATGAAATAGTGGCCCTCTTTATCTCTTGTTACAGTCTTTGTTTTAAAGTCTAGTTTGTCTAATATAAGTATTGTTACTCCAGCTTTCTTTTGACATCCATTGCATGGTAAATGGTTCTCCATCTCCTCACTTTCAATGTGCAGACATAAAAATGTCTTTAGATCTAAAATGAATCTCCTGTAGGCAGCATGTAGATAGGTCTTGTTTTTTATCCATTCTGATACGCTATGTCTTTTGATTAGAGCATTTATTCCATTTACATTTGGAGTAATTATTGACAGATATGTATTTATTGCCATTTTGTTACTTGTTATTGTTTCTGGAAGTTTTCTCTTTTCGTTTCTTGCCTTTGTCACTTTTGGCCTTTCCTTTCCACTCAAAGAGTTCCCTTTAATATTTCTTGCAGTGCTGGGTTAGTGGTCAAGAAGTCCTTTAGTTTTTGTTTGTCTAGATAGTTAGCTTGTAATTTCTGTTGAGAATGTTTAGGTTTTGTGTATTTTGTTTAGGACAAGGCCATATTTTATTATTAAATTATCTTTTGCTGCCTCTTCCTCAAGCTACTAGAATTTTTATAGTAATTTTGAGTTGCAGTTTTCAGAAATTATCATGTAAGTTATTTAACTCTTAGTTGGCATTTTTAAGAAGCTTCAATATCTTGGAATAGGAAGGCCAGAGTTGTTTTAACCCAGGATATACAAGGGTTTAGGCATCAGCATTATTTGCTAAGGTCTATTTAATAAGTGTCAAATGAGTTCCACAAATGGAGATGAAACCCTTTAATGAGAGGATGGCAGAGAAGGAGCACACTGCAATGCTGTTATGACCCACTTTCTGCTCCTCTGTAGCTTGAGATGAATTTCACCATGGAACTACTCACATGATTTAAAATTGGAGACCCACTGAAGGGCCATGGCCATGAGGATGACAATTAAATGCTATAGTCAGGGAAATGGCAAACATTTTATTGTTTGGAATTGCTAAGAAAGACTATGTATGGTTCGTAGAACCTGAGAACAACTTCAAAGAATATCAGTAAGGAGACCTGTACATAATCACCCATGATATCTCCCTATTCTTCTACAAGATCCAGCAGGTAGTTCTGCCTTTGATAAATTAAATCCCGAAAAATCATAAGACAGTTGTAGAATAAAAAATATTTACTTCCTATGTATACCCCTCACTTTTATCAACTTTAAAAGCCTTTATCAAATTTACCCCCAGATAATCAAAACTATGGTGAGTGAAATTTAGCTCTATTCTTAATTCAAATCTTGAATAAAAGCTCAAGTAAAAGCTCATTTTGTCTTCCCAATCCAAATTAGAAATACTAACCCTGCATCTTGTTATGATCTAACTGACCTTTCCTCTCTAATCTGATTCCTCAAATTGTCAACACCTTCAGGAAAAAGTGATACTGATTACAGACCATGTCCTTAAATATCTTTCTTAGGAGCTAAATGACACAAGTAAATTCAAGTAAAATGTACATCTCCTCCCATGCAACTGAGATAAATGAATTTTTTTAAGTGAAAGGATTTTAAAGAAGTGAAGCTGTGAGTCACTGGCTTTATACTCTGCTCTTTGGTATATCTATCCTTGTCCTGAAAATAATGTTAAATATTCAATTCCTGTCCTATATCATTTTCAAGTATATTCCTGCTTCTCTGCCTCTACTCCTGGTAGTTCCTGTACCCTTCCTACTCTTTTCCTTGCTTCTTGAATATTCTTGGTCTTTTGAGATTCATATCAAGTACCAAATTCTCTTTAAATATCCCATACCGTTTTGGCTTGCACTAGTCTCCACCCGTTGATCAACCCTAAACATTTATATACTCTGTGACTTATATACCCTGGGAAATATGTTCTGTACCATTCGTTGACTTACATACCTGAGATCTCTAGCTGTTTTCAGTGAGGCAAAAATTATCTTCCAAATTACATAAGGACTCCTTTCCTGCAGAGGAATATCTGTTAGATATTTTATTTGTTGATTTGTTTAATTTCATAGTACTTAATGCAGAAATGGGATATAGTATTCAAATACCTAGAATCTTGTACCTTTAGATCTCGAATTGACTAAAAAGATACACACTCCGATATTTATATTTATATTATGTACCTGTATATTACACTAATATTTTGTGTGCATTTATAAAACATGCAAAAGGACTGAAATCTCATTAATGATGCTCCATATAAATGGAAGTTCTAATATTTTATTCCCAAACACTTCTAGATCACCCTTAGCATTGACTTTAGAAATCACCAATTTACAATAGGTCTTTTTTTTTTTTTTTAAGACCCTATTTATTCACTTGAGAGGGAAAGAGCACAAGTGGGGTGGGGGCGGGGCAGAGGGAGAGGAAGAAGCAGATGCCCCATTGAGCAGGGATCCTATGTGGGGCTCAATCTCAGGATCCCAAGATGAGCTGAAGGCAGATGCTTAACCAACTGAGCCACCCAGGTGCCCTGACAACAGGTATTTTCAAAATAGGCTCTGAGGAACTTTGAGGTTTCTGCAAAGATGCCTTAAAGACTGTTGCAGGGTGGAGAAGGGAGCAGAGGTGAGATCTCCGAAGTTTTCCACTTGCTATCCACCCACAATCATTTTCTTCAACCAAGTAACTTTATTATTTACCTTTTTCCATATTAGGAATTTATGAAATATTGTTTTTTGAACAGCTTTATGCCAAAATCATGTGTTTTAAGATCATGATATGAATAATTATTTCATTTAAAAATGAATACCACAAATAGAATGATTAATCAAGGTCACACCAATTAAAGCTTAATAACAAACTCTTGGTTGTTTGCAACAGATCCTATCGTATTCCATTTATTCCAGAAATATTTTCTAAGACCTCTTATGTATCAACCAGAGACTCCTGATCTGTTGCCTTTTTCACTATATCTCTCTTTTACTAAACATAAGGATAAATGATACGGGCTACAGAATTGTGTTTAGAGTGTTACTGTAGAGTTTCAAAGTAGATTAATGTAGGAGGAAAAAAAAACAACTTATGTTCAAGGAATGATTTACCAAACAAAATATGTGATCCAGAAATCTAAAAAAAAATTGACAAATCTGAACGTATGAGAATTTAAAACATCAGCACAGAAAACATTATAAACTGAGTCAAAAAACAAGCAAGGGTTGGAAATTTTTGAACAAAGATTTATTCATAACATGTAAAGGTCTCCTATAAGTTAATACAAATGTGAAAACTGGGCCAACAAAGAGTCAGAGGAGATGAATATTCATTTCATAGAAGAATAAAGACAATTAGTATATGAATATATTGACATAATCAAATGCAATTTAAAATTTAAAAATTTAAAATTTAAAAAGAGTATAAATAAATAAAGAGAAACTATTGCTTTTTATTCCACTTTTTTTCTTTTTGTTTGAATGGTTACAAAATGCTGCTTTCTTTCTGTAATGTAAATATCTAACACATACACTCAAATATACACATACATGTTAATACTCTTTTTCTGTTACACACAAACATATATACACATGGACACACAAAAACAAAATCTTAGACCTTAAGATTGAGTATAAAGAGAATAAAATGATTGGTTTAGAGTTAAAAATCAATTATTAGCTTACAATATTCATAATTGTAGTGGGGTAAAAAAAAGTTCTTTGAAACTTTCCTTCCCTTGACAAAATCTTCCCTCATTCATCCATTCTTCATGGCATACATAACCAATCACGAGAGGCAAGAAAGGAAATAAAATGAGTACTTATGATGTGTCAAACAATATGCCAAACATTTTACCTATGTAATCTCATTTAATTTTCAACCATCATAGTGAGAAGACTTTTAATACTTTAATTTTTAGATGAGATATTTGAGACTCAAGAGACTAAGTCACTTGTTCAAGGTTATCAGCTAGTGAATCCTGAAGCCAGAATTCTACATGAGTCTTATTCTAAAACCAGCCTTATTAGTCAAGGTCTCAGCAGGGATAACACACTTGAATTGGATCATTTGTGGAAGAGTTTAGAGAAGGACGTATTTATAAAAATTTGGACATGATGTAAGGAAGCCACAGGGGATAGTGCCTTTGCCAAGACTGGCAGCTCCCAAACCTGAAAGGGCAGAGAGCAGGACTGGTTACGGGAATCTGGAAGACAGTGTCTTTGGAGAGGTCATTAATGGGACCTGTGACCTTCGGTTTAAGATATTGACTCTCTCAGGAAATTCTAATCACCTAAGGAAATATAATGTCCATGTGTTCAGGGATTCCTTTTGTAATCAAGTTTGACTTGCCAGAGGCTTACTTTAGCGCATCTCAATGATTGAGAAATAAGGTCTCAAGTCATCTTTCTAGATTCCCTAGCTTATCTGTAAGTATCGCTCTGTGAAGGTTTCATTCCCTTGCACAAGATATAGCAGTATTCTTTTGACACCATTTCTTTTCATGCATCTCCATAGTGATCTTGTGAATACGCTGGTGTGGCCTAGTCTTTAGAATCATCCAGTAATTGGATAAGCCATGAATTTGTTCTGTCTCTTTCTTATTTCTGCTGCTTAACTGAAAACAGTTCACTGTTCCTTAGGATCTATTCAGGGAGGAAGCCCAGGAGAGAAATGACTAGAAATTTGCTGACTGATTTGGCTCTTATTATGAGCAAATACATAGGAACTTAAGAAAAGGCACCTAAAGAAGTAGAAAAATAAATTCTTTAAAATTACTATGGTCTCAAGTGAATAAAGGGTAAATTGGGTGTTGGGATACATAGAGGCCATTCATGAAGGTAAGAATCCTACACTGGTAGATAGAATTTATGAGTATTTATGACTCTAGTATGTCTAACTACAGTAGTAAATACTCCCACGGTGGTTTTCATTTTTCATAGTAAATGTACCTGCAATCTAATATGTTTATTTATGCTCTGAAAAATGTTCGCAGTTCTTCTGTAGACTTGGTATGCTGTGCATGAGTGGCCACATTCAGCCACACAAGCTCTGCACTGCACTCTTAGGTACCAGGCACTGCTCTAGGTATTATATATATTAGCTCAATTAATCCTCCTACAGGCCTATGAAGGAAGGATTACTATTAATTCCAGTGCACAGAGGAGGAAATTGAGGCATAAAGAGACTGGCGTTAAATAACTTTTAACATTTGGTCTGAAGAATCATCAGTCAATGACAGAAGTTAGTTTGCCCAATTTATTGTAACTTTCGAAACCAGAAGAAAATGCAACATCCTATTTAATATTTTAATAGTATAGATGCTACTTAAATTAGAAGTTGTTCCACCTGGTGATATGGCTATTTTGATGCAGGAGAATTTCTATTACGTAACCTCCATTTTTCTCACTCAGTAGATGAACTATTTCATCTATAAATGACCTTGGAAGCTAGCTATTCATAACACACTGTATCCTTTGTAACTGGAAAGGTAAGGACATCTTATTTTACCATTCCCAGCAGTTTAGCTCAAGGTTTTCTACTAGTCAGTTGTATTTATCCTTAAATCTATATTTATTCCATTTTTACCTAGTCCTTTACTCACTCGTTCAATGAAACATTATACAAACCAATATAATGTGAGTGTGGAAAAAAAAATGGGATTGTTGTTTCCATGTAAACAAGTTATATGTTTTGTTAGCACTTGTGATGGTTAATTTTATATGTCAACTTGACTGAGGTAAGGGATGCCCAGAAACCTAGTAAAACATTATTTCTGGATGTGTCTGTGAGGGTGTCTCTAGAAAAGATCAGCATTGGAATCATAGACGGAGTAAAGATGCTTCATTACTTGAGGACGCAAATAGAACAAAAGGTAGAGAAAGTGTGAATTTGCTCTAGTTGCTTGACCTAGGACATCATCTTCCCCTACCCTAACACATTAACACTCCTGGTTCTAGGGCCTTTGGAGTGGGACTAAACTACACTTCCAGCTTTCCTGGTGCTCTAGTGTACAGATGGCAGATTAGAGAGGCACTCTTCTCGGCCTCCATAAGAAGACATTTCTTAGATTCCATAGCCTTATTTTTTTGTTTGTTTCGGGGAAATACTGCCACAAGATCTATAGTGTGTATCCAAATCTAGCCTATTATGATTCAGGCTTGGTCTCGGTTGTAACCAACAAAACCTAATTATGGCTTAAGCAGAAATATTATGTATTCAAAGAATATTAAGTAGCTCATTTATATACATTATGTACACACCTGAGCACCTGCTACAGCCCCTGGACTTTTAATTCTTCTCTAGTTTTTGCATCCTTTTTCTGGTTTCAGTGTTCCAGGCATAAATTTGATTAGCAATGCCTAGGCAATTTATCTGCTTCCAATTACTTTGGCGGGGGGAGTGAACTGAGAATATGCATACCCTTTAGACCTTATATCCCACCAAAATTTATTTAGTGGAAGATTCCTCCCAAATAAAGAGTTTTTAATGTTTAAAATAATGAAAAATATCCCATAGTTAGACCCCATCTCTTAGAGCTTTGGGTACAATAGGTCTAGGATTGAAGACCCATCATTATATCATGGAAACTATGGAATTAAATAGTCCTGGGTTCAAATCTGTATCTTACAATTTGTATGCTCGTAAGTAAATAATATAATCCTCTTTGTATCACAATGTCCAGTGAGATTGAGTCCATTATGAGCCCTAAGGGACATCCCTGCACAACCTCCTGAATATATCAAACTGCACACGAAGTGACTACCCCTGACACTGAGCAGTTTGTCTAGATGGTGATTAAGTAGGTTAAGGTGACCAGAGCATAACTAACTTTTTTTTTTTTTTTAAGATTTTATTTATTTGTTTGACAGAGAGAGGGAGATCGCAAGTAGGCAGAGAGGCAGGCAGAGAGAGAGGGGGAAGCAGGCTCCCTGCTGAGCAGAGAGCCTGATGCGGGGCTCGAACCCAGGACCCTGAGATCATGACCTGAGCCGAAGGCAGAGGCTTTAACCCACTGAGCCACCCAGGCGCCCCCCAGAGCATAACTTTCATGCAACTGTTCATTCTCCATAGGAGGGGGATTGGCTTGTTTTCTGCTTGCTAAAATGTAGCTGAGACCTTAGCTCTGTGTTCCTCAGCGTTTTTAAAGGTCTGCGGTTTCTGACTTTAAAAAAAGATGGCCTGAGAGACTATGGTCACGGGCTTCACGATCACACTGCAGAGTTGGGGAGTAGTACAGACACCAGTTGTGACCTGGGAATTGAGGAGCAATCTGAAAGCTGGAAATAACTGAATTGTCTGTTTTCTGAATCAGGATACGTCCTTGTGTGAAGTTGTAAAAGGGCGAGAGAGACAGAGAAGGGAGAAAGAAAAGGAGAAGGATGTAAGAAAGGAAGGAAGAAGGAGGGGCAGGAGAAGAGAAACCTCTCTTCATCACATGTAATTTTATTTAAGCTCATTAAAATAAATTATGCCAGAGTGTAGAATAAGTATGTGAATGGATGCATGCAGTATTTTATGTATTAAAATGAAAATCACAAGGTAAATAAAATAAAAAATAAGATTTTATCTTAGTAATAATTGTGTTTCATAAAATGAAGGTACTTTGAGGTAGATATTGAGAGAAATTCTTCTGGTGGGTTTCTATAAGAAACGGGGCTTTCCAAACAGATTGAACAAGCTACAAAAAAAGTCATTAGAAAATGAGTTTAGTGTTAAACTTAGAGAATACTTTGACTAAGTTGAAGATAATATCCACACACTCAGAGAATTTAGATACTGAAGAAAACTTTGGCTTTCTTTGGAAATAAATGTTGGAGATACTCTTAAATTTAAAAATTAGAATGTGCCTATGAGTAGATGAAAATAAAGTCTCAATTAAAGACTACGACAATTTAACAAGAAGAGATTTGCATTTATTGTTTGATTAAGTCATTGACCAGAACCATCAGAAACGAATCTTCAAGATTTGTCTTGACAGAGAAAGATTAAAATTATCTGTTTATGCATTTAATATTTGGCAGTAGAATAGCGAGGATTTCCATATAGACCTTTACTAACAATAAACTTCTGAAGGAATGGTTCACCGTATGTTATCTAATTAATCTGCACCATGCCCTGAGAAGCTAAATTTAGATAAGATTCTCATTTTAGAGTGAGAAATAGAAGTAGAAAAAAAAATTAATAGCCTTGTGTCATGAAAACATAACATGAGCTCAAAGAAAACACAGATTTTCACAGCCCCTCCTCAGAGCTGGCCTCAGTCAAAGTAAGATAATCAATTACCTATCCCTGAGATCTGAGGATCACCCGGAAAGCCCTCAAATGTTTCCCATCGAAACTGTCAAAATACCCATAATGCATTCTTTTGGATCAGCAAAAGTCTTGATGACCAACCGAACCTATTGTAAATATCTCTGAGAGGATTAAAATCATTACTATTTTAAGGTTTACTATTATAGCAGATAGTTTTCCTTTGAACTGAAGAAGCTGGGTCAAGAACATCCACTTTGACATATTAGAGAGGCAGTTCGTTAAGAGCTGCCCAATGAGACATTGGGATAACATAAGGCCCTTACCATATCAGAGAATGAATGAAAAAGAATTAAGAGGTAGAAATGGTATACTTAAGTAAAAAAAAAAAGTTATGGTGGTTGAAGAAGTTGTACCTACTGCTGAGATTTTCTGGACCAACCCCTAGTGCATACATAAAGTTTCAAAGGATAGATCCTGCGAGACTATGTATACCTTTCTCATTGCACATTATTATGGTTTAAACATACGTCTCTACAATGGACTATACCTCTTTGAAGTAAAAAACTATGCATTCATTTAACATATTTATTAAATTCCCACTGTTTTTCAGATATTCTGAATATTCAGATATTCTGATAAAGTAATGAAAACCTCAAGATCCTTGCCTTTAAGAATCTTAAGGATTACAAAGGAGTTCTCTGTCATTTATCTTTATACTTCCTACACCTAACAGGATGATAGAAACACTCAAACAGTTCTAATGCTTTCATTAAAATGTATTCACTTGTTCCATTTTCTTCAGAAGAGGATAATGCTTGTCCCATTCATAGAGTAATAAAATTCACTTGAAGAAATGTTCGGAGACCATACCAAAAATTGTTTCAGTAAATTACCCAACTAATAATTGGGCAAAATCAAATACATCTAGTTAAGTGAAGAGTAAATTTTCACTAGATGCTATATACTTAAGGCCTTGACAGTATCTATCACTGTAAAGTCTCAATATTTTCTGACTGAATAAATGGATGCAAGTAGTGCTGCCTATACTGCTGAATATGTGATCTCAGGAAAGAAAATCTGTTTATTTTCTCATTCGTTATAAAGGCAAAAATCCTTGCCCTGCCCACCTCACCTTTTTGTTCTAATCAGATGGTATAGGGAATATTCAATCTGTAAATTTAAGAATATAAAAGATAATTTGTTTTGATATATTGTGTGTTTGTTCAAACACATATGCTATCATCTGTAAAACTTTGTCACTGAGATATGGAAGATATTGGAATCTTGCAAAAGTTCACTTCCCTTCTCTATCTTCATATTCCAGTTGATACGAAGCATGAGGAAGTTCAAGTAGAAATGCTGAAATTCTGGGTCAGTCTTAGAAATGGGGTTATATCTGAAAGGACCTATGGGAAATGTGTTTCGGCCTTCACTGTCCAATATGGTAACTACTAGCCTTATGTGGCTGTATATAGTTAGATTTAAATGAATAAAATTAAATACTATTAAAAATTCCATTTCTTAGTCACACTAGCTACATTCCAAGAACTTGTTAGAGACAGACTACCATGAGGAGAGCACAGACATAGAACATTTCCATCAAAGTAAGAAGTTCTGCTATAGCATTGGTCTAGCTGCCACAGGGCTGCACCTTGAGGTGAGAAAACAAATTGGATTTTCATTTCTGGTATGAGTTATACATTTGGGTTATACCTAAATTCACTTACTTCAAAAGTGGAGTATGAAAAATTTAGTTCTTCTGGGAATAAACAATATAGCTATTTTGAACTGCAGCCTTTAAAGTGCCAGAAAGCATCATGTCAATTTAGCTAATTTAATCTAACACTACTAAAGTATAAGGGATGTAAATTTATGTACTACTAAAAGCTATGCTAAGGGGAATCTAGAGGAACTAAAGAAGCCAACACAATGTGGTAAGAATATATCTGTGGCTAAACCCTGTCCTAGTCATTCCTGAGAACAGTATTACTTTTACTATGAAATATAACCTGAGTTCATCCCAGTACAGGCATTCCTGTTTTATAATAGTTTATAATAGTGCTCATGTATTTCTCTGATTTCATGCTACCCATTCTTGAATAGCTATTTTCCTTAGGGGTTTAATGGAGGTTATATAAGCAGAGTTTGAGAGAAAATAATTATTACATTTATCACAATATTCTACAAGCTCGAGTACCATTCTCTATTGCATCTCTCAATAGTTCGTTTTTCATACTCAAAAGATGGGGAGTTCTTTACTTCCCCAGGGAGTCCCTTTAGTTATTGAACATTGTAACTTTTATTTTTCTGTAATCCTAAAGTGGAAAAAGATAGCATGATCCTCCATCCAAAATCCACGGTCCTCCAGAAGAAAATGGCATCTAGTCTTTGGGTCAACATTTCCAGTGACGCTTTTGAAATCATTCATATCCATTCATGTTTTGTGGAAGTGATGCTTTTTCTTGGGCTATCCTGGAAGCTATCTTGATACCAATTCTGCCCATTGATGTATCCTCTAAGTCTCTAAGGGTATACAGAGAAGGTCCTCTTCCTTCTTCCACATGACAGCACTTCAGTTCCTTTAAGGTAACTATCATGCCCCATTGCCTCCAAGGCTTCTATTCTTTCAAACCTAAATATTATGAGTTTCCTCAATCATCCTCTCTTGTCCAAGTCTTCTAGCTGTTTGAGATTCTCCTTTCAATATGACTTGGGGATTCTTCTCTCACCCCTGATGAACTGCCAGATGACGAAGTGCCAAACATGAGCTATTCACTACCTTTGACTTTATGTGTCTGTAGGAAGCAAAATCAACAACTTCAGTCTCTTGCTCTGCCAACCAAGAATATATCAGGGAAACTATTAATATTAATCAGATCATTGGTGGGCCTCTGTCTTCTGCATATAGACATCAAGAAGTTTGAATGTTGTTAAAAGTTATAATTATTCTCAGGAAGCCCATTCATGAGTGGAGCATCAGAAAAATAACAAGAAGATGAAAAAGAAATGCATTTTGGATGTAATTATGACCTTGGGCGTTGTCCTAAGAAGAGGGAATAGAATAATAATAATTTAGAATAAGAATAGAATAAGAATAATTTAAAACAACCGATATGAAAAACAAGCCAAGGTTCGAATTCACAGGGAGAAAATTCAAATGGCCAAGAAAAGGTGTTCGATTTCACTAATAAAAAGCACCGTAAAATGTAATTAATTAAAACTACAACCATCAAATATGTAGCAAACATGTTAATGTAGGTGAGTCACTGCTGTGAGTCGTGCTCACTGCTGGAATGAATCCAAATTGGTCCACTAGCTATTTGAGCAGTTTTACAATATAAAATAAACTGAATTGTTTGAAACACTAAAAAATTATAAACATTTTAAATATTCATTGAGAATGAGAAAGAATATATAGTGTGATATAGTCACACAGATGAATATGTTCAATAATTAAAATTGATGAACCAGAAGCTACTTGTATTAAGGTCACTACATCTCAAACATATGTGTTTAAATTTTAAAACATAAATATAAACTTTTGACAAAAAAAAAATCATTGAAGGAAGGTTACACACCAAAATCTGGTTGGGATTAATTTAGGGGAGAGGCAAGTGATTAGTGTCAGGGGAACTATTCAAAGAGCACTTAATAAGTTTCTGGCTTTTTTTATGTTTTCAAAACTATATCTGAAGAAAATACTGTAAAATGTTAAAATTTATTTAGACTGGGTGATGGTTTGTAGAAGTAGTTCGCTTAAAATTTGTGTAAGTTTTTTTAATTTGTGTAAGTTTTTAATAAACTATTCTCATATTTTATTAAATATTACAAAATAATCACCAAAGTAAGTATATGAATTATTCCTCTAAGGACAGAAACTGTATTGTAAAGAATAAGGAGTTTTGCTTAATTAATATAATTGGATATTATTAGAATTTCTGCAGTTAGAAAGTTTTCATACATTTACTTTCATTAGTAAAAAATTAAAATACATATAAAACATAAAAACATATATAACATGACTTATATGTATGCCTGAAGCCTACACTCACATATACAGAAATGAAACTGGATGGCCATGAATAGTATGCATTTAGTAAATGCTAAAACATGACTTTCTGGTTATCATACTTACTTGACATTTTTAAAAATCCACTTGCCTTCTTTGCAGTCCCCATTATGTTACTTATAAATTGTGACTCACACCAAAAATAGCATTCCAAGTTGAGACTAACAGCCTAAATTTAAACTAAGGCTAGAACTTTTTTCTGTTGCCAATATGTACTTTACAGCCTAAGATTATATTAATTGTTATTATAATTTCATCTGATATTTGTCCCATATTATTTTGAAGCCATGAACTCAGACTATAGATTTACCATCCCCTTAATACTCATCTAGTCATCATAGAACATGGTGTACAGACCCTTGTTATACAAAGCCCTGTCTCTTGGTCTCAATAATGAAGTGGACATCTCTGGGTTGACATAAATATCTACTGTAGATAACGCCATTCCAGGGAAGTTGAAGGGGAGGAGCATGTGATCCAAGTTAAGGGAGACCACTATGTTCAGAGATGAGCATATAACATTCAGAATGACCCTCAGCTTCTTTTCTGGTAATTCTGGGAAGCTGACTCTCTCCCTCTCTCTCTCTCTCTATCTCTCTCCCGCATTCTAGACAATGTGGGATACATATATAAGTGTGAAGCATGGAACGGCAGCCATTTTGTTATCATGAGGGAAAAGAACAATCAACAAGAAATAGAGTTCAACACTCTGATCAAATTATTACCTTGACACTTGAGCTTTCAAATCAATAAAAAAAATTAATTCCTTTCATTATTTTAAAGAGTGGAGTGGAGTCTTCCTTTAATTATAAATGAAAACGTCCTAGTTAATAACAGAATTAGACTTAAGAAAGAGGAGAGTGATGTGTAATATGTCCTAAATATCAAATGGGTTGCAGTTAGGAAGAAACAGTCAGGTGAGCATTCTAGGCTTAAAAATCAACAATCTTTGGTATTAAGTTAATTCTTTTTCTCTCAAACAGTGGGTTATTGTTCCTTGATTAGCAGAACATATGCTACAAGTCGACAGCATTAAGATATTTAGCAGGAAAATTTCAATATGCTGGATAGTGTTGGCTATTTGTAGCCTTAACAGTTTCTTGCTAGAATGAATGTTTGCATTAATGTTGGCCACTGAGATTAGAAAGGGAAGACAATCTTGCTTTTCTGGAAGAAGTCCTTTCTGAATATAATCTGTGATCCAAATTGACTGAGAATGGGAATCTGATCATTTATAACATATTCAGGGTTCAGAAAGCCAAATCTCTGTCCTAGCTGGCTAGTACCCACAGAGACAAGGAGGAAGCAGACATAGCAGAAAAAGGATTGGGTCCCAGGAAGAGCAAGCCCAGCTGCAAAGCACTCTCTACCTTTAAGTGTCAGGACTCAATAAAAGAGCTGTGGCGGAGTTCAGCCTAGAGCAAAGTGTAGGCGATCCCTGCCTCACCACCTACCCTGTGTTTTTACGCTGCTCAGTGTCATGGCAAGCCTCCACACTAGGCAGTGCCAACCACAGGAAGGCTGACTGTCAGTGGACAAAAATCCCCCAAATTATGATAAAACATCTTTGGCTACTGTTGTATTATAGGGAAGTAAATAGACCAGAGGTCTGCATGTTTTTAAAGGAGTTGTCTATCCCAAGAAGCCCCAATCTGATTTACTACTTCTTGTTATTGCTCAAATCAGGAGGCCACCTTAGTTTCTTAACTCACAGTAGAAACAGCCAACACCCAGATTTTCACCTAAATTTCTGAGTAATCAAATCCCTCTTCTCGATTTCAGCTAAAAAATATCGCTTGTCTAGGTCAATTTGAATCTTTATTCTGTGACATATATTTAAACCTTCCCTTCTTGTTACACTTTCCCCGTGAATTTGTTTCTGAAAAAGTCAGTAAATTTCCATTACGTGATAACTATGAAGTGGCAAATGGATTAACAGCTCACATAACTCAAGCCAGGCTGACCTTTTATTCAGTGATTTGTTCTGGGAAATAGAGTTTGAAGGATAATGTGTATTCAGCTCAAAGCAACAAAAAGTGAGGGCAAATCATTCACTAGATTATTAGATTAAAGATATGGACTATACCAGCATTCATTGTAATGTTTACAGGGGGGTGGGGGGAGCTACACATCTGTTCACAGGTATTTAGAGTGGGTAGTTCTGACTCCAGAATAAATCTGGGCCCTGATTCACACATTTTTGTCTTCTATAAATTAAGTCTTTTGAATTCTTCATCTCTGATGGCTTGTAATTTGTGAGAATTAATATAGATGAAGAATTTTGCAAGTATAAAATACTATATACAAATTTATCATTGTTGGAAAGAGGCAAAAAGAAAACTCAAATCTCTTGGAAAAATTTTCTAGTGACCTACCTTATAGTAGAGCAGAACCATGAATTAAACAAAATATATTTTATTTAGGCGTGAACATTATCCAGTTAAAGTCACATGTTAGCTTTGAGTCAAAACTGCTCAATATCAATGAAAAACAACTCTTTAAATTATACCATGTTGCAACAAAGCATTACCTGAAATAAATTATTTAAGACCAAAACAAAATCATAATAGGCTCATGGGCTGCAATAAAAGAAATTATTCTGATATATCTCTGTCTTCAAGTGAAACAATTAAAAACCTTCCTTTAGTTCTTCTTATTAAAATTCACTTGAGAGATAGATGCATACAGGAAAACATTTGCTTTTTAAAAGGTATGATAGTGATGAATTTGCCTAATTTTCTAAGCAGCTCCACTGACAGAGCCAGAACTCAGCCATAGTTCTGCCGAGAATTCTTTTCCGTAGATTTCATAGAATGTGTTGATGGGTTACACACACCCTCTCCCCCTAACACACATGCTGAATTGAGGGATATTCTGCCACTGAGACACATACTGATGTGGTAAATGAGAAGCAGCAGCCAGTTGCCTAATGGAAACCAGGCATCTGTGTTTAGAAGGTCTGCACTTGTCAATCTGTGCATGGGCCTCCGTTTCTCTTGGACCCTAAACTTTATACATTCAAAAGGAGGAAAGAGGATATTGGGGGTTTTTTTGTTTTGTTTTGTTTTGTTTTGTTTTTGCTATTTTTC